>CM055117.1:747035058-748244225 GCA_029206835.1 Rana muscosa
CTGGTCCACATTCTACATTTGTTTGAAGGTGGAAGGCAAATGATTAGGTCATACCTTACAAAATTTGGATCAGATTGTCCAAGTCCAGATATTTGTGTAGCTGCTTCAGCAGGAATCCTGACGGAACAAGTTATATTGGAAGATGTAGTAGGCTGTGTTTCCATTTAGGGTTTGCCAATGGCTGATGCTGTCACTCTATTCTCCTCAGCGTTGTCTGACATCGTAGAAGTGTTATGTAACGGTATTATCCAAATGATCAGACAAGCAGTGATGTGCAACTTTTCTTTTACTAAATTAATTGAAAATGAACATGGTAAAGGAGTATGCAATAAGTATTAAATAGAGAATAACAGTCAATTAAACCACTACAGTAACTGAGATGTTAGCAGTAGTTTCCACCCTAGACCACTAGGTGACAGTACAGTATCACACATTCCTAGAGACCACTATAAAGGAAGTCCAATTTCAAAATAAACAAAGTGGTATAGTCAAGGACAAATGCAGTTACATGTGGCTCCTTGAGAAGGGGGTGCAACATCTCACTAGGAGCCTGTCTGTGTCTGATAACTCAGGTGGTTGGCTGCAGGGAACTCCAGGAAAGCTCCAAAAGTATATGGCTGAAGGAGCCTTGGTCTGTTTGGTTCATGCAATTGCAGAAAATGCCACCCCATTTAAATGGCAGTGCATTGAAATGTGCTGGCACAGAGTCCACCACAGTGACTGTGTGCTCTTGTGCTTTCTGCTAATGACCCACTGGTCAGACACAGCAATGGAAGACCCAGTGCCTCGTACCAGCTCATGTGCCTAGTCACTACTATGTAATCAGGCAGGGTCTGCCTGAACACTGAATGGCTATATAGCTATCAATACTGACGCCAATGAAGTGTGTTTTATTATTGCTGCCACTGACACCAGTGCTGAGGTTTAATAATTCTGTCACTGGCAGCAATGTTGAGTTATGAATCATGCCATTGATACTAATGAAAGGGGGGGGGGGGTTATTGTTACTGTTACTGCTTTTACAACCCATTCAGTTTAAAATAGAGATGAAAGGCAAAACCATTTTTGTATAGCCAGCATAAAAAAGACATAAATAATTTTTTTCCCTTTTTTATAAGTGATCACATTCCCTCTGTTCTCAGCTGCATAAGAGCGGGGGGAAGAGAGGCAGAAGTACACTGAGCTTGCCAGTGAATGGCTGTGCAGCAGAGGCGTGTCAGGACAAGTTTGATCACTGAAGGAGAGTACACTGAGTTCCCAGCATAGCTAGAGAATTGACCACAGTGTGTACTCCTGAATAGTGTGGTCAGTTTTTAATAGGAAAGCAGAGGGACTGGCAGGGACATCAGGGATTTCACATAAACAAAGAAATACAAAGAGAACAGGAGGCATATATCAGGAATATGAAGTGTTGGGGTTACAAACGCTTTGCAACCTAAAGAGTACGCTTAACACATAATCAGCCTTGTAACCCTCAACTGCTGAAGCCTAACATCAACCTTCACCTAAACTAAGCCCTAACACTAGTTTAAATGTATTCTTTTACATAATCATCGATTCCTCCTGTGCTGGGAGCCTCTGCATCAATAACATATAGGCACAGCACCAAAAGCATACAGTGCTGAGATCAAACCCGATCTTTGCTTTCGTCATTTTATTAAACCCACAAAAACATTTTTTTCATTAAAAAAACTATTCTCATTAAAGTACCTTAAAAACCTTTGTACAGCATACTGCATATTTTGCACAATTATATGATGACATGTAGCAAACTGACAGCCATTTTGATTAGCCTCATTATCAGCATATAATGGAACATTTTCAATAGCTTTTGTTGGAAACTGTTGGAACTTTTCCAACAGATAAGCATTCATTTCTTCCCTTGGCCCATCATCCATATATCTAGAAGTATGCTGAGTAGGTTGCTTAGTTTTTAATTGATAAACCACATGTGCTGTGGTGAGAAATTTTTAAAACTGTTATATTTCTTTGTTTAGTGTCCCACAGAATCAGGCTGACTTGGAGTGAGTGTATGATCTTCTGTAAAGAGTCACTTCTCAGAACTATCTACAAATAAATGTAGTTGTCAATCAATAAAAACAGTAAATGTAGTAATAGCTGCTAGCAAAGGTGTGCTCTATATACAGTAGTATAATGTATGTACATAGAGATATACAGTATATATATATATATATATATATATATATATATATACACACACACACATATATTTTGATCCACCCAAATATACTCTATGTGTCATTAATTGTCTGGTTGTTCGCAAATTAGACATATCGTCATGCATTTACTTAGGAAATTTGAAATTTTGTAAAGTTTACAACATTTTGCCAGAATTGCTTTGTTCATAATTCTTCTCATCTCTAGACACAACAACACACCCAGGTCTAAGTTGGAAATACAGCAGTACCTGCACACACCCCTAATTTTCCCATAGGACAATAAAGAGGTGCAGCACTCATGAGATCCTCTCTCTGCTCACTCTCTTCTCCTGTCAGCCTGTTCCCTGTCAGCACATGTTCATCCAACACATCTGAAAGCCTCGTAAATGCAAATCCTTTCTCTCCCTTTAAGAGAACTACTGTGCAGAGAATGTTTACACATAGACATCACTACTCTACAGTTAAATTGATTTTTTAGGTTCGCTCTAATATGGGCTTTTGGCTAAGAGATTAAATTAAAAAGTGAGTTCTTTTTTAGCTGATTCAATTTCACAATCAAAGCCTTGTGTTAAAACGTTGTGAATTTGACCCACAATATGTCTATCCAGCAACTATGGTAAACATGTAAAATTCTATATTCCTTCCTAATTTTTTTATTTTTTTTATTTCTAACCTACTCCTAGAAATCTGAACAAACTTGAAGTTCGTAAACTTACTTTATGAAGAACCCCACACATTTACGTCTTTGAATTCTGCGACACATATTCACTGTGCCCTGTGAGTAGGCACCGTTGTGTCATACATTTCACAGAGCCTACCTTCTGAACTACAGAGGTGCTGAGAGGAGGCATTTTTGGAAGGCAAAGTCAGTACAGAAATCACAGGAAATCCAGAAAGTTGGAAATAGATTGCCAACAGAGAGGCAGTTCTCACAACATGAAAGGAGATTTTTAAAGTAAGCTTATATTGGATTGTAAAATATAATTATTGATTATATTGCTATTACAATGGTGCCTTAATAAAATGAAAGTGTATGTTGTGGTCATAGAACTCCTTTAAATAATTTGATCTGTTGATGCGTGAGTGGTTCCAATTACAAAGAGCAATGGGTAATACAAGAAGTTTACAGTGTGTACATGAATGATGCAAAGTTCACCAGCGCTTTTTTTTTCAATTATCAATAGGCCTGAATGATCTGTCACCACCAAGAACAGATACTTGAAGCCGTAAACTTTTTTTTAAATAGTTGTGTCCATTAAATGATTGCAATGCAGCTTTTCTTGATTTATATTTCATATTAAATTATGTGTGTACTGAAAAAACTCCCATTAAAAAAGTCATTATAGTATAGTTAAGGAGATTAATTCAGTTAGGAGGAGTAATGTGGTCAATGAAAATGATTGTGTTGTTATAGCTACTCTTTATGTCAAAGTCATTGTTAACCATCAATGGTAAAGAAACTCATTATTCTCATTCTCTCATTTGCAAGTAATATTGCTGATTAGCTGTACATTTTTCAAAGGATTTTTAATATTCCAGTTTTTCACAGATTTTACTTACAAAGTCCTACAGCAAGCTTTGTGCATATAAAGTGTGATACCAGCATCACTGTATTGTTCGTAAAGAAGCAACTGGAGAGTAAGCATTAAAGAATTCTATTTGAGATTTTATGCTTTCTGGGCCCCGATACCCTTCAAGCTTTTAATTCTGTTTACATTTGGACAGTATCAAAATCATATTTCATAAGATTGCGTTCATTCAATGTCATAAGACCTCATATGTGTCTTCTTTAAAATAAAGCTACTTATTGAAATCAAACCTTTGATTATCGCTCAAGTTTCCAGCCAATACATGCAAAGGGATCAGACCCTTTTCTCAACAAACTTCCCAGATATTAAATCTATTTCTACAGGAGAAATAAATAGTAGTAGAATTTATTTTTCACTTAGCCAGACAGGTAGACAGCCCACAGGAGCAGCATACATGGGGGGATTTGAAGATCTCCCATGGTCAGCTTTAGTATCCGTAGCTTCTGTTGCGGACACACTATTCGATTTTTATTGGCTATATGCAGGGCCGGTACAAGGCAGGGGCGGAAGGGGCGGATGCCCTGGGCGGTACGATTTTCTATAGATGGGGGGGCGCAGGTGAAGTGCCGGCAATGTGCTTCACACCTTTGTCATTATACATGCTAGCTAGTGCCGCTGTACCCAAAAAATTGTCTAAGTGTGCCGAGTACGCTCCTGCATCTGGCACAACAAGCCCTGGCTTCACCTCCCTTCCCTGTCAGCTTCACTGTTCACACCCCCTACGGAGGAGCCTCGTAGTCCCGGCCGGAGGCGTGAGGCCACTCACGGCCGGAGGCAGGGTGGGAGGACTCAGAGGAGCGCAGAGAGCTGTGGCGGCGCTGCAACCTAGAGGAGCCGAGGAGCCTGGCTCTAGCTGGAAGCTGGAAGTGAAAAGCAGTGAGGGCGGGAGGCGGGCATCTCCGAGCCGTGATCCCGGTCCCCTTCAGCAGCGGTATCTCTCCCGCTAGCGGCCGGCCTGCCGCACAGGCAAGTTTAGAAATTGGCTCCTCCTCAGCTCTGACAGGACAACATGAGGAGGAACGTCGGAATATGGGCATCACAGAGCAATGTGCTGCACTATATCTGAGTTCTGTGTGTGAGGAAAGCTGCTGCCAATCTGAGGGAAGGGAGAGCTGCACTGAGGACACAAGGGGAGGAATAAGAGTATTTGTAGGGAGAAAATGATAACTTCTAGGTAGGATTGATATGAAGGGGGGTGTATTTGTGCTGTTGTGCTAGGAAGGGAATTCTGGGGGGGGGGGGGGTGGGGGGGTTCTGCTGGGATGGGGAATTTGAGGAGTGTCAGGATATGATTTTTTTCCAGTAGGGGTATTTGGGGGGGAGGGGGTTGTGCTAGAAGAGGTGATGGGGGGAATTTGTGCTAGGATAGGAAATATTGGGGCTGTTAGAGATGGGAATTGGGGGGGGGATTTCTGCTAGTAAGCATGATAGGGGGTATTATTTGTGCTTAGGGCTAAGTATGCCGATTAGTGCTCAATTTTTTTCTTTTTTTTGGAGGGGGGTGGGGGGGATTTTGCTCATACATCTTGTGTGGGTGTGGAGGGGGGGCGGCGCAGTTTGGTGTCTTCGCCCTGGGCGCTAAATGACCTTGTCCCAGCACTGGCCATATGTGTAGTGTTTGTCCTATTGCACTGTTAATGTGCCCCAAGTCCTAGACCATCTTGTGAATTGTTCAGCTTTTTTACTAATTAAGAAAAAAAAATCTGCAGTTCCTTCATTACAGCTTGTTGGGCTGTACTTCTCCTGTGTATCACAGGAGTGCAGTTCATTCTGCACTCATGTGACCCATTTTCAGCAGACAGCAGGCTGACAGTCACCAGCTACCTAATCTAGGAGTGCTGAGATCTGATCGATCACTCAGTTCTCAGTCTTAGAGCCAGTGGGGAACAGATTCCGCATCAGACCAATGCTGTATCCACCTAGGTAAGTGTGATTTTAAAAAAAAATGCTCCTCTTAAATTTTTGCCAACAAACCTGTGGCCTGAGAGACACATTTGGTACATTGGTACTATTGTGTGTGGCCCTTGGACCCTCAGAAGTCTGTGTTGGATGCAGGGACATTGATTTGTAAAGGGTTAATAGCAGTGATAATGAGTTTTATGTAACTGAACTGTGCAATCTGCTGTACACATACTGAAAAGGGCCCACACAGCTGAGCTCTGGACAGCAGCCCAAGGACAACAGTGTCCTGCATTTATGGAATATTATCCCTTTCCTGCCGAGCGTATGCAGATATGCGGCCTCGGCTTTCAGGGGTTATACTGGGATGATGCCTGCAGCTGCATATCATTTTTTAGAGCCGGCGATTGGCTTTCCAGGGATAACAACCGATGCGGCTAAAAGCTGCTTGGTTGTTATCTCGGAGGAGCGGGAGGGGACAGCCCCCCTTCCCTTCGCCTCCGCCGCTCTTACCACCGAGAGACCCGATCCACGATGCGCCACCTCCGGCGCCTAGAGAGAGACTGAAACTAAGCCACGAATGGCTTTGATTCAGTCTCTTCAATGTAACCACAGAAGCGACGTCATGACGTCACGTCCGGGTTACTCGGCTGCCAATGGCGCCGGATTTAAAAAAAAATGCACAGTATTCAGAATCGCCGTTTTCGGCGATCTGAATACTTTTAAGTGCAAAGGAGGGATCGGGGGTCTTTTAGACCCCCGATCCTTCCATAAAGAGTACCTGTCACCTCTTATTACTGACACAATTTTAGATTATAAAAATAAATAAAATAAATAAGAATTATTTTTTTTTAAAACGCCCCTGTCCCCGCGAGCTCGCGCAGCAAAGAAGACGCATACGGAAGTCGCGCCCGCATATGTAAACAGTGTTCAAATCACACATGTGAGGTATCACCGCGATC
Source organism: Rana muscosa (assembly GCA_029206835.1). Classification (NCBI taxonomy): domain Eukaryota; kingdom Metazoa; phylum Chordata; class Amphibia; order Anura; family Ranidae; genus Rana; species Rana muscosa. Next base: position 747,041,689 of record CM055117.1, read on the forward strand.
GTCAGATCGAGAGAAATAATTCTAGCCATAGACCTCCTCTGTAACTCTAACCTGGTAACCGTAAAAAAAAATTAAAGCGTCGCCTATGGAGATTTTTAGGTACCGTAGTTTGTCGCCATTCCACGAGTGCGTGCAATTATAAAGCATGACATGTTTGGTATCTATTTACTCAGCGTAACATCATCTTTCACATTATACAAAAAAATTGGGCTAACTTTACTTTTGAATTTTTTTTAAAATTCATGAAAATAAATTTTTCCCAAAAAGTTGCATTTAAAACACTGCTGCACAAATACCGTGTGACATAAAATATTGTAACAATCGCCATTATATTCTCTAGATTCTCTTCTAAAAATATATATATAATGTTTGGGGGTTCTAAGTAATTTTCTAGCAAAAAATACGGATTTTAACTTGTAAACACCAAATGTCAGAAATAGGCTTAGTCATGAAAGGGATAAATTATTATTATACAGAATTTATATAGTGCCATCAGTTTGTGCAGCACTTTACAACGTGAGGGCTGACAGTACAATTATAATACAATTTGATACAAGAGGAATCCGAGGGCCCTGCTCATTAGAACTTACAATCTAGAATGGAGGGTCAAGTGATACAAAAGGTAATAACTGTGGCGAATGAGCTGATGGAAAAAAATCAAAGTACAGTTGTTAGGTGTGGGCAGGATAGACTTCTCTAAAGAGAAAAGATTTCAGCGATCGCCTAAAAGCGGATAGAGTTGGAGATAGTTGGACATATTGGGGTAGGGAATTCCAAAAGATGGGAGAGGCTTGGGAGAAGTCCTGGAGGCGAGCATGGGAGGAAGTTACAAGGAAACTAAAGAGCAGTAAGTCTTGGGAGGAAAGAAGAGAATGATTTGGTTGGTATTTTGAGACTAGGTTAGTGATGCTGGGGGCCAAGTTGTGTATGGCTTTGTAAGTTATTGTTAGAATTTTGAATTTAAGTCCTTGGGTAAGTGGCAGCCAATGGAGAAATTGGCAGAGAGGGGACGCAGACGCTAAGCGGTTTGTAAGGTGAATGAGTCTGGCAGCAGCATTTGTGATGGATTGAATAGGGGATAGCCTATTTAATGGTAAGCCAATGAGGAGGGAGTTGCAGTAGGGGAGGTGAGAGATAACCAGGGAGGGGATTAGGAGTTTTGTGGTGTCATTGGTTAGCAAGGGGCGCATTTTTGAGATGTTGCAGGGGTTGAGGCGGCAAGCTTTGGAAAGTAATTGAATGTGGGGCTGAAAAGAGAGTTCAGAGTCCAGGACTACACCTAGCACCCTGGCATGTAGGGATGGGTTGATGGTTGTGCCACTGATAGACAGACACATCAGGGGAAGGGGCACGTGGGGGAGGAAATATTATGAGCTCGGTTTTGAACAGGTTGAGTTTGAGGAAGTGGTGTGCTATCCAGACTGGTATGTCAGTTAGTAAATTACTGATGTTGTAAACTGAGGGGCACAGAGATAGATTTGGGTGTCGTCAACATAGAAATTATATTGAAAGCCATTGGAGGCTATCAGCAGACCCAGGGAGGAGATTGAGAATAGGAGAGGTCCAAGAACAGAAACTTGGGGGTTACCCACAGAGAAAGGAAGAGAAGAGGAGGAAGTAGAATTGTAAGTGACAATGAAGGTGCGGTGGGATAGGTAGGATGAGAGCCAACGAAGAGCACAGTAATGGAGTTTTTTGAGGAGGAGGTCAACCATATCAAAGGCAGCCGAAAGGTCCAGAAGTAGAAGTACAGAGTAGTGTTTATTGTTTTTTGCTGTTAGAAAGTAATTTGTGAGTTTTAGGAGAGCAGTTTCTGTGGAGTGTTGAGGGCAAAATTCAGACTGAAGGGGATCAAGAAGGTTATTCTTAGTAAGGTGGTCACTAAGTTGGTTGTAGACCAGATAATAGGAATAGGGCAGATGCTCCCTCTGCTTCTCTGAAATCTGCCCCTAGATAACATCCTTTCTTGCTGGGGTTGTGCCTCCCCTTTACTTTCTTCTTCTGCCCTATCGGACACCAAGGTATGGTCAATGATCTCCTTATCATTGCCAGAGCCTGTCATGCCCTTCCATTACTGTCATCCTTAACCTTAGAGCCCATTAATTTCTGCACATCATTGTGTGACAAGTGGCTCATGCTGTGCTCAAATAATTCAGCTCACACTTTCATGACAGTTGGCAGTGCAAACGCAGGAGGAGCTCTGGATGAGGAGGCAGAAGAGGGCACTTTGGTGATCTGTAGCGGACTGCAAGCTAGTCTGCACCTGGGCACCTGAGTGACAAAGTCGTGGATCAAGAAGGCTGGATTAGCCACTCCACCTCCTCTTCTTCATGTTCTGGCTATATAGCACACCCAGCACCCAAAAAAATGGGTGCAGATGATGCAACTTGTTTATGACCACTGCTTTGGCCTGTGGACACATAATTTGCTCATCACCTGCTGCACAGGAACGTCTGCCTCTCTTGTAGGTCTGTCAGACATGACGTTGATAATGTGGGGCTTATTCCTTACATTTATTTGCAGCTATTGGAAAAACTGTATGGGGGGGAGGTGCTTGGGTGCACTGTAAACTGTAGTGCCCAACTGAATGCACTGTAAACTGTGGTGCTTAGGTGAACTAAACATGACTCAATAATCTGTGATACATTGCTGCCAACAAAGGGCAGCTGTTGTGGTGACACCAACAGATATACACTGCTGGTGGTGCTGCTGACCCAGTCAATAAATAAATAAATAACCCTAAAAAAAAAAGACGATACTAATAAGGAAAAACAAAGAAACATCCCAAAATAAGAAAATAGGGGGTAATAGCAGCAACACAGCAACAGAACCTGTGGTTGACACACACAAAAAAGTCCTAAAAAGTACTGTTGTGTTCTAGGAAATCAAATTACAATGAATACAGGTGGGCTTATACTCCTACAGCACAGAATATAGTATTGTTTATACATTACTGAGTACTGTATGAAGGACTAAATAGTAATAGTGCACTACACTATACAAACCAATTCTCTCTCCCTAAAAGTCAATCGTCCCTCCCAAAACTTGCAACACACTGACAAAGGTCTCCTGGGAAAGCAACCTTTTATAGTGCGTGGGCTGCAACTTTGGTCAAAACCATCATCGGCCAAAGTCTTGAGCAAAGGTCAGGTGCAAGACGTTGGTCAACGATGGCTTTGACAATGCATTATGGAATCCTAGCAGTGCGGGACTTAAACTTTAACCATAGATGCCAAGTGGCTTAGATCTTGCAGGGCAATCCCTAGATTTTGAACACTGTCTCGCAGGCTGTCCTGCAGGATTCAGGACACCATGCACTCTACTATAAGCTAACAGAGAACCCATGTTCTGCTCCCAATGGCTGTCAATTACAGAAGACACGACAGAATGTTTATGCAATGTGCTTTGGCTCCATTGGGCTGTCCCTCCTCAGCCACACTCCCTGACTTTGTGTGTGTTGTAGATATGCAAACAGGATCCATTTCTTGGCACTCTGAGGCTGGACATTTAATGACCTATACAGTAGATGCTTCATATGTGTTCTCTGCCTACACAGATACTGCTTTATTGATGGACATCACTACAGAGAAAAAATAATCCCAGTGGTAAACATGTTTAGTTTAAAATCTAGTTTAATGCAGGAGGGGGATAGGTGGATGCGCTACACATATGTGCCAAAAAGTTCAAAAAGTACATTGCATGTCCACCAGTGACTCAAGGTGCTTTAAGCGACATTCAATGAATATAAGTGCTTCCAGTATTCAGGTGCCACTCCCCCATTTACAGCCTCTTACCAGAGAACAGATCACAGAGTGCTTTGAATAATACTGAGGGTTCCGGTAATCAGCTCCAGTATGACAGCAACAGAGGATATCTGTCTCCTTAGCCCATAGATAATGGCCAAATGAAACAAAGGAGAAGTCTTAGTACAGTACAGCTTAAAACATACATTTATCTAAAAAGTATTGCACTTACATATTCAGTAGGAACAAACAAACAAACGGAGTATACACAGCACTGATGCAGGACTGGCCAGCGTGCGAGATGATGTCACAGATCAGCTCTACTCAACACTTTTCCCTCAAACAGGCGTCCTCAGTATAGAGACTGGTCTGTAATGTCAGATGTGGCCACTAAATATGAGCCAGAGTACAAAGAAGGAGGGAAAAACAGCAAAGATTGTCTTAAAAATAAAAATAAAAAACTGAAGGTGACACATTACATGAAATGTAATCCATCATTGGGCCAAATATAAATTATGCAAAAATATATAAAAACTAAATAAAAAATATACTGTATGTATATACTATTGCCTGTTCACATGTTGACCACACATTTAACCCCTTTATCACCCTAGATGTTAACCCCTTTCCAGCCAGTGCCATTAGTGTCATTAGTGACAGTGCATATTTTTTAGCACTGATCAATGTATTGGTGTCACTGGTTCCCAAAAAAGTGTCAAAAATGTAAATTAGTGTGCGATTATCGCTGATCGTTGCCGATACTAGTACAAAATAAATAAATAAATAAATAAATAAATAAATATATAATATTAATAATAAATAATAATAATAATAAATAAATACAAATTCCATAAATAAATCCCATATTTTTTTAGATGATATAAGATTTGCGCAAGCCAATCGATATACACTTATTGGGATTTTTTTAACCAAAAATATGTAGCAGAATACATTTTGGCCTAATTTGATGAGGAAATTAATTTTTTTACATTTTTTATTCGATGTGTTTTATAGCAGAAAGTTAAAAATACAGTTTTTTTTTCCAAATTGTCTGTCTTTTTTTGTATATAGCGCAAAAAAATAAAACCACAGAGATTATCAAATACCATCAAAAGAAAGCTCTATTTAAGGAAAAAAAAGGACATGCATTTTATTTGGGTACAGTGTCGCACAACCGTGCAATTGTCAGTTAAAGTAACATACAGTAGTACAAAAATGTTCATGAAGGGGGTAAACCTTCCAGAGCTGAAGTGGTTAAAATACATTATTAGCCACAAAGGATATTAATCCACTCTGTGTACACAAGATGGAATTGCAAATCCAATTATTACCATATAAAAGTAACACTGAAATCATCACTGTACTGTATATAGCCTGTACAAACTTTAGAGCTGTGGGAGGGACCTAGCAGGCCCACCTACTAAAGGCTGCATGAAGAAAATTATGGGGGGGGCATATAAGACCAGTCACCCCATGCAAGGAGATACAGAAGCAGTGACTGTTCCTTATTAGAGGAAGCTCCTGCACAAAGGCAAAGATTCATTCTTGGTTACTGCAAATATCTGGATGAAGTTTACAAATAACACAAAGTAAGAACACCTATGCCTTTTGTAGTTAGACAACGTTTTCTTAACCAAGAGTTCAACTTTATTATGCCGCGTACACACGATCAGGAATTCCGACAAGAAAAGTCCAATGCAAGCTTTTGGTCGGAAATTCCGACGGTGTGTAGACTTCATCGGAATTTTTCTGTCGGAATTTCCGCCAAGAAAAATTTGAGAGCTGCTTCTCAAATTTTCCGACAAGAAAAGTTCTTGGAGGAAATTCCGATCGTCTGTATGCAATTCCGACACACCAAAAACCACGCATGCTCGGAATCAAGTCGACGCATGCTCAGAAGCGCTGAACTTCATTTTCTCGGCTCGTCGTCATGGCCGGACTGGCCTACCGGGATACCGGGAAATTTCCCGGTAGGCCGGCTGCCTAACTGCCCCTGGGGCCGCCGCCGCTGTCAGGGCAGTGGGGCCTGAAAAAAATAAGGCTGCGGGCCGTGCCTACATGCTCATCAATTTTCAGAAAGGCGGGAGCATGCGCAGTGGCGCCATTTTTAAAAGTAAAGCAGTAGCGCTCAGTAAGGTCTTGTCTGGCATGTGCTGTGCCTCTTCCTACGTCCCCTCCGCAGCCTCTGACCTCCTGCCCCCCGCAGCCTCTGACCTCCTGTCCCCCTCCCTGCAGCCTCTGACCTCCTACCCCCCTCCGCAGCTTCTGACCTCCTGTCCCCCCCACAGCCTCTGACCTCCCCTGTACCATCCACAGCCTCTGACCTCCTGTCCCCCCCGCAGCCTCTGACCTCCAGTCCCCCCCACAGCCTCTGACCTCTCCTGTCCGCAGCTTCTGACCTCTCCTATCCGCAGCTTCTGACCTCCCCTGTACCATCCGCAGCCTCTGACCTCTCCTGTACCATTTGCAGCCTCTGACCTCCCCTGTACCATCCGCAGCCTCTGACCTCTCCTGTACCATCCGCAGCCTCTGACCTTCCCTGTACCACCCGCAGCCTCTGACCTCTCCTGTACCATCCGCAGCCTCTGACCTCCTGTCACCCCCCCGCAGCCTCTGACCTCCTGTCACCCCCCCGCAGCCTCTGACCTCCGGTCCCCCCCACAGCCTCTGACCTCTCCTGTCGTCCCCTCTGCAGCCTCTGACCTCCCCTGTACCATCCGCAGCCTCTGACCTCTCCTGTACCATCCGCAGCCTTTGACCTCCCCTGTACCATCCGCAGCCTCTGACCTCCCCTGTACCATCCGCAGCCTCTGACCTCCCCTGTACCATCCGCAGCCTCTGACCTCCCCTGTACCATCCGCAGCCTCTGACCTCTCTTGTACCATCAGCAGCCTCTGACCTCTCATGTACCATTCGCAGCCTCAGACCTCTCCTGTACCATCCTCAGCCTCTGACCTCCCCTGTACCATCCGCAGCCTCTGACCTCCCATGTACCATCCACAGCCTCTGACCATCTCTTGTCTTATATCACGTCTGAAGTGGAGTCATGGGAGGAGTCAGTTATGTGTGGACTGTGGAGAGGAAACTATGGGATAAAACCAGAGCCACCAAGCTGGAGCCGACTGACTGAGCCCTCCACGGTGCACCTAAGAGGAGGTCAGTGACAGCGTCGCCAGGCCAGTCTGAGGGGGAGTCAATACAATATTGTAAGGGGGCACTGATATAAAGGTGTCCCCCTTATATCAGTAAACCCCCTTACCTTAGTGTTTTCTTTCTGTGGAGAGTGAGTCCTCCCCACATTCCCAGAGTTCCCCTTTACATCATAGTCTGCAGGATTCGACCTTACAGTGCAAGGGAGAACTCTAAGGTAAAGGGCAATTCTGCAGACCCTGATGTAAGGGGGAACTCTGATGTAAAGGGGAATGCAGTGGACTCTGATATAAGTGAGGTCTCTGGTCACCAGTGCCCCCTTTATATACCGGTAACAGTTCCCGCTTAGATCATGATCTGCAATGTTCCCCTTTATGTCAGAGTTCCCTTGCACTGTAAAGGGGAATCCTGCAGACTTCTGATGTAAGGGGGAACTCTGTGCTGGCTGGGTTATATTAATCTGACCTTCATGTAAATAGAGAAATATGTTTTTTGACTTTTGTTTAATTTAAACACATTGCTAATAGCTTTAGCTACATGTTTATGGCTTAAATATTGATATCTGCACTGAAAACTGCCATTTTAGGCACGTTTATTGTAGTGTCAGTAAAAAATGTGTCTGTGCCAGTAACTGACATGATTTTTGCCAGGAAAAAATTGGTGCTGTTTGTAAATTCCATGTCTCGCTTATCTATATATAATACACTCTTCAAATGTGCTTTAAAAATGCATGGTTTTCCCTTTTATGTACAAGAAAATAATGACGTTATGCGGTTGGTTTGGTATAAAAATGCTATGGGGCTGGTATGACATTATTTCCAGGGCTGGTTTTTATTCCCAGTCCGGCCCTGCTCGTCGTAGTGTTGTACGTCACCGCGTTCTTGACGGTCGGAATTTGGTGTGACCGTGTGTATGCAAGACAAGTTTGAGCCAAGATTCCGTCAGAAAAAAAAATCCACGGTTTTCTTGTCGGATTTTCCGATCGTGTGTACGCGGCATTAGAGTAAATTTTTGTTGGTAGAGTCAGGTGTTTCTGACATGCTTTGATTCCCAATTGAATTACTTTGATTTGTCTTTCAGTTGCCTAAATAGCATCTTTGAGCTGCTTCTGGATTGCTTTTAGTGGATTTGAATTGCTTTTGCTGTCACATTGACTCGTATGGGAAAGAAAAACAGCTCAGACACAAACAAAATGCCCTTTATAAGTCTTTACCCTGTCTTTTTTGTTTAGTCATACTTAGAAACTCTGTAGCAGGCAATGCTTATAATCACTATCTCCATCTACATACCCTAAATATTGATTATTAATAATGGACTTTTTAGTTAGTTTTCTGCTTTTAGGGTAAGCAAATAATAGTTTCCAGATATCAGATACCATATTTCTAAATACATTTCTTTAACCTTCTTTCACCATGCCTTTGCTTTCTGCAAGAGATTATTAAAATCATTCTAAAGACTTGATTACACAAACATAGAACAATTATCCACTTATGGATCCGTTCCCAAAGCTCATTTTAAGCATAAAGTTCTTAGCAACAATTTTCAAGCATTGCCGGGTTCCCTTTATGTGTGGCATATTTTGTGCTTACTTACCGGGCATATTTTGTGCTTACTTACCAGGACTATGCCTTAGAGAAATGAAGAGAATCAATTTTAGAAGCATGCAGTATTACATTTAAAATATGTATCCCCTTGAAAGACATTTAGGAATTATGCAGACTTTATGTTAGAAATCACCTAGCTCTCCAGAGTGTTATTGACTTACAGTAGACTATACCTCAGTAAATTAGTATAGATAGTTGAAGTGTGTTTTTGCTGAGTACTGCTAAACAAGTAGAGCTAATTTAAGCTGTTTGGTGTTCCTAAGCTCTGTGACCTTGTTTGGAATATTCCAATGGTCCCTCTCATTAGGCAGTGTAATTTCTTATTGATATTTTTATAAAGACAGCTTTATTGCCTATGCATTAACAGGACTAAGGTTGAAACTGAACTTTTCTTTATTAGCTAGCTACAACCCATTGCTGCATTGTGGCTCGGCACAAAGGCACAGTTTATTAGAAATCCATAATAAATGCAATACCTTTATTTTAATGTTCATATTGACATCCTTAGATACCATATTCAGTTTTAATCAATAAGGGAGTTTTTTTTTGTTTGTTTTTTTAAGGTTAACCTGTGCCCAGGTCATGCCCAGGTCATGTATTGCATGCATTAAAGTATTTACAAATTCTGAACAGGCACTTTGTGACAGCAATTGTGACAGAAATTTAAAACAGGTCCTTATTCACCTCTGTACCTATGGGCATTGTAGAGAAATACATTTTCCAAGTTCAAAACACTGTCACCTCATCTGACTTCAGAGTCTTTGTTGTGATCTTTGAGGATCTTTGAGAATCAATAACATCAAATTAGAAGCTGCTAGAGAAGAGAATGAGGACTTGTTTAAAAGTTATTTTACTGCTTGTTAAGAATATGTAAATATTTGATGTCCATAGTCTGGACAAAGGTGCAATTTATTATTAAAAAACAAAACAATGAATTGGAATTTACTCTGTTAAAGTCAAATCAGTATAGTTCAGTCTCTGATTGGTAACAATGGATAACTGCATTTAAAAAGGAACTATATATATATATTTTTAATTGCAAGTGGCATGATTTTTCATTTGATTATCAACATACTATGTCTCTTTTGTGTAGGGATGGGAGTTATATTATCCAGAGCTGGTCAAACTGTAGGGAGAAGATGCCAAACATATTGCCCCAGTTATACCTACATTTTCAGCAATGTCGTGCTTCTTCTGCCTTCTAGAAATCCACTGTGTCATCTGTGTCGGAGGCAAGAGGAGAGGTGTTTTCACCCCATTTGTCAGGTGACAGTGCTTGAGCCTAGTAATTGGCTGCTAGTTCCATGCACTGTTATTGGGAGGAGGATACGTGATGATGACCATGGTGTATCTATCTATCTATTGATCGTGCATGTTTGTATGTATAGTGTTTAAAATTCATAAAATGCCCAGTATATTGTATTGTTATACAGTATAATTTGAATAATAACTTGCCTTGAAAAGATACATACTTGTATGAGTGCAGAAAATTGATATTATACATTTGATCTCTCTTTGCCCATTTTTGTATCAAGAAGGTAACAGTAGACTTAATTTACTGAAAATACGGCTCCATAAAATGCATTACGTATAAATAAATAAATGAAGAGAATGCTGTTTGCATACAGAATTTTATTATCCCATGTGTTAAAAAAAAAAAAAAATACCAGATGTTCTGAGAATAAATAATAAGACAAATCTAGAATTCCTCCCTCCTAGTGGCACAAAGGGTCCACTTTGAGCAAACTCTTTACCATCCAGCTGGGTAAACACGAATGAGTTCACAATAACATGCAGCAAGAGACTTAGGAGATCGGCTAGCCATGCATGAAATTGATTTTTTAATAACAAGTATCTGTTGTCTTCTATAAAGCACACACCTAATTCTAAAAATGGGTAACAATAAAAACAAATCATTAACTGTTCCAAGGAAATGAAGCATAGCAAAATATGAAAGAAATCTTCTGCAAGATTGACCCTAAAGTTTATCCAGTTTCTGAGTAATTAAAGTATGGGATTTGTTAATTACAGTAGATCACACATTTTTGGTAAAAATGCTGATTTGACATTCATTTGATGGGATAGCAGGTATCTACCCATGAAAACAAAGTAAAACTATTTGGAAAGTTTGAAACCATATACTTAGGTTTACTTATATATGTTTATAGATATAGATTGAGGAGAACATCTCTGTCTCCTAATAGTAATGCACACTTGTCTCCAAATGGGAGCACTGAACTATCCCCAAACTGATAATTTTAATGGCTGTGCACACTCAGTCTGCTGGTCTTCTGTAAGAACACAAAAGAAGAGAGCGCAAAGCCACCCTAGTGTAACTCAGTGGCGTTTGGTGGGTTTTCTTTTGGGGGGGGCAAACAACCACCCCCCAGGCGGCCATCTGGTGGCACCTCCCCACCCGCTCGCTGTCTGCTGGTCGGTCCGGCACTTACCCCATCTAGGTGGCGGGTGGCAGGCATTGGGCTGCTAGTGGCGGCTCCTGCATCCTCTTCTCCGCCGTGCATCACCTCCCCTCCTCCTAGGTGTCCAATAGGATCGCCTGTCCTTTCAGCCAATTGGATGATGGGTCTCAAGGGGGGTGGCACCAGTGCACCCTTAACCACTTCAGCCCCAGACCATTTAGCTGGCCAAGGACCAGAGCATTTTTTTGCGATTCGGTACTGCGTCGCTTTAACTGACAATTGCGCGGTCATGCGACGTGGCTCCCAAACAAAATTTATGTCCTTTTTTTCCCACATATAGAGCTTTCTTTTGGTGGTATTTGATAACCTCTGCAGTTTTTATTTATTGCGCTATAAACAAAAATAGAGCGAAAATTTTGAAAAAAAAAGCAATATTTTTCACTTTTTGCTATAATAAATATCCCCAAAAAATATATATATAAAAAATGTTTTGCTCAGTTTAGGACCGATACGTATTTTTCTACATATTTTTGGTAAAAAAAATCGCAATAAGCGTTTATTGATTGGTTTGCCCAAAAGTTATAGTGTCCACAAAATAGGGGATAGTTTTATGGCATTTTTATTATAATTTTTTTTTTACTAGTAATGGCAGCAATCAGTGATTTTTTTCATGACTGCGACATTATGGCGGACACATCGGACACTTTTGACAGATTTTTGGGTCCTTTGTCATTTTTACAGCGATCAGTGCTATAAATATGCACTGATTACTGTGAAAATGACACTGGCAGTGAAGGGGTTAACCACTAGATGGCGCTGAAGGGGTTAAGTGTGCCCTAGGGAGTGATTCTTACTGTTAGGGGGCGTGGCTATATGTGACACATTACTGATCGCTGTTCCCGATCACAGGAAACAGACAATCAGTGACAGTGCCACTAGGTAGAACGGGAAGCTGCATGTTTACACTTACCTCTCCCTGTTCTGCAGCTCTGTGACCCGATCGCGGGACACCGGCGGACATCGAGTACGGGCACGGTCATGGAGCTCACGGCAGGGGCGCGCACGTGCCGCCGGCGGGGCACGCGTGCTCGGCTAGGTGGGAATTTCAAAGTGAAGTAAATATATGTTACTTTGCCCAGCCATACCATTCTGCCAACGTAAATCTACAGGAGCCGCGGTCGGGAACCGGTTAATGGATGGGCTGCCCTTGGTCAAACTCACATTGCGTGACGATGGATACAGCATAAGGATTCCACTGTGGCCGCACTCCTAAAACCACCTCAAGATCCCGGCAGGGGAGGGGGGACCTGTGGGCATTCAACCTAGCTGCTTGGATCCTGGCAGCACATCCAAGGCTATCCACCAGCACGCTCAATGTGCAGATCCTAATGGGCATGCGCACAGTCCAGCCGGCGCTGCTCTGAGGACACATGAACCCACATGAGCAGGATACAGGGGGAAGAGAGTGTGGACCTCAGGCAGTTGCCATGACAACACATTTCGGAGGTGTGGCCTACTTTCTCCTGTCTAGATGTGTTCCTGCCACCCAAAGGATCCATAGAGCAGCAGCACCCTTTGACTTGTCTAATTATCACCAATAGCCAGCTGGAGGGCTATACTAAACTGTTGATCAGCGCATCTGCTATTTTTTTTTGTTGTGTACAGTGCCTGGAAAAATTATTCATATCCCTTGAAATTTTCCACATTTTGTCATGTTACAACCAAAAACGTAAATGTATTTTATAGGGATGAGGAGATCCTTGTTTAAAAGTTTGTTACCATTTTATTATACAAATTTAAACACAGATATAATGAAAAACAGAAAAGGACACATCGGATAAAACCAAGGTGGTGGTATTGTACATGTAAAGTGGTCACAAAGGCATGGTTATTTTCAAAAGTAAAGAGCAGAGAGCTTAATGCATCAGCCCGACATGTTTCGCTATATGTAGCTTCTTCAGGGGCGGTGCGTTTGTGCTCAATGGTAGAGAAAATAACTGTATAAATGAAAAGGAGACATAAATAAACCAACAATGAACAATATTGAAACAATTATTAATCCAAATTGCAAAGAGGGTACATATTCATTGCTTTAGAGAGAAGGTCAGAGTTCCGCCCTAGAACCCAGAGACTATGCTTACCCCATCCCGTGCAACATGCAGACGAGACCACCGATAAAGTTCCAGGATCAGACACTGGCCGCCCAGGTAATGTTCGAAGGGGACTGTCCCCAATGGTCACCGAGGGCAGTGTGAGGGAGTACTGGGTGATGTAAAAAAGAGGAAAGGAAAAAAGAAAAAGGAAAAGAAAACAAAGGAAAAAGGGGAGAAAAAACAAGGCGGAATAAAAAAATGATAATTATGTAGATGACCAATAAACAAATAAAGGTTCAAAAATAAATATAAAACATATATGAAAAAAATATATGTACATATCACTTACTTAAAACCACAAGGGAAGTGATTAGGAGGAAGAGAGGTCTGATTTTTGTTGTAATAGCTGGACAGGTCAAAAGAGACCGAAGGTCGGTGGTCTCGTCTGCATGTTGCGCGGGATGAGGTAAGCATAGTCTCTGGGTTCTAGGGCGGAACTCTGACCTTCTCTCTAAAGCAATGAATATGTACCCTCTTTGCAATTTGGATTAATAATTGTTTCAATATTGTTCATTGTTGGTTTATTTATGTCTCCTTTTCATTTATACAGTTATTTTCTCTACCATTGAGCACAAACGCACCGCCCCTGAAGAAGCTACATATAGCGAAACATGTCTGGCTGATGCATTAAGCTCTCTGCTCTTTACTTTTGAAAATAACCATGCCTTTGTGACCACTTTACATGTACAATACCACCACCTTGGTTTTATCCGATGTGTCCTTTTCTGTTTTTCATTATATCTGTGTTTAAATTTGTATAATAAAATGGTAACAAACTTTTAAACAAGGATCTCCTCATCATTACTACCCTATTGTTAGCACCGTGTAAAAATCCCACTCTCCTCTCCCCCTGAAATTTTGAATATATCTATTTGGGATGTGGTGCCTATATCTGTGGGTGCTTTCCCCCTGACTGGACTAAAACATATAAGTATTTTATAGGGGTTTTATGTGATAGACCAACAAAAATTGGCACCTAATTGTGAAGTGGATGGAAAATGATAAATGGTTTTCACAATTTTTTCAAATAAATATGTGAAAAGTTTGGCATGCATTTGTATTCAGCCCCCTTTACTCTGATACCCCCAACTAAAATCCAGTGGAATCAATTGCCTTCAGAAGTCACCTAATTGGTAAATAGAGTCCACCTGTGTGTAATTCAATCTCAGTAAAAATACAGCTGTTCTGTGAAGCCCTCAGGGGTTTGTTAGAGAACCTTAGTGAACAAACAGCATCATGAAGGCCAAGGAACACTCCACAGAGGTCAGGGATAAAATTGTGGAGAAGTTTAAAGCAGGGTTAGGTTATAAAAACATATCCCAAGCTTTAAATATTTCACAGAGCACTGTTCAATCCATGACTCCAAAATGGAAAGAGTATGGCACAACTGAAAACCTACCCAGACGTGGCTGTCCACCTAAACTGACAGGCTGGGCAAGGAGAGCATTAATCAAAGAAGCAGCCAAGAGACCCATGGTAACTCTGGAGGAGCTGCAGAGATCCACAGTTCAGGTGGGAGAATCTGCTCACAGGACGATTAATAGTTGTGCACTCCAAAAATGTGTCCTTTATGGAAGACTGGCAAGAAGAAAGCCATTGTTGAAAGAAAGCCATAAGAAGTCCCGTTTGTAGTTTGCGAGAAGCCATGTGGGGGACACAGCAAACATGTGGAAGAAGGTGTTCTGGTCAGATGAGACCAAAATGTATCTTTTTGACCTAAAAGTAAAACACTATGGGGGTGATTTACTAAAGACTTGCGCCTGTGGTGCAGTGGAGAAATTGGAGCAATTGCACAAAAAACGGGACTCAAAACATTTATCAAAAATTATGGTGCACTTATATGCACCAAACCATATTTACATAGGAAACGTTGTTGCGCACTTGCGCAATCTTTCGCGCCTACCATTAGCAAGCGCAGCCAATGTAATCTTCAACATTTTTGTCTGAATACTGTAGATAACTTTACTAGTTTACCATCTTCTGTTACCAGGCTAAAAAGTATGTATATAATATTGTTTAAATGCACAAATTCTGTCCAGAACATGTAGATCTGTCTTACAACTACTCAAGCCTTTTTACACCCTTCTTTCAGCTTACTCAACTGCACATGAGCATTGACAAAGCACACCATTTTATGCTCGGCTGACAGGGCGCACACGCTTTAGCTTGTTAAATATGTGTGTTGCACACGGGCGCATCTGCGTTCTCCAGAGTGCACAACTGTTTATACATTAAGCTTGTGCTCATTGTAATGCTGATCATGTTAATGAGCTTTTCCTTATCACATGGAGAATATTGCTTCCACTTTTATTCCTTTCATTCACTTCTTTTTGAAACAACTCAATAATCATTCTAGAGATCTTCCTCCTATCAACAACTGTGCAGATGTTTACTGGACTTGTAATTGTGCATTTTATGGTGATAGTCTATAATCATTGGTGGAGCCAAAACTTCCATGAAAACATCTTCTCAATACATGTCTGTGTATTGTGCATTCTGGACAATTCTTTCCCCATACACTGTCCAATCTGATTGCACAGTGTATGGGGAAATAAATTGCTCAGAGAAATGAGTGGATGTAAATGTCATCCAATCAGATTGCACAGTGTATGGGGAAAGAATTGTCCAGAATGCACAATACACAGACATGTGTTGAGAAGATATTTTCATGGAAGTTTTGGCTCCACCAATGATTATAGACTATCACCATAAAATGCACAATTACAAGTCCAGTAAACATCTGCACAGTTGTAGATAGGAGGAAGATCTCTAGAATGAATATTGAGTTGTTTCAAAAAGAAATGAATGAAAGGAATAAAAGTGGAAGCAATATTCTCCATGTGATAAGGAAAAGCTCATTAACATGATCAGCATTACAGTGAGCAAGTGCCCGATGTCTGTTTCATATTTAAGAATGTGTATGCGCCCGTACGTGCAACAATTCCGCGTATCTGGCGCAAGTCGACAGCATGCGCCATGTCGCAATAATTATTCCTGCCCACGCAAATGCGCCAACATTTTCTTAAATCAGCCCCTATGTGCAGAAGAAAACTAACACTGCACATCACCCTGAACCCACCACCCCCACCGTGAAACATGGTGGTGGCAGCATCGTGTTGTGGAGATGCATTTCTTCAGCAGGGACAGGGAGGTTGGTCAGATTTGATGGGAAGATGAATGGAGCCAAAAACAGGGCAATTTTAGAAGAAAATGTTAGAGTCTGCAAAAGACTCGAGACTGGGGCGAAGGTTCACCTTCCAGCAAGACAACAACCCTAAACATACAGCCAGAGTTCCTATGGAATGGTTTAGATCAAATAATATTCATGTGTTGGAATGGCCCTCTCAAAGTCAAGACCTAAAAGCTGGTAGAGACACCCCCAATAAGACTTGCAGCTGTAATTGCAGCAAAAGGTGATTCTACAAAGTATTGACTCAGGGGGGCTGAATACAAATGCATGTCACATTTTTCAAATATTTATTTGTAAAAAAATTGGAAAACCATTTATAATTTTTCTTCCACTTTACAATTATGTGCCACTTTGTGTTGGTCTATCACATAAAATCCCAATAAAATACATTTACATTTTTGGTTGTAACATGACAAAATGTGAAAAATGTCAAGGGGTATGAATACTTTTTCAAGGCACTGTATTTTTTGGTCTTCTGCAGGACCTGGACACTGGGTTGGAGATTTCTTTCTCCCAAAGCACTTCAATATCTCCAAACTACAGAGCCCAATCCAAGTAAAACAGTTTTCTCTGCTCGTATTTGCTACTCCTGATGGCAGAATCATTTACAGTAAAAAATACATAAACTTTCCATTTATGAAAATCTGTTTCATTTGTCAAATTTAGTTAGGTAATTTTCGATTGTCAAAATGCTAAATAATATTTTTTTTATATGCAAATATATAAATCACACAAATGCCAAGCTAATTTTCTGTGTATTTAAAACAGCACATTATGTTTAGGTAACTGAAAAACAGAGCATGTTTCAGAATGTCATGTCTGCAATGCTTCACTGATTTCTAACATGTTTACATCTCAGCTTACTAAGCCCTGTAAAGTTTACATTTTTTTTATAATATTTTCTTGCTTGAGGCCAAAGTAATGTAAATCCATTCCGCACATTCTAATGATGTACAGCTTTTATGAGAGCCTTACAAATCATCACATACCTTGCCGTCCCTGAAATAAAATTGACAGAGATAGATGCGTTTTAATGAATTCCTTGTATTTTATAATCTTATCTTACCTTCTTTGCACACCAAATGTATATCAAATATCCTAGCTTGTTTTTATGACATCTAAACATAAGCTTTTTTAATGATAGCAGGCAAAAGCATACCTCAGTGTACTGTGTCCTATAAATCTATCTCAAAGCAATAAAGTTGGGGAGTTCAGAATATTAGCTTGTCATTTGTGTGATTTCTACCATATATTTCAGAGCCAGAAAATATTTTAAAAGTTAATGAAACTGAACACTGGCTTTGCAATGCATAACAATTACATTACTTTGTTGGATTAATGTTACTAGTGTAAATAGGAGAATTACAAATTTCTAGTTAAAAAAACAGCCAAATGGAAAAATCTGTGCAACTATTCCCAACCCCCTGTTAGTGGATCACCAACAAGTATGGAGTGGATGGGGTCAAAATTCCTAAAACCCATCTCCAGTTTTGCAAAAGGAAATTCTCCTATGCTATCCACCTCCCTGAAATGCCCCTATTGGGCCTATAAAAAATAAATAAATACATAGCTTAAAGCAGAGCTCCACCCTAAAGTGGAACTTCTGCTCATCGGATTCCTCCCCACCTCCAGTGCCACAATTGGCACCTTTCAGGGGGGGGGGGGGTGCAGATACCTGTCTAAGACAGGTATTTGCACCCACTTCCGGGAATAGACTGCGGGCAGTGCGTCACTTCCCGGTCCCCCCCCCGTTGTGTTCTGGGAAACACACGGCTCCCAGAACACAGCGGGGACCAGGGAAAGACGCGCAGCGCTGCTCGGGCATGCGCAGTAGGGAACCGGGAAGTGAGGCCGCAACGCTTCACTTCCTGATTCCCTCACCCATGATGGTGGTGGGGGCAGCCAAGAGATGAGCGATTGCTCGTCTTCTGCTGCCGACGTCGCTGGACTCCAGGACAGGTATGTGTCCTAATATTAAAAGTCAGCAGCTGCAGTATTTATAGCTGCTGGCTTTTAATATTTTTTACGCTAGCTCCGCTTTAAACACAGCCATCTTTTGGCAGTTGATCAGTCCTTCATCTACTACTCCAGCAATGATAGTGCATGGTCCTTACTGCGGCACTAAGGAGGGAGAGATGAGGGTGCTCTGGTGAGTCTGGGTATCCGTTCCTTAGTAGAAGTGGAGAGATGGCACTGAAGGCAACACTTTGTAGAGAAGAAGCAGCTCTGGAGGGTCATAAAGGAAAGAGAAAAGCGCCAGGGACGACTCTCTCTCTCCCCCAGACAGACGAGGATTACAGCGATCCACATGAGGACAAATCATGATATGCCTGTGACCTCTTACTATATTGTACAGTAAGTGTTTTTAATCCCATTGTGCCTGTAATAAATCTTTTTCCCTTACTGCAGCACTGACTCAGGTAATGATGTAAGAGCAGGATTCTGTGCTGTAATACTTTATGCCAAGACCAGCATGTTGACGTTGGTTAAATGATGCTGGTTTTCATTTCACATGAATGAGGATAGCCTTCTAGCAGTTAAGAGGACTGCAGGGGACAATGCGAGATTGAAGATAAGTTTTGCAGCTTTTTTTTCTGTATTTTGTTTTAACTTTTTTTTTTTTTCTCATGACAGGTTCTTATTATTAAGGCTGGGGAAAAAGAGTGATTGATACTTTGTTTCTAGCAGTGACAGCAGTGAAATGAGTTTTGACAGGTTGTCTAAAGCTCACCATACACTATACAATCTATTTGTACTTTTAGATCTACTATCAGCTATGTAGTCAGTGAGGCCTGTCTGATTTGATACTAATTGATTGGATTGCCTAGGTATGTCTTCAAAGCACATAGTTTTGGTAAATTTAAAAAGAGATTGTATGGAGATTGAATAGTGGTCTCATGATCAAATCAGGGTTTACTGCACTTTGTTTTTAGCGCTAATTACCACTTTTCCACTGGGCACCTATTCCCTCTTCCTAACCAGGCCAATTTTGACCTTTCAGCGCTATCACACTTTGCATATGGGTACAGTGCTGCATGACTGAGTAATTGTCATTCAATGTTTGTCCTTTTTTTCTTCACACAAATAGAGCTTTCTTTTGGTGGTATGTAATCACCACTGTGTTTTTTTATTTTTTGCACTATAAATAAAAAAAACACCAAAAATGTTGGTAAAAAATGCATTTTTCTTTGTTTCTGTTATAAAATTTTGCAAGCCAATAATTTTTCCTTATAAACTTTGGCCAAAATTTATACTGCTACATATCTTCGGTAAAAATAACTTGTGTGAGACTTTTTCACAGCCTGCCCACATACAGAGCTCCAACATGCAGGGAGCACCGTCAGGTGTTTCTAGGAGCATAAATTATACATCTAATTTCTTGACTACCTATTACACTTTTGAAGGCCCTGGAGCACCAGGACACTGGAAACCCACAAAATGAACCTATTTTGGAAAGCAAACACCCCAACATTATGAGGCATAATGAATGTTTTGAACATGCCATTTTTGTTCACAAGTTTTTGGAAAATGTGGAAAGAAAATAAAAATGCATTTTTTTACACATTTTTACGGCACTGGCGGGCACTGATGAGCACTGTAGTGGCACTGATGAGCACTGTAGTGTTACAGTAGGGCACTGTTGTGACACTGATGGGCACTGTAGTGGCACTAAATAGCATTCTAGTGGCACTGATTGCTCCGTAGGATACTGATGAGCTCTGTAGTGGCACTGATGACACTATATGGCACTGATGAGCACTGTAGTGGCACTGATGGGCACTGTAGTGGCACTGATGGCACTGTAGGAGCACTGATGGTACTTTAGTGGCACTGTAGGAGCACGGATGCCACTGTAGGGGCACTGATGGCACTGTGATGGCACTGTAGGAGCACTGATGGAACTGTAATGACACCGCAGGAGCACTGAAGGGCACTGTGATGACACTGTAGGAGCACTGAAGGGCCATGTGATGGCCCTGTATGAGCACTGATGGCACTGTAGGAGCAGTGATGGCATTGTAGAAGCACTGATGGCACTGTGATGGCACTGTAGAAACACTGATGGCACTGTGATAGCACTGTATGAGCACTGATGGCACTGTAATGACACCGTAGGAGCACAGAAAGGCACTGTAATGGCACTGTAGGAGCATTGAGGGCACTGTAATGACACTGTAGAAGCACTGAGGGCACTGCAATGGCACTGTAGGAGCACTGAGGGCACTGTAATGACACTGGCTATAGCGCGGTCTGCAAGTGGTTAACAATTGAAGAGAAGCTTCAGTCAGTTCTGCAACAATTAAAAACTGTAGCTACTGACTTTTTATAAAAGGACACTCATCTGTCAAGGGATCCAGCTCATCTGAGCCAGTTATTCACCGGTCTTCTGGTCCCTGGTGTGTGCAAAAATAACTGTGGGAAGCCAGCTGTGACTCCTTGTGGCTTCACAGCTGGCTTCTGGTAGCTGTGCTGCACTTTGTAAATAGTCTCACAGCTTTCTGTGACCTGTGATGTGTCAGTGAAGGGGGGGAGAACTTCTGGTCGATCATACATGATGATCAGAACAGAGGTGGGAGCGTGTACCCATCAAAACCAGACACCCCCCTCAAAAAACTACTCCTAATGTGGCGGAAGAGGGGGGAGAAGGAGGAAGAGTGGAACTTCCCCTTTGGGAGAAATTCTGCTTTAACTGACTACTAAGTATAATTAAAGCATTGTTAACCATTTTTAAGTTCAAATTTCTATGTACAGTAATGTTTACTGAATGTACATTACATCAAATACACCATTGGCAGACAAGTTATTTGCCATGGAAAATACAAATGTGACTTCCTAAATGCAGTCTTTACTTTAGATTCAGCAGGAATAGTGTTTTAAAGAAATACACGATACACAGTATTATTTATACACTTCAAAACAAAATGACAAAGTCTGCAGTATATTGGTTCAGTTTATGTAAGACAATAAAACAAGAATTTAATTAATTCACCATAGAAATCAATAATTCATTTTTATACTTCACTTAGGATAAATTCCATGAAGCAAGTCTTTTGTAATACATACAATAATTCCTGCACATCTAGTCAGTTACCATGGACTGTTTGATTAGAATCATATTGCAATTATCTTTAATTAGATACCGACAACGCTACAATGCACACTTCTAAGTTAAATGTTATCCCACTAGAGTGTATGTTAACTTTAAAGCCAACTTTAAAATGTGTTTTACTTAAAAAAAAGAGAAGATAACAGCTAATCCTACCTCTATTCATCATGCTGAAATAAATATTGCACCTACTAAATTCCAGTAAGCATAAATATTTCAGGACCAAATGCTAGTTATTCCTTTTTGACCATACCCAACTTATATCTCCATGTGTGTATGCTTCTATGCAATATCATTGCCTCCAGTCTTTTGCTCTGTCTAAACAGAGGGAGAAAATTGGTGGATGAGTTCCTCTTCTGAGTCATAAAGTTATGTAAAATGAATACTAATATTGCATTAAACACAAAACCAAAAATTGTGTATAGTGGACATGTGGAATGCCTGAAAAGTCACATCCAAATCTAGAATTTTTATGTCCAAAAATATACATTGATGTTATCATTCATGTAAGGGGTGATGGTTTCTAAATAAATAAATAAAATGTAACTGCATACAAAAACACTATCACAATTTCTTTAGTGACATGGGTACAAAATAATTACCAGTGTCAGTGTCGTGTTTAGAGAAATAGTTAATGTGTATTTTAACTGCCACTACCATTTCAAAAACGAAAAAAAATGTTAATTAAGCAAAACCAGTCTATTTTAAATTAAGTTATATTTTCAGATCTAAACCTCTCTGCCATTGGAGAATAAAGAAAGTTTTTTTTTTTTTTTTTTTTTAGATCAGACGTCTTTAAGCAGTAGAAGATCCGACATACTTTTCAGGTGAATTTTAATTTGATAAGCTTCTTGAATATGTTTGTATTTATTTATTTGTTTACTACAGGTACAGTACTTATATAGCACTGTCTATTTACACAGTGGTTTACATATATATTGTACATTCACATCAGTTCGTACCCTTAAGGAGATTACAATCTAGGATCCCTAAATCACATTCACACACACACGCTAGGGCCAATTTAAACAGGAGCCAATTAACCTTCCAGTAAGTCTTTAGCTTGTGGGACGAAACAAAGTACCTGGAAGAAACCCACACAGGCACAGGAAAAACATTCAAACTCCAGGCAGGTGGTGCTATTAATGTGCTCCATAACATGAGTCCCTTTTGGCAGAATAAACTCCATATTTTTGGGATCAGTCTAATGGATACATGCATATTCAAGAGAATCATTGCATCATCATTCCTCTAGGTCTGTTTTGATTGCTTAGATTAGGAATAAACTGAGATTTCATTTAGCCATCTTCAGGTATTTGCCAAATTAGAATATGACAATCTGTAACCATCTACATATTTTCCAAAATATTAGAACATTTTCAAAGCAACTGAAATATGATTGGCTGTCCAAGGCCAGTGGGTGCAACTGGTTAGCTTTGGCGGCTTTAAGTGTGGTCTTTAAATTCTCCTACATTTTATTTACTGTCCTGTTGTTGATTGGGTTCTCATAAAAATATAATACTAAATACTGAAACGGATAGGAAAAGGGATCTTTACTAGTGCTGGATATTGCTTTGCCAAGTATATTTAGAGTTATGCCCTGTACACACGATCGGAAATTTCAACAAGAAAGCCGTGGATTTTTTCTGACGGAATGTTGGCTCAAACTTGTGTTGCATGCACACGGTCACACAAATCTTGTCTGAAATTCCGACCGTCGAGAACGCAGTGACGTACAAGATGTAAGACGAGCCGAGATCAATGAAGTTCAATAGGCAGTTCGGCTCTTCTGTTTGATTCTGAGCATGCGTGATTTTTTGGACGTCGGAATTGCATACAGACGGGCGGAATTTCCGATAAGAACTTTTTCCGTCTGAAAAATAGAGAACCTTCTCTCAATCTTTTGCTGGCGGAAATTCTGACAGAAAATGTTGGATGGAGCATACACAACAGTCGGGAATATCCAACCAAAAGCTCACATCCAGCTTTTTTTGACGGAAAATCCTATCGTGTGTACAGGGCATAACACTCAAATCTAACTTTTATAAAGGTAAAAAGCCCCGTCAGTTTTTTTTGTCCATCTGTGCTTCATTAGGGAGATTCCCCTTCAATCTCTCAAATTCAGAAGATTTGCCAAATAGGAAGATTTCCTCTCTATTCTTAGTTTGGAGTCAACTCAAAAGATGTGTTTCTCCCTCACTTTCATTATTAGCTATGATACTTTAATCCTATATATTATTATACTATTCTATTAGCATTAACTACTAGGTTTCTATATTTTTTAAATATGTATAGGAAAGGTCAGTTTGAAAAAATATTTTTAACAAAATTATCTTTTTTTCTTAACATGAGTTGAGGGCATCCACGGTTGTCCAGGAGGGATGCAAGAACCCTCTTACTGCATTGTGAAAGTAACAACTCCACCGATTTGAGCAGTTCCGTTATGTTTTACAATTATCAAAAGAATTCTTATTGCATTCAGAAAGGCTCACTATATATAACAAGCATGGATAAAATATTGCAAAAAAGCAGATTTCAGGATACAAAACATTGTAAATACAATGATCAATAGCAAAATTTGCTTACCACTAAATGTGGCAATAAAAAGAAAACTCATCTTCTATTGAGTTCAGTGTTCACTAAGGGTTAGCAGATGCTCAAAGTTAACCTTAGCTAGTCTCAATCATTAATAAAGGGCCTGGTATTCTCTTGGAGGGGGAACCCATGCCGGTTTTAAAAACAAAATTGCAGTGGAATTACCCCTAAAGATTCATACCAGACAGACAGTGCCTGGTATTGTCGGGGATCAAAGTCCAAGGATCCCTGGTCATTGAAGTCGGACTTCAAGTCGCAGGGCAAAGTCCGATCCACAGTTGTATAACTGTTTTGTCAAAATCGCGGCCGCGAAATCGCAGGAAAATCGCGCAACTTTGAAGTCGCACGAGTGTGAAAGGGGCCTTAGTCTTTAAACCAATCCCTGTGTCCCTGTGGAACCCCTAATATCCTATGCCCAGGCTCTAAATAGAGCCTTGGCTGCTGCCCAAGTTTATATTAAGCCCTGTACCTCCAGATGCTATGGAATGTCTCAGTAATTCACCTAATAATTTCCAAAAGACCTTGCATTTGACATTTAAAGGATATAGGCAGACTTAGTGCAAGGAAGGGTGGGGCTTAATCTTACTTGGACAGATAATGAGCCCCATACACAGCACAAAAGAAATACTGTATGTCACCAGAACACTGACAGGCTTGTTTCAAAGCTCTTTATTCTTGCCTGATCATTTGGAAAAACAATGTGAACCATGCAGGAAACCTTCTTCAGTCATGTCATCATATGCTTGAGGAGGTATCCCTGCATGATCCTGAAACATTGATTTTCTATGTGATCATAAAAGAATATAGAGCTTTGCAATTTAAAACAAGCTTGTCAGTGCATTGCTGACATATTTCATCTATGCTGTAGCCCAAGACCAAATGGGAGTTGCTGCAGCACCCTTTTAATCACATGGCCATGTCTAGTATGGTATGCAAGTGGAATAAACTATATGCTATACACAGTACAGGGCCACAATGAATCCAGAAAATCCAATGTCTAACAATTGTTTGCAGTTAACATCATCTGCCTGCACTTCAGCACTGTTGTTTTATGCCATGTCAGGTTCACTTTAAGACTAGATTGATACTATGGAAATTTCTATTGAATTCAGAGGTACATATCCTTGCTATTGTGAAAAACACTTTAAAACCATGGCGTGGCTGTAGGTAATTCATACCAGTCAATAGACTCAAGAACTGTATCATGTACTTTGATGCTCCTCAACCACAAAGATTCATTTTCTTTCACATACCATTGTACCTTTGATTTGTGTGAAAAACAAAAGCAGGTAAATTATGAAATGGAGCAAATACATTAAGGTATAGATGGGGAACAGGCAATGATTTTCAGCACGTACAGTTTTCCTTCTAAAATGAACAATATCTGAATAAGACCTAACTTACCGTATATTGTTGTTATTTGAGGTTTTAAAATACAAGAAAGAGGTTAAATGAAACCTAGATGTAATGTAAACAGTTTTCAAAAGCACATTTCCATAATTCCTGCTTTTGGAAGGTTTCTCTATTTAATTCAATTGGCTTATCTAAAAAGAAGAACAAGGTAAAAACAGCACAACATATAAGGCCAGTAAAATGTTTTACATGATGTTATATGTACAAAGCCTAGGCTCATTACCAAGACTTTACTAAGATTTTGCTTGTTCGTGTTACATACCAAATCAGATAAAGTATATCGTATACTGTATGTCTAGTTTTCCATAATTCCTTCTTATTTAAAGTGGAAGTAAACCCATCGATTTAACAGTTTCAAAAAGCAGTTACATTCCTGGCATGCCGGGAATGCCAACTGTCACATTGGTTGTACTCTCAACCAAACTGTCAAACCATCCAATGGCTGGTGTCATAACTGATCACATGCACAGCATCATGGCAGTTGAAGATTAAACAGAGGCCAAGATGGCAGCTTCCTTGCCTGAAAATGATAGGAGGGTTTACTTCCACTTTAACCACTTGACGAAAGACGTCTGCAGCGCGACTCTCAAGTGCCGGGTGGACATCCCTGGACGTCCTGCTGTGTTTACATCCGGCTGCAAACCCTCTGCCTGCTGCATCACGTGGTGCCGATGCGCGTGCCTGGCGGCCGCGATGTCCGCCAGGTACATGCGATCGGCTTTTACAGAAGCAGGACGTGGATCTCTGTGTGTAAACACAGAGATCCACGTCCTGTCAGGGAGAGAGGAGACCGATGCTGTGTCCCTTGTACATAGGGACACAGACCGGTCACCTCCCCCAGTCAGTCCCCTCCCCCACACAGTAAGAATCACTAATAGGGAACATATTTAACCCCTTGATCGCCCCTAGTGTTAACCCCTTCCCTGCCAGTCACATTTATACAGTAATCAATGCATATTTATAGCACTGTTCGCTGTATAAATGTGAATGGTCCCAAAATAGTGTCAAAAGTGTCCGCAATATCGCAGGCCTGACAAAAATCGCAGATCGCCGCCATTACTAGTAAAAAAAAATATATATAATAAAAATGTCATAATTCTATCTCCTATTTTGTAGGCGCTATAACTTTTGCGCAAACCAATCACTATACGCTTATTGCAATTTTTTTTACCAAAAATATGTAGAAGAATACGTATCGGCCTAAACGGAGAGAAAAAAAGTTTTTTTTTTAAAAAAAATGGGATATTATTATAAAAAAAGTAAAAAAATATTGTGTTTTTTTTTTTTTATTTCTGTATTATTTTGTTTATAGCAAAAAAAGTAAAAACCGCAGAGGTGATCAAATACCCCCCAAAGAAAGCTCTATTTGTGGGAAAAAAAATATAAAAATATAATTTGGGTACAGCGTTGTATGACCACGCAATTGTCATTCAAAATGCGTCAACACTGAAAGCTGAAAATTGGTCTGGGTACGAAGGGGGTTTAAGTGCCCAGTAAGCAAGTGGTTAACCGCTTCAGCTCCGGAAGGTTTACCCACTTTCATGATCAGGCCATTTTTTACGATAAAACACTGCGTTACTTTAACTGACAATTGTGCCGCCGTGAGACACTGTACCCAAATTATATATATATATATCTATATATATATATTGTGACAGCAGGAAGGTAAAGTCACCTGGTTGCATCCAGGGGGGTAGATATATTTCTCCCAGATTCAGGCTTTATGCCGACTTATACAACTAGGGAGGGAGTTGATGAAGCCCAGCTGAGGCTAGTGGGCTCATGGATGACTCATACCTCTAGGGAGAGGGCTGGGCGTCGTACAGGCAGGGAGTTGATGAGACCAGCTGAAGCTTGTCAGCTCGTTTAAGGCCTCTATAAAAACTCCCAGCTTCATTAGGTGTTAGCTCATGCCTGGACCCAGACCTGTGTGGACTGTCTAGGGAGAGTGAACCCCTGTGCGGTGAGGCAAAGCCTGTGTGGCTATTTGTTTGGACTTTTACTAAACCAGGGACTTTGGGACTAGGACAGCACCAGGCTGATCCCAGTTGTTAGTTTAGGAAACCTGCATGTTTAGTCAGAGGTCAAGCTGACCAGGATTTATTTTGTTTATGTTTCTTTTTGGCTTTGCTGTGTTTTTGTCACTGTACATAGAGAAATAAACCGCACCTTTTGATTTTGAAAACCACAACCTCCGTCTGCTGGCCCTGTTTTTGTGTGGGGAGCCCAACCAGGGGGTCACACACACCCGCTACCGAGTTAACCCCCTCACAGTTGGTGGAGAACCAGTGGCAGTTTTTTTTAAGCCAGCATGGAGGAGATACTGAAACAGCTGGCTCTAGCAAATGCCAATCAACAGCAGACAAATGCAGGTTTGCAAAGGAGCCTTGCAGCCCAGCAGCAAGCTCATCAACAAGCCCAGCAGCAATCTGAGGCCCGCTTCATAGACCTGTTACAGAAGCAAGAGCAGAGACTACAACAAATGGAAGCAGTAATGCAGCAACGTCCGCAGACCAGTGAGGAAAGCCGTCCCACTAATACCGCGTCCTTTGGGGTGAGTCGTTTATTGACAAAAATGACTGGAGAGGATGATCCAGAGGTATTTTTGACCACATTTGAAAGGACTGCTGAAAGAGAAAAGTGGCCTGAGGAGCAGTGGGCTGGACTGGTGGCTCCTCTGTTAACTGGTGAATCGCAGAAGGCTTACTATGACCTAGAGCCTGACCAAGCAAAAGACTATGTGATGCTAAAAGCTGAAATATTGGCAAGGCTGGGTGTCACCCTGGCTGTCCGGGCTCAGCGTGTGCATAACTGGACTTTCCAGCTTGGAAAACCCCCCAGGTCTCAAATGTATGATCTCATTCACCTGAGCAGGAAGTGGCTACAGCCAGAGACTTTGTCCGCACCGGAGATTGTGGAACGTGTTGTGATGGATCGTTTCTTGACAGCTCTTCCTACCGCCATTCAAAAGTGGGTAAGCCATGGAGACCCAGAAACGGCCGGTAAACTTGTGGATCGTGTAGAGAGATACTTGGCTACAGAGAACCTGACGGCCTCTTCCAGAGACTCTCGGACTTTCCACCCTAAGACCAGACCATCCCCAGGGGCGGATAAGAGGATTCCAAGGGGTGAGGGTGGAGAGAGTGAGAGGGTGGGAGCTCTACCCAAAGTTTGGCGAGAACAGCCTGGGAAGTCAGGGGCTCAAGAGGCAGCCAAATGGATTGTTTGCTACCGCTGCCGGCAAGCGGGACATATTGCAGCAAATTGCCCAGTTGCGGAGGAACCCATGCAATGTGACTTTCTGACGGACAGACGTCAGTCGCTGTGTGCGACAGTCGCATGCACTGCCATTCGGGGAACTGAGAAACATTTATGCAAAATGTGTATTAATGGTAGAAATGTTGTGGTATTACTGGATTCAGGTAGCCTTGTGACCCTGATAAAGGCTGAATTAGTTAAAACAGAGGTCTCTGGGAATAGCAAGGTAGCTGTTATTTGTGTGCATGGGGACACCCGAGAGTATCCAGTGACTACAGTGTGTTTCGAGACCCCCAAAGGTACCCTCTCTCATCCAGTGGGGTTAGTATCTCAATTACCGCATGATGCCATTGTGGGAAGGGATTTTCCGAAGTTCTGGGAACTGTGGGATGATCCTGAGCCCCCCACTGGTGCCCCTATGTACCAGGAATGTGATAGCCAGAACTCCTCTGAGAGTGGTGAGGACTCTCCAGAATTTCCCTTATCAGTATTGGCAGGCGAGACTCAAGAAACTGGAGAGGAGCCCACCTCCTCAGACGAAAACCTACCGTCTGTGGAGTTTTCTGATCTGGAGGTTCACAGGGAAAATTTTGCCACAGAACAGTTAAAAGACCCCGCCCTAATAAAGGCACGGGAAAACGTAGTGGAAATAGATGGCGAGTTAGTGAACCCAGATAATACCTGCACTTACCCATACTTCAGCGTAGAGAAGGACCTACTGTATCGGGTGGCAAAAAGGGCAGAAGAAACCGTTGAGCAGCTTGTGGTGCCTAAACCTTACAGGAAGTTGGTGTTGGAGTTGGCCCATGGGCACATTCTTGGAGGTCATCTGGGGGCAGAGAAAACCCGAGAGAGGGTATTACAGAGATTCTATTGGCCTGGGGTGATGAAGGACATAGAAAATTATTGTTCCTCCTGCCCTGTGTGTCAGAGGTCGGCCCCGATGCCACATTTCCGTAGCCCGCTGGTCCCTCTACCCATCATTGAGGTCCCGTTTGAGAGAATCGCAATGGATTTGGTAGGTCCTATAATCAAGTCCGCTAGGGGGCACCAGTACATATTGGTTATAATGGACTATGCCACCCGTTATCCAGAAGCGATCCCTCTCAGAAATACCTCGGCCAAAACCATAGCCAAAGAGCTATCTCTTGTTTTTAGCCGGGTGGGTATTTGTAAAGAACTGCTTACGGACCAAGGTACACCCTTTATGTCCCGGGTTATGAAAGAGCTGTGTAAATTGTTCAAAGTGACGCAATTGCGTACATCTGTGTATCACCCCCAAACCGATGGGCTGGTTGAAAGATTCAACAAAACCCTAAAACAAATGTTGAAGAAAGTGGTGGATAGAGATGGAAAGGATTGGGACTGTCTACTTCCTTATTTGATGTTTGCTATTAGGGAGGTGCCCCAATCCTCTACGGGATTCTCCCCCTTTGAGTTACTGTATGGGAGACACCCAAGAGGGCTGTTGGATATTGCCAAGGAAACTTGGGAAAGTGAGAGTTCTCCCCACAGGAGTGTGATTGAGCATGTCGCCCTGATGCAAGATCGAATTGCACAGGTAATGCCCATCGTGAAGGAACATTTGGCCCAAGCGCAGTTGGCACAGCAGAGAGTGTACAACCGTGGAGCCAAGACCCGTACCTTTTCCCCGGGGGATAGGATATTGGTACTGGTCCCTACGGTTGAAAGTAAATTCCTTGCCAAATGGCAAGGCCCCTACGAGATAATGGAAAAAGTGAGCGAAGTGAATTACAAGGTCAGACAACCAGGAAGGCGAAAGCCCGAACAGATATATCACGTTAATCTGTTGAAAGCCTGGAGGGATAGAGAGTCCCTAGTCGCAGAAACTTGGTCACCAGCTCAAACTGGTTGCGTGATTCCGGAGGTTGGAATAGCAGCCACCTTGTCACAACCCCAACAACAGGAGGTTAAGGAGTTTGTGCTTCGCAACAAGGAGGTGTTCTCTGAGCTGCCGGGACAAACATCTGGGGTAGAGCATGATATTATTACCCCGCCCGGTGAAAGGGTGAAGTTAAAACCCTATCGGATCCCAGAGGCCCGACGGGAGGCAATACGGGAGGAAGTACAGAAAATGCTGAACTTAGGGGTGATAGAGGAGTCCCAAAGTGATTGGTCTAGTCCCATTGTGTTGGTGCCTAAACCGGATGGGAGCTGGCGATTTTGTAACGATTTTCGTCAGTTGAACAAAGTTACAAAATTTGACACCTACCCCATGCCACGTATAGATGAGTTGATCGACCGGCTGGGAACAGCCCGATACATGACGACTCTTGACCTCACAAAAGGGTATTGGCAAATTCCCCTGGCCAAGTCGGCCAAAGAGAAAACCGCATTTGTAACCCCAGACGGGGCGTTCCAATATAAGAGAATGCCGTTCGGGTTACAGAATGCGCCGGCCACATTCCAGCGGAAAATGGACCAGATACTGAGGCCCCATCAGAAGTATGCTGCGGCTTACCTGGATGACGTAATTGTCCATAGCACAGATTGGGCCTCACATCTGCCAAAAGTGCAAGCAGTCCTAGACTCTATCCGGGAAGCGGGGTTTACGGCTAACCCCAAGAAGTGTACCATTGGGCAGGAGGAGGCCAAATATCTTGGGTACACCATTGGCAGGGGAGTGATAAAACCCCAACTCAACAAAGTCGAGGCCATCCAGAGTTGGCCACATCCCAACAGCAAGAAGCAGGTACGGGCCTTTCTGGGAATCGCGGGTTATTATTGGCGCTTCATTCCCCACTTTGCTTCTAAGGCTGTGCCCCTAACCAACCTGACGAAAGGGAAAGGGTCGGTCATGATTAAATGGACCCCCGAGGCTGAGGCAGCATTCCAATTCTTGAAACAAGCCTTATGTAGCCAGCCAGTGTTGTACTCACCCGACTTCTCTAAAGACTTTGTCGTACAAAGTGATGCGTCAGATGTGGGGTTAGGAGCAGTATTGTCCCAGGTCTGGAACGGGGAAGAGCACCCAGTCATTTACCTCAGCAGGTAGTTGAAGTCCCATGAGGTAAATTACGCCACGGTTGAAAAGGAGTGTTTAGCGGTGAAGTGGGCTCTAGATTCCCTTCGGTACTATCTGCTAGGTAGGCACTTTGACATGGTTACGGATCACGCTCCGTTAAAGTGGATGGCTCAAAACAAGGAGACAAATAGAAGAGTGAATAGGTGGTTCCTGGCCCTACAGGAATTCAACTTCACAGTAAAGCATCGCCCTGGCGTTCAAATGGGGAATGTGGATGCTTTGTCTCGAGTACATGAATGCCTGATTGCTGGTGTTCCAACCCCAAGGTTAAAACAAGAGGGGGGGGTATGTGACAGCAGGAAGGTAAAGTCACCTGGTTGCATCCAGGGGGGTAGATATATTTCTCCCAGATTCAGGCTTTATGCCGACTTATACAACTAGGGAGGGAGTTGATGAAGCCCAGCTGAGGCTAGTGGGCTCATGGATGACTCATACCTCTAGGGAGAGGGCTGGGCGTCGTACAGGCAGGGAGTTGATGAGACCAGCTGAAGCTTGTCAGCTCGTTTAAGGCCTCTATAAAAACTCCCAGCTTCATTAGGTGTTAGCTCATGCCTGGACCCAGACCTGTGTGGACTGTCTAGGGAGAGTGAACCCCTGTGCGGTGAGGCAAAGCCTGTGTGGCTATTTGTTTGGACTTTTACTAAACCAGGGACTTAGGGACT
Source organism: Rana muscosa (assembly GCA_029206835.1). Classification (NCBI taxonomy): domain Eukaryota; kingdom Metazoa; phylum Chordata; class Amphibia; order Anura; family Ranidae; genus Rana; species Rana muscosa. Next base: position 747,074,030 of record CM055117.1, read on the forward strand.
AGGACAGCACCAGGCTGATCCCAGTTGTTAGTTTAGGAAACCTGCATGTTTAGTCAGAGGTCAAGCTGACCAGGATTTATTTTGTTTATGTTTCTTTTTGGCTTTGCTGTGTTTTTGTCACTGTACATAGAGAAATAAACCGCACCTTTTGATTTTGAAAACCACAACCTCCGTCTGCTGGCCCTGTTTTTGTGTGGGGAGCCCAACCAGGGGGTCACACACACCCGCTACCGAGTTAACCCCCTCACAATATATATATATATATATATATATATATATACTTTTTTTTTTTTTTACACAAATAGAGCTTTCTTTTGGTGGTAAACAATATGTTTTACTTTCTGCTATAAAACATATCCAATGAAAAAAATTTGAAAATTAAATTTCTTCATCAATTTAGGCCAATATGTATTCTGCTACATATTTTTGTTAAAAAAAAACAATAAGCATATATTGATTGGTTTGCACAAAAGTTATAGCGTCTACAAACAATGGAATATATTTATGTAATTTTTATTTTTTAATTATTTTTACTAGTAATGGCGACGATCAGCGACTTATAGCGGGACTGCGATATTGCAGCAGACAAATCGGACACCTAACTGACACTTTTGACACTTTTTGGGGACCAGTGACACAAAAACACTGATCAGTGCTAAAAAAAATGCACTGTCACTGTACTAATGACATTGGCAGGGAAGGGGTTAACATCAGTAGTGATCAAAGGGTTAAACGTGTTCTTAGGCAGTGTACTGTGGGAAGACAGAGATCCATGTTTCTGCTTAGCAGAAGCACAAGATAACTTGCCTTCCCTTGTCAGAGAACGGCGATCTGCCTTGTTTACATAGTAAATTCTGCCTGAGTCTCGAATGATCGACGGGTCCCGGCAGGCAGACATCACATTTGCCAGACCCTGCATATTGGCTCCCACTATGTCCAATCACAGCGGGAGCTGGTCGGTGGTGGCTATCGTGCGTGCCCCAGACCCGGAAGTGCAGAATCACTTACCTGTACGTGATTCTGTGCACAGGAGCCACCGCCCGCAGTAAATGTAAGTGAGGCAGTTGGCAAGAGGTTAATTAGTAGCCCTGTCAGAAAATTCTGACTGAGTATTATTTGAAAAAAACTGTGACCACCCACTGTAGTTATTAAAAATAAAAATAAAACATTCATAAAAATGCGTTGCCTGTAGCTGCAGGTCACACCTTCTGAATATGTTATTTGCCAGTCTGTCATGCTGATCCAATTATGGTAATTTCACTTTGAATATCCAATTATGTCCAAGGAAAATTACAAAACAAATGGATATTTGCTAGCATATGACTGGTAAAATAACCCTCTTAATAAGCTCAGTGAACATTTACTTTTGCTAACAGTCTATATTACCTTTGTAAATTCCAATGGATTCACTGCTTTCTGATTTACTGACCTTGAAAAGTATGTAGATCAGGTGTTATTATTTCACCACTGTATGCCTGTTCCGTGTCAGTAATGAAAGCCGAAGCAGCCAGGCAATTTGCATTTTTAAAAGTAGGTCAGCAATAGCAGCCAACATGTTTAAAACGTAAAGATAAAGTATATATAACAGCGAACACACTTCCATTCACTGTTGCATAGATTGTATACACAATATTTATGTACAGTAAGTAGATTTTTTGTATGTTTAATAGCTCTGGGTATCCTGGTAAGGAAGATCAATAGCTAACTCCTACCAGTGTTACTTACTACATACCAATGTATGTTGGACATTGTAAGGATGGCTGACATCCTGGGGAATGTTTTTAACCACTTGCCACCCAAGCCAATTCTAACACTCTCCTAAATGTAAAAATCATAATTGTTTCGCTAGAAAATTACTCAGAACCCCCAATCATTAAATATATATATATATATATATATATATATATATATATATATGTGTGTGTGTAGTGGGGTGTTCAATTTAGGGGAAGTGTCTGAGTGGTAACAAGTCTCAGACACCTTAAATTGTTAGGAGTTATGGACCATTTTTGTCCTCAGGAGATAGTATTGGTGTGGAGTTCCCTGTGGCCTATAGGTGGCGCTGACATATTGGGCTGGGGTTGAACTATCAATACAGTGCTGTGACTTTTGTGACCCCTCTCGGCAGCCGTACAGTGGGGCGGGGAACCTGCTGTGCATGCCTTCCTTTTACCCTGTTTCGCAAAACTAAGTAATTTATCTGCTTCTCACCCTGAAGGCAACCAAATTGGGCACTTAAGCAGCCTCATAGTAGGCCTAGTGTTTGGACAAATGGAGAGACAAAAGGCTGCCTCAAGCATTGAGAATTTATGTTAATTTCAAGAAAACTGTTCTTGGTGTACCCTTTTCCCTACAATATCTCAGAGGTACTCATAAATGTGATCCAGAAAAAGATGAAGTAGTTAGTTTGCATTTCCAGAAACAAACTCAACTATTACTGTGAATATAAATAAATAAATATATATATATATATATATATATATATATATATATATATACAGTATATAATATCATTGTGATGTCCAGTGATTGAAATTATGTACAAGGTCCACATCTGTCTTTCTAAACTACTGAGTTTCTTTCTTTCTTTGATAAGAATTTTAGGCTATATCATGCCAAATGGTGTTTCAGCAAAATTAATTTTATACTCTTGTACAGAGGGCCCAAGAGTGCTCATTAAGGACATTTTTACAGTCTCTTGGCATGCTGCCGGTCATGATATGCAGCTGATTCCTTGCCTCCACATGCTTTTTTAGCAATACTTATTTCATAATAGATTTAACTGTTGCAGGATCCCATCATTTTATGTACATTATTTATTTTGCAAAAAAGTAATGATGGGGGAAAATTTCACTTTCTGTAATAACGGTAATGCTCTAGTGTTTGTAAAATGTGTTTGTAATATGTAGTAGTAGTAGTATCTGGGCTACTTTTACTTTAGGTGCAGTAGAAGCATTATGTTTAATTAGAAAATGTAGAAACTTGCAGCAATATCTTATAGTGAAGCTTGAAAGAAGGGTGTGCCAGTGTTTCAGATAATGGTTGCCCTAATTGTGCCCTGGCCTTCAAAGGACACAGTGGCAAAGATATGTAAGCCCTGCTGCAGGCTTCCCCGGAAAGGCGAGAGACACTCTCCTGGGCACAGGTCCTTGACAGGCTGGGGGGCTGGATCGGACAGTGAGAGCTCCAGTACAAGTGGGCAGAGCAGGCAGACAACAGTACACTAAAGCCCTGATCACCACTTTCTGCCAAGCAGACATCTGAGCTTTCCTCTTTCCTCCAGCAGACTGAAGATAAAAAGCATAGGTGTGCGCACAGGGTGTGACAGGTGTGCCTGGGAACACCCTAATCAGCTTGTATGCTGCAGATGCCCCCTGTTTAGACCTGTGATATTTCACCAAAGCCCCCTAATGGGGCACCTGAAGAAAATGAAAAAATATATAAAAAAATAAAATTATAAATAATAATAAATAAATATAAAAAAAATAGTAAAAAAAATGTAATTTTTAAAGTTCAGCAGTCTTTTGTGTGACCGTGTGTATACAAGGCATATACAAGGCAAGCTTGGCAGGAATCCCATCTGGAAAACTGACGATTTTGGAGCAGACGGGAAAACCGGTCGTGTGTACAGGGCTTAAGCCATTATACAAATGCATATGTCATTTTTTTTCAATGAAATCTCTAATTAATACAGAAACTTGGTAGCATTATCTACTCTCTCTTCATTTGTTATCCTGTGATCTATGTCCTGTTTTACAATTGTTTTACAAGTGTAAAGTATGATGGATCTTCTGTCCGTCTGTTTTTTCTTGATACTATGCTGCAGATTTAGTTTGTTGAAAATGATTATTTTCTTTTACATGTACTTTATCAATAGTACCTGCTTCACATTTTGACATTTGCTAATGGCAAACAAATAAAATATTCAAGCCCTGCTAATTCTCCTTGCTATATGAGTGTCTAAAGCCCAATTTTTCTGCCCCTGTTTAACAGTGGCGTGTAATTACAATTTTTGATGCAATAATTTGCAGCAGGGCTCATTCATGTGCTCCAACTAGAGTTTCTGTGAGGGGTTGCAGTGTTGTGGCACCGGCATCAGTGCCTAAGGCCCATTTTTTCTGAAGAATAAAAAAGAACAAGTGCGCTAATGTGAATTGACTAATAATCAAAAATTATGAATCCACACATATATTGAATAAATAAAGTCCAACAGTGATAACAATGAATGTGTCCTGTAAAAATGAATATATCCTAAATAAGTCCCATCAAAAATCAGCAATGAAGGGAAGCCGTGAAGAGGTGAATCGCAAAAAGTTTGAAATTCGGTGCATGCACACCCCTGTCCACCACCAACAATCAAGCTGCTTACCAGAGGTAAGAAACAAATGAGCCCATCAGCAATCCCAGGGGGAGATCCAGAGAAATCCAGATAAACTTCGCAAAGTTCCAACGTCACTTGATAGGCAGTGGATACAGCAAAGATTTCCCAAGGAGAGAGAGGAGGCTCAATAGTGCATTACCCAATGTGAAATTTATTTTTAAAAATGGGTTTAAAAACACTTACACAATGTACAATTTGAAGAACATAACAACCGGCCGGTCCGCCGTAACTGTCCCGTAGTGATGACGTCAGCACGCACACCTCCCGACGTACGTTTCGTGTTCCTACACGTCGTCTTGGGGCGTGTTATTACAATTTTTATGCAATGCTTTGCAGCAGGGCTCATTACTGCACTCCAACTAGAGTATCTGAGAGTGGTTGCAGTGTCATGGCACCAGCACCAGTGGCTAAGGCCCATTTTTTCTGCCCCTGTTTAACAGGGGCGTGTAATTACAATTTTTGATGCAATACTTTGCAGCAGGGCTCATTCCTGCGCTCCAACTATAGTATCTGTGAGGGGTTGCAGTGTTGTGGCACCAGTGCCCAAGGCCCAATCTTTCTGCCCCTGTTCAACAGGGGCATGTAATTACAATTCTTGATCTAATATTTCACAGCAGGGCCCGTTCCAGCGCCCACCAAGAGTAACTGTGTGCACTTACAGTGTTGTGGCACCAGCACCACCACCACCACCACCAAAGGCCCAATTTTTCTGCCACTGTTCAACAATGGCATGTAATTACAATTCTTGATATAATAGTTCACAGCAGGGCGTTCCAGCGCCCACCAAGATTAACTGTGAGGGCTTACAGTGTTGTGGCAACACCAACACCTAAGGCCCAAATTTCTGCAGAGTACATAGGGCAGGCCCCTACTTTCAAACATCCGACTTACAAACGACTCCTACTTACAAACTGAGGGAGACAACAGGAAGTGAGAGGAAATCTACCCCTAGGAAGGGAAATTCTCTCCTGTAAGAGTTAATATGGGAAAAAGGTGTCTCCTCTCCACTGATACTTTATCACCAATCCTTGTTTCCCTAAAACCCCCAAATTTTCTAAATCCATTTGTCATTGGGACAGAAAGTGAGGTGACATCTTCTGAAGAGGTGCGCAGACAGGAAAACAAATGTTACAGGGGCGATAACCCTTCCCTATGTTTTCCAAAAAGCTTAAAAATAGATTTTTTGGCTGGAGCTACACTTTAAAAATGTGCCAGTTCGAAATTACAAACAGATTCTACTTAAGAACAAACCTACAGTCGCTGTCTTGTTTGCACAGCCTGTATACTGCTGTACAGAGTATTTAGGCCCTGGGGGCCCCACGCCTTTCCTTTTTTTAGTTTGGGTGCGGGGTTCCCCTTAATATCCATACAAGACCCAAATGGGCTGGGGGGGAGGGGTACCCATGCCGATTTTCTCAATGATTTTAATACATATTGCCAGGACCACACATTACATTAAAGCCGCAAGCAGTTTTAAATTACCTTTTTTCCTTTAGAAATGTCATTTTGTGCAGGGACAGTTCTAAACACGAGAAACACGTGCCACTTCACAGGCATACTATAGACACCCCCAGGTACGATATTTAAAGGAATATTTCACTTTTTTTTCACTTTAAGCATCAATAAAGTCACTGCTCCTGAAAAAACGTCAGTTTTTAAAACTTTTTTTGCATTGATTCATGTCCCCTGGGGCAGGACCCAGGTCCCCAAACCCTTTTTAGGACAATAACTTGAATATTAGCCTTTAAAATTAGCACTTTTGATTCCGAACGTTCGAGTCCCATAGACTTTAATGGAATTCGCTAGTTCGCGCAAACTTTCGGTCCGTTCGCAGGTTCTGGTGCGAACCGAATCCGGGGGTGTTCGGCTCATCCCTAGTCTGCAACAGTGTCATTGCACAGTGAAAATACATTTGAGATATGGTGAATATATGGCCTTCTTGCAGACACAGTAAGGAATCTTAGTTTATACACATCCAGATCAGTCAGTAAGAGGTCGGGTTCACACTGGTACGACACGACAGTCATACGACTGTTCATCCGACTTTGCCCTGCGACTTGAAGGCTGACATACATCCGACTTCAATGAACAGGGATCCGACTTTGATCCCCGACAATACCAGGCACTGTGTCTGGTATGAATCTTTAGGAGAAACTAAGAGCATACCAGGTCCTTCGGTCTAGTATGGATTTTAAGGGGAACCTCCACACCGAAAAAATGGTGTGGGGGCCCCCCCAAAATCCATACCAGACCCTTATCAGAGCACACAGTCTGGCAAGTCAGGAAAGGGGGTGGGGACGAGCAAGCGCCCCCCCTCCTGAACCGTGCCAGGACGCATGCCCTCAACATGGGGGTGGGTGCTTTGAGGCAGGGGGGTCCTGCCCCCCGCCCCAAAGCACCTTGTCCCCATGTTGATGGGAACAAGGGCCTCTTCCTGACAACCCTGGCCATTGATTGTGGGGGTCTGTGAATAAGTATGGGGTACATTGTACCCCTACCCATTCACCTAAAAACCAAAAAGTGTCAAAAATAAAATGCAGTACACAGGTTTTTAAAGTAATTTATTAAGGCAGCTCCGGAGTCGCTTCCGATTTCTTCTCCCCTCTCCAGGTCTTCTCCGCTCTCCACTGATGTCTTCTAGCCTTCTCTGGTTCTTTTGCCTCTGCCGGTTCTTCTCCCCTCTCCGGTTCTTCTCTGCTGATGTCTTCTAGCCCTCTAAAGTTCTTCTCCCTCTGTTCCCTGTCTTCTGCCTCTGCTGGGTCTTCTCTGCTGTCTCCTCGCTATTTTGCCAGGTCTTCTCGCTCTTTTTCTGGGTTTTCTCCCTCTGTTCTTCTTCCGATGTTGACACAACGCTCTCTCTTGCTCTAATGCTAGGTGTGCGGTATGCCACTATTATATAGGCATGGGGCGGGGGTTACCGGGTGATGTCATATGGAGGATCCACCACTTATGTTGTCACCACCCTGTGCATGATGGGGGTGGCGACGTCATAAGGGGGCGGGTCCTTCATATGACATTCCCACTTAAAATCCATGCCAGACTGAAGGGCCTGGTATATTATTGGAGGAGGAACCCATGCCGTTTTTATTTTTTTATTTTGCGTGGAGTTCCCCTTCAAGATAATCATAGCACAAGTCGCATGCCAAAGTTGGATCAGTTAAGATGGCGATCCGACTTTGATCCCACTTCAGTGATATTCAATGGGCTGAAGTAGGATCAAAGTCAGACCAAAGTAGTGCAGGGAGCATTTTCAAAGTCGGAATGACTTGTGTCGGACTAGTTAAGACGGCTCCCATAGGGAAACATAGATTTTCACACGTCATGCGACATGAGCTCCCAATGTCGGAGCGTTTGTCGTGCAAGTGTGAACCCAGCCTTACTTCTATACCTCATTTAAGGTCCATTCAAGCCATGCATACATTTATTTTTAAATTTTCACCACAATGCACCATTGTAAATTGCACATTACTAGACATGTGCAGAAAGAAAAAAGTTTTGCTTTGTTTCAATTCATTATTTACATAAATTAGTTTAATCCATTTAATTTGTTTTCGGAAAAAAATTTTGTTTATTTGTATTTGAATAGATTGACATTTTTAAATTCAAATTCGGATCGATCCGAAAAGTTTTCAAATCAATTTTGAATAGTTTTTAAATTTGAATAGTTTTCAAATTCGAAAAGTTTTCGAACTCGAATAGTTTTCAAATTCGAAAAGTTTTCGAATTCGAATCTTTTTTGAATTTGAATAGTTTTCCAATTTCCAAAGAGAATGAAATAGAATAGAAAATAAAGGAATAGAATAGAAAAAATATAATAGAATGGAAATTAATATAACAGAAAATAAAAGAATAGCATAGAATAGAGTAAAACAGAACAAAATAGGATAGAAAATAAAAGAACAGAATAGAATGGAACAGAAAAGAATAAAAAGAAATCGAATAGAATAAAAAATAGAATTAAATTGAAAGATTATAACCATCTTCTGAAATTTTAATAGAAAATAATAGAATTTCAAAAACAATAGAATAGAAGAGAAATAATATAACCAGTTTCCAAAATTCAAATAGAATCAATTAGAATAGAAAAGAATAGAGTAGAATATAATAGAAAATAATACAATAGTATAAAAAAACAGACTAGACTAGAATAGAATGAATATAACCATTTTCCTATTCTAATCTATTATTTTATTTTCTATTCAAATGCAAATTGATTATATTTGAATTTTGGGAAATGGTTATATTATTTCTATTCTATTCTATCATATTCTATTCCATTCTATTGTTTATGTAATTGTATTATTTTTCTATTTGTTTATTCTATTCTATTCTTTTCTATTCTATTATTTTATATTCTATCCTATTATTTTCTATTCAAATTTATTCTGTTGTAAATTTGAAGTTTGTAAGATGGTTATTTTCTTTCAATTCTATTCTGTTGTTTTTTTCTATACTATTCTGTTCTTTTTTATTCTATTCTACTCTAATCTTTTCTATTCTATTCAAATTCGAATTGATTCTATTAAAAATTTGATAAATGGTTCTATTCATTCTATTCTATTCTATTCTCTCCTATTGTTTTTTTATTATTTTCTTATCTATTATATTATAGACTATTCTATGCTATTCTTTTTTTTATTCTATTCTTTTTTTATGTGTTCAAACTCAAATTTATTTATTTGAAATTCAAATGTCAGAAGATGGTTATATTCTTTCTATGTTATTCTATTCTATTTGTTTCTATTATATTCTAGTTCTATTCTGTTCTTTTATTTTATATTATATTTTGTTCTGTTTTACTCTATTATATTATATTCTTTTATTTTCTATTACATTATTTTCTATTCTATTATTTATTTTCTATTCTTTTATTTTCTATTATTTTTTATTCTCTTTGGAAATTCTAAAACTATTCGAATTCTAAAACTTTTCAAATTTGAAAATGAAAACTATTCGAAAATTATTCTAAAACGATCCAAATTCTTTTTTCATTACTTCGGATTTGTTTAAATTCGGTACTATTGTAATTTGGAAATTTGGATCTAAATTTCCGAAAAACAAAAGTTTGTCCAAATTTCAATTCGGAACGAAACAAACTGCACATGTCTTTACATGACCATGTGTTGTGGTTACACTAACAATGCACCATTGCAAATGCTACATTACACTGTACTGTGGTTGCACTTTGTAAAATGTACATAGCGGTAAAAAGCTAATCCTACCCTTACAGAGGTTACAACAGAAATTCCAACATGATTTCCCTTGAAGTAATACTTATTTTAAGTTCACCCATCAAAATGTTCTTATCACAGCCAATAAAGTCCAGAATGGAAAATAGAAACGTTTGTAGTGAATGTTTATGGTTATCTTAGGAATGGAAGAAATCGGTATAATTGCAGCACAAGCAATTTACTTGCAATGATTACAGGAATGGTTTAATTTACTGCTTAAAATCAACAATAATTGTTTTATTGAAATCTCTACCAGAGTGGGCTCTTGCTTTATTTGCTCTTAGAGAACACGCAGGCTGTAGACGGCTGTTAGTTTACACATTTGGACATAGCTATTAAAATTTGCATCCAGGCCTAGCTTTTTGGCTACAAACTGTTTTGTATGAAAATAAAGCAAACAACACAGAACAAAACAAACAACACAGATGAGCAATAAGTTTGTGAGTTTACAAAATTGACAAAAAAAATTCTGAAGCTTTCAAAAAGAACGAAAGAGAACAATCAAAGGAGCAGATAACAAAAGCAGTGCTAAATTAATTCTAACAGGGGTATAATAGCTTTGTTAAAAGTTTTATGGCAGTCTCCCTAAGGCCACTTTCACAACGAGGTGTTTTACAGGCATTTTAGCGGTAAAAATAGCACATGCAAAGTGCCTGTAAAGTGCCTCAACTGTCACTCCAGTCTGAAAGCCTGAGTGCTTTCACACTGGAGCGGCGCGCTTGCAGGACGCTAGAAAAAGTCCTGCAAGCAGCATCTTTGAGGCGGTGGAAGAGCGGTGTATACACCGCTTCTCCACCTCCCCTGCCCCTTGAAATAAATTGGCAGAGCGGCCGAAGCGCCTACAAAGCACTTCGGCAGCGGCGCTACACAGGCGGTATTAACCCCTTTTTCGGTCACTAGAGGGGGTTAAAAACTCTGCTAAAACTATGGTAAAGCGCCGCTAGTTTACCGCAGACGCTCTCGCAGCCCCAGTGCGAAAGTGCCCTAACAGTAAGGGATCTGATGTAAGAACAGAGATTATCTATCATCTCATTGCAATCCTGTGAAGTACAATGAAGGCCACAATCTGCTTCCCATTTATGCATATATTGAAAAGATTCGGGCCTTAAAAAGCCAAAGAAGTTACTATAAATATCTGAGATCAAACCTTTCCCACTGGGGGAGGTATTGCAGATACTTTCATAAAAGAATGTAAAAGGTGAAGTAGGAATCAGGGCATGACAAGTAGCATAATAATATCTAATTTGAAGATACTGCATACGTTCCTGCTGTGGAATCTGCTAGGATTGGGAAAACTGTTCAAACGTGATAAAGGAATATTATTAGACTTCCACCAAGAAAAGTAACAATCAATAGGAAAGGCTTAAGTAAACGACCTAGGCCTAGTTTTGATGCAGTTGGCTTTAATGAATACATTTGCCATTGAAAGCAAACCTTCACAAACTAGGTAGAGGCAAATAATACAGGGGATAGAAATGTACAGAAACATCCCTAAAGAACATATAGTATATGCACCCTACACATTTTGTAACTACTACATTCCCAGAATTCTGAATACTCTGCATATTCTGTCACTGATTTCTCCTTAAATTAAAAAAGGAAAAGGTACTGTTCTTGTTTAATCATAGCCTTTGATGTTTTAGCATACATGAAAGGGTTATAAACTTGTTTATTTTAAAGAGGAAGTAAACCCCCCCCCGAAAAAACGGGACAAAATAAGACCCCGCAAGAGAAAGGCATAATGAACTAGTATGCATAGCATACTAGCTCATTATGTGGCACTTACCTAAAATCGAAGCCCCCGAAGTCCTCCTCGTTCCCCTCCGCCACCGCCACCATGTCCCCTCGGAGCTTCTTCCTGGTATCGCCGCTCCGGCGCTGTGATTGGCTGAAGCGGCGATGACGTCACTCCTGCGCATGCACGCGGGACCGGCTTAATCTCGGCATGTACCATTCATTATGCCGGGACGCTCAGTGCGCCTGCACCGTTGTCTACGGCGCACATGCGCCGTAGACAACAGTGCAGTGTTTTCTGCAAATATCTCCTTAACCGTGTAGGTTAAGGAGATATTTCTTGCACCTACAGGTAAGCCTTAATCTAGGCTTACCTGTAGGTGCAAGTTGTCAAAGTGGGTTTACAACCACTTTATGTACAGTGGGTAAGGAAAGTATTCAGACCCCCTTAAATTTTTCACTCTTTGTTATATTGCAGCCATTTGCTAAAATCAATTAAGTTCATTTTTTTCCTCATTATTGTACACACAGCACCCCATATTGACAGAAAAACACTAAATTTTTGACATTTTTGCAGATTTATTAAAAAAGAAAAACTGAAATATCACATGGTCCTAAGTATTCAGACCCTTTGCTGTGACACTCATATATTTAACTCAGGTGCTGTCCATTTCTTCTGATCATCCTTGAGATGGTTCTACACTTTCATTTGAGTCCAGCTGTGTTTGATTATACTGATTGGACTTGATTAGGAAAGCCACGCACCTGTCTATATAAGACCTTACAGCTCACAGTGCATATCAGAGCAAATGAGAATCATGAGATCAAATGAACTGCCTGAAGAGCTCAGAGACAGAATTGTGGCAAGGCACAGATCTGGCCAAGGTTACAAAAAAATTTCTGATGCACTTAAGGTTCCTAAGAGCACAGTGGCCTCCATAATCCTTATATGGAAGACATTTGGGATGACCAGAACCCTTCCTAGAGCTGGCCGTCCGGCCAAACTGAGCTATCGGGGGAGAAGAGCCTTGGTGAGAGAGGTAAAGAAGAGTTCAAAGATCACTGTGGCTGAGCTCCAGAGATGCAGTCGGGAGATGGGAGAAAGTTGTAGAAAGTCAACCATCACTGCAGCCCTCCACCAGTCGGGGCTTTATGGCAGAGTGGTTCGACAGAAGCCTCTCCTCAGTGCAAGACACATGAAAGCCCGCATGGAGTTTGCTAATAAACACCTGAAGGACTCCAAGATGGTGAGAAATAAAATTCGCTGGTCTGATGAGACCAAGATAGAACTTTTTGGCCTTAATTCTAAGCGGTATGTGTGGAGAAAACTAGGCACTGCTCATCACTTGTCCAATACAGTCCCAACAGTGAAGCATGGTGGTGGCAGCATCATGCTGTGGGGGTGTTTTTCAGCTGCAGGGACAGGATGACTGGTTGCAATCGAGGGAAAGATGAATGCGGTCAAGTACAGGGATATCCTGTACGAAAACCTTCTCCAGAGTGCTCAGGACCGCAGACTGGGCCGACAATGACCCTAAACACACAGCTAAAATAACGCAGGAGTGGCTTCACAACCACTCCATGACTGTTCTTGAATGGCCCAGCCAGAGCCCTGACTTAAACCCAATTGAGCATCTTTGGAGAGACCTAAAAATGGCTGTCCACCAATTTTTACCATCCAACCTGACAGAACTGGAGAGGATCTGCAAGGAGGAATGGCAGAGGATCCCCAAATCCAGGTGTGAAAAACTTGTTGCATCTTTCCCAAAAAGACTCATGGCTGTATTAGATCAAAAGGGTGCAAATACTAAATACTGAGCAAATGGTCTGAATACTTAGGATCATGTGATATTTCAGTTTTTCTTTTTTAATAAATCTGCAAAAATGTCTACAATTCTGTTTTTCTGTCAAAATGGGGTGCTGTGTGTACATTAATGAGGAAAATAAATGAACTTAAATGATTTTAGCAAATGGCTGCAATATAACAAAGAGTGAAAAATGTAAGGGGGTCTGAATACTTTCCGTACCCACTATATGTGGTATAATCATTCAAGATGTGACTTCTCAGCATTATTTAGCTGTAAATTATACAGCAGCCGCAGAAGATCAGTTCAGAAATTTAAACGATCAAATAAAACTATAAGTTTCTATGTTTTTAGGAACTTCCTTAAAATCTTGTTTTATGAAACTCTTGCTGCATTGATCACTTTGTTTAGAAACAAAGAGAAATATCAATATGAAATAAATGTGAATCATCCATCTTCATTTGTGCAAAATGTCACAAACATCTTAACTTTCTGTAGAGATTTCAATAAAACAATTATTGTTGATTTTAAGCAGTAAATTAAACCATTCCTGTAATCATTGCAAGTAAATTGCTTGTGCTGCAATTATGCCGATTCCTTCCATTTCTAAGATAACCATAAACATTCACTACAAGCGTTTCTATTTCCATTCTGGACTTTATTGGCTGTGATAAGGACATTTTGATGGGTGAACTTAAAATAAGTATTACTTCAAGGGAAATCCTGTTGGAATTTCTTTTGTAACCTTGTAAGAGTAGGATCAGCTTTTTACTGCTATGTACCCTCTATGTTGTCTTCCTTTGAGCTGTGTTTATTTAGGTTTAAATATCAAATTAAGTTATTCTTTACATTTGGATTACATCACTGTAGAAGGGAGATAAGTCCTCCACTGTTCTCTTCTCAAAGAACTCCTAGAACGCTCTAAAGATAGCACAGCATTCCATAGAACACTTGAAGTGGCTGTAAACCCTTACCTATACCCAGTTAAGTGACTAGCCTCAGGTGATACACAAAGATGAAACAGATCCTCCTACATAAGTTGTACCTATTTATCTGCTGTCTTCTCTACATCTATTCAAAGTCTAGAATTTATAAAGCTTGTCTGAGCTGTCAAAAAAGGGGGCAGAGAGCTGAAATTACACTCTGTAGAGCTCAGTTAGGAGAGCTATGATTGCAGATTGTAGGAAAGGGACACACACCCCTCCACACAGTACACAGGAACAGAACTGAGGCTGTCAGTCAGCTGGAGCTCCCTCCCCTCTCATATTTTTTTTCTTGGTTTCAGGAAAATGTGATTCATGCTGATAGCAGAGGAATGAAGCAACAGACAGAAATTACACTTAGTGCTCTTATTTGATACAAGTACAGGCTAGAGGGATATGCTTTGCTTATATTTCATGCCTGAGGTTTACAACCACTTTAATGAGAAAAGCAGGTGTAGACATTACACACCACTGTGGGGAATTAAACATACTATATGCTCATATTCCTTGAATATATGTACAGTACAATGAAAAACTACACATGCTTACACTGGACATATTCAGGGTTGGGTGTCTCATTAGGCTCAGTAGGGTGTTGTGCTTTTCTAAAAAGAGTGTTTAAGCTCAACTCCAGCCAAAACTTGCTATTTTATTTTGGATAGAGCTTGGGGTTAGAGCTTTTGTCAGGCTTGGATTGCCATCTGTGCCCCTTTTGTGAAGATTTTTCCTTATTTAGTGTGAGGACATTAAGTGATGTGAATTGTCCTCAACAGGGATAGACAAAGCAGGAAAGGTTCCTGGCAGTGCTCTTCCTGATGTCTTTGCTGTCCTGTCCTGAAAACAATTACAAACTCCATTTCTTGTACAGATGTCCAAGGGATAAGAAGTGATGGCAAATCTCCCCTACGAGATCACAAACCAAACATACATAAAAAACCTTTTTGTAACAACATTTTCTATTAATGTATAAGCTCTGTAATTACCAACACCGTTTGACACCTTGTTTGTTAATATTTTCTGCTTACATCGTTAATAAAAAATAAAGATTAAAAAAAAGCAAAAAATAAAATAAACTTTTTTGTACCTATTCCCTGCTAAATCCATAATGAAAAGTATTTTAGCTGGAGTTAGGCATTAAACACATTTTTTCTCCTTAATTTTTGTAAATATAGTCATTTGAAGCGATTACTTTTGAAGGAGCCACTAAAAAAAAGTGGGTCCCCCCTACCTTTCCAGAGGATGCCACGTTTCCAGTCCCAGTAGCTCCCTTACTATTTCAGGTTCCAGTCTAGAGTCCTTTTTACTATTTATTTTAGCTCTCCAATGAAAATTGAGGGAGGAGGGTTTAGGGTCCAGGCTACCCTAGGCACTGGAAAAACTCTGAGTATAACTTCATGAAAAATCCCAGCTTTAACAGGCCCTTGAGCAGTAACCACAAAATAATGCTGACCAAGAGGGGAAAGTCAAAGAAACCAGTGACTCTTTGAGAGCATTTAGTCTTTCTGTAGTTCCATATAGTGTCTGACCCTTAGTAAGAAAGTTCCACCATACCTAAAGCTGTGAGTGGTAGGTCCTTCTCACAACGTTGAGGTGGCAGCTTTTGCCCATTTCCCTTTCAACACTCTTCAGTGAGGGATTCTTTCTCTAGCCCAGCTTCAACAGGTGTCTCTGTCTCAAGTCACCAGCCTAAAGCAAAAGCTGGAGCCCAGTACAGATAGCAGCTTCTCTAACACACATGCCTTCTCCCAGGGGAAGCCCTGGGGAGAGAGAAGCTGATTGGTTCCTTCCAAAAATGACCTTCTTCCCACCCATACCTTCTGAGCTAGCCTTCCAAGTATTGGCTGGGTTGGATACATATGCATAACTCTAGAGGTTAATTCTACCACTCTATTTGCTGGGACATTCTTCCACCAACAGGCAGGAGTAATTGACCCCTGGGTTTAGAGGGAACCTGCAGAATCCTAACAAACAGATTTAAGCTCAGCTGGTTACAGCTTAGCCATAGGACCAAATTTAGCCAGGACAGGGGCACTACACATTTATCTTTAACTATTTTTCACATTTTTAAAATATAATGAGTCAGGTTGGGACCAATGAACAAAAAAAGTGCACTTTGTTGAAGAAGTGTTCCTAGCAGAGGAAGCAATGTTTTGGACACCAAATGATGTGTGCTTACAGGTTACAGTGATGGAAATACAGTTCTGTAATTACCTGCATTACCTAGAAAATATCAGGGGAATTAGTATAGCAACTAATGTGATGGTGGTAGGGGGACAGACAAAATATCCATATTAGTTATATTTGTATGGTTGACTTAAAATTGCAAGTTCCACAGGCAGAAGAGGTAATGATGTTTGAAGGTGGATTCCACATATGATATTTTAAAGCACCCAAAAACAGCAATATTACTTAACTAAATTGTTTGAATTTTAAGGAAGTAATAATTGATCATTTTGATTTTGATAGAACACAAATAGGGCCATCCGCTGCAGTTATGGTATTTAAAAAGCAGAGATCTACTGTATGTACAGTAGGCTGCTATTACCGACATCTGGACATGCTAGATGCCCAGCTGTGAATTTAATCCTATGACTTTCTGAGTCTCTGACCTGGAAAAAGAATATGGATTAACATTTCTTACTTTTAATTGCTGCAAATTTTCACTGGGATAGGGACTCAAGAAATAGGTAGTACGCAGCGGGAACCTATATATTTCTATCAACATAGGTTTACATTAACCACATCAATACTGGGCACTTTTGCCCCCTTCCTTCCCAGGCCAATTTTCAGCTTTCAGCGCTCTCGCATTTTAAATGACAATTGCGAGGTCATGCTACGCTGTACCCAAATGAAATTTTTATCATTTTTTTCACACAAATAGAGCTTTATTTTGGTGATATTTATTCACGACTTTGGTTTTTATTTTTTGCGATATAGAAGGAGAGAGCGCCCACCCAGCCGTACATATGCAGTGGCCGGGTGGGAAGTGGTTAATAGATAAATACAGTATATAAAGTGAGTACTGTACTTGAAATAAAGTAATAAAAATCACAGTCTATTTGTTAAATGTACACTGTTTTTAAAAGGTATGTTACATAGTTACATAGTTACATAGTTAGTCAGGTTGAAAAAAGACACAAGTCCATCCAGTTCAACCATAAAAAAAAAAAATATATCGTACAATCCCATATACCCAATTCTATACCCACAGTTGATCCAGAGGAAGGCAGAAAACCCCAGCAGAGCATGATCCAATTTGCTACAGCAGGGGAAAAATTCCTTCCTGATCCCATGAGAGGCAATCGGATATTCCCCGGATCAACTTTACCTATAAATGTGAGTACCCAGTTATATTATGTACATTTAAGAAATAATCCAGGCCCTTCTTAAAGCAATCTACTGAGCTGGCCAGAACCACCTCTGCAGGGAGTCTATTCCACATTTTCACAGCTCTTACTGTAAAGAAACCTTTCCGTATTTGGAGGTGAAATCTCTTTTCCTCTAGACGCAAAGAGTGCCCCCTTGTCCTTTGTGTTGACCGTAAAGTGAATAATTCAACAACAAGTTCACTATATGGACCCCTTATATATTTGTACATGTTGATCATATCCCCCCTTAATCTCCTCTTCTCAAGAGTGAATAAATTCAGTTCCTCTAATCTTTCCCCATAGCTGAGCTCTTCCATGCCTCTTATCAGTTTGGTTGCCCTTCTCTGCACTTTCTCCAGTTCCCCAATATCCTTTTTGAGAACTGGGGCCCAAAACTGAACTGCATATTCCAGATGAGGTCTTACTAATGATTTGAACAGGGGCAAAATGATATCTCTCTCTCTGGAGACCATACCTCTCTTAATACAAGAAAGGACTTTGCTCGCTTTGGAAACCGCAGCTTGGCATTGCATGCCATTATTGAGCTTATGATCTTATGATCATTTAATAGAGTTAAGGCATAATGAACCAGAATAGCTTTCTGTAAACTTGTATTCTGTCCGTGGTCCCAGTATGGACAATACATGTCCTGCTAACTGCAAACTGTGGGGACACTACTGGCAGTAGCACTCAGAAAAAATCCACCAAACATGTAGGTAACCAACTGGAAGGTGGCAGGATCAACCCTTAAAACCTAACTGAAATGTAAGTTTAAAACAGCTAAACATATTCTAGGTGCATTAAAACAAAAGATGTTCAACGTCTTACAGTTTGTTTTCTTTAAAAAAAAACTTCACAGTAGAAGAGCTTGTCCCCTTCAACCTCGCCCCCCAACCCCTCCCTCATCAGCATTGTTCAGACAGGAATTCTGTCTCTCTGTGGGAAAAGCAGTAATCTATGTACATGCCTCTTGCCAGGCAAGAGCTTTGTCAATAGCACAACCATAGATTTGACTTAGCATCAGGCAGACATGTTAAACCTCTACACTGAGATCACTGCTTCTCCACAAAGAGCATGGGTCCAGCTTTGCAGCTGATGGCAGGACATAGGCTTTTCTACTAATGCCGCGTACACACAATCGGAAATTCCGACAAGAAATGTTCGATGTGAGCTTTTGGTCGGAAAATCCCGACCGTGTGTAGGTTCCATCGGACATTTTCTGTCGGAATTTCCGACAACAAAAATTTGAGAGCTGGTTCTCAAATTTTCCGACAAGAAAAGTTCTGCTCGGAAATTCCGATCATGTGTAGCCAATTCCGACGCACAAAAATCCTACGCATGCTCGGAATCAATTCAACGCATGCTCGGAATCATTGAACTTCATTTTTCTCAGCTCGTTGTAGTGTTGTACGTCACCGCGTTCTTGACGGTCAAATTTTCCGTCAACATTTGCGTGACTGCGGGTATGCAACACAAGTTTGAGCCAACATTCCGTCGAAAACAAATCCACAGTTTTCTTGTCAAAATTTTCGATCGTGTGTGCACGGCATAAGACTGTTGCTGATGCTGAATGTAGTTTTGCAACTTTGGCATGTTTAGTAAAACTGTGCATATCACTGCAACTACAAAGTGTACTCAGGTGACTTGGAGGGTCCAACTGGGCTTTTAACTGTTAACTGAAATGTGGTCTTTGTTAGAAACCTGGAAATAAAAGAAGATTGTGTGAAGGCTATGTGATTTCATAATCTGCAATCATTATCTAATGTTTGTGGCTCTTAGCTTAAAATACTGTATACAGTAATTCCAATTTATACAAAGTGAAAATAGGAACTGTGTAAGCTGAACTAGTTACAATGAAGCCAATTAACTCATGTGTAAGTAACGTCAGCAGGAGGCATGTGGCCGCTTCCTCCTGTAATACATTTTGATTTTTCATTAAGTGCCCTCCATTAATAATTGCATCTAATTTTCACCATAGCACCAGCTTTCCCCATTGTGGTCTTTTAACTTCCTCCAGTTCTTTTTTCCTGATATACAGCAGTACACAAAGCCACAGAACATATTACCAGAGTTATGAAAGTGTGCACATTTTCTCCTGCTTTACTTAGATTGAATAAATGCTTCACATTAGAGCTTTGTCACATCCAGACTACTTCTCTTGTACTCCTACAGCTTTTACAAATGATGACTGTTTTCCTTGTTGTTTCAGAGTGCTGACATCTCTGGAGCTTAGCATACTTATATCAATCATTTCAAAACATGATCTGTCAACTAGAAATCTTCTCTTTTTATTCAATTCCATTGTATCTGTCACTTCTTGGTCCAAACTAACTGTGCTAGTCCTACTGCCCTCTTTTCTGTTTTGGTCTTTTTGGGTTTTGGGGTCCCTTAAGTCCTACTTCTATTCAATAACTGTGCTAGCCAGTATTTTAAATAAAGATATGATATTAGGCTGCTTTATTTCAATCAAAGATAGTGTTTGTATGCAGATCAAGGTTTCCATTTGAGCTTCAGCAAATACAACAATTTGCACATTTTGTATTGCTATTTTTTACAGTGGTAAAATTGTCACCATAACTAAAAATGGCAGGTACACATTAATATATGCTGTACAACTTATTGTCGACTCTTACTTTTTTCTAAAACCCCCTAATCAGTCTCAGTGTTGTAACAACAAAAACTCAAGCCATTACATCCTTCTACATACACAAGCACTATAACATGAAAAAACAGTTTCTACCATTACAGTTTTAAGAAAAAAAAAAATTCCCTGAAATTTCCTCTGCCAGTTGTTATTTCAAGGGTGTTTTTGGCCTTGTTTTCAGTTTAATACATCCTTTAGGTCTGAGCCTATGAGAACTACTCAATAAACGTTAGGAACACATATCCAGCACTCAACTCTTTTGAAAAAGAAATAGGTGGATAGCCGCACTCCAAATATTCACCTTTTATTGCCGCAGCGGCAGTGCAGTTAGTCTGTACCGACTTTTGATGCCTTGATTTAAACTTTACAATAAAAGGTGAATATTTGGAGTGCGGCTATCCAGCTATTTCTTTTTCAATCATCTCTGTTGCAAACAGAGCCAGCACCCTGTTTAACTGCGGAGACAGCTGATCGTAGGAGAGGTAATTTACCTTGGAGGGGTGAACTCCCACATTCTACTAGTCTGGACACCAGCACTCAACTCTATTGTCCCTGTACACTGTGGGGCATATCTATCAACAGATACATTTTTCTTCACGACTTTTCTTCACAATAATTCACCTTACAAAAGTTAACAAGGTGTCAAATGTAACTTCAATACTGTTCATGCTAATTATTTCTCTAAAAGTGTAATTTGGTTTACTAGGAAATTTAAAAAAATCTATGAAAAATGTTGCCATTTTGGAGGATGGCTATTTTTCAATTAGATGTTTGTTTTTGCTTTTATATTTTGAATTTTTTTCTAAAAAGCAAAATGCATAAATTGTGTTGCCTATATATTGAACTAGCAAGGAACATTAAGACTACATGCCAGGTTGACTTGAGACCCCTTATGATATGCCAGGCCTTAAGAGTTACTCGCCACCAGTTGCCCCACCCAACCCCTACACTGTTCCGCCTCTAATTCTGCCCCTAATCACGCTCTTGTAAATTATCTCTTGAAATTAAATTTTATTATTAAAATAATGATTTGTCAGTAATAATTTTAAATGGTGAGCTAGTAGAGGGGTCCTTTGGACCACTTACATGTCGAATATACTGCAAGACTACTTACTATATGTATCCATATATTTTTTTTCTTTAAAAAGCAGAAGAGAACAAAACTTTTCATGGCTCCAGGCCAGGGAGTAATGCTCTCTATCACTCAATATTACATCAGTTCCTAATAAGAATATTATTATTACAATATTTCCTATAAGCAATTGACATCATAATGGCTTTTTAGATCCAATTTTAACTTTTTATTTGACTGGACTTTCTGAAGAATCACTTTACTGACATAATCTTCATTCTTTGATAAATTACCTCAAAAGCCAGGAAGTGAAGACATTTCAATTGAGATACTGTGTTTTTAATCTGAGGTTGAAAATAGTAGGATTTTTAAAACAGCTTACCTGTAAAATCCTTTTCTTGGAGTACATCACGGGACACAGAGCAGCATAGTCATTACTATGTGGGTTATATAGAATTACCTTCAGGTGCTGGCACTGGCAACTTCCAAAACAGGAAGTACCCTCCCCTATATAAGCCCCTCCCATCCGGGAGTACCTCAGTTTTGTAGCAAAGCAATACGTGTCCCCAAAAGAGGGGTGGGAGCTCTGTGTCCCGTGATGTACTCCAAGAAAAGGATTTTACAGGTAAGCTGTTTTAAAAATCCTACTTTCTTGTTCATACATCACGGGACACAGAGCAGCATAGTCATTACTATGTGGGACGTCCCAAAGCAATGCCACATGAGGGGGGGATACACCATACATAAGCTGGGCGCCATCAGGCATGAGGATCTTTTGCGGCCTGCAACACACTGCGCCCAAAGGCGACATCCTCCTGACTTCTAACGTCCACCTGGTAGAACCTAGTAAACGTGTGTACTGAAGACCATGTTGCGGCCTTACAAATTTGCGCCAGGGAGGCCTGGTGATGCACTGCCCATGAAGTTCCAACTGCTCTCGTGGAGTGCGCCCTAACTTTGAACGGAGGCGGTCTACTTTTCAAGCCATAGGCTTGTATTATGACCTGTCGAATCCACTTGGCTAAAGTAGATTTTGATGCTGCCTGACCCTTTCTGGGGCCTTCCGGCAGAACAAACAGAGAATCCGTTCTACGAATCTGAGCAGTGGCTTTTAGATAAGCTTTAACTGCTCTTACTACATCCAAAGAATGCAATAACTTTTCCTCTACCGAGCTTGGTTTGGGGAAAAAAGAAGGAAGAACCACATCCTGGTTCAAGTGAAACCTCGATACCACCTTAGGAAGAAAGGCTGGGTGAGGACGTAATACTACTCTGTCCTTATGGATAACCAGATATGGCTCTTTACAGGACATGGCGGCTAATTCCGACATTCTTCTAGCCGAGCATATGGCTACTAAAAATATCAATTTCCTGGTGAGTAGAACCAAGGAAATGTGCCGCAAAGGTTCAAATGGCTGCTTCTGCAGAACCGACAGAACCAAATTTAGATCCCATGGGCATATGGGAGCCTTAATCGGTGGAATAATACGAGTCACCCCTTGCATAAAGGATTTGACAAGTGAATGCATAGCCAGGGGCCTTTGAAATAGTATTGACAAGGCCGAAACCTGGCCCTTGATAGTACTTAAGGCAAACTTCCTGTCTACAGCCCACTGCAGGAAGTCCAGAATTCTGCCTATAACGTACTTACGTGGATGCCATTTTCTGGCCTCGCACCAAGTGATGTACGCCTTCCAAACTCTATAGTAGATCTGCCTGGATACAGGCTTCCTGGCATTGATTATAGTTGATACCACAGAGTTAGAGAGACCTCTCTTCTTTAGGATGTGGGACTCAATAGCCAGGCCGTTAAACTTAGAGTTAGTAAGGAAGGGTGGTATATCGGTCCTTGCGAAAGCAGGTCCGGACGACGTGGAAGGGTCCAAGGACTCCCCACAGACATTTTGATGATCTCCACGTACCAGGCCCTTCGGGGCCACGCTGGAGCCACCAGGATCACCGGCTTCTTCTCCAACCTGACTCTGCGAAGGAGTCGAGGCAACAATTGTAGCGGAGGGAATGCATATATCAGTCTGAACTGATCCCAAGGGAACACCAGAGCATCCGAGCCGCAAGCGAGGGGATCCCTTGTCCGGGAGACAAATCTGTCCACCTTTGCGTTGAATCTGGATGCTAGCAGATCTACATCCGGTGTTCCCCACCGCTGACATATTGCTCGGAAGACCTCGGGATGAAGGGACCATTCCCCTGGGCATAACTGTTGGCGACTCAGAAAGTCCGCCTTCCAATTCTCCACCCCTGGAATGAAGACAGCTGATATACATGGGACATGCTTTTCTGCCCATTCCGGGATGTGACTTACTTCCCTCTGGGCTGCAGGACTCCTGGTGCCTCCCTGATGATTGATATATGCCACTGCTGTGGCATTGTCTGATTGAATTCTGACAGGGGACCCTTGGAGTCTGGATGTCCAGGCTACTAGGGCGTACCGGGCTGCTCGTATCTCTAAGAGATTGATGGGCAGGGTTTTTACTACATTTGACCATCTGCCCTGGAGAGACCATTGCTCCAGTACTGCCCCCCAGCCTGTAAGGCTGGCATCTGTAGTGACCACCTTCCAAGATATCGGGCTGAAGGGTTTTCCCTTCTGGAGATTCTGGGGGATCAACCACCAGCAGAGACTCTTCCGAACGGAAGGGGACAAAGCCATCGGGAAGTCTAGAGCCTGAACTTTTCCGTTCCAGGCTGACAATATGGCCCTTTGTAAATTCCTTGAGTGGAATTGGGCGTATGGCACAGCTTCGAATGATGCTACCATCTTTCCTAGCAGCCTCATGCACAGGCGTATGGACGGCTGTCTTTTTGCACAAAGCAGACGGACCAAGCCCCTCAAAGAGGATACCTTGTCTAGAGGTAAGAAAATCTTCCTCTGGTCTGAATCCAGCCGTAGCCCTAGATATACCAGGTTTTTCACTGGCTGTAGGGCTGACTTGTCCAGGTTGATGACCCAACCGTGAGATTCTAGATACTTGATTGTATCGACAATTACCACTTCTAGCTTGGCAACTGAGTGGTCCATCAACAACAGGTCGTCTAGGTATGCCATTATCGTTACACCCCGTGTTCTTAGATCGGCCAACAGTGGGGCCAGAATTTTTGTGAACACTCGTGGTGCTGTGGCCAGACCGAATGGTAAGGCTCTGAACTGAAAATGGCGCCCTTCTACTGCAAAGCGTAGGAATTTTTGATGACCTGGAAAGATGGGAACATGCAAGTAAGCATCTTTGATGTCGATCGAGGCTAACCATTCCTCCCCTTGTAGGGCAGCGGTGACCGATCGGATCGACTCCATCCGGAAAGACCGGACGTTTAGAAATTTGTTTAGACTCTTTAGGTCCAATATGGGTCTTATGTCCCCGTTTGGCTTCGGGACTGTGAAAAGGTTTGAGTAGAAACCCAACCCCCACTCTTCCATAGGAACCTCCATAATTACTCCTTGGAGCAATAGTTGTTCTAACGCCAATAGGAGAGACCCTCTTTTCAGAGGGTCTCTTGGCATGCCTGACCACATAAAATGGGACGGAGGAGACTCTTTTAACTCCAACTTGTATCCCAGAGTTACTGCGGAGAGCACCCATCTGTCTTTGATCGTCTCCCGCCAGGTCTCTGCGAACAACTGAAGTCTTCCCCCCACACGTTTGAGTGGGGGCAGCCCTTCATAGGCTTGACTTGGAGGCTGGTTTAGTACCTCTTCGGATCCAGGGCTTTTTATTACCCTGTGGCTGTCCCTGATTTTTACCTCCTGAGTTTGACCGAGGAGGCCGTCGGAACTGCTTAGTAGCAGACGCCGCAGGGATAGGAGAGGTAGTCCTCTTAAAAGATGGACCCCTAGACCTCTTCTTACTCGGTAAGAGAGTACTTTTACCACTGGAAATCTTCTGGATATACTTATCCAGGTCTTCGCCAAAAAGGCGTTCCCCATGAAATGGGAAGCTAACTAAGAGCTTCTTACAGGGAGCTTCAGCAGACCAGTTTTTGAGCCACAGAAGCCTACGCATATGTACCAAAGACAGCGTGAGGCGGGAGGCCTGATGGATAGAATCCTTGATGGCGTCAACCGCAAAGCATAATGCTCTAGGCAGATCAGCCAGAGCCTGGGCCTGTTGGTCTGGCAAATCCCTCAGGACCATTTTCATTTGATCCTTTAAAGCTTGGCAGACTCCAATAGCTGCCACTGCTGGCTGTGTAACAGCCCCTGCTGTGGAAAAAGCAGATTTTAATAAAGATTCCAATTTTTTATCCACTGGATCTTTGAACATTTGAACATTATCTACTGGACATGTCAGTGATTTGTTCACAGAAGAGATGGCTGCATCCACCGTAGGAACATTCCATCTCTGGGTGAACTTTTCCTCCATGGGATAGATCACCGGAAACCCTTTAGGCGGAACAAATAGTTTATCAGGATGTTCCCAGTCCTGGTATATAAGTCCTTCCAATAATGGATGTATTGGAAAGGAGCAATTAACCTGGGGAGCTTTTAGCGACCCCAATGAGGAGACAGCAGTAGTTGATGGTTCAACAAGAGGCATTTTAAATGCAGATCGAACCATGTCAGTTAGGGTCTGGACCCACAATCTTTCAGTCTGTGATTCTGAAAATGGTTCATCTACTGTCGATTCCTCAAAAACAGAGCTAACCTCCTCCTGATCCCCTTCACGTAGGTCGGTCCCTTCCTGGGACTGTTGCTCTGCCAACAGGCACTCTAACGGAGGTGATGGAGATCTGGCGCGCTTTTTTTCCTGTAGAGAAGAAGCGATCAATGCAGCCAATCTCTGCTCCAATCCCTCCAGAGTTGAGGAAAAAACCTCCTCTGTTATATATGCAGGAGCAGGTGGACTGAGGACAGCCGCAGTACCTGGCACTCCCGGGGGTTCCTTATGGGTATTAACCTCTGATTTCTCAGGGGAGGAGGGTGCAGATGACTGCTCCAGATCCTCAGAGCCCGATGGAGACCCCCTACACTTCCTGAGAGGTATATCTCGGAGTTTTTTAGGCGGCATATTCCTTAGTTCAAAGCTGAGGTATTCCAGCCGCAGTACACCCCTTACTGAAATAGTCTAATGCAATTTGCTGCTATGTACATCAGTGGGTGTCTACTAATGCGTCTTTCTGGGGATGCCTGTATCAACCGCCCGCTGTAAGCCCCTATACCATGCTACCAGCTCCTTTTCATGCTCTGTGTCCATAGCAAGCAGCGTGGACTGAGTCCTTTTATCTTGCTGGGACGCCCGCACATGCGCAGAAGCGCTGGGCGCACAGAGCGCGTCATCCGCCAGGCTCCGCCCCCTTTTTTGAAGCTAAATCTTATAAAAAGAAAGCGTGTGTGCGCGCGCGCGTGCACGTGTGCGCTCTTGGCGCCATGTAGGGAGAGGAGCCAGGGTCCCTGTTTCACCAGGACTCGGGGATGGAAGGAAACTACTTGGCAGCATGACAGAGGAATGCAGCTTCCCTGATAGAGAGCTCACTCATCTGCCTGGACTTTCACCATGGAAGGAATAGTCCCAAGAAAAAAGACGTTCCACAGCGGCCTCTAGTGGACAAACACAGGTACCGCACTTTTGTCTTTTTTTTTTTTTTTTTTAAAACCTCCTTTATGAAAAAACATTTCCAGGTTTACAGTTTTTTTAAAACTTCCCTTATGAAAAAACATTTCTAGGATTTCTTAGGCATATACAGCTATTAGCGGGAATACCCTTTAGGTAACAGGCAGAAAGACATATTAGGCTTGGGGGTCCCCTCAATAGAACCAAGTTCCTAAGGGGCCCCCACTTACCTTTTCCCCGCCGCAGGACTTTGTTTGGTCCACAGAAGCCCAAACTTCACCTCTCACGGCAGGCATTGTACTAGACCTTCAGGGACCGGGTTCCCAAGGATTCCACTCCCCTGGACCTGTATAGCACCCTGCACAGATAGCCTCTTGGTTTTGGGTATGACCAGAGCTCTGGATCCCAGGGTCCAGCCCTCCTAAGAGAGGCATTACAGGCAAAACCCTGCTCTTCTCTGCAAGGCCCGGGTACCGACCGTTTAGCTATGAAGCTTTTTTGGTCGGATCCGGAATAGCTTGCTAAGGCCCAGAGAACCTGTACACAAGCCCAAATGAATACATGTTAACCTTGGCCAACACCTTAGACACTGGCAAAAAACTGAGGTACTCCCGGATGGGAGGGGCTTATATAGGGGAGGGTACTTCCTGTTTTGGAAGTTGCCAGTGCCAGCACCTGAAGGTAATTCTATATAACCCACATAGTAATGACTATGCTGCTCTGTGTCCCGTGATGTATGAACAAGAAATGCCCTTATATACTGTAGCAATATGGTAGAACTAAAGATTTGCAATGCTAGGGTTCAATGTTTTTTTTTTTTAATTCCCATCCCAGCATAGCTTTTTTTCCATTCCAGTGATAAATTATTCAAATGACAGTTAAGCTTCAAACCCAGTGCATGCCATAACTGTTATTAAAATGCTATGTTAGTACAGTAAAAAGGCACCCAGCTCATTACAACAGATCTGGAGGGATCTTCCTGAACTAACTAAAGCTTTGTAGGTCTGGAACATTTACCTTTCTGTATTTCTTTTAGTTCTGTCATAACATAAAACAATGTTTTTATCCTAGGATTATAAAGCCGTAATTTGGTAAGTATCATTGTGATAAGTCTATAGAGTAGCAGCTCCAGTTCTTTTAAATTTGAATGTTCATGCTTCATAAGGAAGGATGCATTATTTTGATTTTCCAGTTTACATATTTCATTACATCCTCTGAGATGCTACCACCACAGACACACCTCATTAAATCCTGCATTTGGATGCTGCTCTGACTAGAGCTTGTGTGACATATTTGCAAAGCTGGCAGCATTTTGGAGCATTATTCCAAAGACAGATTCTTAAATAACATCAGTCTTCTGTACCTTGTCTTCAGAGAGAAGGTGGCTCGGGTGAAATGTATTTGTTTTATAAAACATCACAAGGCAAAAGTTTGCGCAGGCTCTGGTGTCCTATCTAGAAAATATTAGCGTCAAGGTCCATAAACCAGATTTCTAGATAAACACGGTTAGGCTATGGTTAAACACACAAAGGCCTATATTGTGAATCATTATCTCTTTTAAAGATACTTTATTTTCATAGCCAGTGTTATTTACTTATTAGTGTAAAAAACATATGTGTAGCATACCACATGAATTTATATTTTGAAGCAGAAAAACATTTGAGGCATTGATGAACTTGTGCCACACATGAATTATTAAAATAATGTCTTTATTAAATATGAAGAAAGATGTGTTACTAAAAAAATACATATTTACATAATGTCTTCTTTACACAGCCCCTAAGAGCCCATTCACACAGGGGCAACACGACTTCCAGCGCGATTTTATGAGGCAACTCAGACACGACCTGAGTATGAATCACAGCACGACCTGGAGCTATTTACAAGGCAACTCCAAGTTGCCTGCAGGACAGGAGACTTTCCAGTGGCCAATCAAACAAGAATCAGCTCTGTGAGAGGGAGGGGGGAGGGAGAGGTTTGCCTGATAAATGTATGTTATCTTCCTGGAGAGTTGCTCTTATTAAGACAGTGAGAGGCGACTCCCATTGAAATGAATGGGTACAGGTCGCCTAGGAGTCGGATTGAAGTAGTACAGGGACCTTTTTTGAAGTCGGAGCGACTGCAGTAGTGTGCATAAGGACGGCTCCATTAACTTACATTGATTTCTTCAGCCAGCGCGACCTGAGGTGACTAGGGGAGACCTGGGGCGATTTAGAGTCGGATCCAAAGACGCCCCTGTGTGAATGGGCTCTAAAGGGACATCTCAAGCTTGTAAACACTTATCGTTGTCTAGATCAGGTTTAAAAATTTCAAGTCCTGAGCTTCTAGCCAGGCCTTAACCTCCCTGGCGGTATTATTCTGTCAGATTTTAGGTGCCGAAAGCGGTACATTTATTTTGCATGGAAAATTGGCGTTTTATATTGTAGGCCTGCAATTCTTAGGAATAACTCACTTATATCTGTCCAAACAAGAGTCTAGTAGACATCCCAGGTATGATAAAGTTTGAAACATGAAATCATTAATTATAATATAATAAATAACTCTAAATAATTATAACAAATAATAATATAATAATAATAAAAATTATTCAATGATGTAATCAAATCAAAAACACTGAAATTTTCTTAGTTGCAGAATTGTCGCTGTTATTAGATTTAGTTTCTGATGACGAATTTCCCCACAAATCGCTATCGCTCAATTCTGCAAGTGATTCTAATTTATTATCGCTGTTTTCTAGCTGGTCTAAAACCACTTTTGACATAAAGGGACACTTTTTGGTTGCTATGGACAATCTCCAGTTTCCCGGCAGAAAAAACTGTATTTATAATATAAAAGTGCATGCAGGGCACTGGACAGACCACTAGGGACAAAGGGAATGTGTATTTTTTTTAAACAGTACTGTAATCAGTAAGATTACAGTGTACTGTATGTGTATTGTGTTTTTACTTTTTTGAATTTGGCGCCGATCTCCGCCCCCGTGCGCCGCAAAGTCGCAGGGAACAGAGCTCGGCGGCACTGTGCGTGAATCAAGCGAGGAGACAGCTCGCACACACTGTGGGGAGACATAGCAGGATCCAGGGAACAAGGTAAGTAACTCTCCCTGTATCCTGCGATGCAGCCCGAGTCTGGCTCGGGGTTACTGCTTTTGGTACTGAAATCTAACCCCGAGCCAGACTCGGGATTACCGCCAGGGAGGTTAAGAGTTACTCGTCACCAGTTGCCCCACCCAACCCCTACCCTGCTCCGCTCTAATTCCACCCCTAAACACGCTCTTGTAAATTATCTCATGAAATGACACTGTAAATGTTGCACTGCACAAGTGTGAAAAAACCTTACATCAGTGCGCTCAGCCACCCCTTCACATCACAGACCCCCTTTTACATCAGTGGTCTCAGTCCCCCTTCACAGCACATCCCCCATTTTACTTCACAGACCGCCCCATTACAGACCCCCATCAGAGACCAACCCATTAGAGACCAGAGACCCCCATTACAGACCAATCCATCACAGCCCCCCCCCATCACAGCCTGACCCATCATAGACGCCCTTTTACAGAACATCCTATTACAGCATGACCCATCACAGCCCCCTTTTTCAGACCGTCCCATAACAGCCTGACCCATCACAGACTCCCCTCATCACAGACCATCTCATCACAAATATCCTCATCACAGGCCATCCCATCCCAGACCGCTCTCCATCACTGATCCCCCCACCCCAGATTCCTCCTCATCACAGACCCCCCTCATCACAGATCCCCCTCATCACAAACTCATCATAAACCATCCCATCACAGATCCCCATATCACAGACCCCTCTCCATCACAGATCCCCCCATCACAGACTCCCCTCATCTCAAACCATCCCATCACAGATACCCCCTATGACAGACCCCTCTCCATCACAATTCCTCCCCCACCCTAGTCCCCCCTCATCAAAGATCCCCCTATCACAGAACCCTCCCCAACACAGATCCCCCTATCACAGACCTCTCTCAATCACAGATCCCCCCCACATCAGACCCCCCTCATCACAGATACCCCATCATAGACCCCCTCATCACAAATCCCCCATCACACACACCCCTATCACAGACCCCTCTCCATCACAGATCCCCCATCACAGACCCCTCTCCATCACAGATCTCCCCCACATCACATACCCCTCTCCATCACAGATCCCCCACCCCAGACCTCCACATCACAGACCCCCTGATCAAAGATCCCCCTCATCACAGACCCCCAGGTCAGAGATCCCCCCACCACAGAACCCCTCATCACAGATCCCCCATCACAGACCCTCCTCATCACAGATCCCCCATCATAGATCCCCCATCACAGACCCCTCTCCATCACAGATCCCCATATCACAGACCCCCCTCATCACAGATCCCCCCATCACAGATGTCCCCTATCACAGACTCCCCTTCTTCACAGATCCCCCCCACGCCAGACTTCCATCATTAAAAACTCCCCTTATCACAGATCCCCCCTATCACAGACCCCT
Organism: Rana muscosa; assembly: GCA_029206835.1. Taxonomy (NCBI): domain Eukaryota; kingdom Metazoa; phylum Chordata; class Amphibia; order Anura; family Ranidae; genus Rana; species Rana muscosa. Next base: position 747,105,321 of record CM055117.1, read on the forward strand.
TTCTATTACAGATCCCCCTATCACAGACCATTCTCCACTCACAGCTCCCCCCCCCACACCAGACCCCCCTATTACAGACCCCTCTCCATCACATATCCCCCATCACAGACCCCCTCTCCATCACAGATCTCCCCCATCACAGACCCCTCTCCATCATAGTTTCCCCCACCCCAGACCTCCCCATCACAGACCCCACTCATCACAGGTTCCCCATCACAGACCCTCCTCATCACAGACCCCTCGCCATATATATATATATATATATATATATAGAGAGAGAGAGAGAGAGAGAGAGAGAGAGAGTTCTAGGTAATTTTCTATATATTGTTTTATATATACATTGTTCTAAGTAATTTTCTAGCAAAACAAATATTTATTACATGTAGGAGGGAAATATCAGAATTGGTCCGGTCTGTCAGTAGTTAAAGTCTCATATTAAGCTGAGAAACTGTCTAAAGGACCCTTAACCAATTCAGTTTAAGGTAAAATATTTTAAATTTTTACTTTAAAAAAAGAAATAGAAAGAAATGTAATCAAATGAAACACAATTTGGTAGAATTTTTAATTTCAAGTAATTATAAAAGCATTTTTTTTTTTAATAACAAACAGGTTTACACTTACATACTCTGTGCAACAGAAATGCACAAAGCGGCTCCGAGCCTCCTTTTCTCGGGCCTCCTGCAGGCTCTCTTGGCTGCTCCTCTCTGTTGAGTGCCCCCATAAAAAGCCTCGTTCTATGGGGGCACTAGCACTGGCCCACTCCCAAGCCTTGTTTTCTACTTCTATAGACAATGACAGTGGGACACAACCCTGTTACTGGCTTTGATTGACAGCAGTGGGAGTCAATGGTTCCCGCTGTCCCAGCAAAGCCTGTGAGACCAGGAAATGAGGGAAGAATGGAGCTGCAGATGGTCACAGCACTGGATCGAATGAGTTCTCAGGTAAGTAAAAGGGGGGGTGAGGTGAAGATACTGATGCCTAAATATTTTTTACCTTAATGCAAGGAATGCATTAAAGTAAAAAAATGTTTAGGTTTTATAATGACTTTAAGTGGTCCAAATTCCTATGCTTTTGTATTTTACAATGGACAACACGTCAAACAAAAAAAAAATATACAACAAAATTAGCACTAGTAATAATAAAAAAAAATTGTTACTAACATTTAGAGCTACCGTTGATAAAAATGACCCACAATACTTCAGTTTTATTATTAACATATAAGAATTACAATCTTAAAAAAAAATATTTTTAATTGATTCTTTAGGTTATTTAACATTTTAAACTTTAATATTCTGAAGAAACATAATTGTTTACCTTTCAACTTTCCAGTAAGAATTGCTTCAATAGGAATATTTATCAGCAGGTGAAACTAAATAATAGTATCATGAAATTCCAATTTGTATGACTTCAGGCAATCTATCAAGGTATGTAAATAGTAATTTTAATATCCCCAATGAAAATTTAACCAAGCTTTGATTCCAGATGTTTCTTACTTTGTTGTCCATTTTAAATTGTAATTAACAGTATTTGTCAACAACAGAAAAAGTTTAATTGTTTTCCTCCACAGGTTAAACAGATATTATCATTATTCAGAATTTATATAGCACCCACAGTTTATGTAGCGCTTTACAAAATAAAGGCAAACATTACAATACAATTCAATACAAAAGGAATCAGATATGGGGTCCATTGAACCTTTTACCATGACCACCTAACTAGCTGCCGCAAATTGCAATATGTCTCTTTTATTAAAAACCTGGGTTCTGGCTTTATAATAAACCTTCTTTGTCCCAGTTTTAGAAGCTGATATACACATTATATACAGAAAAACGTTTAATATAACTCTTGCCTTGAAAAAGTTTTCATACCCCTTTAAATTTTCCAAATTTTGTCACGCTACAACCAAAAATGTAACTGTTATTTATTGGGATTTTATGTGCTAGACCAACACAAAGTGGCACATAATCATGAAGTGGTGGGAAAATGATAAATGGTTTTCAAAATGTTTTACAAATAAATATCTGAAAAGTGTGCCATGCGTTTGTATTCATCCCCCTTTACTCTGATACCCCTAACTAAGATCTAGTGGAACCAATTGCCTTCAGAAGTCACCTAATTAGTAAAAAGAGTTCCCCTGTGTGTAATTTAATCTCAGTATAAATACATCTGTTCTGTGAAGCCCTCAGAGGTTTGTTAGAGAACATTAGTGAGCAAACAGCATCATGAAGGCCAAGGAATAAACCAGAATGGCCAGGGATAAAGTTGTGGAGAAGTTTAAAGCAGGGTTAGGTTATAAAAAAATATCCCAAGCTTTGAACATCCTATGGAGCACTGTTCAATCCATCATCTGAAAATGGAAAGAGTATGGTACAACTGCCAACCTACCAAGACAAATCCGTCCTCCTAAACTGACAGGCCAGGCAAGGAGAGCATTAATCAGAGAAGCAGCCAAGAGGTAACTCTGGAGGAGCTGCAGAGATCCACAACTCAGGTGGGAGAATCTGTCCACAGGAGAACTATTAGTTGTGCACTCCACAAATCTAGCCTTTATGGAAGAGTGGCACTGTACACACACTACTTTACATTGTAGCAAAGTGTAATTTCTTCAGTGTTGTCACATGAAAAGATAAAAAACAATATTTACAAACATGTGAATGGTTGAACTCACTTTTGTGTGATTACTGTGTATATACAGTATATATATATATATATATATATATATATATATGTGTATATATATATTTGTAATATCCATCTTCTTTTCAGCGGGAACATGAGGGAACATAGTTCTGGCACCTCAATCACTGAATTTATGTAATGCCAAGAGGTGCTGGGGTGTGCTGGAGGGTCTATTGCTGTTGATGGGGAGATCTATTGTTGTTTTGGGGGATTTTATGTTGCTGGGTGGTCAATTGTTGATGAGAGAGATCCACCGTTGAGGGAGGGGTATATTGTTGCTGGCTGATGGAAAATCTATTGTTGCTGGTACATCTGTTGTTGCTGGGTGGTCTATTGTTACTGGGGATCTTTGGTTGCTGGGAGGGACCTATTGTTGCTAGGAGACCTATAGTTGCTGGGGGTAAACTATTGTTGCTGGGGGGATCTGGTTGCTGGGGGTATCTATTGTTGCTGGAGGACCTATTGTTTGTTGGGGTCTATAGTTGCTGGGAGGGATATATTGTTGCTGCAGGAGCTATTGTTGATGGGAGGAATCTATTGTAGCTTGGAAAGATCTATTGTTGCTGGAGGACCTATTGTTGGTGGGGGTATCTCTAGTTGCTGGGTGGACCTTTTGTTGCTAGGAGACCTATAGTGTCTGGAGGGATCTATTGTTGCTGGGGGGTGTTGTTGGTGGGGGGTTCTATTGTTTCTGGAGGACCTATTGTTGGGGATCCCTAGTTGCTCTTAGGGATTTATTATTGCTGGAGGGATCCCTTTGGTTGCCAGGAGGAATCTATCGTAGCTGGGAGGGATCTATTGTTGTTGGGAGGTCTATAGTTTCTGGGAAGGTCTATTATTGCTGGCTGTGGGGGATCATTTTACTGCCTTTGATTAGCAAGTTCTATACAAATGACTTAGCACCTAAAAATGTTACTTAGTTCTGTATTCTCTAAAAATGGAGGTACTGGGATGCTCGGAGGTGGGTAGGGGGTGGATACCATGGTGACTTGGAATAGGGTAGTACCTGCACCTATTCTCTGAGAAAAAAAGCTCTGGTAATATCGTTTTATTTGTTTCTTAATTTACTGTTATGTATTTTAGCTCTTTTGTTTAACCACTTAAGGACCGCCCCATGTACACATACTGCAGCAGGGCGGCCCTTATGGGCATAAACATGTACCTGTACTCCATTACCTGGGGCGCGCGCGAGCGTGTCACCGAAGCCATGCTCCAGCTGTGAATGGACACAACGGGAGCCAATCCGCCGGCCACCCGTGATCGTTCAGAGGACAAGGCAGGCCGCTGTTCTGTCAGAGAAGAAGAGAGATATCTTGTGTTCCTACTAATCAGGAACACAGATGTCTCTCTTCCTCCAGTTAAACCATTCCCCACACAGTTAGAAATCCCTCCCTAGGAGTACACTTAACACTTTGATCTCCCCTGATGTTAACCCCTTCACTGCCAGTGTCATTTATACATGGACAGTGCATTTTTTTTCAGCACTGATCACTATATTGGTGTCACTGGTCCCCAAAAAGTGTCACTTAGTGTCAGATTTGTTGCAGTCCTGCTAAAAATCGCTGATCTCCGCCATTACTGGTAAAAACAATAAAAAAAAAAAAACATTACAATATCGCATAGTTTGTAGACGCTATAACTTTTGCGCAAACCAAATCAATATACGCTTATTGGGATTTTTTTTTATGAAGAAATTTGATTTTTTTGATTTTTTCATTGGATGTGTTTAACAGCAGAAAGTAAACATTTTTTTTTTTAATTGTTGGATCTTTTGTTCATAACGCAAAAATAAAAACCGCACATGTGAGCAAATACCACCAAAAGAAAGCTCTATTTGTGGGAAAAAAAGGCATACATTTTGTTTGGGTACAGCTTCGCACGACTGCGCAATTGTCAGTTAAAGCAACGCAGTGCCGTATCGCAAAAAATGGCCTGGTCAGGAAAGAGGTAAAACCTTCCGGAGCTGAAGTGATTAAAGACCCTGTGCCAGTGCAGCAGATTGGGCACCAGTACATAGTGCATGTTGGATGGAGTGCTCTTGGGGATGATGGTAGAACAGTGTGCCTCTTATCCAGGGTACAGATCATTCCTGTTAGTGTGTGGTATTTCCTAGAGTACTATTATGGCACACTTCTGGTGGGTGGCCAACTTCCAGGAGATGATGCTCTTCCAGTTGCATCATGTGTTCCAAAGACACAGAGCATGCCAGAGCGTGTCAGGAGGATGGAGCTCTGCATCACTGAGTGAATACCAAGATCACATGATACAACAGTATTTCTGTTTTTTTTAACAAGGCCCTGGGGGACAGAAGTCCAATTTATCAGCATTGGCAAAGGGGCGTTTGCCTTACACAACATTAGCATTGAGATGATATAATTATTATCTATATGCCATGCTGTTTGCTCTGTGCTTTCATATTTACCCGTATTTTTTATTTCAATTGCAAAGTCTGGTATCTGTATAAAGTATGGCATGCACTGGGGGACATTGTTCACTGTTTCACTGCAGTGTTTGCCTTGTCCATTACATTGGGCCCATGCACCTGAAGTGGGAGTGGATGGAAAAAGGGTTTGTTTATCAATCTATGAAAAGGAAGATGTGGTTCCTAGATGAAAGGGGTTGTGTCCCTCAAAACATGTAAGGGTATTCATCAGCTTGACTGGGCAGTGTGATGCCACCCCATGCTATAACAGAAAAATGTTATACACTTGATTCACAGTACTTTTGTGAGTGTTTTGGTGTGTGAATTTTAAATAAAGCTTATTTGGTAATGCACCAGGCATTTGGGCCCACCTGTTTGTTTTTGATTATGCAGAATAGCAACTACTCATACATGCATACACCAACATGTGTCAAAGTGTCTCTAATATTGTACATTGTTGCAAGTACGCTAAGATATCCTGTGGTATCTGGACTGTATAGATAATGTGGCAAAGGAGATTGACCCAACTTACAAATAAACTCTTCAAGCAAATAGAGGGAGAATCTGAAAAGCATTTTTAGGCTTCTTACTCTATTTATCTGGTGTTGGTAATGCTTAAGACTTTTTTTCTAAGATTAAGCCCCATGGGTGGGGCGAAACATGTCAGAGGGGTGTAGTCAGAAGAAATTTAGGCTGAAGCCATATCTTCACCATCCTGTATAGTGGCTAGGCTCTGGTGTGCGCTATTTCTAACTTCTGTCTGATTTGCTTCTGCTAGTCTAGATGCGCTGATTTGAATGCCAGAACCAGTTTTGTGCTTTGGACTGCAGGGGGGCTTTGGATATGGGTCACACGGAACTTAATTATAATACACAATACATTCTCCATGATGTAAAGTAGAGTTACAGAGATTTCACTACATCCAGGTAAAATGTATCTGTTGTGCATATACAATGGAATCATTTTGACAAGTTGATAAGGTTCTCAGACGACCAATGAGCTTAAGAAACCCTAGAAAATGGAATTACAGTATGTATAAAATATTTGTCTGTGAAAGTTCATGTTTATCCAGATTATGGTATAGCTAGCAGTAGATATTTATATTCAACTTGACTTGTTCTGAAATGTTGAAGATGTTTCATACAGTAGTTTACTAATCCACTTCTTTAGTTCCAGTGAATGTCAAGAAGATACCCTAGAATTTATATGCAATCTGATTGTTGGTTATCCAATCCTGTTCTTGGACAATTAACAATGGTGTCCTAAAGTGTAAATATCTTCAACATTACAGAACAAGTCCTGTTGAATCTGATTTAATAATACTAGTTATAAAATATGTGCCTATAATAAAATGTAGCCCATGGTAAAAAATTTGAATTTGTTTCATTTTCTACGTCGTCATACAGAATGGCAGTTAGAAGCCAATTAGCTGCTATTGGCAACAAGACATTTTTTTGTTAAGATATTTTTCAAAGCCTTTTTATATACATTGCAAGAGTGCTTAAAGTATATAATCCATTAAGCTAACCTATATAAAAGACAACAAATTACATGAATGACTTCATGTTGCTTAATAAACTGAAAAGGTAATGCATTTTTAGTGTATTTACCTTACCTTTTAACCTCAAAAAAATTTTAAGGGATTTTACTTTACATGCTTGCTTTTCCATATTTTTGTTATTGTATTACATTTAGAAATGTGTAGACAAGCCAATTGAGGCAAGCTGATTAGCTTCTACAAAGCCTAAAGCTGGCCATACACAGTAAGGGGCTGAATGAGAGAAACCTATCAATTCCTTCATCCACCCTAATACATGGGTCGAATTCTGAACAAATTTTCTTTAGAAAATCAGAAAGTTTGTGCTTTTGTGACCCGATTGTTGCACCATTGATTTTGAAATTTGACCAACCCAGCCTTCAATTTCAACTCATGTTGCTGCAGAAAAGAATTTTCGTGGCCGGGAATTTTTTCTTTCCATACCACTGCACCATATTCACATCAATATCCCCCCCCCAACCTACATACAAAACTCACACTATTTCCTACCTATAACTACCCCACTACCTAGGGTCATATACTACAACACTGCTACAGATTGTATAATATGATGACAACCTACTGACCTGTATGTATCAAATGTGCCTCCATTTGTACTGTATATAAAAATCCTAGACACCGTGTAAAGGAAAATATTGCACCAGGTATGTACAACAGATCAGAGGAGTCAAATAATGATCAAACTGAAAATATATAAATTAGTAAATGGTACTAAAAGTTGGACCGATCCACAAATAATCATTATAAATGGAAGAAATAAGCTGTATGCCCATATAAGATAGCCCGCATGTGGATAAATACAAGAATATTTTCAGGGATGTGATGTAACTATCTGTGGTAGCCAGTCCTCAAATTTATAGGAATAAATAATAGGCAGAATAAATAATAGGAGATCATAGAAGTCTACCCATTTCAATATATCACTGTTTGTCTCCTTGGGGAAATGTCCCCTTACTTCCCATTTGGTCACCTCAGGACAGAAAGTAATGCTGCGTACACACGGTCGGAATTTCCGACAACAAATGTTCGATGGGAGCTTTTTGTCGGAAATTCCGACCGTGTGTAGGCTCCATCGGACATTTGCTGTCGGGATTTTCCGACAACAAAAATTTGAGAGCTGGTTCTCAAATTTTCCGACAACAAAATCCGTTCTCGTAACGTCCGATAGTGTGTGGACAATTCAGATGCACAAAAGTCCACGCATTCTCTGAATCAAGTACGAGACGGAAGCGCTCAGTCTGGTAAAACTAGCGTTCGTAATGATGATAGCACATTCATCACAAAGTGAATGCTCACTAAGCTTAATAAATATGGCAAAGCTGAGTATACTTCATTCAACCAATTATGTGCTAGCAAAAACCCTGTTATTTAAGATCCCTCCTACAATATTGGGTATTCAGCGTGAACACATGTAGACCTTATTTACAAACATTCACTAACATTTGTGAACAGCCTGTACTCCTTAAGTATATCAACCCCATAGACATGTGAGAAGGAGCAGTAAACCAGCTACACCACAGTGTAGCATGGCAAATCAGGAAGCAGAACAGAATTATATAATAAGCAATTATTATGACTGCTGCCATGTCCATATATAATTACAGAATATACATAGAAATAGTTTTAAAACATGAACACATTGATAAGACTTACAACAACCTGATCTCATTGACATGTATTTAAAAAAAAAAAAAATCATTAGAAGCATAAAAATTCCCAAAATTTAAATATGTTTATATGATCGTCTTTGAATATTATTGCTTCGGTAATTGTAAATGAATGTAGCAGTTTTAAATAAGTTAATGTATCTAGGTAACTGTTAGATATAATGATAAATTATCAAACAATATGTATTCTATGGAACAGCTATAACATGCACCTTTTTTTAGAACAATTATATTCCTTAATTGCTGTTCAGCAAAGCAGAGTGAAAGCCAAATTAGTTAACATATCAGAAATTTGAAAACATAGATTTTATACCTGAATAACACAATAGATTTTACACCTGAATATCCACAAATTATATTAGAGCAAGTCTAAATGAGAATTTATTTTGTGTTAATTATAGCAAATTAATTTACAATAAACAGTTGTGTAGTGTTTGCTTTATTATATTGCGGCATTCCAGTTAGCTGTTTTTCTCTCTACTATGACTTTGTTGTTTTCATGCTTAACTGTACGCAGCTGACAAATCATTTATCATTTTACATGCCGGGAGCTAACAATGGCTTATTCTAATGGCAAGAGTAAGAAAATGTGACTGTGCAGTTTTGAAGGAGTTTTATCTTTGCTATATTATAACACATTCATATACTGTTTGAAAGCATCTACAGCAAATAACAGTAAATACAAAGTGCTAAATATATTAATACTAAGATGAGAACGCTAAAATGTTTCCCCGTGTGTACTTCAGAGATCATAGAAGTCTACCCATTTCAATATATCACTGTTTGTCTCCTTGGGGAAATTTCCCCCTACTTCCCGTTTGGTCACCTCAGGACAGAAAGTAAGGATAAATCAGAAATGCAAGCATCAGTGAAAACACAGTTTTTCTAAAATGAAAGAAGACTTCTGCTGGATTTTGCTTGTTGTCTGTGTTCCCATTCAGGAAATTTCATATCACTACCTGAAGTGGGGAAATTTGTGAAACTGGCTGCAGTTATATTTTAACCTATGTCAAAAAAAACACCACTGCTCTTTTGGGAGACAAGATTTTTTTTAACTGCCTCTAAACTCCCCTGCATATTATCCTATGTGTTCATGTACACATAGGCTTTTAGCAGCATTTTTTGGCAGGAGAGTTTAGTGGCAAAAAAAAAAAACCTTCGCCAGCACGCTCTGGAGCAGTAGTGTTTTGGTAAAAAAAATTGTAGAAGCATGCAGCCTGGCAGGCCAGGAAAGAGGGGAGGGGGCGCTGAACAATGAACAATGAGCCTGAACAATACTAGGCCACATGCCCTCAACATGTAGGGGTGCTTTGGGGCAGGAGGGTTCCCCCAAAGCTTCTTGTCCCCATGTTGATGGGGACAAGGCCTCTTACCCAAAACCCTGGCTGGTGGTTGTGGGGGTCTGAAGGCAGGGGGTTTATTGGAATCATCAAGCCCCCTTTAACAAGGGGGCATCCAGATCCCACCCCCCATGAGTAACCCTACTCATTCACCCAAAAAAAGTGTAGTGTAAAAAAGACAGTAGACAGTTTTTGACAAGTCCTTTAGTCAAAATAAATAAATAAATGTCCCTCGGTGTAGATCCATCATAAATCATGACACCCACCCCCACTGTCGACCCAAAAAAAGAAAAAAAAACCTATGCTCCCAACGAAGGCTCCCGCCATCTGACAGCTCCACCATCTTATGCCCTGTACACACGATCGGATTTCGGATGGACTAAAATCCAATGGATTTTTCCATCGGCAATCCGATGAAGTCTTGCCTACACACCATCAGTCAAAAATCCGACCGTCCCAAACGCTGTGACATAAAACACTCAGAAGAGCCGATAAAAATTAAGTTCAATGCTTCTGAGCATGTGTCGACTTGATTCTGAGCATGCATGGGTTTTTTCTCCGATGAAGTTCCCCACAGACGATCGGAATCTGCTATCATTTTTTTTCCATCGGTAAAATTGAAAACATGTTCTATTTTTTTATACCGATGGAAAAAGACCGATGGGGCCCACACACGATCGGTTTGTCCGATAAAAAAAGTCCATCGGTCTTTTTTCATCAGAAAAAATTATCATGTGTACACGGCATAACAGTTCTTAAATAACTAAGAGACAGGGCTAACCGGGAATGTTTCAGGTGACCCCACCCTTGTGACATCATTGACTAGGTATGCTGGGTCAGTGACATCACAAGGGGTGGTGCCACCTTGGTGGTTCAGAAGGAAGGGGGAGCTCTCTCTTCCCCCTCTTTCCTGGCCTGCCAGGCTGCATGCTCGGATAAAGGTTTTAAAAAGAAATTGGGCGTGGGGTTCCCTTCCAAATCCATACCAGACCTAAGTTTAATTTTTGTGTGAAGTTTCCTTAAAATCCATACCAGACCCAAAGGGTCTGGTATGGATTGGGGGGTCCCCCGCATAATTTTTTCCACAACTTTTTCTTGCTGTCAGTGGTGAAAAGCTAAGCCAAAGAAAATGCTAAAACATCAGCGTTTTTTGTACAGCGTTTCTAAAGCAGTTTTTAGCTTTCTAGTGTGCATGAAGCCTTAAGGAAAGAGAGAGCTACAATTTCCCTGAAACATTGGTGAAAATTGGGAGATTTTGGCAAAACTTCACCATTTTTGTGACATGCATTGTTGTTAATGTGAATGTGAAACTGAGGGTTTTTTAGTAATTTGTAAAGAAAGAATAGGCTTTAAATGGCACCTGAGTGTTACATAAGCTTATTTCAACTACCCTGAAAATATTCTTGAGCCCAAATTAGCCTCACTATTTTAAAAAAAAAAATTCAGAAGAAATAAAAGAAGATAGAGGAAAATGTAGTAAAATTAAGTACAAAAATAATGATCAACTATGCAAAAGAAGAGAAAAAAACTAAAAATTGTCAGAAGAATTTCTGAGTATTGGAAAAAAGAAAGAACAGACAAATACATTTTAGCCTTAGCTATCTAAGCTAAAACTCTGATTTAGGACATTAAAATGACTGCTTAGCTGGACCTCCGCAGTATGGAATTCACTTAGTGGCCTCCTACTTGAATTTGGGAAACCCTCTGCCTAAGTAATTATAGGAATAAACAATGTAAGAAAAGATTTGGGAATTGAGACCAAGGATGTTTTAATGTTTCTTTAACATTTACTTTACAATTGAACTACTTTATAAGAAACATATTTTACTGTTGGAAAGCTATAAGATCAGGAAAGGTTCAAGAAGTGGCAGTATGCAATTATGTGCAATTATGTGCCCCTCCAATTGTATGTAACCTTTTACAAAGTAACTTTGGAAAAAAATATTTAGTTTAGCAATTATATTGAACGGATTTCTTGGCGCTGATAATAGGCAGTGTTATGGATGGAATGGAAAAAAAAATGTCTAGCCTCTCTATATGAAACATAATCAGCGTTAGCAAGATAGTGTGCGTGTTTGTGTGTATGTTACAGTAGTTAAGGCGGAACTCTGCAAGAATAACAAAATAAACATTTGTTTATTTACATTTACGTGTGCGTGCTTGTCTATGTGTCTGTAAATGATTTTACCTGCATGAATTTTAGTGATTATGTTTATCCACGGTTTGTGATATACAGATTGCTATCAAGGCACATGTCTGACTTTGTTGAAGACCTCTAATGCCCCGTACACACGGTCAGACTTTTGACCGGCCAAAATTACATCGGAATTCCGCCGGAATTCCATCGGAGTAAAGGAGAACATGTTCTCTATCTAAACTCAGACGGAATTCCTCTGAATTCCCGATGGAAAAAGTCTGATGGGGCATACACACCATCGGAATATCCGATGAAAAAATTCCATCTGACTTTTTCCATCGGTAATTCCGATCGTGTGTACAAGGCATTACACTGTTTCAAAGAATATTTGCACAGCACCATAGCACTTTTTGGTGATATTATTTATTACGCACATATAAGAGACTATTGCAGGGATACTTTAAAGAGTTTATATAATTTTTTGTGGGTTTTGCTTTTAATCAAGTACACATTTGCATATTTTGTTATTAGAGGGACACAGGTAACAGTTATAGCAGGTCAGCACTCTATAATTCAGAGTGTGGACATGTCTGACAGCGTGACGCCACTTTCTCCATTATAGAATACACTGGGGTGGCTTCCTCAGCCTTTTGCCTGGAAATATAAAGGGCAGTAGCAAACTAATGAGGTCATCTCTGTGCTCTCTTCTCCTGTAAGTATGTTCCCTGTTTTATACTGACATTAGTATACAGTGCAATAGAGCAGTCTTTTTAAAACTTTTTGTTCTGGAGGAATCTTTGAAATAACTTTTTTCATGGTGCAGCTCAAGGTTTGTCACCTATTTGCATAATATTTTAAAGAACACAAAAAAATGTGTCATATAAAGTATAAAAGAGTATTTGACTCCCGCAGTTGATTTTTTTTTTAACTCTTCCACTCTACACCAGAAAATAGGATCTTTAATAACAGCTTACCTGTAAAATCCTTTTCTTGGAGTACATCATGGGACACAGAGCCTCTATTCATTACATAGTGATTTGTATAGGTCACCAGAGGTGATTGGACACTGGCACAACCAATGAAGACAAGTTCCCCTCTATATAACCCCTCCCCTAAGGGAAGTACCTCAGTTTTTGTAGCAAAGCAGTAAGGTTCCCATAAGAAGAGGGGGACCTCTGTGTCCCGTGGTGTACTCCAAGAAAAGGATTTTACAGGTAAGCTGTTATTAAAAATACTATTTTCTTTATCGTACACCACGGGACACAGAGCCTCTATTCATTACATAGTGGGACGTCCCAGAGCAATGCTCAATGAGGGGTGGGAGACACAGATCAAGCATGCAGCTAACAGACAAGAAGCCCTATACTGCTGCCTGCCGCACACTACGCCCAAAGGCGGAATAATCATGTCCTTTCACATCTATTTGATAGAATTTGGTAAATGTATGGACTGAAGACCAAGTTGCAGCTTTACAGATCTGAGCCATCAAAGCCTGGTGATGCACTGCCCATGAAGCACTTATTGCCCTGGTCAAGTGCGCCTTAACAGAAAAAGTAGGAATCCTGTTCCTTAAACCATAAGCTTGAATAATTACTTGTTGAATCCACCTAGAAATGGTGGATTTTGATGCCGCTTGGCCCTTCTTGGGACCATCTGGCATAATAAACAAAACATCTGTTTTACGTATCTGAGCCGTTGCCTGCAGATAAACTTTTACTGCTCTCACTACATCTAGAGAGTGCAATAACTTTTCCCCCGCTGTCCGCGGTTCAGGAAAAAAGGAAGGCAAAAGAATGTCTTGATTCAAATGAAACGTTGACACCACCTTTGGAAGAAAGGTAGGATGGGGGCGTAGTACAATTTTGTCTTTGTGACAAATTAACTAAGGCTCTTTACATGAAAGAGCTGCTAACTCTGATACTCTTCTGGCAGAAGAGATAGCAATAAAAAAGGACAATTTCCTGCTCAAAAGAATCTGGCGGATAGGTTCAAAAGGTTGCTTTTGCAAGACTGATAATACTAAGTTCAAATCCCAGGGACATAAGGGAGACTTGACTGGAGGATTTATCCGCAGTACTCCCTGAATGAATGTCTGGACTAGGGAATGAGATGCCAGCAGTCTCTGAAAAAAGACTGATAGAGCCGATATTTGACCCTTGATCGTACTCAGGGCTAATTTCATATCCACTCCTAATTGGCAAAAGGCGAGAATCCTACTTATGGCATACTTCTGAGGATTCCACCCTCTGGATTCACACCAGGAAACATACGCCTTCCAGACTCTGTAGTAGATTAGTCTGAAGGCTGGCTGTCTAGCATTAATGAGTGTAGAAAGTATTGGACCCAAGAGCCCTCATTTCTTCAAAATGTAGGTCTCAGTAGCCAGACTGTCAAATTTTGCTTCTGTAAGGAAGGGTGGAACACTGGACCCTGTGACAGCAGGTCGTGAAGTAGTGGAAGCACCCAAGGTCTTCCTACCACCAACTTTTATGATCTCGGCGTACCAGGACCCCCTGGGCCAATTTGGGGCCACTAGCAGTACTGGTATTCCTTCCTTCTTGATCCTGTCCAGGTTCTGAGGGCTAAGTATAATTCACGAATCTCCAGTATGTTGATGGGCAGGCTTTCTTCGGTCTTGGCCCAGGTACCCTGGGCTGAAGCTTCTTCTAACACTGCTCCCCAGCCCAACAGGCTGGCATCCGTAGACACCACCTTCCAGGTGACTGGGAGAAAGGACCTTCCTTTCCGCAAGTTTTCGGTTCTTAACCACCAACTGAAGCTTTGGTGCACCTGTGGAGACAGGCGCATGGGTAAATCCAGAGCTTGACCTTTCCTGTTCCAGGCAGCTAGAATACTGCCCTGCAGTGGTCTCGAATGAAACTGGGTGTAAGGAACAAACCTCGAAGGAGGCAACCATATTTCCTAATAGCCTCATGCAGAGGCGAATCGATGGTCCCTACTTCGCCCTGACCTTGTGGATCAATTCTCTTAGAGACTCGATCTTTGGCTCTGGCAGGAATACCCTGCTTTGGGCTGTGTCTATGATCATGCCCAAATACTCTACCCTTCTTAGGGGTCTGTAGAGAGGATTTCTGTAGGTTTATGATCCATCCTAAATGCTCCATGTATTTTACTGTATTGAGCACCGTGTGATCTAATCCTGCCACTGACTGATCTATCACAAGTAGTGCATCTAGATAGGCCATCACCGCTATGCCCTGTGCCCTCAGTTTTGCCAACAGAGGGGCCAGAACCTTTGTAAATACCCAGGGCGTGGTTGCCAAACCAAAGGCCAGAGCACAAACTGGAAGTGGCGATGTTCTACCGCGAACCTTAGGAACTTTTGTTGAGCAGGATGGATAGGCACATGTAAATATGCATCCTTGATGTCTATAGACGCCAAGAATTATCCGCCTTGTAAGGTGGGCGACGGATCGAATAGTCTCCATTCGGAAATGGCGAATGTTCAGAAACTGATTCAGAGATCTTAGATCCAGGATGGGTCTGACGTCTCCATTTGCTTTTGGAACCACAAAGAGGTTTGAGTAAAAACCTAACCTTGTTCCTTTAGGGATACTTCCATGATTACCCCTTGGGACATCAAGTGATCCAATCCTTTGAAGAAAGACTTTCTTTTTAATGGATCTTTGGAGAGCCTTGAACTTCGGAACCGGTAAGGTGGGATCTCTCTAAATTCCAACTTGTACCCTAGGGATACTGCGGAAACTACCCACTTGTCCTGGATCTCTGTCTGCCATGCCGCTGAAAACTGCCGAAGCCGTACCCCCACTCGGCCGAGCTGGGGCGCCTCTTCAAAAAGAGGCTTTGGGTTTTGCTTGTTAGCTTTTGAACCCCACGGCTTCTTGTTCTTCTGGGCCTGGTTTTCTTTAGCCTTTGTGGCTGGCTGAAAATGCCGTTTCCACTGGATGGAGGCAGATCTTCCAGGAGCCGGGGAGAGAGAACGTTTAAAACAAGGATGCTTGTTTTTCTTCTTCCCTGGCAAAAGAGTCGTTTTACAGCTCGATATCTTTTTCCAAATCATCCCCAAAGAGGCGTTCGCCATGGAAGGGGAAACTGGCCAAAAGTTTTTTGCATGGAGCTTCCGCTGACCAATGCTTTAGCCAAAGAATTCTGCGCATATGCACCAGCTGGAGCGTAAGGCGAGATGCCTGTTGAATAGAATCTCTAATGGCATCCACTGTGAAACATAAGACCCTAGGCATATTCTCCCAAAATTTGATCTGCTCCGGAGGCAGATCTTTCAGCCCCTGTTTCACCTGATCCTTTAAGACCTGACACATACCACCAACAGCAGGTTGGGTTACTGCACCCGCCAGGAAAAAGGAAGACCTTAGTAAGGATTCCAACTTTTTCTCCGAAGGATCTTTAAATACCTGGGCATTGTCCACCGGACAAGTTAAGCTTTTGTTTACACAAGAGATAGCTGCATACACAGAAGGCAGGCTCCACTTCTTGGTAAACTTCTCCTCTATAGGATAAAGAACTTCAAACTTTCTAGGAGGAGAAAAATGCTTATTTGGGTGTTTCCAGTCTGCATAAATCAGATTCTCCAATAAAGGATGAATCGGAAAGGCACAAGCAGCCTGTGGGGATTTTAATGAACCCAGGGAGGAGACAGGTGATCCAGTTAACTCTGAGGAGGGTAACTTGAATGTAGAGCATACTGCTTCAGCATAACATTGCACCTGCAATTTCAAAACCTGGAAAGCAGAAAAAGGTTCTTCTGATATCCCTGATCCCTCCGACTCCTCGGCCCCTGATGGGGCTACACCATCCTCATCATCCTTCGATTTTTCTAAAAGGAGATCTAAAACAACAAAAGGAGAACTGCTTCGCTTTTTGTCCTTTTGTGAGGACTTTGCGATTAACGCAGTGATTCTCCCTTCTAAGTTGTTCAGGGCTGTCGCCCAAGTGTCCTCAGTGACATATGCAGGCACAGGCACCATAGGAGAGGCTGCTACTCCTGATAGAGGCAATGGCTCATCCTGCATAGGTGCGTCAGATATCACAGGAGAGGAAGGTACCGAGCAGGCGTGGCTAGAGCCTCCTGTCCCAGGCGGCGGTGCTTTTTTGTCTTTCTTAGTCCCTGAATTTCTTCTCTGGGAAGACATATTACTAAGCAAAGCCAAGGTACCCAAAATGCATATACTACTGTTCTAGTTTAGCAAATTACATAAAGTATGCAACTAATAACACACAGTTTCATGCTAGAGTTGGTGTCTATTTTTGGGAGTGCTCAGCCAACCACATAGAGATCTTACGTGCCCTTACGCTGCTGTGTCCCTTCAAGGAAAGCTCCAGGCCTGTGAGGCTCCTTTATCACTTCCTGCCTGTTCAATTGCCATAGGAATAGCATGCCCGCGCGCACTCACGTGCACGCTCATGGGTCCGTCCCCCCTCATCGCCGTACAGCATAAAGCCCCCCCCTTGCACACACGCGCTACCTAGGGGCTAATGGCAGCAGTCTGACATGAGGAAGATCCCCCTGACACTTGCCTGAGAGGAGGGAAGCGGCAGCCGTCCATGGCAGATCTTCTGCAGGGGAAGGTGTGTGCTGTCTGAAGGAACTGACACTGCTCTGGAGCCAGGTGAGTGGAACTCAGCTCTTTTCTCCCTCCGGTGGTGGCCAGAAAAAAGACACCTACTCAAAAAATAGGAAAGGTCCTTAAGCTTCATGCTTAGGACTCTTTCCTGGCTTACCTTATCCCCGCCACAGGTTTTCTGGCAAGCAGAACCAATCTTCACCCATCACGGCGATTATGTGTGCCAACCTTCAGGGATATGGGTTCCTATTTAAAGGAGGCCTCTTCCCTGGGCCTTGTAAAAAACTCTGCCAGGACTTTTAGCGTATAGTAGCGAAAGTGCTGGACCCTAGAGCCCAGTCCTCGAAGAGAGACATTACAGGCGACACCTCGTCCATGAGGTCCGGATACCATCCAGTTTTGGCGTAAAAATTTAGGCATCTTGGATGGACCCGAAAGTGTAGTTCTTTTACCCCCAGAGGTCTTCTTTGGCAGAGCTTCCTTCAGCACATCCCAATCGCGTCCAACACCTTAGACACTGGCGAAAAAACGGAAGTACTTCCCTTAGGGGAGGGGTTATATAGAGGGGAACTTGTCTTCATTGGTTATGCCAGTGTCCAATCACCTCTGGTGACCTATACAACCCACTATGTAATGAATAGAGGCTCTGTGTCCCGTGGTGTACGATAAAAAAAAAAAAATCAGAAATAATTATAAGATGAAACAAATAGTAAAAATGGACAGAAAATAAATGCAGACTTTGAAAACAGTTGTGTTCACTTACATGAGTAGTCAGTAGAGAAATGAACATTGAATGTCAGTGCAAAGATCCCCTCTTACAATTGAACGCAGAGGGGAAATGCTCTGTTACATCTCTGGCCACTGAAGAAATAAGCACTTGCATTGAGGACAGATGTACCTCCCTAAATAGGCGATCATTGGAAAAGTGTCCCCATGCAGTGGGGGTAATTGAAGTGCTCGATTGCATTGCTTCTCACTGTAGAATTGACCTCTTGCATTGGATGTCAGTGGCAAATTCTACCCCTAGTGTGAATAGGAGATCAATTTGTTCAAGGCTCAGGGAATTCCTTGCAACCTTTGAAGGAACCTAAGGTTCCATGTTACCACGATTGGGAAAAGCTGGAGTAGATTTTGGCTGGTTGATGATACTGCTCCTCCTTCTCCTAATTATTAGTTCTGGTGTTCTAGGGCTTACAGGAAGCTGGCATGAAAACAAATTCAGATATTTGTACTACTACCTATATTTAAAATAGCAATTTTTAAAAATTAAATCCTGTGGGAGATAGTTTTAATTTAGTTATTTTTACATTTTTTTTCTCTACAATACGGGTGGCAACTGTAATTTCCCAACAGTATGCAAGTTAAAAAAGAAACATCTAGAACAGATGGCAAAGTAACGTCAAGGTCACAAATATTATGAATGTGAAACATTTGTTTTTGCCTTAAATAGAATACATGATGTGCATAGTACTGAATAGTGTTTTGTCTTTCTAAATATATTTCATAACACCCAGTGAACCATGGAAGTGACACATGCTACGTTAGCAGTAGTATGATTGTTGAACCATAGTTATTGCTTAATAAACAAAAGTACATTATAAGTGTCCTCAGTTTTACAATAAAGTTGACTTAGCATCAGATATATTTTCTTAATGCTGCATACATGTTAAGTATTGTGTAAGTGTAAAACTTACTGGTATTACTTTTCAGCCATACAATATTTTAATCTTTTTTTCATGCAAGACGGTTGGCCCTATCTTTGTTCAGGCATCATTAAGGGTCAGCATTCACTTCCTAGAGTGTGATACTGCCCAAGAAATGAAATTGTAATGTCTTTGCAGTAACCTTCATGTTTTTGGATGTGTACACATATCTCACATAGTTCAGCTCTTCGGCCTCTAATCTGTGACCAGCTAATGTAAAAATCCATCACTCACACACAGCTCAGTGCCTATGCTGCATCTCACTGTGCGACTGTAAAAATCTATTACTGTCTCACAGATTAGCCCTACCTGTTGTCTATTGACATGCCATAACACGACTGAGAAAATGTTTCCTCCTGGCTGCAGTAGACTGATGAAATCTTTCTCACAGAAAGTGCCTCTCAGACATAGCTTGTGAGACTATGGGGTTGATTTACTAATGTAACTGAGGGTGTTCATCTAGTAAAGTAAATGTTTTCCTTGAAAAGTGTATGTTTAATTTTCAAAGTGAATGTTAGTGAACTAGATTAATCTCTGTTGATTTTGAATACTATGCTAGAAAAAAATAATTAATTTTATTTTATTTCATTCACTCAAGAGGTATTGAAAGTGAACAGAGCTTCACCATGTTCACTAAAACTTTGTTTCCAAAGTGAACAGAGCTTCACCATGTTCACTAAAACTTAATATCCAAAGTGAACAGAGCTTCACCATGTTCACTAAAACTTAATTTCCAAAGTGAACAGAGCTTCACCGTGTTCACTAAAACGTACTTTCCAAAGTGAACAGAGCTTCACCGTGTTCACTAAAACTTACTTTCCAAAGTGAACAGAGCTTTACCGTGTTCACTAAAATGTACTTTCCAAAGTGAACAGAGCTTCACCGTGTTCACTAAAACGTACTTTCCAAAGTGAACAGAGCTTCACCGTGTTCACTAAAACTTACTTTCCAAAGTGAACAGAGCTTTACCATGTTCACTAAAACTTACTTTCCAAAGTGAACAGAGCTTCACCGTGTTCACTAAAACGTACTTTCCAAAGTGAACAGAGCTTCAACGTGTTCACTAAAACTTACTTTCCAAAGTGAACATGCTGTCAACCCCAGTGTGCAAGGTCTCTGCAGTTATTGTCTTTCACCTGCTAGTGTCAATGTGCCTTGGTTTTCATCCGGTAGTTTTTGCTATGTTCCTCCAGAAGGTGGGTCTGTGCTGATCTTAAACCTCTGTATTATTCATCAGCTGTATAATGATGTAGAATTTATGGACTTGGTTTAAGCAAGGTGCTTTAGTATTTTGATAGTTTGCTAGTATGCTTCATGCTAAGGCTGAATCTTTATCTGCATTGTGTCTTATCAGCCGTAGCATTCAAGCCTACCTGGTGTCTTGTCTTGCTAGTTTGACTTAGTGAGTCTTTCTTCAGTTGTAAGCCTGTACTTGTCACTTTGATCTGCTACTCTGTATTGTGGCCTTATGCTATTTATTTTTTACTATCTTATGTGCCTCGTCAGATGTCTGCACTTTGCATTCATATTTGTCTGCACCTTTGTTATTCACTATCTTTCTATACAATTGTCACAATATATTCTTGTTTTCATTTGGTTTTGTGTCTGACTCTGGTACCTCACATAATTTCCTTGCCCCTGAAAAGGATTCCTGTGCGGGGATCCTTTCACATTGCTTAGGAAGTCACTTGTTTGGGACTCAAAGGTTGTTTGTCAATTGCTGTAGATTAAATGTACTAGAAACATAATAGAAGGTCTCTGGTGTCACCCCAACATCACCTCCATCCCCAATACAATACATACATTAGATATTGTATATATGTATATTAAATGTACTAATGCAGACTTCTAATGTTACTAATAGCTCTTCTTTTATGTTGGAAACATTAATCATATAAATAAAAGAGCAGGGTTTCCTTTTTATTATTACTTTACTTAGCCTCCACTTTAACAAACCATTGTGTTTCAAGAAACAAAAAAATACATTACCCATAAAGAGGGAGCGGGGGGGGGGGAGCTGGGTAGAATGGATAGAATTGTGTATGAAAATTATTTGGAAAAGAAGGTTCTAAGAAAGTTTATTTGTTTTTCTTACTTTCAAAGTATTTTATTTTTCACAAAAGACATAACATGGAAACTCTCTCATATAGCAGAGAAAAACATTGAATGTACAATAAAGATATGTGGGATACAAGTCACGTGAAACTGGTAGACATAAAAGATATGGGACTTACCTAAAAGTCCGAAGCAAGAACAATATTGACTACCAGAATTTGGAGTGCAAAAACAGTCTTGTACTTATACCCCCCCCCAGGCTAAGGTAGCCACCCAGGGGTAAAGGTTCCGAGGTCAGTGGTGAAGGTTCAACCTGGGAAGGACACGGGAGGAGGGGGGACCACCCCCCCGGCACGCCTAGTGGGATTATACTGTGCCGGATGACGGGGCATCCCTGGCCCCTGCGCCCCCCAGGCCGGGATTGTTTGTTTTTTTAATCATTAGTGGGGTCAAATCATTGTTCGCTTTCGAATGCTGTGACAAGAAAATTTGAAGAAGCAGAATGAAAAATGTGTTTTCTCGAACAAGCAAATTTCTAACAGTGTATTCATTCAGTAAAGTCCAATTATTGCAAAATCAAATGTTAAAAGCAAACAAAATTATTTGAAGGACAAATGAATGTTCTGAGAATTGTCGTACACATTTTCCTAAGACCTTTCCTAAGAATTTTCATTTGAAATTATATATATCTATGGTCAGCTTTATCACAATGGTTTAACTCTCCAGTGCCTACCAAAAACAGTCTGCTTTGCATCTACAGTTGAACCTTTCAGTGTGATTTATTTTTATTAAAGAGGTAAGAAGACTAGGGGGCAGAAGTGTGCCACGAACTGTCAGTGCTTAGTAAATCCTACCAGCAATAAATATAAAAAAAAAAGAAAAAAGTTTAGGGACCTATGTGTACATATTGTCATGTACAATGACATGCATTTCTTGATACATCAATATGAATTTTGGTACCTGTGTCTCACTAGGTGGCGCTGAAGAGGTTAAGTGTGTCCTAGGGAGTGATTATAACTTTTAGAGGGCGTGGCTAGGAGTGACACGTCACTGATCGCTGCTCCCGATGAGAGGTAGGAGACGATCAATGACAGTGTCACTAGTAGTGATGAGCCGAACACCCCCGGGTTCGGTTCGCACCAGAACCCGCGAACGGACCGAAAGTTCGTACGAACATTAGAACCCTATTAAATACAATGGATGCGAACGTTCGAATTCTAAAGTGCTAATTATAACGACTATTATGCATGTTATTGTCCTAAAAAGGGTTTGGGAACCCGGGTTCTGCACCAGGGGACATGTATCAATGCAAAAAGAAGTTTTAAAAACGGTCGTTTTTCGGGAGCAGTCATTTTAATAATGCATAAAGTGAAAAAAAAAAGTCAAATATTCCTTTAAATATCGTACCTGGGGGGTGTCTAAAGTATGCCTGTGAAGTGCCACGTGTTTCCCGTGTTTAGAACTGTCCCTGCACAAAATGACACTTCTAAAGGAAAAAAAAGCCATTTAAAACTGCTTGCGGCTTTAATGTAATGTCTGGTCCCGGTAATATGGATGAAAATCTTTAAGAAAAATGGCATAGCTACCCCATGACCCCCCCCCCCCTACCCCAGCCCATTACCAGCCCCTTTGGGTCTTGTATGGATATTAAGGGGAACCCCGCACATAAAATAAAAAAGGCCCTATATACTCTGAACAGCCGTATACAGGCGGTGCATACAAGACAGGGACTGTAGGTTTGTTCTTATGTAGAATCTGTTTGTAATTTTGAACAGGTACATTGTTTAAGTGTAGCTCCAGCCCAAAAATCTATTTTTAAACTTTTTGGAAAACATAGGTAAGGGTTATCACCCCTGTAACATTTGTTTTGCTGTCTGTGCCCCTGTTCAGAACATTTCACCTCACTTTCCGTCCCAATGACAACTGTTTTTGAAATGTGGTGTTTTTCTTGAAACAAGGATTGGTGATAAAGCATCAGTACAGGGGAGACACCTTTCTCCCATATTAATTCTTACAGGAGAGAATTTTCCTTCCTAGGGGTAGATTTCCTCTCACTTCCTGTTGTCTTCTTGCGTTTGCAAGTAGGAGTCGTTTGTAAGTTGGATGTTTGAAAGTAGGGACCTGCCGTATATACTCTGCAGAAATAGGCCCCTTAGTTGTTGGTGTTGGCACAACACTGTAAGCACTCACAGTTACTCTTGGTTGGTGCTGGAACGCCCTGCTGTCAACTATTATATCAGGAATTGTAATTACATATAATTGTTGAACAGTGGTAGTAAAAATTGGGCCTTTGATGGTGGTGCTGGTGCCACAACACTGTAAGCCCTGACAGTTACTCTTGGTGGGTGCAGCAATGGGCCCTGCTGTGAATTATTAGATCAAGAATTGTAATTGCATGCCCCTGTTGAACAGGGGCTGAAAAATTGGGCCTTTCGTGGTGGTGGTGGTGGTGGTGGTGTTGCCACAACACTGTAAGCCCTCAGAGTTACTCTTGGTGGGTGCAGGAATGGGCCCTGCTGTGAATTATTAGATCAAGAATTGTAATTGCATGCCCCTTTTGAACAGGGGCTGAAAAATTGGGCCTTTCGTGATGGTGGTGGTGGTGGCGTTGCCACAACACTGTAAGCCCTCAGAGTTACTCTTGGTGGGTGCAGCAATGGGCCCTGCTGTGAATTATTAGATCAAGAATTGTAATTACATGCCCCTGTTGAACAGGGGCTGAAAAATTGGGCCTTAGGCACTGGTGGCACAACACTGCAACCCCTCACAGATACTGTACTTGGAGCACAGCAATGAGCCCTGTTGCAAAGTATTGCTTCAAAAATTGTAATTACACGCCCCTGTTAAACAGGGGCTGAAAAATTGGGCCTTAGGCACTGGTGGCACAACACTGCAACCCCTCACAGATACTGTACTTGGAGCACAGCAATGAGCCCTGTTGCAAAGTATTGCTTCAAAAATTGTAATTACACGCCCCTGTTAAACAGGGGCTGAAAAATTGGGCGTTAGGCACTGGTGGCGGCACCCATAAACAAAAATGATCTTCCAAGCTATCATCATCAATCGTATCATTGAGGACTCGGAGGAGGAGGATAGCCAGTCAACATAACAGCACAGGCACTCAGCATCAGCATCAGTCTTGAAGGGATGTGACATGTTAAAATCAATTAGTCTGTTATATCAGCATCAGGTGTGTGGTAGCTGGTGGTGATCCAAGACTGGTTCATCTTGATGAAAGTCAGTCGATCAACCGAGTCGGTGGAAAGGCGCACCCTGTGATCCGTGACAAATCCTCCAGCAGCACTGAATGTGCGTTCCGAAAGAACGCTGGATGCAGGACAGGCCAGTAGCTCAATTGCATACTGTGCAAGCTCTGGCCAGTGATCCATCCTCAAGACCCAGTAAGCCAGAGGATTTTCAGTGGGGAAGGTGTCCAAGTCTGACCTTGCCCCTAGATATTCCTGCACCATGTTTATCAGACGCTGGCGATGGTTGCTGGAACCGATCATACTTTGGGGCTGCGGACTAAAGAATTGTCTGAACGCATCGGTCAGACGGCCACCTTCCCCACCGCTCCTTCTTTGACTGGCCAAAGCCTCAGCAACTCGTTGTCCAGGACCAGGAGTTTGTAACCTCCCAGTCTCTGGGAACGCGTTGCACAGACCTTTCTGCAAGGCCTCCCGGAGTTGTCTCATCCTCTGCTCCTTCTGCGACGGTAACATAAGGTCCGCAACCTTACCCTTGTACCGTGGATCAAGGAGAGTGGCCAGCCAGTAATGGTCCCTCTCCTTGATCCGAAGAATACGAGGATCCTTCCGCAGACTTTGCAGGATCAGGGAGGCCATGCAGCGTAGGTTAGCTGAGGCATTCGGTCCGGAGTCCTCTGGGTCACTAAGGACGACATGATCCGCAGCCACCTCCTCCCAGCCACGTACAAGTCCACTGGTTTCTTGGGACTGTAAATCATCCCTAAAAGACTGCTGCTGATGATGCTGAGTGCCAGCCTCCACCTCCATGCTGACACAATCCTCCTCCTCCTCCTCCTCCTCCTCTTCCTGTGCGATGGGTGGGACAGAAGGAACACTGTCTGGGTAAAGGGGGCCTTGAGAGGCAAGGAAGTCCTCCTCTTCCTGCCTCTGTTCTGCCTCAAGTGCCCTGTCCATTATTCCACGCAGCGTGTGCTCCAACAGGTGGACAAGAGGTACAGTGTCACTGATGCATGCACTGTCACTGCTCATCATCCTCGTGGCCTCCTCAAATGGTGCCAGGACAGTGCATGCATCCCTGATCATGCCCCACTGGCGTGGAGAAAAAAAACCAAGCTCCCCTGACCCTGTCCTGGTGCCGTAGTCGCACAGATACTCATTGATGGCCCTCTGCTGCGTGTGCAGCCGCTGCAGCATGGCCAATGTTGAGTTCCACCTGGTGGGCATGTCACATATAAGGCGGTTCTTGGGCAGGTTCAACTCCTTTTGCAGCTCAGCCAGGCGAGCACTGGCATTATAAGATCTGCGGAAATGCATGCAGACTTTCCTGGCCTGCCTCAGGACATCCTGTAAGCTCGGGTACCTGCCCAAGAACCGCTGCACCACCAGGTTAAGGACGTGAGCCACACAGGGCACATGGGTCAGTTGTCCCTGTCGGAGGGCGGAGAGGAGGTTGGTGCCATTGTCGCAAACCACCATTCCTGGCTTAAGCTGGCGTGGCGTCAACCACCTCTCGGCCTGGCCCTGCAGAGCAGACAGGACCTCTGCCCCAGTGTGGCTTCTGTCCCCCAAACACACCAGCGCAAGCACGGCATGGCATCTTTTTGCCTGCGTACTTGCGTAGCCCCTTGAACGGCTACGGAGCACCGCTGGTTCAGAGGACAAAGCACAGGAAGAGGCCATGGAGGAAGAAGAAGAGGAGGGGGTGGAGGAGAGAGGTGTGTCACAACCAGTAGTAGCATTTTGGAGGCGTGGCGGTGGAACAACCTCCAACACTACTGCACCTTGTCCTGCATCCTTCCCAGCTGCCAAAAGAGTGACCCAATGGGCCGTGAAAGAAAGGTAACGTCCCTGTCCATGCCTGCTGGACCATGAGTCAGCGGTAATATGCACCTTACCGCTGACCGCCCTGTCCAGCGAGGCCAAGACATTGCCTTCCACATGCCGGTAGAGAGCCGGAATAGCCTTCCGTGAGAAAAAGTGGCGTTTGGGAACCTGCCACTGAGGAACCGCACATTGCACAAACTCACGGAAGGGGGCCGAGTCTACCAACTGAAAAGGCAGCAGTTGAAGCGCTAGCAATTTAGCCAAGCTAGCATTCAACCGCTGGGCATGTGGATGGCTGGGAGTGAACTTCTTTCGACGGTCCAGCAGCTGGGGCAGGGAAATTTGCCTGCTAGAATCGGACGTCGGTGTACTGCTAGCAGAGTGGCCGCAAGTACTTGGCTGTGACACACCTAATTCTACACCTTCATTCCTCTCAGTGCATGTTTCAGAGAGGACTGAAGTTATAGTGGGGTTGGAGATCCCAGCTGATGCGGTGCAAGGAGAGGTCCGCTTTGTTCTTTGGTGTGGGTCTTTGAGGTAGGCTTGCCAACGAGCTGCATGGCAGGTCAACATATGTCTGGTCAGGCATGTGGTACCCAAGCGGCTGATGTTTTGGCCACGCGATATACGCTTGAGACATATGTTGCAAACAGCAGCTGTGCGATCTGATGCACTAGCCTCAAAAAAGGCCCACACCAAAGAACTTTTTGAATGACGGGCAGAGGCAGCGCCCTGCACAGGCGGAGCTCTGCGGTGTGATTCCGTCGGTGTACTGCCCTTACGCTGGCCACCAAAGGGCATCCTGCCTCGTTGGAGATGTGCCTCCTCCTCATCCTCCTCCTCCTCCTCTCTCCTATTAGGCACCCACGTGGAGTCAGTGACCTCATCATCCCCTCCCTCCTCATCACTGGAGCCAATCTGGCAGTATGCTGCAGCTGCTGGAACATGACTGCCAGATTGGTGTCCTTCTTGAGCATCCCCTCTGTCTGCTCTCACGCTACTGCCTTCCTCTAGCTGGGTTTCATCATCAGACCCTTCGAAACGCTGGGCATCCTCCTGGAGCATGTACCCAACACTGTGCTCAAACAGTTCGGGGGACTCCTCAGGAGGAGGACATGGTGGGTCTAGGGAAGGAGTGACTGATGATGAGTCTGACATTGATACCAGGGAAGAGGACGCTTTGGCAGCTGCTTTGCCAGTACCCTGAGCCTGGGTGAGAGAGGATGAGGAGGAGGAGGAGGGCTTGGTCATCCACTCTACCAAGTCTTCGGCATGATGTGGCTCAACATGTCCAGCTGCCGAAAAGAAGGACAAGCGTGTCCCATGACCATGTGCTGATGACAATGCACCGCGTCCACGACCAGCACTGTTGCCCCCAGACACAGAGCCTGCTTGCCCTCTTTTATTGCCTCCTGACTGTCTGCCTCTCCTTGTTTGCCTTCCAGACATTCTAATGGATGGCCTGCAGGGAGATGGGAAAAAAGCAATAAGGGCTACCTTCAGATGTCCTTCTCTGTCCCTTTACTTAAGGATTTCTAAATATGGTTGAGGATGATTGCTTTCGCACAGAATAGCACAATGACAATTTCCCTGACTGTCCAAAAAACAAGGATTTCAAAGATGGTTGATGATGAATGCTTTAACACAGTATAGCACAATGAGAATTTCCCTCACTGTCCTTCCCTGTCCCTACAAACAAGGTTTAGCACAGTAAAACACACTGACACTCTCCCTACCTATAGTTTTCTGTCCCTATAAAAAATGTTTTTTTAAAGATGGTTGATGATGAATGCTTTAGCACAGTATAGCACAATGAGAATTTCCCTCACTGTCCTTCCCTGTCCCTACAAACAAGGTTTAGCACAGTAAAACACACTGACACTCTCCCTACCTATAGTTTTCTGTCCCTATAAATTTTTTTTTTTTTAAAGATGGTTGATGAGGAATGCTTTAGCACAGTATAGCACAATGAGAATTTCCCTCACTGGCCTTCCCTGTCCCTACAAACAAGGTTTAGCACAGTAAAACACACTGACACTCTCCCTACCTATAGTTTTCTGTCCCTATAATTTTTTTTTTAAAGATGGTTGATGATGAATGCTTTAGCACAGTATAGCACAATGAGAATTTCCCTCAATTTCCTTCCCTGTCCCTACAAACAAGGTTTAGCACAGTAAAACACACTGACACTCTCCCTACCTATAGTTTTCTGTCCCTATAAAAATTTTTTTTTAAAGATGGTTGATGATGAATGCTTTAGCACAGTATAGCACAATGAGAATTTCCCTCACTGTCCTTCCCTGTCCCTACAAACAAGGTTTAGCACAGTAAAACACACTGACACTCTCCCTACCTATAGTTTTCTGTCCCTATAAAAAATGTTTTTTTAAAGATGGTTGATGATGAATGCTTTAGCACAGTATAGCACAATGAGAATTTCCCTCACTGTCCTTCCCTGTCCCTACAAACAAGGTTTAGCACAGTAAAACACACTGACACTCTCCCTACCTATAGTTTTCTGTCCCTATAAAAAATGTTTTTTTAAAGATGGTTGATGATGAATGCTTTAGCACAGTATAGCACAATGAGAATTTCCCTCACTGTCCTTCCCTGTCCCTACAAACAAGGTTTAGCACAGTAAAACACACTGACACTCTCCCTACCTATAGTTTTATGTCCCTATAAAAAATGTTTTTTAAAAGATGGTTGATGATGAATGCTTTAGCACAGTATAGCACAATGAGAATTTCCCTCACTGTCCCTCCCTGTCCCTACAAACAAGGTTTAGCACAGTAAAACACACTGACACTCTCCCTACCTATAGTTTTCTGTCCCTATAATTTTTTTTTTTTTAAAGATGGTTGATGATGAATGCTTTAGCACAGTATAGCACAATGAGAATTTGCCTCACTGTCCTTCCCTGTCCCTACAAACAAGGTTTAGCACAGTAAAACACACTGACACTCTCCCTACCTATAGTTTTCTGTCCCTATAAAAAAAGTTTTTTTAAAGATGGTTGATGATGAATGCTTTAGCACAGTATAGCACAATGAGAATTTCCCTCACTGTCCTTCCCTGTCCCTACAAACAAGGTTTAGCACAGTAAAACACACTGACACTCTCCCTACCTATAGTTTTCTGTCCCTATAAAAAAAGTTTTTTTAAAGATGGTTGATGATGAATGCTTTAGCACAGTATAGCACAATGAGAATTTCCCTCACTGTCCTTCCCTGTCCCTACAAACAAGGTTTAGCACAGTAAAACACACTGACACTCTCCCTACCTATAGTTTTCTGTCCCTATAAAAAATGTTTTTTTAAAGATGGTTGATGATGAATGCTTTAGCACAGTATAGCACAATGAGAATTTCCCTCACTGTCCTTCCCTGTCCCTACAAACAAGGTTTAGCACAGTAAAACACACTGACACGCTCCCTACCTATAGTTTTCTGTCCCTATAAAAATTTTTTTTTAAAGATGGTTGATGATGAATGCTTTAGCACAGTATAGCACAATGAGAATTTCCCTCACTGTCCTTCCCTGTCCCTACAAACAAGGTTTAGCACAGTAAAACACACTGACACTCTCCCTACCTATAGTTTTCTGTCCCTATAAAAAATGTTTTTTTAAAGATGGTTGATGATGAATGCTTTAGCACAGTATAGCACAATGAGAATTTCCCTCACTGTCCTTCCCTGTCCCTACAAACAAGGTTTAGCACAGTAAAACACACTGACACTCTCCCTACCTATAGTTTTCTGTCCCTATAAAAAATGTTTTTTTAAAGATGGTTGATGATGAATGCTTTAGCACAGTATAGCACAATGATAATTTCCCTCACTGTCCTTCCCTGTCCCTACAAACAAGGTTTAGCACAGTAAAACACACTGACACTCTCCCTACCTATAGTTTTCTGTCCCTATAAAAAAATTTTTAAAAGATGGTTGATGATGAATGCTTTAGCACAGTATAGCACAATGAGAATTTCCCTCACTGTCCTTCCTTGTCCCTACAAACAAGGTTTAGCACAGTAAAACACACTGACACTCTCCCTACCTATAGTTTTCTGTCCCTATAAAAATTTTTTTAAAAGATGGTTGATGATGAACGCTTTAGCACAGTATAGCACAATGAGAATTTCCCTCACTGTCCTTCCCTGTCCCTACAAACAAGGTTTAGCACAGTAAAACACACTGACACTCTCCCTACCTATAGTTTTCTGTCCCTATAAAAATTTTTTTTTTTTAAAGATGGTTGATGAGGAATGCTTTAGCACAGTATAGCACAATGAGAATTTCCCTCACTGGCCTTCCCTGTCCCTACAAACAAGGTTTAGCACAGTAAAACACACTGACACTCTCCCTACCTATAGTTTTCTGTCCCTATAATTTTTCTTTTAAAGATGGTTGATGATGAATGCTTTAGCACAGTATAGCACAATGAGAATTTCCCTCACTGTCCTTCCCTGTCCCTACAAACAAGGTTTAGCACAGTAAAACACACTGACACTCTCCCTACCTATAGTTTTCTGTCCCTATAAAAAATGTTTTTTTAAAGATGGTTGATGATGAATGCTTTAGCACAGTATAGCACAATGAGAATTTCCCTCACTGTCCTTCCCTGTCCCTACAAACAAGGTTTAGCACAGTAAAACACACTGACACTCTCCCTACCTATAGTTTTCTGTCCCTATAAAAAAAGTTTTTTTAAAGATGGTTGATGATGAATGCTTTAGCACAGTATAGCACAATGGGAATTTCCCTCACTGTCCTTCCCTGTCCCTACAAACAAGGTTTAGCACAGTAAAACACACTGACACTCTCCCTACCTATAGTTTTCTGTCCCTATAAAAAAAGTTTTTTTAAAGATGGTTGATGATGAATGCTTTAGCACAGTATAGCACAATGAGAATTTCCCTCACTGTCCTTCCCTGTCCCTACAAACAAGGTTTAGCACAGTAAAACACACTGACACTCTCCCTACCTATAGTTTTCTGTCCCTATAAAAAATGTTTTTTTAAAGATGGTTGATGATGAATGCTTTAGCACAGTATAGCACAATGAGAATTTCCCTCACTGTCCTTCCCTGTCCCTACAAACAAGGTTTAGCACAGTAAAACAGACTGACACTCTCCCTACCTATCCTTCTCTTTCCCTAAACTAAAGGAATCCAGGTTAAGCAAGAAAAAAAAATGTCACTGTCCCTGCCTATGCTTCTCTTTCCCTGCTCCGGAACACACTACACTAGGCCGCCGTGCTGGCGGCCTTTTATAGTGTGGGGCGTGTACTAAACACCCTCAGCAATAATTGGCCACAGGCATCCTGCCTGTGGCCAATCATTGCTCTCCTCGCTGCCGGCGCTGTGATTGGCCAAGCATGCGGGGTCACAGTGCATGCTTGGCCAATCACAGCGCCTGGATGACACTGCGATGGCGTAGTGCATTGTGGGCCGCGAATTAGGCGCGAACGGCCCAAATCGTTCGTTGTTCGGCGAACGATCGAACAGCCGATGTTCGAGTCGAATGTATGTTCGACTCGAACACCGAGCTCATCCCTAGTCACTAGGCAGAATGGGCATGTTTACACTTGCCTCTCCCCGTTCTGCAGCTCTGTGACCCGATCGTAGGACACCGGTGTACATCGGGTCCTGCGGGCACGATCACGGAGCTCGCGGCAGGGGCGTGCGCGCGCAGCATGCCGGGATTTTCAAAGTGACATAAGTATACGTTACTCTCTACACCCGTGCCATTCTGCCAATCTACAGGAGCCGGACCTTAACCGGTTAATTTCTTATTGTATCCTCAACATGTGCCCTTGCAACAAAAAACATAAGAACCTTTTCTTCCCATTGCACGCTAACACAGCACATGTATTTTCTGGAGCACCCACAATACACATGCATAACCTGTACACAACGCATATTGATGTTCATTACAATGTGCACACATGGCTGTAAATCCAGATCTTGTATGTTTTATATATTTTACAGGTAATTTATGAAATCAGAAATTTTATTTTACTGCATACAAAGTGATAACAGTCTGAGTTCTGCTAAGCATATTGATACCTATCATGTAACACTGATCACTATTTGCACTTATTGCAACACCCTGAAAGCCAAGAAGGTAAAGTATTTTACTGTGATACCTCTCTGTTATCAATAAAGCGGAGTTCCACCCAAAAGTGGAAGTTCCTCTTTAAGCACTCCTCAACCCTTCTATGCCACATTTGGCATGTAATTTTTTGGGGGAGAGCAGGTACCTAGTTTTGACAGGTACCCCACTCCCACTTCTGCTCAGGCTGTCTAGGCAAATCGAGTGGAAGTTCTCCTCTCCCCCTCCCTCCCTGCAATCTTCTGGGACACATCACAGGTCCCAGAAGATTGCCTGGCCACTGAGAAGGCGCAGCGCGACTTGCGCATGCACAGTGTGCAACCTTCTGTTAAGCCGGGTGCCCACACTTGTAATGCTGGTGCTGGGGAGAGGCGAGGGAGAGGACCGAGGGTTCGGGTGGCCGCATTACTGGATTCTGGGACAGGTGAGTGCGTGTTTATTAAAAGTCAGCAGCTACACTTTTTGTAGCTGCTGACTTTTAATAAACATAAAAAGGACTGGAACTCTGCTTTGAGCACCTTTTTTTGATTGTAAGATTTTGAGGTTACAGGTTTGCATATTTAAACATATTGAAAAAATGGTTACCGCCAATTACAGTATGCCTTATGAAAATAGAAGATGTTATCACTTCATACAGAACTTTAATTTCCTCACCGTCTATCCAGATCCTTGTGTGTATAGTAGAAATGCAGTAGCAATTATGGACGTAAATGCACCCTCAAGGGCACTTAGGAATGCTTTGTATGATCCAATCTTTGTCCTTAAAAAAAGAGGATAAAATAAACCTTTGTTTTTTATCTACTATACTTTGCAATTCTTTACCATTAAGTCCCTATTTTTTTGGCCCATCTCACCAAAAACTATAACCCTACTGGTAACAGAAGAAAAATCTCAAATTCAGATGTATACTTTACGTAATGTAAATGTCATTAATCGTTACATTTGGAAAAGCAAAAAAAAAATTGCTGTATCCCTCAGTGGTTATTCAGCTGGTCAGAAATGGTTACCTCAAGCTGGCACGCTTTGTGCTGCACGGTATTGCTTTGATTAAATTTTTGCTACTTCATAGGTTGCAATGTAAATACAAGTCCATGATCATTAACCTTACAACCCAGTGCTATGTAATAACAGTGGCTGTATGAAAAAAGTAAACCTTTCACTTAGCCCTGCTATCCCATAATAACTAAATGATAAAAATTGAGCCATAAGGCAGACTCAGTTGTTAAAAGTATTTTAGGGGAGAAAGTTCATCTGTTTTAGGAAATCATTGTTTAAGTACTTGTTGGAAAATGCTATATGTATTAGTGGCCTTTAAAAACCTGTCATTTCTATGCATTCATCTCTAGTGTTACAAAATAGATTGAATATGTTTGATGTATTGCTATACGATTCTTGGCAAAATCATATACTGCATCTCTACCCTTGAACAGTTTATTCCCATACAGGGCAAATTCAGTGCAACCGGTAATCTAAATACGAGAACTATTTTCACAATTTTACTAACAATTTATTGATATTCCAGCTATATTTCTCGGTCTTACCAAAAAAAGTATTATACATTGTTAAATGCAATAAGACTACCCTTTTAAGATCGGCATATATAATGTGTTCTACCACATTTAAAAAAATATATTTTTCAGTAATTACCCACAATTTTTCTTAGCAGCCTATATGCAATGTATATGTTAAAAAGTAAAGGTAAGTACTTGTCTACTCTTTAACCACTTGCTTACTGGGCACATAACCCCCTTCCTGCCCAGGCGAAATTTCAGCTTCCGGCACTGCGTCGCTTTGAATGACAATTGCGCGGTCGTGCGACGTGGCTCCCAAACAAAATTGACGTCCTTTTTTTCCCACAAATAGAGCTTTCTTTTGGTGGTATTTGATCACCTCTGCGGTTTTTATTTTTTGCGCTATAAACAAAAAAAGAGCGACGATTTTGAAAAAAAAACAATATTTATTACTTTTTGCTATAATAAATATCCCAATTTTTTTTTTAAAAAGTTTTTTTTTCTCAGTTTAGTCCGATACGTACTCTTCTACATATTTTTGGTCCAAAAAAAATCGCAATAAGCGTTTATTGATTGGTTTGCGCAAAAGTTATAGCGTCTACAAAATAGGGGATAGTTTTATAGCATTTTTATTAATATTTTTTTTTTACTAGTAATGGCGGCGATCAGCGATTTTTATCGTGACTGCGACATTATGGCGGACACATCGGACACTTTTGACACCATTTTGGGACCATTCACATTTATACAGCGAACAGTGCTATAAAAATGCACTGATTACTGTATAAATGTGACTGGCAGGGAAGGGGTTAACACTAGGGGGCGGGGAAGGGGTTAACTATGTTCCCTATTTGTGATTCTTACTGTGGGGGGAGGGGACTAATTGGGGGAGGAGACCGATCTGTGTCCCTATGAACAAGGGACACAGCATCGGTCTCCTCTCTCCCTGACAGGACATGGATCTCTGTGTTTACACACAGAGATCCACATCCTGCTTCTGTAACTGCCGATCGAATGTACCTGGCGGACATCGCGGCCGCCAGGCACGCTCCTCGGCATCACGTGATGCGCGCCGCACAGCTGTTCCCCGCCGCGCGCCCTCGGCGGCGCGCAGCGGGATGTAAACAGAGAAGGACGTCCTGGGGACGTCCTCTCTGCACTTGAGAGCCGCGCTGCAGCTGTCTTTCGGCTATAGCGCGGGTCTCAAGTGGTTAACCACTTGAATTCAATTTCGCCTCTTCCCGCCCAGGACAATTTTCAGCTTTCAGCGTTGTTGCACTTTGAATGACAATTGCGCTGTTATGCTACACTGTACCCAAACAAAATCTTTATCATTTTGTTCCCACAAATAGAGCTTTCTATTAGAGCGAGTTTTTTGCTGCAGAAAGTGGGCAAATAGCCCTTGTGCTAGTGTCAGGAAGGAGCTGTTGTTTCATAAATACCACCGTACCACAGCAAGCGACTCATCCTCCAGCTACAGCCCCACAACATTATTATTATTATTATTATTATCATCATTATCACCATTTGTATAATTTCATTAAAGATAATAAAGCTATGTAGAATGAAATATACCAACCACAAGGTTTGCTTAATATATATTAATCATGCAGCTTATAAAGAGCACTTGTCTGCAGCAAATATATTTTCCATTTCAGAAGGCTGTTTATAGAACTGTGAGACATGTTTGCAATTCAGTGAATCATTTTTAATGCTGTTTCACCGCAGGACACAAAGCAATGTACTGAACAGAATTGTATATGATATTTTTCTTACCATTGTGCTCTAAAGAAAAATCTTTTTTTCTTTTTTTTTTTACACCCATATGTGTAATCACCACTTGACCATGACCATTGCATGATCACATAGCTCAGTTAAAAAGCACAGGATTAATGTTGTGGTGTATCTGTTCTCATTTACCTAATACCAATCAAGTGCCAAGTTAAAACCCAATACGGTTTCATCTTGAAATCTCATCTTAATTAGTACAATTTATCAATATGGCATCTGTTCCACAAGACAACATACAGATGTCTTTTTGTTACTATGTAGAGTTTTAGCTATAGTTAGAAATAGAAAAAAGTGATTAAAACTCATGTAACTGTATTTTTTAAAGAGAAGTATGTTTTTTTTTATTCATACTTACTTTGGTGAATGCAGCATCAGTCTGATGCTTCATATGTCCCCTCTGTCGCCTCTAACACTAAGAACTGAGCGATGGAACACTGCCAAACGCACGGTCTCACAGCTCCCCAAACAGAGAGCTGGTGACTGTCAGACAGCTCTCTGCTCTGCCCCCTCCTCGCTTACTGGAGCGCTTTGCTGTGGAGAGGTGGGAGTGACCAGCTCAAACTCTCAGTGGTTCGCTGAAAACCTAAGCCTGTCCAGGGATCTGGGCAGATCCTGACTCCATGGTCGTGGTGACGTTGACGACTCTGTGATATCAGCAGAGAGCGGACTTCAGCCCGCTCTCTGTGGAAACGGGTCACAGGAGTAAAAAACTAACTGCACTCCTGTGAGCCATAGAAGTACAGCCAAACAAACTTTAGCTGTACTTCTCCTTTAATCATTCTTTTCATATAGAATTGTTACTTTACTTGCTTATTCTAGTGGATGGAAGAGCTCAAGTTTGGGACATTTGGCAAGTACATTTTACTGATAAATGTTTTCTGATCCATTTTACAAAAAAAAAGCAAACAGATTAGCATGCATATATTTTATTTATAAAAATTTATTTGTAAAGCAGACCTTAAAATGGAAATCCAGTCACAGAAAATGCTTTGTTTTGGATAGCACCCAACCACAGACATGTTTTAACACTGTAAATCTATTAAAGTGATTTCGGCTTGCCTCCTGTGTGGTCAACAGAACAGAAAGTGAGAGGAATCTCTACTACTGTCAAACTGGCCAGCACAGACTGCAATAAAAACAAATTTTTTGGGTGAATTTTGGAAGGGTTAAACCTCTTTCCCATAATGCTTATGTGACAGAAATAGAGTTAAGTATTCCAAAGAGGGGCCTAAACAGTTTTGAAATCCCTCTCCCTCCAAAGCAAAAAAAGTTAAATTTTAGTATATTATGTTTATAACTTGCTCTAGCTGAGCATTGTTAGTCAGTCTTTGCAGTCTGATACATTCTCTGTCTACTACCTAAACGTCTCCAACATCACCAGTCATGTAGGAGAGATTGTAGGTTTACATATGTGTGCAAAGCCTTTCCATTTAAAGTGTGCTCTAAAAGTTAGTTATAAATTGGAACGGTTGCCATTTTTGTTAAAGTAGATGTAAACCCACTCTCTCTCATCCTTTCTAAACTAATGTCATTGTGCTGATCTATAAGGACATACATGCCTCCTGCATGTATCCTTATCTGTCAAATGTCTCCCCTCTGTCTGTTATAAGAACTGAAAAACTGCAGAGTCTGTGGGTGGATCTGTTGTCAGGAGCTCGGTGGGTGGAGTCGTGATGTCAGTAGACTCCAAGCCCATCTCTACACTCCCCTTGTCAACATGCATGTTCTCCTGTGTATTCCTTCTGCTATGATCACTAACATCCAGTCAAAATCCAGAAAAGTAACCACATGACTTCAGAAAAGGAGTGGGGGTGGGAATTAAAAAATAAAGCATGTGTAAAGCTAGTGCACAAGATATGTAAATAACCTGTCACTCAAAGCAAGGGGGCGGTAAGGACAAAGGTTTTACTCTGTTTGTCCATTTTATCTCACTGAACAATTAAAGAGGATTGCTCAGAGCTGGATTAACTCTTTGTGGCAAGACCTGGCATATATTTCTAAATGTTGTACAACTACAACCTCTGTTTTAATGCAAAATTTTAGACAGTGTATTTATTTATTATTTTTACTGGCTAGCTAGTAGGTAAGCTGGGAAATATATTTTGGTTTTGTGTGCTGTGTTAATCGAAAATTAAAAGTGTAGCGCTAACTAAATAAATATGTATAAATGTGAAAATATACACAAAAAACTGAATATGATAATATAGTGATAAACACGTGTATCACCCAAAATAACGTGCTGGGTGACTCCAGTGATAAAGTCCTCAAATTATATTAACACAATTATGCAAATATATGCAAATTAATGTCCATAATAGGCAAATGAATGTCCATTAGAAATGGAATCCATAAAACGAAGGTGATGAAGATCAGTCCAGAGAGAACGTGATGAATCAAAACGTGAAATTGTAATCAACAGTCTTCTGTGTGTGAGAGAAAGTAGCCACCACCAAAGTGAATAGAGAAAGGCTTACCAGAAGTTATGGATTTGGCGGGGCATAAGCCACCCAAATCAAATAAACTTGAAGAGTGTGAACACTCAAACATTAATAAAATAGAGATGTGATGTGAGATCCGCCACCAAGTATATGTTGAGGAGGCTTACCAGAGGTCTCGGATTTGGAGAGGCATACGCCGCCCAAATCTGAGATTGCTTAGGGGGTTAATGGACGCCACTGGAGATGGTCTTGAGTGGAGGGGTAGTCTGGAGTCAAAGATATCATATCAGATATGAGGATGCCATTAGACGTGCTAGAGGACTGACTGACTCAGATATGAGGATGCCATTAGACGTGCTAGAGGACTGACATAGTGCGAGGACCCCTGCAGTTGGTCCAGGTTCTGGTTCTGTTTGGTTCTGTTGGACCTTCTTGGCTCGAGCTGGACTCAGGATCTGTGGAAGTCTCTCTGACCGGTCGGATATTCAAGAATTCAAGACACCGATACACAGTGAATAGATGCCAGCACAAGACCAAGCCACAAGGGTTCCTCCTTTGCTTTTGTGCACTCACCCCTGCATAAGTTCTAGTCCCCACATGAATTGGTGTTTTGTGTTATTGGATGTCCCGTCTGATTGAAGTGCTAAACCCCTTTGACTCCAGACTACCCCTCCACTCAAGACCATCTCCAGTGGCGTCCATTAACCCCCTAAGCAATCTCAGATTTGGGCGGCGTATGCCTCTCCAAATCCGAGACCTCTGGTAAGCCTCCTCAACATATACTTGGTGGCGGATCTCACATCACATCTCTATTTTATTAATGTTTGAGTGTTCACACTCTTCAAGTTTATTTGATTTGGGTGGCTTATGCCCCGCCAAATCCATAACTTCTGGTAAGCCTTCCTCTATTCACTTTGGTGGTGGCTACTTTCTCTCACACACAGAAGACTGTTGATTACAATTTCACGTTTTGATTCATCACGTTCTCTCTGGACTGATCTTCATCACCTTCGTTTTATGGATTCCATTTCTAATGGACATTCATTTGCCTATTATGGACATTAATTTGCATATATTTGCATAATTGTGTTAATATAATTTGAGGACTTTATCACTGGAGTCACCCAGCACGTTATTTTGGGTGATACACGCATTTATCACTATATTATCATATTCAGTTTTTTGTGTATATTTTCACATTTATACATATTTATTTAGTTAGCGCTACACTTTTAATTTTCGATTATCACTAGCTTTTTGTACCAGCAGTGTTGGCAGCTTCGTTTCACATTATTTCCAGCGCAGTATTATCCTTTTACTTTTGTGTGCTGTGTGAAAAGCCCTTCCATGTGCACCCTGCTCTAAAAACGAGTTATAAAAGCTAGCTATAAATTGGCATTTTTTTTTTGTTTTACATATGTGCCACCTGTTTTTATGAATTTGGCAAGCTCCCTTTCATTCACTGACATAACATGGTTTGAGGGGTCGCTGCATGCATTCGTATATACTTAGTCCCATTGAATATACTTTCACTACCAGTTATGGGTTTATTATTTATTTACACACTCAATTTACACTATTCTGAGTGGTTTATACACTGGTATATCATAGTTAAAAGAACAGCTGTTTGTAATGATGTCAGCATATTTTTTTTTTTTAAACAGAAATAATGAATAAGTAAGAAGTAGTAAGGAAGTAAGCAAACATGATATAGACTATGTGATTCAATATAATTTTCATTATTAAATGTGTCATTATCATCATATATTGAACACATACAGTATATAAGAATAGTTTTCCTGCCAAAGTTTGTACAATAGCATTAATTGGTGTTTTCACATATGCCTGGAATTTGACTTCAAAGAAGAACTGCAAGGAAGACATTACACTCAGAAGAAAATAGGAACATAGAAGTTCTGTTTATTTATGTCAGCCTTTTACTTTAAAGTACACAGTTTGGAAAAGCACAAAAATGTTCCATAACGTTTTATGCCATCACCATTAAATAAAGATTGTCTGCAATATGATGTTGTTCCTTTGGTATAATAGCCCCACACAGTGTTATATTCACCAAAGAACATCTTTCCCCATTACCCATCAACAAAATGCTTTAATGTTTATGAAAGGATGCACACATGGTAGGGGCGCCTAAGGAGAGAAAAACAATTCACATAGATTTGATCTGTTCATGGAGCCAATATAGCATGTAAATCTGCTCTCCTACTCTGTCCCTACTGGTGGTATGAAGAAGCCATTTCTGGTATCTATACACAATCCAATTTTCACAGGCATGTTGGATGGTGCCAACCGTGAGTCAAATTCAAATGATTGGGCAGTGTTACAACCACCCAAATCACTTTAACAGAAATGTAAGAGCTGTAAGCTTGTTTTAGCATGTTCAGACTTATAGCGCAATAAGGATGTTCGAAGTGCAACAAGCTATAGAAAAATTGGATAATGATTTTTAACTGATCTGACAACAGGAAAGTGAAATGTATCTGGTTGGTATGGGTTACTGCACTTTTATCACTTTAACTGCTGCTTGTACAGCTTTCTGAGTAAATTCACCACTTATAATTAAAATTTTGTCTGAGCAGCCTGTAATGATAAAAAGTAGAATGATGGCCTCTCATTTAAAAAATATATGCCACAGGACTTAATTATAAGTACATCTGCACTTTCAATTTGCTCTTAGTCTCCTCAAAAGTCCCACATAAACCTACCGAGCTTTCCAGTTAAGTGATGCTGCACTGTCCCTGAATTCAGAGCGGAGTTGTCATGTAAGCTGTGCCTGCTTGCACTACAGCGGGATGACAAAATGTTGTAGGGGTGTGGTTCACATAGGTATATAACATACTCACTCATCACGTGACTTCCTCAAGGTCCTGTCCTTGAAGAAGGCATGTGACGAGTAATGAAATGCATTGGGGTGGAGTCTATGACGTCATCATGCGGAAGTGAAGTCACTTAGCCTGGTATAGAGTGTTGCCAATTTTTTGATGGTAAGGGTAAGGTAAGGTTTATTGTCATAGTAGAAAACAAATTCACAATGAAGTTACATTTCTACTCCACACATTATTCATACACTACAATTATCAACTACACATTTGCAAAACACAGTTAATTTAACACCGTTCAAAACATGACAACACATGGTAACATAAATCTGAATGACCACTTTCATTTCATTCCTGCATTAATAGCTTTAAGCACTTGCCTACAGGGCACTTTCACCCTCTTCCTGCCCTGACCAATTTTGAGCTTTCAGCGCTGTCACACTTTCAATGACAATTGCACGGTCATGCTACACTGTAACCATGTGAGATTTTTATTGTTTTCTTCACAGCAGATATTTATTTTGGTGGTATTTAATCACTGCTGTGTTTTTATTTTTTACCCCACATAAAAAAGACAAATTAAAAAAAAAAAAGTTTCTCTTAGTTTCTGGCAGTATATTTTGTAAATAAGTATTTTTTCTCCTTCACTGATGTGCGCAGATGAGGCTGTACTGATGGGCACTGATAGGCTGCACTGATGTGCACTGGTGAGGTGGCACTTTTGGGCACTGATGAGGCGGTACTTATGGGCACTGATTAGGTGGCACTGATGAGGAGGCACTAATATGCCGCACTTTTAGGCACGGATAGGCAGCACTGATGGGAGGCACTGATGGGCACTGATGGGCATTGATGGGCAACAATGATGGGCAATGATGGGCAGCACTGATAGGCGGCACTGATAGCCAGCACTGACTGGCATCACTAATAGGCACTCATTGGTGGCACTTGTGGGCACTGATTGCTGGCACTGGTGGGCACTGGTGGCGTGTTATTGTAATCAGGACACTGATGATCAGTGCCCTGATTACATGTCTTGATGTCCCCTGGGAGGAGACTCTACTGATCGGCTCTCCTCGGCCCACACTCTGACAGTGTGAGCTGATGGGAGCTTATTACCGGCATCTTCGTGTTTAAATGTGACTGGCTGTGGATGGACACAGCCGATCACATGGTTAAAAAGCCATGGCCACAGCTCTTTACAGAGATCAGGGTCATGCCACGTCCCAGCAAGTGGGGAAAAAATTAAAAAATCATAGCGCAATATTGCCTCCTAAAGAAAAACTGCAGACTTCCACAGTGCCAATGTTTCCACTCACGTATACTCGAAAACCACACAGTGCATAGAGACACTCAGTCAGCTGTTGAAGGTAACTCCTCACTCCGAATCTGGTGTTCACTACACCGTCGATGTCGTCACTAGACTCCTCCCCTATGCGTTACGTCACATGTCACGTGTTATTTCTTAATTACGTCACATGTCACGTGACCCATGAGTAAGTCACGTGACATGTGACATGTGAAACGTGACATGTGACGTAACGTAAATTCTACTATCCTATCAGCCTTTTTCCTGTACGGCTCTTTGTCATCCCTAGTGACACAACCAATTACGGTAGTATCGTCTGCAAATTTGATAATACTGATAGTATTGATAATAGTATTATCTGATGCTTCTTAAGGGGTTAATGTATTGGAATAACCCCTACATGTTATCGATCTATGTGTGCAGAATTTAGTGCACTACCAAATTCAAATGTATTCCTGTATTTTTTTATAAAATGTGAGCTTTTATTTATGGTAAAAGTGAGATAATGGCCTTTTATGATCTTCTTTGACCTTAAACCTGCATGTAGCAGATTGCTGTACCAGGAGGTGTAATCATGGAGAAGTATGGGTGAATTTGGAGAGATCTAAGCCAGTGGATGAGACCC
This sequence comes from Rana muscosa, assembly GCA_029206835.1. Taxonomy (NCBI): domain Eukaryota; kingdom Metazoa; phylum Chordata; class Amphibia; order Anura; family Ranidae; genus Rana; species Rana muscosa. The sequence goes on from CM055117.1 coordinate 747,148,101, forward strand.
CTAGTGGGGGAAGGTGCTTTAGGACCTATTCACATATGGGTCAAGAACAGGGGTGAGGGTATGGTGTGGCTGGTGGCAGAGCTCATGTGGTGTTGCAATGAAAGCAATCAAGCATACACGTGACTGCATATTAATTAAGAACTACCGTATTTATCGGCGTATAACACGCACTTTTTTCCCCTGAAAATCAGGGGAAAATCGTGGGTGCGTGTTATACGCCGATACTGACATCCCTGAGCTGTCTCCGCTGACTGTGAGCGGAGCGGAGCAAGATACACATAGCCGAATGTACTCGGCTATACTCGGCTTTTCTCGGCTCCGCTCACAGTCATGCCCAGTCCCGCCATTGGACCTGTGTTATGTCCATCATAGGGCGGGACTCGGCGTGACTGTGAGCGGAGCCGAGAAAAGCCGAGTATAGCCGAGTACACTCGGCTATGTGTATCTCGGTGGTGGCTCCGCCCAGTCCCTGCGTCCCCTGCGTCCCCGGCGTTCTCGGTGGCGTCCGCACAGTCTCGGCGACAATTTTAAAATGATGCACGGCGACACTGGGGCAAGGCTGCACAGCGACACTGGGGCAAGGCTGCACGGCGACTCTGGGGCAAGGCTGCACAGCGACTCTGGGGCAAGGCTGAAATGGACTCTGGGGCAAGGCTGCAATGGACATTGACAAGGCTGCACTGTGACAAGGCTGCAATGGACACTGACAAGGCTGAACTGTGACAAGGCTGCAATGGACACTGACAAGGCTGCATTTAAATGTAAGTTATTTTTCCTTAAACTTCCCTGCTAAAAGTTTTTTTCCCTAAAATTTCCTCCTAAACTTGGGGTGCGTGTTATACGCCGGTGCGTGTTATACGCCGATAAATACGGTATATTTGTCAAGATTACACCATATTATTTGGACTTATTTATTATATTTTGCACTTTTTGCACATTTTTGTGGAGTTTTTTCATGAGGGGTTACACAATTATTCATAATTGCAGCTAAACAGTTTTTTTTATAACATTCTTTTATACTATTATTATTATTATTATACAGGATTTTTAAAGCGCCGGCAGTTTACGCATCGCTTTACAACTTGAGGATCGACAGTACAAATACAAAACACTTTAATACAGTAGGAATTAGAGGGCTCTGCTCATTAGAGCTTACAGTCTAAGAGAAAGGGTCAAGAGATACAAGAGGTAATAACTGTGGGGGATGTTCTGATGGAGAAAATAAATGTACAGTTGTTATGTGGGGGCCAGATAGGCTTCTCTGAAGAGATGAGTTTTCACGGACTGTCTCAAAGTGGACAAAATAGAAGATAGTCAGACAGATTGAGGTAGAGCATTCCAGAGGATGGAAGAGGCTGAGAAGAAGTCCCAGAGGTGAGCATGGGATGAGGGGACAAGGGAGCTAGAGAGCAGGAGGTCTTGGCAGGAGTGAAGAGAACGATTTGGTTGGTATGTTGAGACGAGGTTAGTGATGTAGCTGGGGGCTAGGTTGTGGATGGCTTTGTAAGTTATTGTTAATATCTAGGGATGAGCCAGCGGTTCGAGTGGAACGTAAGTTCCACTCGAACATCAGGTGTTCGTTTGTTCTAAAACTAACAGAACATATGGGGCGTTTGCGGGAAATTCGAGCACCATGGAACGCCCCATAATGCACTGCGAGATCGCAGTGCATTGCTGTATGATGATTGGCCAAAGCATGCACATGACCTGCATGCTTTGGCCAATCACAGCACGCTCTGATTTATAGCTGAGCTCTTTAACCATCTCTCTATCCATATATGGTTTAGGTACATGCAGTTTCCAATTTGAGACTACATTAGATAGAATTCTTTTTATTCATAAATGCTATGGGTGTCCCAACTTTTTTATGGGCCACACCGCCTCTGTCTATAAGATTATTCCATGCAGACTATCTCGTACATGATTACTAGATTAGTGATTGATCAGCTGGCCATTTCTCATGCTTTTCCACTGCCACATGCATGCACATGACAAATTTGTCTTTATGAGACACGCATGCCAATGTAGATACCTTTTTCTCAAACCGGTCCATTGCAATTTTTTGCCTCCACTGCAATGCTTTTGAGTTAAATGGCATATTAGTATATGTCTGTGCGTGTGGTAAGTCAACCGGACATTTCTGACATATTTGCCTATATGTTTGTTTCTCTAGAACGCTTCGGGTATTTCTCCATACTGGCTAGGCTTTGGATCTTAACAGCATTGGATTAGTACAATGCCGAGGGTCATCGTCACACAAGTCATAACTTGTGTGAGACTTATATACCTTAATCCTATACCTGTATGAGTTCTTAAAATCTGACCACTTGGAGGCATCCGGTATCAACCTACATATGGGATCATTGCATTGTCGGTGTAGAATAGATTTCCTAAAACACACATAGAATTTGGTAGTACAAAACTGCAGCACTCAGTTGATTGGTGAGTGACTCCCTCTTCTGTCCTCAATGATGCTCATTTTTTTTACCCTGATCCTACAGGCTCAACTAATTTCTGTGTTTTGTTATAAATTGTCATTTATATTGATCTTTCCTAAAAGAAAGACGTGTCCCTGATGAAGGGATTGATACTGAAATCCTGAAACGCGACGGGCCTAAGAAAAAGGAGCTCTACATCTTTGAATTGTATCAACTGCATTGTTTTTCTTGTTTTTCTTGGGTCCTATATGGTGACATATGTTCCCATAGATTTTAAACAATTACTTCAATAAATTTATGTATATATTTTTCTATATATCTTTGTGATTCTCTTCTAAAGTTTCCTCAAAAGCCCCACACCCATGGGGGGATATTTTATTCTGAATAATCTACTTATTTGGAGTGTTGGCAACAACTCAGTCTTTTCAGGTGAAACTCCCTCTTCTAATAGTCACATAGTTGCTCAGTCAGTGGTAGAACAGTCTTTAAGGCGTTTGGAGGAGAAGGGGAGTAAGGAGATGGGGCGTAGGTTGTTAAGATTGGTGGGGTCCAGTGAAGGCTTGTTAAGTATATGGGGGATTATTTGTTTGTATTATTTGGATTTTGGTATACACATCGTTGCACAAATTCCTGAAGTTTTTAGTTGAAGGGTTCTCACCACCACTCATAATTGCAATTTTATAATATACAGTATATCATAATTGCAGTTTTATATCTTTTTTATTCTATTTGCTTATATTATTTGGATTTTGTATATTGTGCTCTTTTGCACACATTTTGTGAAGTTTTTATTTGATGGGTTTCCACCACTATTTATAATTGTAGTTATATTTCATGACATGCTTTGCACCTTGTATGGTTTGTTATTATACTTGATACTTGGACGGTATATTGATGTATGTAAATGTAAGGGGTTTCTACCATCATCCATATGTGACATATTAAGTACCAAATAGATAGCGCTGCACTTTTATTGCACTATATTTACTGGGGGTGTGGGAACACATAACAGTGTCCAGCTGCAAGCCCACAATATAGATTGCACCTAATTGTCTTTCTTATTGCAGTGCTGTGGTATTTTATAGACATGTGCGATTAGTTTCGTACGAATCGAAAATTCGTACGAATTTTTCGAAATTCGTACATTTGTACGAATCCGAATTACGAATTTTTTCGAATATGAATTCTGTACGAAATACGAAATTTCGAAAAATTTGTACGAAATTTCGTATCCAAATTATCCGAATCCAAACTACCAAATAAGACATGAAAATTCGACAAAGCGATAGGTAAATATTTTTTGGTCGAATGTGACTAACCTTAACTCTATTAGTCCAAGATTATTCTACATAGAGAGAAAAGATTCGACATAGAGAGAAAAGATTCAACATTATAGAGAGAAAAGATTCGACATAGAGAGAAAAGATTCGACATTATAGAGAGAAAAGATTCGACATTATAGAGAGAAAAGATTCGACACAGAGAGAAAAGATTCGACATAGAGAGAAAAGATTCGAGTCATTCGACATTATAGAGAGAAAAGATTGCTGCTGGAATTGGGTGGGGGAAGTACATTTCCGGTCGAATCATTCGTTCGTTACGATTCGACATTATAGAGAGAAAAGATTCAACATTATAGAGAGAAAAGATTGCTGCTGGAATTGGGGGAAGTGGGGGAAGTACATTTCCGGTCGAATCATTCGTTCGTTCCGATTCGACATTATAGAGAGAAAAGATTCGACATTATAGAGAGAAAAGATTGCTGCTGGAATTGGGTGGGGGAAGTACATTTCCGGTCGAATCATTCGTTCGTTCCGGTCGAATCGTTCGTTATACGTGTCGTACGGAATTTGTATTTCGTACGAATTCGAATTGAATTCCGTACACGGATTACGAATTACGATTTTTTTTTAATACGAAACGGAAATGAACGGAACGGAACAGAACGAATTTTTCGACGGCTCCCATGTCTAGTATTTTACACAATACCATGTTTGTTATTTAAAAAAAAAATAGGTTTACAATCATTTTAATGTTAATATATCCCTGAAAGATAGGATCCAAGCAGATTAGTTTGGATAGTCAAGGATGCTTAGAGCCATTAGCAAAAAATTATAGGCCCACACCAAGTTTCAGAGTCTGGGAGCACCTGGTCTTTTCCCAAAAGCCCCTGGTGTGGGTTGACGTTTGGATGGCAGGTATTTCCAGAGTATAGTCCTTAAGACAGTCTCACTAGCAGCTAGACAGGCTAAGGTAGAGTACTATACAATAGACAAAGTTGTGCTTTGCTTTAGGTCAAGGGTTGCATACAACCAGACAAAAACAGCCAAAGAGTGAGACAAAGTGTAGTTAGAGAGTGTAGCTTAAAGGGGTTGTAAAGGTTCGTTTTTTATTTTCCAAATAGGTTCCTTTAAGCTAGTGCATTGTTGGTTCACTTACCTTTTCCTTCTATTTACCTTCTAAATGTTTTTTTTCTTTGTCTGAATTTCTCACTTCCTGTTTCTCCTCACTAAACTTCACACCATCATCCGAGTGGTGTGGAGTCAGCCAGAACAGCTTACTGAACAGCTTACTGAGGAGGAACAGGAAGTGAGAAATTCAGACAAAGCAAACAAAGAATAAAAACATTTAGAAGGGAAATATAAGGAAAAGGTAAGTGAACCAACAGGGCACTAGCTTAAAGGAACCTATTTAGAAAATTAAAAACAAACCTTTACAACCCCTTTAAAGCTTAAAACAGAGCAATATGAAACACATAGTCAGGAGATAAAACAAACAGGCAACATTTAAATGGTATTAGGAAAAGCAAGATCAGCAATTATGAACAATCTTAAACAGAGATTAAGTAGAGCTTTAAAAGGGTGATGGACCAAAGTGGGGAAGCACCAATACCCACTGACACATACGTGTGCTTGGCCATGTTGTCTTAAGCATAAACATGTGTAAGCATTTGAGGGGATTCTGGCATGCAGAAGATCCCAGTAGAGGAAACTGAAAAGCAATGAGTTCCAGGCAGCGCAGCAGAGACAAACAAGGCAGAGGAAGAAATGTCAGCAGGATAACCCACTTGACGTGGCCCAGACAGATGATTCCAATGCAGGTGATCTCAGGCCACCTAGCTGGATAAATGTACATCAGGTAAGTCCCTGAACAAGTATTCCAATCCATAAATGTAGTAATAGCAGTTGTAGAATCAGCAACAGTATTCATTTATTGTTAAAATAAAATACATTCAGTTTGTATGAGCTGTTGTTGGATCAGTTTTTTAAGAAAGCTAAACAAAAAAAGATAAGTAGAACAATGGAAGCTCTGTACATCCAGAATGTGTTCTGCCAGCAAAATAGTTAATTTCAGGAATACATATCTACACTATATTATCCCACTGTATGTGTTATGTGTTCCCGTTCACACAGAATATCAATTTTTATCTACCTTTTTGGATGGTAGGAGAAGGTGCCATGGTGGTGCCAGGTGCCAGAGTAAGTTTGTTCTAATTTTAAAGGCAGACTCAGTCTCCATTAACATACAATATAAAAGGCCAGCTTTTAAAAATGTAACCCTTTGTCAGGACAGAAAGTGTTCACATCTAGGTTACAAGTGATAATGAGATCTACCACCACAGTGCAGACAGTTTTAATTATGACATCCAAAATGGTAAACAGCCATCATTAAATATTTTTTAAGTTATGCTATGTGAGTGGGAACATGTAACAAATATAAAGTAGGTATTACCCAATATGGCTGCAAATTTGATATACACTTTAAGGAAAATGTTTTCACGATGTTTACAGGCTTACACTTATGTATACTATAATGAGATTTGTAGATTAGTCATCAGAAGAAGTTCAGCTCTGTCAACTATGTCTGTCTTTTAACACCTTTTGAGATATGATATAAGTCACACATGGAGAGCACTGATTTCAGAGCCTGTCAACTCATAGAATTGCTTTATGAGAAGGATGAGTAAAGCACAACAGTTGCATAGCATTGAAAGCAAGAAGCACAGCATAATGCAGATGTGTATTGAGCAAACATAGCTGCCCCATGTACAAATTATACACAGAAACAAGGTTTATAAAACATTATGTGGATACAATATTTTACATCAGGTTGAATACATTAAAATAAAACTAAAGAGGCTATTAATGTTCTTTCGTTTTTGAAACACACAAACACTACTAAATAGAAAACAGCTAGGCAGGCAATCAGTGCCTACAGTTCATACAAAACCCACTCTGGGATGCAGCAAAAAAAGGGTCGGTGAGGAAAGCAGCTCATAAGATTCCAGAAGACACTAATACAGGAAGTTTGAAAAATATTTGGAAGAGAATGAATGGACTGACCTTTTTTAATGGCACCAGCAAGATAGATTGGTAATTTTTTTAAATTTTATGTCCTCTTTAAACTGTAGTATTATAAATGAAATGTGTAAATTAAAATTAAATAACGAAATAAACCAATTTCAGAGACATTCCTATAATGTTTATGAAATGCACAAATGTAAAAAATGAGAGCTGTTAGAGATTACAGTTCAGCTAAGTGTGATCTGACTGTCAATTATGCTGCTCAAGGTTCTGCTCACTGCATCCTGAGAGCAGTCTATTTTAACATAGTTATTTCTAGCTACGAAGTTGATTTACAATGTCTGCTGCATCACATTATATTTAAAGAACACCTAAACACAGATTACCTTCAAATACCTCTAGCAGAACAACTAAAGCGTAAGGCAGGATATCATTATTTCAGTCTGCATATTACTATTCCTGTTTCCATTTTCAAATATACTAACAAAAGGGATAGATGGGTAGTACACTTTACAGATTTCTTATTCTTATGCCGCGTACACACGATTGGAATTTCCGATAACAAAACCGTGGTTCTTTTTTCCGTCGGATGTTGGCTCAAACTTATCTTGCACACACACGGTCGCACAAATGTTGCTCGGAGATTCCGATGGTCAAGAACGCGGAGACGTACAACACTACGACGAGCCGAGAAAAATTAAGTACAATGATTCCGAGCATGCGTCAAATTGATTCCGAGCATGCGCAGTACTTTTGTGCGTCGGAAATGGATACACACGGTCAGAATTTCTGACAAGAACTTTTGCCGTCGAAAAAAATAGAGAACCTGCTCTCAAACTTTCCGACAGCAAATGTGCGATGAAGCCTACACACGGTCGGAATATCCGACCAAAAGCTCACATTGCCGAAAAATCAGATCGTGTGTACGCGGCATAACACTTCCAATCAATTCATTGTCATGCTATATTAAAACAAGAATTTTCTTAATGTCATGCAAATGCTTACTGATGTCCATGTCCTGCCTTCTTTTCTTTTTTTTCTTTTTGGAGTTGTTTAATCTTCCAGGCAATTAATAGTAGAAAAAACGAAAATCAGAATTTTTTCTTCGTGCAAGGAAAATATTTAAAAAAACGATTTTTCTTGCACATGATTGGATGATACAAGTTATCAGAACCAGATTAACTAAACTCTGGTGAAAATTCTCTTGTAGAGTGCAACTGCACCTGTAAATAAACCCCATTTTATTCTAACAAAGCTTTTTGCTGAAACTGTGAGGAAAGGAAAACATGATATTATGTATAAAATGTAACTCATAGCAAATATTAAATAGAAGATAATGTTCCAGAAGGTAACGCTATCCATAGCTAATATATTAGTTTGCTGGCATATGGCTACAATTACCTTAAGCATAACAGTTGCTGGGAAGTTGAAATGATGTAAGCTTCTAATATATTTTAGGATTTCAGTGAAGTGCTATCCCTACCAAATATATTTGTTTATTTCAACTACTGCATCCATCTCTAAGATATTGAAGAAGCCAGTAGGTAATTCAACACACCACTGCCTACCCAAAATGGATATACTAACTTGGGTGGAGGGACCATGTAACTGAAATGTGTCCCTATTGTTTATTGAATTTTGCACATAGGCAATGTGCGATGCAATTGTTTATTAAAGTAAACCTGCCATGAAAGAACAATGAAGACTGCTTCTACAAATGTTTTTTGCCTTGCTATTATGCTGACTATTTGTTTCAATACCTTGAGTCACTGATCTAGAACTGGATTTTAAAGAAGGACTTCTGACTTTTTGCTAACTGTATAAGATTGTTTTACTGAACTCTAACATTTAAAGCAGGTATATTAAACTGGATACAATAAGGTAGAAAAAATGTGCCTTAAAGTGGTTGTAAAGGCAGAAAGTTTTTTTTTTTTTTTTTTATCTTAATGTGTTCTCTGCATTAAGATAAATACCTGTGTTCAGTCCTTTTGCAGGATTAAAACTAGACAATGGATGGCTTTTCTGATTACTCTTATGGGCAGGGTGAACCTACTGAAAATGATTTTTCTCCTTAAACTCCTTTATGCTATGGCAAATTGACCCTGCAGAATTCTAATGTGAATCTTTAAGCAACTTGATTCTATCTGTGTTGCTTTTCTGTGGCAAAGTCAGACTCCTCCGGTGGCACTGGAGATCCTCAAACTGCCTACCCATCTGGCTGGCCTGGCTTTCCCAGACTTCTATTTCTATAACCTGGCAGCTCAGTTGGTATAGGTACATGACTGGCTTATTCCTTCATCAGGAAATGTCTGCACACTAGTGGAGGCAGCCTTTGTGTTCTCTTATGAAACACTGCAAAACCTGTATTATAGGAAGGAGATTCTATCTTACCCGTACACTTCGATATTACATACCTCCCTTGTATTTTTTTTTTGAGCCCAAAAATGAATGGAATAAATTACCTGGCAATGCTCTCTAAATGTTCCACTCTGGTCCAATACTATTCTACCAGAACTTCTTTCCATCTCAGATTCCCAACACTGGTCAGTTAAGGGGGTAAAATATTTTCATCATATATGTGGGACAAGAGTTACAATCATTCTCAGAAATAAGAGATGACCTCCAACTCCCAGCTAACTACCTGTTTTACTATGACCAATAACGTCATTCTATCCAAAAGCAATTTGTTTTCCTTACGAACACAACAAGTATATAAATTGTCATACATATTTAATAAGATTTTTTCCATAGCACATTTGATTGTATGTTTACCAGAATTTAGTGGTGTATATACAGTATTAAAACTGATTTGCATATGTTTATGTTTGATCGTTCGATCAATCCCGGTATATATTTGTGTTGATTTAATTATGGCATATAAGGCTTGATACTTAATTTCAGATGCACTATTTATTTTCACAACATTTTTGGATCCCAGTATTCCAGGGATTTCTTTAGTGCAGCAGTCGTGCACCCAGAGGCTAAGCGCAAACTTCAATAACATATACAAGTATATCTCTCGTACTTTTGCACATCTCGGCCCCAAATAGGTTGATATCTGTCTAATCTTCTTCCCTTTGCGCTGAGTCGAGGCCTAGATATTCTCAAGCTCAGCTGAAATGGACCTCGCCAGACCCTCCCTTTGGTAAGCCCAAATGGTCAGAATTTGAGCATACCTACAGTAAATCGGTCATATCCTCTAAGGATAAAATGATTAATTTTAAGTTATTTCACCATAGTTATTTCACTCTGGTCAGACTGCACAGATCGGGCCTCTGCCAAATGGCAGCCTGTTTCAAGACTGATGCTGATTTTATACACCTCTGTTTGGAACTGCCCTACTGTCTCTGCCTTCTTGTCAGAAGGGAATCTATTTATGTCTACTGTTTTTGGCCTACTCTATATTCTCCACTTTAAGAACTGTTTGTTAGGGATTTTTGGTGACTCTCTAAATATGATAAATGCTTGTACCGCATCTTGTATTTTTATGCTAAGAGGTAATTCTTATGTCTTGGAAAGGAAAATCTCAATAATCTATAGAAACCTGGAGGAACATGATTAATGGTCATCTCCCATTATATATGATGACTCAAATCTTTGAGAAAGTATGCAATCAATTATGGAATAATGGATCGATAGTCCACTTACAATAGCCTCTTTAGAGCTAGGAATGACTAAGGCTCACGCCAAAATCTGTCAGTTGTTTGTGTTTTTATGCTCATTTGTAGCCAATACATTTTTGCAAAAAGGACTTTGGAGTTGCTGACTCTTCTCTCGTATATAGAGCCAGGTATGTAATCATACCAATGTCGCTCTGATATATGACCTACTCTGCACTGATGATCGATACTCCCTGCTGCCCATACTGCCAATATGCTGCCCATATTGCCTTGTATATCTGTGACCAAATGTAAGGGACATTAATTGGTATTGTTTGTCTTTCGTCTTTTTCTATCAGGCTCATTAGTGTAACTTTTGTAAATTTGTTTAGTACAAAACTAAATTTAATACAAATTTTGTTAAAAAATAACTTTCTATGTTCAGCTCCCCCCCAGCCCCCCCCAATACTTAACTGAGCCTGTGATCTTGATCCAGTGCTGTGCCCAAGAGCAGTTGCTCTCTCCTCTTTCTTCCTCCTCACTGGACATGGAGGCAGCAGTGGGAGCCATTGAGTCCCGCTGCCATCAATCACAGCCAGTGAGAAGGTGTGTCTTAATGGACACACAGAGCTGGCTTGGGATTGAGCCCACATGAGTGCACTCAGAAGAAGGGAGGAGACAGGAGCACCGGCAGGGGACTTTAAAATCATTTTGAGTGATAATATAACTGCCAATGGATGTAACTTACCACATAAGTATTACATTATTACTACCATGAAGGCTTGGATCATTGCTACCACACAAATACATGCTCTATTTCCTTTAATTGCTCATTATATTACCATTAAACCATTTCTAGAAATACTAGTTATCAGTTATACATTGTACAAGGTATATTAAATGTTTTTTACTGTATTAAAGAGAGAGAGGCTGGCAGTGCTGACTTTCATTGTCTGAAAGAAATGTTTGGGTAAGTGATGGCTTGATATAAGATTATTTATGACAGAAGGATGTTAAAGGTGCATTGTTGTCAAGGGTTGTGATCTCAGTTGTCTGTCATCCATATGACAATGTCCTTCTTATAACATTGGACAGATAGGAAGAAAACTTTTGATTTTAAACAACTAGCAAGACTCAGACAACACTTTAGAATGCTAAAGAAAATACATATAACTGAGCCAGGCCTGGATGTATGCACAGAAATAAAGGCACACTCTATCATATCTGTAATTTACTAACCAGAATAAAGCCTAAAACAAAACTCATCAAGTAGTTTTTTATAAATGCATAAAAATGTATTAAAAATTAGGAAAATGCTTATCAGGCAGAACAATCTCCCACTTATTATTATTGTATTATTATTATTACCTAATATTTTACTGTATGTATTTACATTATATTCCCCACATACAAATTATATATGGAAAACATGAATGTTTGAATGGCATGAGAAAAGGCACTCAGTGGGGTCTTAAGAACTTTTCCGATATTCAAGTCTTTCTCGTGTGATGTCCAAATTGCAAGATCTAAAGGGATAAACCACATACGAGGGGTTGAAAATTATTGCCAAAGATGCCTACTGCAAGCGAATCTTATGCCGCGTACACACGATGGAAAAAGTCTGATGGGAACTTTTCATCGGATATTCTGACTGTGTGTATGCCCCATCAGACTTTTCCCATCTGAATTTCCGATGGACTTAGATAGAAAGCAGGTTCTCTATTTTTCCGACTGAGCTTGTTCCGATGCAAAGTCCAGCCGTGTGTACGCGGCATTAGACCTAAAAAAACAATTATCATAAAGAGCATGGAAATAATGCAGTCATTCTTCTGTTTGGGCAATATTGTAATAATAGTGGAAGTGCCAATGAAGACATCAACATAAGTTCAGAGTGTATTTTGTCTATCTGCAACTAAAATATGGAAATCATTCCAGGGTGACAGCAGAACAAGAGTAGGGACCTTCCATGCTCCAAAAAGTATCTCCATTCTAGAATATGGACATTATTTAACCAGACAATGGGCTAGAGACAAGAAAAACAGAGAATGAAAGTAGCATTGGATTGACAACACACTTTGAACAATAAATGAACCTTCTTGGAGCCCCTCAAGGCAAAATATCAAGTGACAGGTTGTGAGAGACCTGCTAACACAGAAGAAAAACAAAAAAGAAGGGAAAATCTGAATGGATCTAAAGGAATTTGCAAAGATCAGAGTTTGGTAGAAAGGTAAATAATTACTGTAATGCAACAAGCCACCCTGCTGCTGCAAGTTACTTTATTGCTTGTTACTCGTTGTTCTAAGAAAAACAGCTCTTGAACCATTTAAATGTATGAACTGTAAATTCCCAACACTGCTATTCTGCTGTCAGTCATGAGAGACAAGATATTTGGATTACACAATCTGTTTAATTGGTGTATCATAACATAACACATCCAATATAAGCTGTGACTTTATCAAAGAAACAAGCTTTGTTCATCTCTCTTGGGTGCCATCATGACATTAAAAATGTAACAGCAATATATGTAATAAATTCAGCTTTGTATTAATTAACTACATGCAACAACTGTCAAAAACTATGAACACCATACCAATATAACAGCTGAAACCCAAAATACCAGTGCATACCAGGTAATGCATACATTCAGCTTCAATATTGACATGTCACAGATCAGCTGCAGAGCTGATCTGTGTCTTACCTTTACTGCTGTAGGTCAGCTGGCACCTGTTCTACAAGCTTGTGTTCAGCTCTGGCTGCACTCAGCAGCTATGGTTGTCGCCTGCTTCACCTGTTGCTTAATATATCCTTTCTTCCTGCTACTTCCTGTCTAGCCCCCTATGTGCCTCCCTATTTAAATTCCACTCAGACCAGTTTTTGGTTGCTTGAGCAACACTTGTTTCTGAGCACCCTTCCTGTAACCTGCTTAACCTGACTTCTCATGAACTGATCTCTTGTGTACCTACCAAATCGGCTAGTTCTCCTGATAACGTTGTCTGCTGCCCGACCCGACCTTGGCTCGCTATCCAGCTCTCCTTTTGCTTCATCCATCCATCCGTGTCTGACTGTGTCTTCTGGTACTCTCCTCGTGAGCAGGGTGAACCTGGGGGTCGTGACCTGCGGTCAGCATGCAGCTAAGCCCAAACTCTTGTGAGGGGTCCCTGGCAGAATACCGGCTGGCCCTTAGATTCCACGCCCTGGGGGATCCCGTGTCACCTGCTCGCCTGTGGGCTCACATCAGTACCATTGTGACATGACGCTAATATATCCCTCAAACTAGATGCCTAGCATTGAAATTACATCTTGACACACAAAAAAGGTTAAAGTATAACTTAAGGCAAAACATTTTTTTAAGTTTTGGATAGAGTAGGGAGGAATTAGAACCACTGTCAGGATTTTTGCTGTTGTCTATGCCCCTGTTAGAAATATTAACTCTCTTTATTTTGTTGTGGGTTATGAAGATATAATATATTTATATATTTACTGGCAGAGATGTGAGATTCGCTTAGATGAACTATGAATTGAACCATTGCCCTCTTGAAAACCTTTCAGAAAAAAACAGATGATCTCATCTGTCTTGCCAAGTCTTCAATACATGATCTATCTGTAACTTTACAAGACCTGTGTTGAAATAAGAGAAAAACCTGATGTTGACACAAAGTGATCTGAACAATGACACCTATTTGGCTAACAATGGTCAAAATTGTGTTTTGAGTTCTAGGTATCAAGGACTTTGTTCAAGGAAAGCCGTAGCAAATAACCCCATTGTTTGGAAGGATAGGCTTTGTGTGAACAGCTGTTTTCTGTCTAGATCTCCATTGAGCTGTTCAAAGTCCATCCCATCACGGGTAAAAGATTTGTTGCAAGTCAGGAACATTTTTAAAATACCTACATGTTATATAAGACATTTAAATTATCTATGATATTTGTGGGTCACAAAAGATAATTATCATTTTAATATCTGGTGACCTAAGAACTTTGTTATAAGAAAAATATATATATAAGAAGTGTGATTATCAATTTATCAGTAGAAGTGTTTTAGAGAGCTAATTAGCATTATAAAAGACACCCAATTATGATTATAACCATAATAAATGTACCTGTATTTAGATTAACACATCATCGGATATATCAGAATTATTCATGTATCCATATAGATAATCATTGTGTGTGATTTGTTCCATCCCAAATCATCTCAACATTAGTTTTAACAGGGTGAATACCCTGTGAGCTCTAGTTTGTTCCACCCATCCAGGAGACCATCCATCCAGGATCTCCAGCTGTGGATTGTCGGGTCCTATTGGCCAGGTTCGTGGTTCCAACTATTCAGAGTCGCCAGACAAGTTCAATCGATCTGCTTTGGGATTTCCCATGCCTGAATGATCTACTGTCGCTGACAGGTAGATCTACTGGTTCTGGTAAGCATATTCCATCTATTTTCATTTAGTCAGAAGAAAGTTCCCTATGATGATCTATGTGGCTACACGTTTATTATCTTCTTCACCATTACTCCACATTTTATATTGATGGACATTCATTCCCCTTTTATATGTGGACTTATTAGCACATTTATTTCATTTTTTGGTTGTATAGTTTATATCTTTCACTGTTTCACACCCAGTGATCATATTCACTCAATGAGATACTGTTTTTTCTCCTAACCACTAGCGCTACATTTATATTTCCATCACTTCCGAATTTTTGTCACATTGTTGTGTAGATGCTTGTTTTTCTTGATTTTTTTGTTTTTCCAGATAAGCGCTATATTTATTTATTTTTTCACATCATTATGTGTGATATTGATTGATATACAGGTATATATAACCTGTGTCATTCATAGACGACCAGTTTAAAAGAGATACACTTATACATAAAAATAGAACCAATTTTTGTGATGTGAATGAATTAAAAGTATACTAATCGTATTTTATATAATACCGGTTACCAGAAGACTCAAAAATATATCCTTCTCACCATTATGTAGTGGGGGTCCCAAATGTAGGGATTGCTATACCAAATTTAAGGGTGATTCGAGTGGTAGTTGGCTCAAATCTTTCAATTTGCTGGACTCTGCCTTGCTGTTGTTTTGCCTGGTGTGAAGTTCCCCTTAGAAGTATGGGTGGCACTGTCACCTATACTCGGGGTTGAACCACAGGTAATGGGGCAGCGATTTGGTGTCCTCTCTCGGCAGCCTTGTGGTGGGTGTGGTTTACCTGCTGTGCATGCCGGGAGAGGATACATAAGGGGCAGACGCCGCCTGGGAGGGGTCGGTTCTTTTTGGTTCCAGAGTCGGAGTCCTGGTGCATGGCCCTCCAGGCCCTCCAGGCCATGGGGCCACGTGCACTTCAGTCCCAGGCACCTTTAGTCCTGGGACTGTAACTTCAGCCCTGGGCCCAGCACCTTTAGCTGGAGCCCACTTCGGGAGGAGGAATCCCAGGGTGCCGCCTTGCGAGGGGACCCGTTTCTAGAAGAGGAGGCTGGGGGAGGACCGTTCCGAAGAACTGGTGAGAGATCACAGTGAAGGAAGGGGCCCAGTAACTCTCTGGAGGGATGTCATCCATCCAAAAACAGGGATCTAAACAACAGGACCAGTAGGAGGTTTGGGACACTATAGATTCTGTGGCAGAGGATCTCCTGAACACATCCATTAGCGAATCTAATAGACTGTTCAAGTTACACGCCGGCTGCTAGTGCCTTCGGGTGACTATCCGGGTGAGCTATACCCATTTGGGATCGAGTGGTGAAGAAACAAGAGTGCCTGAACTGATCTGTCTTCCTAACACCTTTCTCTTCTCCTCATTTGTGGATATTCATGCATAAAGAAATAAACTCTATGTTGGAGTTGACGCTGGTGTGGACCTTGGAGTTACTTGGGGTATAGAGACTTTTGTCCTTACATTATAGGGACAGAAACCAACTCTGAGAGGAGTCCCGCTGCAAAGACCCGTAAGTGAAAAGAAGTGTGCTTAACCTCTGCAACCCAGGGGTACGGGCATGGTGGAGACCGTGTGCTTTCTTCTCCTGTGAACAAGCCAATGATTGGAGAAGGAGGGCGGCGGTGTGCTACAATTATATAAAATAATACACATTATAGAATATTAACTTAAAGAGATAGACTCAAAACACATGTGAGACACCTGGTGGTTAAAAGGGGATATTACCTTAAAATCATTGGGCTTCCGGAAAAGATAAATGAGGGCAGAATTTATTATAATTTTTATGATCTCATTGTCTAAGATAGTATTTAGGACAAGAAAAATGAGATGACAGGAGACACTCAGGAACACACGCTAAGGGGGGGACACTGGGAGATACATACTCCCAGATGGACTGACACTCATGCACCATGCATCAATATGCATTACATTGATGAAGATTCCTGAAACCATGATGCGCAGCCATCTTAAAAATTCTGGTAACCAGTAATCCAGCCTAATAGCCATTTTGGAATGGGTAATTATGACATGTTGATTTTTATCTTGTGTTCATGTATGTTCTCTCAAATATTGATGTATTGAAATTCTACAACTGATATTTATTCTCCCGAATCAATAACCGTCTTGTAGATTTTTCTCTAAAGATTTCATTTTTCATTATATTTTTATTTTTGCATAGTTGCCACTTTTATTGACAAAACAAACGTCTAATTTATTTCACATTATTAACCACTTACTTACCTGCAGTATAGTAATGGCTGGACATGTGAAATACAGACGTTCTGTTTCATTGTCATTTTCACAAGGTTATCAATTCTACCGAGAAGTTATCATGGTGCTATTATGTCAAGGGGACTGCACACCCATTTTGCGGGTGTTTTTATTGATTTTCAAGACGTTCATGTAACGCAATTGGTATTTTAATTTCATGTGAATATTTGTTTTTTGTCAACCAGTAAATGTAACTATTTCGTATGATCACATGTCTCCGTGAATGAGTTTCATATGTATAGACTGTGTCATAGAGATTGATTTTGTATCTTAAAGATATCCTCATTAAAAATTACTCAATAATAAATAATGTGCGGGCAAACTGTCCTTAAAAAGCACAACAATTTGTCCTTTTTACTGTGATCATCAACAGTAAAAGCAATAGAAAATCCCCAAATTTGGGTTGTCACCAGAACATGAATAGAAGGAAAATCATTCAACAGGGACTTGTTCTAGTGACCCTGGAGACAACTAGATATTCCCTCACGTTGGTGGTATTTCCTCTAACTTCCTGTTTTGACTGCAGGACACAAAGTGAAGAGAATTCTCCCCAATGGAACACACAGATTTCAAAAAGAGTGGTTAATTTTATTCAGTAACATTCACTTTGCAATGTGAACATTAATTTTGCCAAGTGAACAGCCTGTACTCCCAAATATCAATCCCCTAAGGATCAGCATTAGAGCCAAGCAATTAGCATTTCTAGGAGGACAGGTCAGTACTAGCAGCACTGTAACACACAACAGGGTACCTTTTTTATTCAGCATTCCCAATTGATTGCCCCATCTTTTTGAAATGAGCTACATACTTATGACAAGAAGAGTGCTATGTTTGAAATAGCAGAATAAAGGAAACAACACTATTAATGATATTAATAGAAGAGTCATAATAGTAGTAATTTTAGTGTCACATAATTATCCATGTAAAATTTGCCAAGAATAAATCTAAGTAAATACATTCATTTTGATTGTTCTGCTGTTGCTTTAGTAACCCTGATGTCTGTCCGTACAATTACTAGCTGTTGAGATTTAATAATGAGCAGCCATTTAGGAGCGCTAATGCTTGAATTTAAGTGCCTTGGATATGTTTGTTGCTAAGTCCAATTAGCAAATATTATTTCAGCATGTGGGTATGATCTAGGAAACTACAGCAATGTTTGTTTACTAGTTTAGGTAGTTCATTATCACCGTTGCCTGTGAATTACCTGTTTTATTGCTCTAAGTAGGTTTTTTTGAAGGTTTGTGGGTAGCAATTTTGTAATTTAGTTTTTATTTTAATACATTTCCTGACCTCAAAATAATATATTTACAAGGACAAAAAAACACGTATTCTAACTAGTGCTGACAGCTATGCAGCAACCCTAGAACAGAGAACCTACCTGCCAATGTACATGCACTCTTTTTTTCAGCAATAGTATAATACATATGTTCTAGCACATAAGGAGTATCTATAGGGTATGCAGAAGGTGCAAACATAAAATTATAAGTATACATGTAGAAGCTGTTTCTTTTGAGACTAAACATGTAAACTAAACATGTAGTGCTTCCCCAGTGCTCCTTTAGATGTGACAGAGCCTGACTATATACCCCCCTCACTAAACCTCTTTAGTCCCCTAAAGACAAGAAACACCTTTATGATGATCACTTATCACATAGAGGCCATATATCAATATAATAGTAACAAGTAGTAACAAATATAACTTCTCGATCAAAGATTTTATTGAAGCTAAAGGTGTAACAAATATAACTTAATTAAGCACAAAAATAGTTAGTCATGGTATGACCTCAGAGGGTGCTTCAGAGGGTGGACATATACCCTTTAATTTAGTCCAACTGATGGAGAGTTTAGTTTAATATCATTCCTCTAATGCCGCGTACACATTGCCAGACTTTGTCACGGGCAAAACTCCGTCAGAATTTCCAACGTAAAAATGTAAAACCTGCTCTCTATCTAAGTCCGACGGAAATTCTGACGGGAAAAGTCCGATGGGGCATACACACGGACAGAATATCCGATGAAAATCTCCCATCGGACTTTTTCCATCGGAAATTCCGACCATGTGTACGCGGCATTAGAAGCATGTACATCTTCCTCTGAGCTATCACCCAAGACATCATATGTCAACCTTTTTGGAGACCGCATGACTTGAAACGTTCTGAGTGCTCTGAAAGTGTTGTCTCATCTCTGGTGAAACTGGTATTAGAGGGGATTAGACTATCCTCTTCTTTTACACCTGTAGGTGGGGTGTCTATAAGGCCATCTGTTGAATTATTCAGCAAAGGAGGCTCCTAACTGTTAGAATTCATAGGGCGATCTACTGGTTGGTTGCTGACTCTGCTTCTTGTATAGAAGGGAAAGTATCAGTGCTCAACATTAAGTGAAATCAATCAACAGTAAGTCAATTTAAACATGCTTGGGCAAAACATCCTCAGACATAAATTTAAAAAAGAGCAACCTTGAAGGATCATCAGATCAGTTTTGCTCTCATTCTTCTGCATTCTATGCTTTTATATATCAAGGAAAAAAGGAGAAAGAAACCGCGCTAAGATATATAAGGTCTCAAATCCCACAGTGATTGTGAATGAGGTAAATGGGTAACAGCAAAACCTTCTGCAAACAAAAACAGTGAAAACAAATGGAAAAAATATATGGTTGTGCTAACCCTGATTGACATATCACAACTAATGCCCCGTACACACGATCGTTTTTAATGTCATTTTTTAAACCAACGTTTTTCTCCTCGTTTTTTTTCATGTTTCCTCTCAAGCCTGCCTTGCGTACACACCATCATTTAAAAAAACGATCAAGCAAAGCGCAGTGACGTTCAACACGTACGACGGCACTATAAAGGGGAAGTTCCGTTCGAATGGCGCCACCCTTCATGTTAGTAAAGTTTTTTGGGCGACGATTCGCGCTTTTCAGTCCGTTACTGTGTAATGAATGTGCTATCTCCATTACGAACGCTAGTTTTACCAGAACGAGCGTTCCCGTCTCATACTTGATTCTGAGCATGCGCGTTTTTTTCACGTCGTTAAAGCATACACACTATCGTTTTTCACGTCGTTAAAAAAAACGACATGAAAAACGACGTGAAAAAAGAGAGCATGTCCGGAATTTTTAATGGCCGTTTTTCACGTTGTTAAAAATGCTCTGGAGCATACACACGATCATTTTTCAGGGCCATTTTTTAAAATGGCAGTTTTAACGGCATGAAAAACGATCGTGTGTACGGGGCATAAGTGCAGATTAATACAAAAACATTGTGAACATCAACATAATAAGGATAAATGCAAACACAGTGATGAACAATAGTGACTGAAAATATCCTAAATAGATGAATATTCACCAAATTATAACAAAAAAGGGAGTGACACAAAAAACTCCAAGCAAGTGTTGAAACAATTGGAATCAAAAATTGTGCCTCATGAAATTAGTCCAAAAAATGAATAGTGTATAAACCCTGGTCAAGGGGTTTAAGTTCATAAGATAATCAAACCAATTTTGGTAACTATAACACATAACTGAACAATGTGTACACCCGTGCAAATGAGAAAAGTCTGTAATGAAGATTCTTCTGTGAATGAATCATCTCATCGTGAGAAGACAGTGAGATCCACCACCAAAGGGAAGTAATGCCTGCTTACCAGAGCTCCGTGACCCCCCCCACTACAGAGGATCAGCAGAAGCTTTTGAATAAAATGCGCAATCTGCTCCAGATGAAACCAATATAGATGCAGTCCCAATCAGCGTGTACCAGGGCAGTACAATGGATCCCAGACTCCCTTCTCGCTTCTTCTTATCCTAGATGAGGGTCTGATAAGCATGTTAATGGGAAACCCCCACAACCGTTGTTTTGTGTGAGGAGGTCCCTCCTTAACATTCCCCCTAAAATACATATCAGACCCTTATGCTTGATATAGCACAAAAAAAGTCATGTGGGGCCCTCAGCTCCCTTAGGTTCTGGTATGAATGGGGAATGGGGAAACTCAATGCAAATTGGCAACAAAAAATCATGCTCCCAAAAATCCATACCATACCCTTATATGAGCATGCAGCTCGTCTAGTCATCTGCCCCTGTAACCACTGACAAATAGGAAACTATCCTACCCCCACCTAACAACTGTACATTTATTTTCTCCATCAGCCCATCCCCCACAGTTATTACAGTCTTGACACTCCCTCTTAGATTGTAAGCTCTAATAAGCAGGGCTCTCTGATTCCTACTGTATTAAATTGTATTGTAACTGTTCTGTCTGCACTTATGTTGTAAAGCACTGCGTAAACTGTCGACGCTATATAAATCCTGTATAATAATAACAATAATCTAGTGGCAATAAAAACGGGCTAAACGTCTGACTGGTCTGGTGATTTATTTTTTAATTTTTTCCATATTTCTCAGAACTTTGCTTCATTCGGTTTAATTTCTGAACACATTTTGCTGGTATTTACATTATTATTTTAATTATTATTACTAGATTCTCTTCCTACCATGTGTGATATAAAACTGAGAGAAAATGTTGTACAATATTAATGACTGTAAAGTATCATTTTAGAGTAAACCGTCTAAGCTAGCCATACTCAACCAGGGTTAAGTGGAACCCTGGGGTTCCTCCACAGGTTACTAGGCATTCCTTAAGCAATGATACATTTCTGCCTCTCAGATCAGTAATCACTGACAACAAAGATCTTTTTAGCTATCTGTAAGGAGGTGAATCTTCCTAGTGACCAAAAATGTAAGAAGCGTTCTTCCCAGTGACCATCCGACTAATGTGCCACGAGATTTAGATATTGCAATTATTACCAGTGGTTCCCTGTGCCCGGAAAATTCAATTGTTTCTCCGTTTTAAAAAGATTGGGAAAGGCTGGTTAAAACAGTCATCTTATTTGCTCATAATAAAAATATATATATATATATATATATATATATATATATATATATATATATATATATATTATTCTCTCCTAAAAAATTAAAAGTTGCTGTATAAATATAAAGAGATCAAACAATTTAAATATACACAATGCCATAAATTAATTAATAAGGGCTAAAAACCAATTAACAATCCTAAAAAACATACTATAAATATACAAATAATTAATGATGAATATAATAAATATTCATTGCCTTCATAAATATAATCAGTCTGCATTAATAATCAATGCATACATCAACAATCACTGTGCAAATACATAAATGACGCGTGCAGTCCAAGAGAAAAAGTCTCTTTAAATGCTCAAATGGGGATGATATCAGTACAATGCTCCAGAAAATAACTTAATCTAATGTTGTATTTTCCCTGAATGAGGTATGTGCCAAGCTAACTAAGCAAAGTAGTGTGCCAGATTATTTCCCCTATACACCCAAAAAGAAATACACTTTTTGAGTGTTATCACTTAAAGTGCATGTAAACCCTCCATACACCCAGTGAAGTGAACAACCTCAGATGATACACAGAGATTAACTAAATCTCCCTACATAGGTTTTACATGTTTATCTGTTGTCTTCACATTTCTATACGTTTCGAAAATTCAGATTGTTTTAGGAGATTTTCTCTTCCTTTTTAACACAGAGTGTGATGTCTGGGCATACAGCCAAGATAGCTAAAATTGCTGATTGGAGGAAAGGCACACACCCCCTCTCCACATAGGCAGAGGTGTTTTGTAACAGGGCCAGCTTCCTGCTAATCTATTTTAGCAATCTCCTCTGACAGAAATGTCAGGCTGCTTTTATCTGATGTGTCCGAGAATTTGTCAGGAGTTATCAGGCTGATAACAGAGGAATGGTTAAGGAGAGAGCTACGGGACGTAGCTCTTTGAAGAGAGGTAACAAAATACTGCAGATATATGTGCCCAGCTCAAATTTTATGAATTGGGTTTACATCCACGTTAATTTAAAAATCAGGCCGCCGTCTGACTGCATGTCACAGGGGTTGATCAGGTATGCAGATCGGAGAGACTCGAGTATAAGCTGAGGGGGGCTTTTTCAGCACAAAAATTTGAGGAAAAAAGTGCCTGTTAGATTAGATTGACAGATGCTCTAATGTTTGATGTTCACTGCACCTGCACCAATGACAAAAATAAGTTCAATATTAATTAAAAAGGTAAATTATGCTGGCCTACCAAGGCAAGGGGATCTTGCTTCCTTGGAATCCCAAGTGTATGCCCTTTTTGAAAGAGGGAAGTCTCTTCTTTCAGCTGAATTGCTTCTTCATAACTGGCCTAATACCAATGTAAAAACATGTGATAGTGCATAAAACTGTCCTTAAAAAAAATGAATTATTTAAAAAGAAGAAAATATATATATTTTTAGATTTCATGGCACATCAAAATGCAATATGTCAAGTAGCTTAACTGTTCTTAACATGCTTCTGTTTTATAATGTGCAATATGATGAAGTTTACCACAGTATGGTTCCTGCAATAGCACATAATAACACATATTATTTTATTAAATTATACCCACTGTCAATCAATAAAAATTATTTTACAGTGAAAAGCTGATGTGCAGTAAACCTGTTTCATGAAATTCCCGGCTAACCTTCTGTTCTATATTTTGATTTTATATACACAAAATCAATAAGGGTGATTGTCAACCCTAAGAAAAAATTGACTTTATATAGCCTATTTACTGAAATGTATAATTCCAAAACAAGGTTAACCCACAGTAATAAACACAAAAACATAAAGTAAGGATGGCATCCCTAGGAAAAACTAGATTTCATATAACTTATTCGCTGAAAATGTATAGAAATTTAACCCACAAAAAGCCATTGTTAGGCAATGTAAGAAGCAAAAATAAAGTACTAACAGAAAGCCTGAATAACCATCAAAGATTTCTCCTGTCATCATTCAGAAATAGTCTCTAAAATACAAAATGATTGCTGATTAATTGCTATTGAGTAGTGTACCCTGCATATTATATTTTGCTTTAGTCGATAAATTAGCTGCCGAATTACCTTTTCTAGTCACTGGGCCATTATTTTTATTAATCACTAAGTCAGACTGGAAAGCCCTCACAAGTGGAGTAACCCTTTAAAAAAATAAGTGTATCGTCAATAAATAGCAAAAAAATAATAAAAATAATAATATATATATATATATATATATATATATATATATATATATATATATACACATATATAATGTATATATATATATATATATATATATATATATAAATATATATATATATATATATATACATATATATATATATATATAAACGTACACACACATAAACACTACAGAAAGTACAGATTTTATTGTCTGTTATTCTGCTGCATAGTGAGCTAAAGGTGGAGACACCTATTTGAATCTATCACCATGCACAGAACTGCTGGATATATGGATATAGTGGGGAAGAGTTAGAACTTATGTCAGGTTTTGATTTCTTCCTCAGTCTCCAGTGGGGGGGATTCTTCTCCTCTCTCCTTGTTCTGTGACTAGATTAAAATTTTAGGGGGGAACCTAGAAAGCAAATATTCCAGTCAGAATATATGTTCCAGTGTGGTAACTGTCTAAGAGAGGAGTAGATCCCATCATTTTGAAATGATTTCCTCTCACTTTCTGTTATGTATTAAGGACAGGGAGTGATATACAATCTCCCCAACTGACGTAGACGAAAAAGAAAAAATATCCAAAAATATCTGGTGATTAGAATGTTTGCAATACAATTTATAATACGTGCCTGGCTAGTAAATATTGACTGTGACTGGCACACAATTCAAGCTAAAGGTGGGGACATCCATTATTTAGTATGCTACCAAAAGAAGGGGGAAATACTTGGTGGGTGGTTCAAATTAAAAATGGCCTACAGTTGGTTGTTCATTGCCTTGATCAATTACACACAAACTTTTTACCATAAATTTCCATTGCTTTTGTTAGTCCTCAATGTTAGTCCTCAAGAGAACTGCACACAATTAGGGCAATATTCAACTGTCAGCGAAACAATCAAAGAATGTGGTAACATCAGGATAGTTGCAGGAACTGAAAATCACACTTATCATCTATATAGCTTATCCCCTTAAAGACAAAGATAGAGTTTTTTCCAGGATACACTTACTCTTCCTATTTATTCATACAAGCTTTGTTTTCTAAGAGGCAGAACAAATGTATAGTTAACACTTCTAGAAATTTCTCAGCAGGGAAAATGTAAGCAAGTATAATTATTCACAAATGAAACAAAATATTCAAATTACACCCACATGTCATATACAATTACATCAATTCTACTTAATCTTTGATAACTGCAGACACAATAGTACATGCAAAACACTGTCTACTGAATTTCATTTAACGCATCCTTAAAAACACAATAACAGTACTGTGAGTTTAATTACAATTATAATCTTTAACGCTTTCATAAAGCAATGACTGTATGTCTCATATCCTATGAGTCAGCTACAGAGCAAAACTACTGTTTAATTATTTTGCTGCCCAAGATTTTTTTTGCCCACATGTTAAAGTGGAGTTCCGCCGGCAGAAAAAAAAAGAAGAGTCAGCAGCTACAAATACTGTAGCTGCTGACTTTTAACATAAGGACACTTACCTGTCCTGGGATCCCGCAATGTCGGCACCCAAGCTGATCTTCGGATCGACTCCCGGGTGCTGCCGCCACCATTCCTGGTAAGGGAACCAGGCAGTGAAGACTTTCTGCTTCACACCTGGGTCCCTACTGTGCATGCGTGAGTCACGCTGCGTGTTCTGATTGGTCCCTGCTGTCTTCTGGGATCTGTGTGTCTCCCAGAAGACAGCGGGGGTGGGGGAAGGAGGACTTTCCAGCCATTGTGTAGATCGTCGCACAATGTGCAGCGATTTTCCCCTGAAGTGGGAGCAAATACCTGGATTTGACAGGTATTTGCTCCCCCCTCCCCACTGAAAGGTGCCAAATGTGACACCGGAGGGGTGGAGGAATCCGAACAGCCGTAGTTCAATTTCTGTGTGGAACTCTGCTTTAAAATGCACATTTTAGACTTGAAGATTACTTAACCACTAGAGGCCCGCGCTATAGCCGAATGACGGCTACAGCGCGGACCTAGAATGCCGGGGAGAGGAGACCGATGGTGTGGTGTCCCTTGTACATAGGGACAACCATCGGTCACCTCCCCCAGCCAGTCCCCTCCCCCCACAGTAAGAATCACTCCCTTAGGTACACTTAACCCCTTCACTGCCAGTGTCATTTTTACAGTAACCAGTGCATTTTTATAGCGCTGATCGCTGTAAAAATGACAATGGTCCCAAAATGGTGTCAAAAGTGTCCGATGTGTCCGCCATAATGTCGCAGTCACAATAAAAATCGCTGATCGCCGCCATTACTAGTAAAAAAAAATATTAATAAAAATGCTATAAAATTATGCCCTATTTTGTAGATGCTATAACTTTTGCGCAAACCAATCAATAAATGCTTATTGCGATTTTTTTTTTTAACCAAAAATATGTAGAAGAATACGTATCGGCCTAAACTGAGAATTTTTTTTATTTTTATTTTTTAAATTGGGATATTTATTATAGCAAAAAGTAAAAAATATTGTGTTTTTTTCAAAATTGTCGCTTTTTTTTGTATATAGCGAAAAAATAAAAACTGCAGAGATGATCAAATACCACCAAAAGAAAGCTCTATTTGTGGGGAAAAAAAGTACGTCAATTTTGTTTGGGAGTCACGTCGCACGACCGCGCAATTGTCATTCAAAGCGTGACAGTGCCGAAAGCTGAAAATTGGCCTGCGCAGGAAGGGGGTTTAAGTGCCCAGTAAGCAAGTGGTAAAACCCATTTTCTAAAAGCAGAGACCCTATAGAATACAAGTATAGACATCACAGTCTTTTATGTCGCAGATAGTGCTGTCTGTTTCTGTAATCCATATTTTTTATAAAAATAGACTAAAATAAATTTTAGTGCACAAAAAACACAATATAGTATTCACATAACTGATAAAGTATGAGTAAATAGATACCAAACATGTCAAGCCTTAAAATTAAGGGTGCCCATGAAATGGCAAAAAACTAGCCAAAACGGTCCTTTAACAACATTTTAAAAGTGTTTACAGCTCATCCATTTAGAGTTAACAGTAAATGATGGCCCAAGAATTATCGTTGTTATTTGGTATGTGTGGTTTTACTTAATATGTGTGGCACAATTGTCCATTTCATATGCAGGCACACAAGATAAGCACGTTTGCATGTGTATGTGCTCGTATTTTGGGGCAATGGTCTTTGAAAAAATATTTTTTTATATTTATTTTTTAAAAAACTTAGATTTTTTTTTACTTAAATGTATTGCTATAACAATAAGCCCCCTATGTGATAAACAAAGTTGACAGGTTCTCAATAAGGAGACATCAGGGGTCTATTATACCCTTAATGTAATCTCTGAACTTTCCTGAAGCTAATCAAGGACAGATTGCCCTCCATCCTGACACATGCCTTGATGGTTTTGAGCGTCCAGGAGGGAAAGTATGGGGGGGGGGCATTAATTACAGTCCTTATGAAAGCATTTAGATGGCTGTAAAATCACTTCCTCAGGAAATCCATCAGTCCATTAAGACCGGCTGGTATAGCGGCAGAGAGTCGGTTTACAAGTTGGTGCTGCTGCCAACAGAAGCCTTACATTAGTGGCAGCAAAAGGGTTAAAGCACACCTATTGCAGTGACATAAAGCAAAGGACCTCTACAGCTGGAAAGAAGACAAACTTCAGGGCCATACTGCACATTTTATATGCCTAGCCACAGTCCAGATCCACTGTTGCAGCCAAAGATGATAGGATGTATAAATATACTGTATGTACATATTGCTAGGCACACTCCCACTCTGTAGAAGTGCTTGTGTCTGGGGATGGCAGGCACCCAACACAGCATTGTGAGATGGAGAAAGGAGCATGCACGTTCGCTCCAGGCCTGCAAGTATGGCAATCACGGAAGCCAATCACTTTCAATAGAGACAAGTGGAATTTACTAAAGTGCTAATGAATATTAAACTTGGGTGTAACAAACAAAAGATAACTGAATAGTGACAGCTGCAATCATTCAAAAAGGTTTCTGTGTCCTCCAATGTGAAATATAAAACAATATAATGATGCGCTTACACCAACCTTCTGTGTTAGGACAGTGAACTTACACCTCATGCATAAATAACACCAATGCAAAAAGTGCTCCGTGGCAATATGCAAAAAATATAAATGTAAAATTAAAATGCTCAATGCTGATTACACAGTGTTCATATATAAACTGCTAGTGCATACAAACAAAAATTGAGCAGCATACATGTGTTGCAATGTGGACTAAACAACAGTCCCAATCAAAACTTTCCTTAAAAGACTTTCTCCACTTTGATACTTGTCTCCAGGTGGGCGTTTGAACAATTCACATGTTATGAGGTACACAGTCCACCTGCATGCATCAACCAAAAGAAACCTTTCTCATTGCAGTGAATTTGTTCAAAGGAATTCCCCCCTTACTTTCCTTAGTGATCAGTGGGATCCAGCAATATCAATGTGGACATATGCAGGGAATAAACAGAAACAAATCATAGCGCAATACCGCCCCACCACAGTACCCGTGCATGCTCGCTCCCGATGTCATTGGATTTGAGTGACAGAAGGGAGAGCCAATGGTCTTGCAGTTATCAATCTGTCCAATGAGGAGAGAGACAGCGGCGAGAGCCGCTGCACTCGTGCAAAGCACTGGAACGGATCAGGCTCAGGTGAGAAAAAGGAGGAGTCTGAGGGAAGCTGCAGCACCTAAGGTTTTTCACCTTAATGCATAGAATGCATTAAGGTAAAAAAAAACTTAATGTTTTACAAACACTTAAATAAAGAATGGTGAGTGAGCATTGTCGCCTTAGGACAGGAAGTGTGTTACTGGCAGAAATACCAAGTGAGACATCCGCCGCTATGCGATCCGATCCTGTCTGTCTGGCAGGTCACATCGGATAGGTTTATATGAAAGCAGACAGGCGGTCTGTTTTCACCTGATTTCCCCATAGAGGAGATTGGGACTCTGTCTGTCTCCGCTCTGCACGGAGACAGTCCTGTCACTCGCTTGCTCAGTGGGGATCAGTGGAGTAATCCACCCGCTGTGCAAGCGGATTCCGTAAATCGGAGGCGCCCATGTGAAAGGGGCCTTAAAGTTAATGTTTCAGTGTTAGGATCACTATAAGGACAAGGTTTAGGTTAGGAGTCAGGAATATGTGAGAAAATAATAGTTTCAACTGGCTTTAGTACTAAAAGCCCTGTGCTGAGGATATTCAATGCCAAGTTTTTAGTAGCAATGCACTATTCAACAGGTGTTTGCCATTTACAATTGTTCATTAGTAATTGCATTTCATTCACATTAAAAATGTACTATACACAACATACAGACAAGCAAGTGAGGTATAAGTAAAACCTTGGATTGCTAGCATAATTCGTTCCGGAAGCATGCTTGTACTCCAAAGCACTTGCATAGCAAAGCAAATTTCCCTATAAGAAATAATGGAAACTCAGATGATTCGTTCCACAACCATTTATTCATAAATCTTTCAGTTTATAGTCCATATAAAAAGATTATAGCAATGTGATAGGTTGCGTAACCATAAAATGTCTATCCACAAATGGCAGCCTCCCCAAGGGGATTAGAAGCAAAATCCAACAGGAGCTACAGAGTAGACATGTGCAATTCATTTCATTCCGAATTCGTTTTTTAACACTTTTTGACAAATTAGTTGAATCGGATGTTTCCGAATTAACGAATTTGATGAAATTTGTTAAAAACATTTAACAAAATTTTTAGAATATTCTTTAATTCGAATATTTGAAAATTCGTAAATTCTAATTTCCGAATAATCGTAATATTTTTGAATATTCGTAAATTTGAATATATATATATATATATATATATATATATATATATATATATGTGTACATTTGAAAATTTATAAATTCTAATTTCGAAGATCAAAAAAAGACAAAATTTGAAAATCTCAAATAATAACTAACTATTATATCATAATTATTGGAATTTCCTTTCAAATTTGGCTGTTATGCAACCTTATCCAAAGTTACGAATTATCCAAAATAATGAATGCCTTATCTAAACAAATGAAACGTAACACATTAATAGTAATAAATAACAATACTAATAATAAAAATAATAATAAAACTTTTTATTATTATTTATTATTAATTAATTCCATTACATTTGTTTAGATGCGGCATCGTTATTTCGGATAATTCGTAACTTCGGTAAAATTCATATTCATTACGTTCACTAACAGCCAAATTTGAAAGGAAATTCCAATATCTATAATTTAATAGTTAGTTATTATTAGTTAGTTAGATATTATTTCGAATTTTTGGATTTTCGTTCTTTCAAATTTTTGAATTTTCATTCTTATTTTCGGATTTTCGAATTTTCAGATTTACAAATTTACGACTTTCCAAATTTACGAATTCTCGAATTTAAGAATTTTTTAATTTAAGAATTAACAAATTTACGAATTGCGATCATAACGAATGACCCGGAAAACGAAAAAACAAACAAACAAACAAATGAAACGAAAAAGAAGAAATTTTTTGGCAGTGCACATGTCTACTACAGAGTAGAAAAGAGAAGAGAGACGCCTCTAAGTATAGCAATATGGTTACATTTAATGAAGGCAAAACATTTAGCAACTTGCATGGTTGATGATGATTAAAAGATTCACATATACTGTAAGT
Organism: Rana muscosa; assembly: GCA_029206835.1. NCBI lineage: Eukaryota > Metazoa > Chordata > Amphibia > Anura > Ranidae > Rana > Rana muscosa. Next base: position 747,178,831 of record CM055117.1, read on the forward strand.
ATGCAGACATCAGGGGTAAAGCTGTCCACATAGACCATCCCCCGCACTGCCGACTCTCCCCACTGTCAGTCTGCAATCGTGACCGGGAAGACTACCCTGCAGTAGAGCCATCTGAAAGCGAGGCTTGAACCGCTCATGGAGCGCAGATTGGAAGAGATGACGTCGATGGCGGTGCAGAGGATGGTCTATGTGGACAGCTTTACCCTGGATGCCTGCTTACTTAGATGTGCCTGTTTTAATCATCAACCATGTGAGTTTCTAAATGTTTTACCTTCATTAAATATAACCATATTGCTACACTTATAGGCGCCTCTCTTCTCTTTTATACTCAGTTGTGACATGATACTATTTGTATTTCAAGACATCGCTTGTATATCAAGGCAAAATGTATTTAAAAATGTTGCTTGTCTTGCAAAACGCTCTCAAACCAAATTACTCTCAAACCAAGGTTTTACTGTACAGTATACTGGTGAAGCTATTTCTGGTTTATATTACAAAGTACACCATGCAGAATTTTTTAAAACATAGAAACAAAATCCTGTGATCTGCAAAAATATTAAATTTTGCATGCAGTCAATTACATTTTGCTGCTACACTCAGCAAAGAAGCCAGATTAAAATTATCTCTGCTGATCAGGATGGAATAAGAAAACTTATTAACTAGAGAAATCCATAGGGCTAGAAACATAATTTAAAGTAAAGGTAATTACATTTCATATTAAAGTAGATACATCATTTTTCAATATATAGGGTACTATAAGAATACTGCATATGGTTGCCAATAGCCTTTAATATGTATACAGGTTTTGGTTTAAAGCTGAACGCTAGGAATTACTTGGATTGCATAGGCACATTGATCCAGCTTGGCACTATAAAGTATGTATATCTCATACCCAATGGGCTGGGGAGGCTAAAAATCCCTTGAGTAGTCAGCACTACTACAATGGCTGTGATCTTCCGAATTCTGCTCGGATTTTGTGTAAGTGGCTTTTTCTTCTGCACAGTGATCACAGGGGGTTGCTCGCTCAGCACTACCACCTTTCATAGAACCCCTCTTTTTTAATGAATACAAGTGGACAAGGTGGGGACTGTGACATCTAGCACCAACTACTACAGTGATATTCAGCTTCCTCAGTGGCTCATTGGGTATGTACAAGTAATATGTACAATTACTTTTGCCGTGCTGCACTAACGTGAGTATGCAATACAGATAATTCCTGGAGTTCAGTTTTAAATTTTATATGTCAGCTATAATAATAATAATTACAGGGTGTGGCTCTTTAAATTTCTGATACTTTAGCAAAGATCAGCCAGGTAACTTAGATAATGTATGGAGTTAAGCTGGCCATACACCTATAGATTAACTGCAGATTTTCTATGGTTAGATGGAAAAAGTGCAACAGATTTCTCCATGTACGCTAAACTGTGTGGATGGAGGAATCTCCCACTGGGCCAAGCTTCAGTATCTTGCTAGTTGGCCCCGCTGGCTCTCAACCTAAACAATGCCTGTACCCAATCAGAATGTTCAGGTATTGTGAGAGCCAGCGGGGCCGACTAGAAGATATGGAAGCTTGGGCCAGTGGGAGATTCTTCCATCCACACAGTTCAGCGTAGATGGAGGAATCTGTTCCACTTTTTCCATCTGACCATAGAAAATCTGCAGATAATCTATAGGTGTATGGCCAGTCTTAGACATTTACAATACACACAGCGGATGATTAACTAAAACTGGAGAGTGCAAAATCTGGTGCAGCTGTGCATAGAAACCAATCAGCTTCCAGGTTTTTTATCAACACTTAATTGAACAAGCTGAGGTTAGCAGGTAATTTGGCAACCATGCACAGCTGCACTAGATTTTGCACTCTCCGGTTTTAGTAAATCAACCCCTTATGTCTGCCTGCTGCAGAGAATTATTCAACACGGTCACACCAATTAATTGATTTGTTACATAGTACCATATTAAATCAGACACTGAGAGATCTGGTAAAAATCTGTTACTTTGACAAATCCTCCAGTAATAACACAAAATACAGAATACTTTATTAGTATACAACATTCTCCATTAACCACTTGCTTACTGGGCACATATACCCCCTTCCTGCCCAATAAAAATTTCAGCTTTCGACACTGTCACGCTTTGAATGACAATTGCGTGGTCGTGCGACGTGGCTCCCAAACAAAATTGACGTCCTTTTTATCCCACAAATAGAGCTTTCTTTTGGTGGTATTTGATCATCTCTGCGGTTTTTATCTTTTGCGTTATAAACAAAAAGAGACTGACAATTTTGAAAAAAACACAATATTTTTTACTTTTTGCTATAATAAATATCCAATTTAAAAAAAACAAACAATTTTTTTCCTCAGCTTAGGCCGAAACGTATTCTTCTACATATTTTTGGTAAAAAAAAAAATCGCAATAAGCGTATATTGATTGGTTTGCACAAAAGTTATAGCGCCTACAAAATAGGGGATAGAATTTTTATTTTATTTATTTTTTTACTAGTAATGGCGGTTATCTGCGATTTTTGTCAGGACTGCGATATTGCGGCGGACATATGGGACAATTCACATTTATACAGCGAACAGTGCTTTAAAAATGCACTGAATACTGTATAAATGTGACTGACAGGGAATGGGGTTAACACTAGGGGGCGATCAAGTGGTTAAATGTGTGCCCAGCTAGGTGATTCTTACTGTGGGGGGAGGGGACTGACCATCGGTCTCCTCTCCCTGACAGGACGTGGATCTCTGTGTTTACACACAGAGATCCACGTCCCTGGCTCTGTGACTGCCGATCGTGGATACCTGGCGGACATAGCGGCCGCCAGGCACGCGTTTTTAGGCACCTGAGTGACGCGCCGGGCATGCACACGCCCCCCAGTGACCGGAGGCCCGAGGACGTCAAGAGACAACCTCCCGGACCAGTAGAGCCACCTTGTGGCCGTCATTCGACAATAGCCCGGGTCCCAAGTGGTTAAAGCGGCATTAAACCCAAAAACAAACATTTATTATACTGCAGCTTACCAATTCTTAGATGTAATAGCTGCATGAAACTTTGTTTCCTTTATTTTCACATGGTGATATGGCCAGTGAGTCTGTAATTTTTCAACAGAACAAGCTCTCCTTAAAATGCAGCAGTTGGGGGGATGAGACAACCCATCTACCACCTACAGGGATGCTTGCAATTATCATTTTTTATTTATTTATGCAAAACCTTTATCCAAAAAGAAAAAAAAAACTGTAGCTGTAACTGCTTGTAATACTGCAGTATGAGCTGGAGTCCGGATTAAATTCATTAGTGTATCTAAATCTGCCAGTACATCTAACACTCCCCCCCAGTGGTTTTCTCTTTCATCCAGAGTGGGGACACTCTAATACAGGATTTGTGTTACTGGCCAGATCATCAGGTGAAAACAGAGGGAAAAAAGCCTAAAAAATAAAACAAATTCAGCCACCATATCTAATGATTGCTATAATATATCAAGTTTTTCGTTTTGGGTTTAATACCGCTTTAAAGAGTATTCCATGAATTTACACACAGGATAAAACTACAAACCAGGTAATATTACACATCAATGTGAACACAGTAAGTAGTAGGTTTATTTGCATTCTGCACACATCACCTATACATCATATCACAACAAGTATGAACCAAGGTTTCCACAGTCTCAGAAAATGTGTTGAGAAAAGCTTGCTTGAAGTGAAAGAATATCTATTTTATTATAGATCAGAGGTCTGTGTATATGTAACAAAGCTGAGTTACTGTTATGCTCCGCTGTAAAAGATTTCAGCTTCAGGTGTAAAAAAACATTTCAGGCAAGTACGTCAACTAATCTTCGAAAGATTAATATGAAAGTAGCCTTACAGAATATGCTGGACAGGCTAAAACCACTGGAGCTACATAATAGTTGGAAGCAAAATTCATGATTTAGAATTTAGAATCTAAAAATATATTTAAAAAATATATATATACCGTACACACACAAACACACATATCTCACAAAAGTGAGTACACCCTCACATTTTTGTAAATATTTTATTATATCTTTTCATGTGACACTACTGAAAAAATTACGCTTTGCAACAATGTAAAGTAGTGAGTGTACAGCTTGTAGAACAGTGTACATTTGCTGTACCCTCAAAAGAACTCAAAAGACCGGGCCATTAATGTCTAAACCGCTGGCAACAAAAGTGAGCACACCCCCTAAGTGAAATTGTCCAAATTGGGCCCAAAGTGTCAATATTTTGTATGGCCACCATTATTTTCCAGCACTGCCTTAACTCTCTTGGGCATGGAGTTCACCAGAGCTTCACAGGTTGCCACTGGAGTCTTCTTCCACTCCTCCATGACGACATCACAGAGCTGGTGGATGTTAGAGACCTTGCGCTACTCCACCTTCCATTTCAGGATGCATCACAGATGCTCAATAGGGTTTAGGTCTGAAGACACGCTTGGTCAGTCTATCACCTTAACCCTCATATTCATTAGGAAGGCAGTGATCATCTTTGATGTGTGTTTGGGGTCGTTATCATGTTGGAATACTGCCCTGCGGCCCAGTCTTCGAAGGGAGGGGATCATGCTCTGCTTCAGTATGTCACAGTACATGTTGGCATTCATGGTTCCCTCAATGAACTGTAGCTCCCCAGTGACTGCAGCACTCATGCAGCCCCAGACCATGATACTCCCACCACCATGCTTGACTGTAGGCAAGACACACTTGTCTTTATGCTCCTGTGCACACTGAAATATTTTGTTTCAGAATTTCGTTTTCGTCCGAAAAATACATTTATTTAGTTACTCCCAAAATTCGTTTTTATTTATTTTGTTTAGTTAAAAAATGCATTTGTCCAAAAATCTGAATTAATTCAGGTCGAATCTGTCAATTGAAGGCTTATGGTGTCTGTCGAATGTTCTAAGAAGATTCGACGAAGCAGCTAAACTCTACGACGCCGCAATCGTACATTTCCGGTTGAATGCTCCGCCCACAAGCTATAGTAGAATTCTAATGTTGTATGACTAGTAATAATTATATTTATTAATTATTATTACTAGTCAACCAACATTATAATTCTTCTATAGCCTATGGGCGGAGCATTTGACCATAAATGTCCGCTCGCGGCGATCGTATGTTTTTAGCTGCTTCGTTGAATCTTCATGTCTCTATAATGTTGAATCTTTTCTCTCTATGTCGAATAATCTTGGACTAATAGAGTTAGGATAGGCACAATCGACTGCAGATTCGATAGACACAGATCGCTATTGTCACTGTCATGTCTAATCTTCTATCTACATCGAACTGTTGTCGCAACAAAACGAAAATAAAGCATTTTTTATGTCGGATCTTTCGGATTTCGCATTCTGCACGTTCGTTATCGTTTGTTAAAATGAACGCAAAAATCCCAGAAGTTCTGACGAAAATGTATTCGGACGAAAACAAATGCAAATGTCTACTCCTCACCTGGTTGCCACCACACACGCTTGAATAAGTTTATCTTGGTCTCATCAGACCAGAGGACATGGGGTTCCAGTAATCCATGTCTTTAGTATGACTGTCTTCAGCAAACTGTTTGCGGTCTTTCTTGTGCATCATCTTTAGCAGAGACTTCAGACCACAGCTATGCAGACCAATTTGATGCAGTGTGCAGTGTATGGTCTGAGCACTGACAGGCTGACCCCCCACCCCTTCAACCTCTGCAGCAATGCTGGCAGCACTCATACGTCTATTTCCCAAAGACAACCTCTGGTTATGACGCTGAGCACGTTCACTCAACCTCTTTGTCGATCATGGCGAGGCCTGTTCTGAGTGGAACCTGTCCTGTTAAACTGCTGTATGGTCTTGGCCACCGTGCTGCAGCTTTTTCAGGGTCTTGGCAATCTTCTTATAGCCATGGCCATCTTTATGTAGAGCAGCAATTCTTTTTTTCAGATCCTCAGAGAGTTCTTTGCCATGAGGTGCCATGTTGAAATTCCAGTGACCAGCATGAGAGAGTGAGAGCGATAATACCAAATTTAACACACCTGCTCCCCATTCACACCTGAGACCTTGAAATGCTAACGAGTCACATGGCACCGGGGAGTGAAAATGGCTAATTGGGCCAAATTTGGACATTTTCACTTAGAGGTGTGCTCACTTTTGTTGCCAGTGGTTTAGACATTAATGGCTGTGTGTTGGCAATACGATCTCTCAAAGTGGGTGCTCTCCAATATGTAAATTTAGGGACATCAGATAGGATTGATCCCAGGTGTCGGTCGGCTTTTAATATCTCCCATTATTTATTTATTTTTTAATTCAATCGGTTTATATTGGATATGATAGTCCATTACTAATGGAATATTTAATTTTTGTTCTCCATTTTTCACTGAGTCCTGAGTTAATCTCTCTCTCTCCTTTTCTGTCACTTCATGTTCCTTTTGTTTAATGAATTCTTGTTGGTATCCTTTTTGTATAAATCTGTCTCTAATTATTTTAGCTTGTCTCTTAAATTCTTTATCTTCAGTACAGTTAATTTTTAATCTATTTTATTGACCTTTTGGTATATTAGTAAGCCAAGGTGCATAGTGGCAGCTATTCATAGATAAATAACTTTACTCACTTTTGTTGCCAGCAGTTTAGACATTAATGGCGTGTGTGTTGAGTTATTTTGAGGGGGCAGTAAATTTACACTGTTATACAAGCTGTACACTCACTAATTTACATTGTAGCAAAGTGTAATTTCTGCAGCTTTGTCACATAAAAAGATATAATAAAATACTTACAAAAATGTGAGGGGTGTACTCACTTTTGTGAGACACTGTGTGAATATATATATATATATATATATATATATATATATATATATATACATAAACAGGGTATATCTATATAGATATCTATATAGATAGATATCTATATCTATATAGATATATATATACCATAGATGTGTGTATCAGTGTAATTTCATCAATGAAAATATTTTAGTCATAATTTTCGGTAGCTGCTTGTTTTCAGTCAATTGATGAAAACTATGAAGAAAATCAACTGAAAATGGAACAAAAATGTGAGAGATTTCCTAGAAGCTCCACCTGTCTGTTAAAGCCTAAGCCCCCTGTCAAGCTGTATTGGCTGAGAGACGCAGGCTGCCTGCTGCCTGGGAGTTCTGGAACAATGCCCTGCATAAATTAAGTTTACAGCATCCTTGTTGTACGCTATCATTTTAACTGTTACTCGTTTATAAACTGTGTTATGCAGTATATGTACTTGTACAAAATCTATATTTTACAAAAAAAAAACGTTTAAAATTGGGAACTTTAAGCTAGTAAATGCTAGGCTTTCCAATGTACTTGTTGACTGCTTTGGTGACTGGAAATCCGGACTATTCTGTTTTTGCCTGCAGAGAAGGAAGGGTTGTGTCCCTCCTTTGAATCATTAATATATTTGCTTATGATTAATATATGCTCCCGACATTCAGGTCTATTTACAGCATTTTCAGGACCTTCTCAAATAGGCCACAAACCAGGCAGCAGAAAATCCACAGTTGTATCCTTGTGCTTGCCACCTGATTTTGGAATATTTTTATTTTATAAGTTGCAATGAATTACAATAAATCAGCATTGGAAGAACAAGTTTCAAATATAAAATAAAAATATACAAGAAAGCTTCTCGTGTAAATAAAGATTAATAATGTAAAATATAAGTTGTGTCTTATAACAATAGATTATATAACAAATAATGTATCATATTAGAATATTCATATTAAAAAAGAAATAAAATGAGATGCACAGAGTAATAAAAAAATGGAATTACAAATATAAGATCAATAAACAGGTATAAGTGTAAATGCTAAATATTAAAAACAAAACAAAAAAAAGGGGTAAAGATAGAATAGTATTTTATAATATTATGGAGTAATGGGGGATAACAGTCTGCAATCAGGGCCAAGGTCCGGCTATGTGGCTTGACGTTTCCTGAGAGAATAAGTGAACACGAAAGGGAAGGGGTAGTCATAGGAAGAGGGGGGGAAACCGTCCAGAGAGTAATATCATGTGGTATAATAGGAATCGTGGAACAAAAAGATTACAGTATTTATCATATATTTATGTCTATATCAATGATGTATTTGTACCTGGTGGAAGATAATGATCTATCCATGGTTTCCATACAGATTGAAATTTGGGGATTTTGTCTAAATAAATTGCTTCAGTGTTTGCATGTACCATGGCTTGTGTCACTCTTTGTTTGACAGTTTGTATGCAAAGGGAGTTAGTTTTCCATGCGTTCCCTATGGATTGTTTAGCCGCTGTTGTAATAAACAATAATAGTCTAAATTTTCGAAGGGTCAAGAGTTGGGGTTTGTAGTTTAATAGTGCTACAGCTGGATCAAGCAGTAAGGTTATTTTAAATATTGTTGAAAGAATTTTGAATACTTTCTTCCAGAATGAGTTAGCTATGAGGCAGTCCCACTGGGTGTGTATAGGTGTGCCTAGTACTGTACAGCCTCTAAAGCAATTGGCAGGGTATTGATGGTTACATTTATCTAAGCGAGCTGGTACTAAATACCATCTAGTTAGGACTTTGTTGAAACATGTTTTTTAGTTATGAAAACAGTAAAGTAAGAGAATATTTGTAGTAAAGATATATATTACATTTTTGTGGGTGGAGGTTATTTAGCTTGAATGTCATGCACATTAAAAAGTTGGAGAGAATAGTCAAACTTCTAAAATGGATCTTGCTAATGGAATGGGTTAATTCCTTTGGGCAAATTTGTATTTTCTATTGTTTCAGTGAATATTTTTCTTCTAAGAAAGAAAACCAGTAGGATTCTAAGAGACTAGCATCTACCTAAATCTAGATACATACATTTTTATTTGAAGAATTTCTTCAGACAATTTTTCTTTAAGTTTAAAATCCGTGAACAAATTACAGCATGCTGAGATATAGGAGTGGTCACAAAGAAATGATCAATCCTAACACACTACCTGCAGGCTACTTGCAATTGGTTGGGGATTAATTTTCATTTGCTTTCTTCTCCTCATAGAAAACGAATGTAAGAGATATGAAGAATAGAGCAAAGTTTAGGGGTTCTTTCTTTCTACTATCCAAGATAAATAGAACTAAATAAAAACTGATAAGCACTGGCATCTGTAAGCAGTAACACAAAATACTGTATACCACTTCCTTTTCTTACATAGTCAAATTAGAAAATGTTCTATACAGCGAAAACCCTATTTTCTTTTTTATTCTTCCCATGGAGAGATTGTGTTTCCATTAAGCTTTAACGTGCAGTTGAGATTACTTTCTGCAATTAACCAGCTTTGTCATCTGCAAAATGATAGGTGATGGAGCAGTCTATTGTAACCTGACACATTCCTGAAATAAAAGTGGTTTATATAGGGTGTTTCAATAAGAGCAAATTGAAATGGCTTGTTTTAATTTATCCTTCAGATTGGAACTTTAATCAGCACTTCTTAGCTCAACATTATCAAGAATGAACATGTTGAAGGATGATGTGCCTCTGATTACAAGCCAACCTGGAAAAATACAGACAGTAAAATTGTTTGTGTAAAATATCAAAAGAAAGACATTTTAGCTGCCGTTAATCAGATGGCAAATTATGTATTGAAAGCACCTAAAAAGGTAATTTGGATGAGCTATGGAGTCATTTTGACAATACTTTAAAGCTAAATCTTTCAAACATGACATTTTTTCCTCTAAACTGGCTTAGGGGACATGGCACATAATTTAACTAGTTCAGCTACAGCCATCAGCTTGTTGTCTGCCTGTTTAGCCAGCTCCCAGCTTGACAGTAAAAGTGATGCAGCGGCGGGAAAGCCGCCAATCACTTTCACTTAGCGGGCATCGTGGTGCCAACAGCCCCATGATACCGGGGGTCTCCTGCTCTTGCCTGGAGCCTGGGACCACAGCACTGATTTCAAGTTTCACAGCAGTGTGTGAGCAAGGCATATTCATGCCTTGATCTCGTATGTAAAAAAAGAAACCGGACGCAACTATAATCTTGTCATCTCCAATTTCAGACCCACCATTTCCAGTAAAGAAAATTGCAGTAACTTCCGTTGCCGTCCACACATGCTCAAATGCAAACACACGCTCAGGGTGTGCACATGTGTGTATGAGTGAGAGCAATCATTATAGCACAAAAGCTCATGGTTAACTCTAAACTGATGGGGATAGGTTTTCAGTTGCTCATTAAACTCCATGAGTTTGTGTGGGAGGACAATTAAAGATGAATCAGTTGTGACGTCACCAGTTTATATTCAAGTATTTCACACAACTTAGGTAAACAGGCAGTGGCCACCTTCCTCAAAGAATCTGGCAAATTCTCACTGGTGCTCCAAGAATTCATATTGCAATCCCTTGACTACCTTTTGACACATAACTTCTTTATGTTTAATGGGGGCTATTATCTCCAGAGATGCAGGGCCTCTATGGGAGCAAAATGTTCTCCCTCCCTGGCCAACCTCTACATAGGTTGGTGGGAGAGGTCCCGCATCTTCAGACATAATAGCCCCCATCGTTTGGACACCGCCATCTATTGTCGGTTCATTGATGATCTTTTGTTTGTGACTTCAGACAGTATAACTAGCTTAGATACTTGGCTTACTTATTTGAACAATAATTCCCTAAACTTATATAGCGCACTCACCCCAGCCCTTACCTGCTTTTCTTTATTTGGCCCCTCCGCAGGAAAGACTGAGGCACACCGCACTACATGCCCATACCCTCCTGGATGGGGAGGTTGAGCGGTGTTAGTTTTCTCGGGCCTGCCTGGGCTGGTGTTTGAATCCTCCCGAGCTGATCTCATCTCTGGCTTGGCCAGAGACAAGTCCTTAATTCTCCCCAGTAAAGCCACTGTCCACACCAACTGAAAGTCCAACTTCTGTATTTATTTCACATGGATAATAATTAGTCCCTTTAAGAGCAGACAGATTGAGATGAGACACAGGTCAGATAAGGTGTGAGAGAGGTCCAGGCACAAACTCAACTCTTGGTTCTCTTACTGTTCTGATATGCACGAACAGGTTTGGTGTGCGATCTTTATCACAGACCTAATGAATAAGGAAGTCACTGCCACTGACTTGTTGAAGATGGTCACTGCCACTGACCGGGTGAATAGGGCCTTGCCCTATTTGGTCACTGCCACTGACCTGGTGTGCGTAGAGTCACTGCCACTATGACCTACAAAACATGCACTGCCTTCTTGGAGAACTTGGCCCATGTCAAAGAGAAAAACATCTCTCCGGAGAGTTACCAGAGGCCCTCACTGTCACCACGACTCTGCACTGGGTCTTCAGAAAGGGTCACCTCCCTGGCCTCCTCGATCCAAGATACGGGTCCCCTCGCAAGGCGGTACCCTGGGAGCTCTCGATCCTTAGCGGACCCCAGCCGAAGGTTGCTGGGCCCCAGGCCTCCTATTTAGTACCTCACCCCAGACTGAAGGTGTCTGGGATGGAACAGCAACTCCACCTCCAGGCCTAGGGCACCCGGAGGCGACACACTCACCCAGGCTGAAGGTGCCTGGGCATGACCTCGAACCCCCTCCGGAAGATGGCCGCCCCTTTTTATACCCTATCCCAACAGGCACAGCAGGTTCCCCGCCCCGCTGCTGTCAAGAGGGGATCAGAAAAGGCACAACCCTGTACTGTGGTTCAACCCGAGCCTATGGCAAAAGCGCCACCTATAGGCCCCAGGGAACTGCACATCAGTATTATCTCCCAGGGACAGAAATGGTCCATGAACCCTAACAATTTGTGTTTCTGAGCCTGATTATCACTCAGATACTTCCCTTAAATATAGCACCACGGTACACTTAAAATTGACTGGATATCTACAGGTCACCACTATTGATTTTCTGGATGTTAAACTCTCAGGTATAAACGGGACGGTGCTCACTGGCTTGCATAGAAGAATCACAGCGGGTAATGCACTTCTTAGAGCCGATTCAGCGCATCCTGGACACACTATTAAAGGGGTGCCCTACGGACAGTTCCTCAGACTTAAACGCCTTTGTAGTACACCAGACAACTTTACAATAGAAGCTACCAACATGTCACAGAGGTTCAGAGATAGGGGTTACCCCAACAAAATCATCAACAGGGCTCTATTAGCAGCCAGGGCCATCCCCAGGGATTCCTTATTGCAAGAGAATGTGGGTGGATCAGCCAACAAGCGGTCTACTATGTCCTTTGGCAATGTCCCTGTCTTCTCAACTCCATACAGTTTGGAGTTCAACAAATTTAAACATACCATCAATAAATATCTTCCCATTCTGTATAATGATTCAGCATATCAGGAGATATTATCTTTAGGTATTAAATTGGTAGGTATCCCATAGGGCCCCTACATGGGGGGGTACGATTTCACCTAGCTTGTTCCAAAGTAAGCCATCGGGAGCGAACTGGCTACACTTTAAAGGGACCTTTAGATGTGGGACCAAGGGTTGTAATTATTGTTGTCACATCAAAACAGGCCAACATATACATTCCTATACCAATGAAAAGAGTTTTGAAATTCCACAATTTATCAATTGTAATACCAAGTTCATAGTGTATGTTATCAATTGCGATTCATGTCCTGTCCAATATGTAGGTCTCATGATACATAGACTTAAGGATAGACTATACAATTGCCTATATGACATTGACAAAAATAACAACACCAATGTAGCTAAGCACTGGAACTTGGTACACTCTAAGGATGTGTCATGTTTATCTATTCAAGGCATAGAGAAGATCATGACCCCAGTTAGAGGATGAGACAGATTTAGACAGTTATGTAGGCGCGAGGTCTATTGGATATTTTTTTTGCACACAAGAATACCAGCGGGGTTGAATTTTGAATGGGATGTTTCCCACTATTATGATTAGCCCCGCCCAGTGTACCTCGCGCCCACATTTCTCAGTTTTTTGGTCAAATATTGATGTTCTTTGTGGTTCCATGTCCTGGACAATTAGCTCATATCATAGGTTTTTGACATTTCTATTCCCATGTGTACACATGCGATTTGTCATATTACTCATGTTGATAGCATGCAAACACTTTTCCGTTCATACCCTCTGGGATGAGGAAAATATATACAGAGTGTTCACAAATGGCTAATTAGAGATATATTGCAGGAGGGTCTAGCCAAGATTAAAACGTCATCCCGTCTTTTTCTTTTTCTGTTTTAGTTACACTGTCTTTTTGGCATCCAAACAGGAAAAGATTATTGTATTTATTAATGGGACATAAGTACTTTTACACATATATACATCGAGCCCGCTAATACAATCAAGAGACGATCCATATAAGACAAAGACGTTTTTCTATGCACTTTTATTCATCAGTGCAGAGTTTATGTTTTAATGTTTTTATGTACAATGTATGATTAGTTACATATTTTTATTTATGGTTTTTAGTGTTTTAGATACCTCAGCAATGCTTTTCTATAAGGACACGTCTATTTGTGTACACACAGCATCTTGACTATGTAGTGCACATGTTCAGGTAGTTTCATCTAGACCAGTGGTTCTCAACCTGGGGGTCGAATGACAATTTGCCAGGGGTCACCGAATCCTGGGCTGTTCCTGAAGCCCACACCACTCTCCCAGCCTTTTCGCATCCATCCAGCAGGGCTGTCTCCCTGGAGCTTGTGGAAGCCCAGCTGAGCTGTTCCTGGAGCCCGCGGCCGCCCACTCAGCCTCTTCGCATTCTGTTCCCGGCATGGGTGGGGGGCAGAGACTAGTGGTCAGCTGACTGGTGTGGAATGTGAAGTGGGAAGGGCTGGAGGAGACCTATCTTCTGATTTCGGCATAGGTGTCACTGCTGCGAGACACCACAGAGCTGGAGACACAGTGAAGCCGGAGACACAGTGAGTAAAACTACCTGTGATTAGAGTTGCCATTAAAAGTCCCCACTACAGTTCTGTAGATGACCTTGATTAAGAGCACCTAAGGTGGCTGATCAGAACTCCCCCCAGCACTGCCACTGATCCCACCCCCCGCCAGCACTGTCACTCATCCCAACTCCACGCCAGCACTGCCACTCATCCCAACTCCCTGCCAGCACTGCCACTCATCCCAACTCCCCACTAGCACTGCCACTTATACCATTCCCCCCGTCAAGGAGTAAGAGAAGGAATAAAAATAAAGAATACATGAAAGGGAGAGAAAAAGAGGGGGAGGAACAAAGAAAAAGGGAGAGAAAGAACAAGAAAGACGGCTAGAGAGCGGGATAGAAAAAAAAAACAAGAAATTAGGATAGAGAGATAAAAGGGAAAGAAAGGAGAACAAAGCGAGTGGTACATCCTAAAATGTACCATAAGGGGTTTTAATACTGTACAAGTGGAAGGGACTGCTTAATGTTCGTGGGTTAGGGGCACAAATTACTGTACTTGTCTTGCCTTGGGTGCCGACAACCCACGCTATGAAAATAATTTTACTGTTAGGGGTCCCCACAACTTGGGAAATTTTATGAAGGGGTCATAGGACCAGAAAGGTTGAGAACCACTGATCTAGACTCTCAGTCATGTGTAGCTTTATTACACTATGTGACTATATGCGTGCATGGCCAGTTTTGCATCGATACTCCCAAGCCCTAAGATTGACAATGGACAATATATATAGTTAATTAATTAATTTGATCTGGCTTGTTTTTTGGGGGTGTCCCCGATGCATTCTTTTGCCCCCATTGCTATATACACATTTATTGTTAAGGTTCCAGATATTCATATTTATTTATATTTAAATTATTATTATCTTTATTTCATTTTATTCGTATCTGGAATTTGCTACATATACATATATGCCAATGTGCATACATATACAATTCATGTTTGATGGATGTCTATTACAAATATGCGCCTAAATATATCAATATTGTTATTATTATTTCATTTTTTCATTCACGTAACATCTAAGTACTATTACACATGTACATAATATGTCATAAACATACATGACAAATATTTTACATATTTACGCATACATTTTTTTTTGTCTTATATATGTTCACCATTACACATATATATAATATGTCATAAACATACATGACACACATTTCACATATTTACATATTTTTGCCTTAACATACTGTATATGTTTGTACACATATATCTATCTCTGCATTTTTTCACGTATTGTTTTTCTATATATAGATCATATTAACCCATTTGCGGATATACTTAGATATATATATATACACACTGTATATACTCGAGTATAAGCCGACCCCAAATATAAGCCGAGGCATCTACTTTTTCCACAAAAAACTGTG
The DNA here is from genome assembly GCA_029206835.1 of Rana muscosa. NCBI lineage: Eukaryota > Metazoa > Chordata > Amphibia > Anura > Ranidae > Rana > Rana muscosa. The sequence goes on from CM055117.1 coordinate 747,194,078, forward strand.
AAAACGTATTGACTCGAGTATAAGCCTAGGGTGAGAATGCAGCAGCTACTGTAAGTGGAAAAGAGCTGTGCCAATAATGTAGGCGGAGTCCCGCCTACATCATTGGCTATTCCCCAGCAAGCAGGGAAAGTCGGGGCTTACCCTATGATGTGACGGGTGACCCCACCCCCTCGTATGTCATGGGGGATTCGGTGGAGTGGAGACTGGAGGAGACTGCAGCGCTGGACATCGGATCACCACGGGACATAGAGAACAATGCTGGACAGACTGGATTACATCGCTGAAATGGGTTTTTTATTTTTTTATTTTTAATAAAGGACTTTCCCAACTGTGTCTGTGTGTTTTTTTTTTTAATTTTTACACTTTCACTTCTACACTTGTGAAATAGTAGGGGTACAATGTACCTGTTACCAATTCACATGGGGGGGCGGAATCTGGGGGTCCCCTTTGTTAAAGGGGGCTTCCAGATTACAATAAGCCCCCCGCCTGCAGACCCCCACAACCACCGGGCAAGGGTTGTGAGAATGAGGCCCTTGTCCCCATCAACATGGGGACATCCTTCCCATGTTGAGGGCATGTGGCCTGGTACAGTTCAGGGTCTGGTATGGATTTTTGGGGGGAACTCCACGCCATTTTTTTTTTATTTGGCGTGGAGTTCCCCTTAATATCCATACCAGAGCTGAAGGGCCTGGTAATTGAATTTGGGGGGACCAACACGCATTTTTTTTTAAATTTTATCAATGACTTTCAATGACTGTTCTCTGTATTGCCGGGAGCCGACAATTCATTATAGCCGTGAGTGCATTTAATTGACTTTTTTTCCCTTCAGAAATGACACTTTGTGCAATGACTTTCAATGACTGTTCTCTGTATTGCCGGGAGCCGACAATTCATTATAGCCGTGAGTGCATTTAAATGACTTTTTTTCCCTTCAGAAATGACACTTTGTGCAGGGACAGTTCTAAGCACGGGAAACAAGCGCTACTTTACAGGCATACTATACACACACCCTAGGTATGAAATTTAAAGGAATATTTCACTTTTATTGTTTCACTTTAAGCATTATTAAAATCACTGCTCCCGAAAAAACGGCCGTTTTTAAAACTTTTTTTTGCATTGATACATCTCCCCTGGGGCAGGACCCGGGTCCCCAAACACTTTTTATGACAATAACTTGCATATAAGCCTTTAAACTTAGCACTTTAGATTTCTCCCATACAGGGTGTTCCGCGGCTTTTCTAATTTGCCGCGAACACCCCAAATTGTTCACTGTTTGGCAAACGGGCGAATAGGCAATGTTCGAGTCGAACATGAGCTCGACTCGAACTCGAAGCTCATCCCTAGTTCACATCTTATATATATAATTTTTTTCTCTAATTAACACATTTATGTAGATTTTTTCATTAACACTTTTTCACAGAACACATACATTCCTAATTGTTTTCATCATTTGCAATGGTTTCATCCCTTCTGACCATGCATGCATGTGGTCTCAATTACTAATTTTTTAAGTGGATGCAACTCACCATTTGCTATTGATCACATGATCATTAGGTAAAAGTATATATTTGAAGTGCATTTTTGTGAGTGTTAGCTATGACTAAGCACTAAGCATTAGTGCGAAACGCGTCAGTAGCGTGTCCTATTTTTGCTGTGGTTTGTAGTGCTTTTATCCTATTTTACCAATAAAGGCAACTAAAATGTTTTTTTGGAGTGGGGCCATATATATCTTCCTGTTTCCTGCTCTACGCATTGCCAGCATCCGTGGTTTCTGGGAGGAGACTAATTACCAAGCATATCCATCTGGAGCGGTTACTCCCTTTCCCTATCTTTGGACAGCTGTCAGCTTTGCCAAAGGTGTTCAGATTCTGGGAAGAAAAATAACTCAGCTTTTCCTGAATAAAGGAGAAATTGCTGATCCCAAACTGTCTAATGACCTGAAACCTAGACTGTCTAAATCACATGATCTCTGACTCATAATAATTGTGACTGACTAAATAATTGTGGGTGACTTACATTAATGGTGACCAATTTGAAATGGGTAGAATTTAAAGGAAAATTCTTTGAAAAAGAAAGCTTGTTCATTTTTCTAATCATTAGTGAGTCAAATTGACATTCACTTTTAACTGCAGTGATGAGAGAATTTGAAAGAACAGGTTTGGAAAGTTTTTCTCAAATTAACACATTTCTAGAAATGTATGTGGTTTTCGTTCCAAAAACAAATGTTAAAAGCAAACAGAATCTTTTGAATGACAAAGGAATGAATAGGAATTAAGGACATATGACTGCCACATGTACATTACAAATTATATAATAAAACAAGGTTTTCAAAGCAGTAACAGATAAAAAAAAATTAAGAAGGGTATACATGAACTGAAAAATTAGCCAACTCAGCAGATATTGACTGAATTTCACTCTGTGTGTACCCTGTCTGTTTAACAGAAGCCAGTCTAACAACCACCTTCTGTCAAACAGTCCTGCTGGAAAACCGGAATTCGATCAGTGCTTGCCACCGGCGGGGAAGTCCCCGCTGTCAGAATACAATAGTGCAGTGGGAGAGATCCCTGCATCCTCATAGCTTGTGTGAGCTCAATTGTATACCTAGTTGTATATTAGTATTATGATGATACAAACCTCAAAGTTATTTACATGAGTCAGATTTTTTTTGTACTTTGCAAAAAAAAAATATTGCTAAATATTAGATTACTATTAATCAGTTTAAAATGTATTTTAAGCCATTTTTAGTTCTGTACAATAGTAATTAGAACCTATGTTTTTTTTATTGCTGTCTGAGTTCCTTCTTGGGAGATTCACACTCTCTTTTTGTCCTTGTAACTAGGGTTGAGCGAACCCGAATTGTAAAGTTCGGGTTCGTACCGGACTTTTGGGTTTTTGGTACCCGGACCCGGACCCGAACAATGTACTGTATGTTCGGGTTCGGGTTCGGTGTTCAGCAATGTAATGGCGCATTTTAAAAAGCTGCAGGGCAGCCAATCAACATTTGTTTAACTCATGTGCCCTTAGAAGCCATCACAGCCATGCCTACTAATGGCATGGCTGTGATTGGCCAGTGCAGAATGTGACCCAGCCTCTATATAAGCTAAAGGCACATAGCACAGCACATCACTCTGCTTCAGTTAGTGTAGGGAAAGGTTGCTGCTGCTGCTGCTGCTATGAGGAAGAGAATTAGACAGGAGTCCTGATTCAGAAATCAAATTACTCAGCGATCTACCTTGTTTTTGTTGTGTGGGTGCAGTGCACAATCTTTTTATCCTGCCCTGTTCTCCTATTCTGCTATTCCAAAAAATAATAATTTAGGGCAAAAAAAAATGTTTTGGTGCGTTTTATGCCATAAAAATTTATTTTAGTGCATTTTCTGCATATCTGTACGTGTGAGATACACACTTTAGATACTGTTCTCCTATTCTGCTCTTCAAAAAAATAATAATTTAGGGCAAAAAAAAATGTTTTTGGTGCGCTTTCTGCCCCCAAATTGTTTTTTGGTGCATTTTCTGCATAGCTGTACGTGTGAGATACACACTTTAGATACTGTTCTATTCTACTCTTTAAAAAAATAATAATCTAGGGCCAAAAAAAAGTTTTGGGTGCGTTTCCTGACCAAAAAATTTTTTGATGGCATTTTCTGCATATCTGTACATGTGAGATACACACTTTAGATACTGTTCTCCTATTCTGCTCTTCAAAAAAATAATAATTTAGGGCAAAAAAAAAATTTTGCTGCATTTTCTGCATATCTGTACCTGTGAGATACACCCATTAGATACTGTTGCTCTATTCTGCTATTCAAAAAAACATCCATTTAGGGCAAGATCCTAAATTTCAGAAATATGAGGAGATCGTCAAATAAGGGACGTGGCCCCCGGTCGTGGTGCTGCTGGTGGAGCTCCTGTTGCAGGGAGAGGACATGGTCGATCTGTGCCAGCTACACGCACAAGTGAAACACCTTCCTCAGGTGCGAGTAGGTGACAGAGCCTGCAGCGGTATTTGGTCGGGCCTAATGCGGCTCTACGAATGTTAAGGCCAGGCCCAGGACAAGTACAGGCGATAGTAGATTGGGTTGCTGACAGTGCCTCCAGTTCCTTCACATTATGATAATGGTGTGTCTCCCACCCACCCTTCACATGGTCTCCCACCCACCCTTCACATTGTCTCTCACCCAGTCTACTGCTAAAAGATCAGAGTTGGCACCTGCAGCCGATGTCCATCAGTCTTTCACCTCACCCCCTTGCAAATCAGCCAAGCAGTCTGAGCCCCAAGTCATGCAGCAGTCTCTTCTGCTTTTTGATGACTCTGTTAGCAGGGCTTCCCAGGGCCATCCACCTAGCCCTGCCCCAGAAGTGGAAGAGATTGAGTGCACCGATGCCCAACCACTTATGTTTCAAGATGAGTACATGGGAGGACCATCGCAGCATGTCTCGGATGATGAAAAAACACAGGTGCCAACTGCTGCTGCTTTCACAATTGTGCAGACCGACAAGGAGGGCAGGGGTGAAGACTGGGTGGAAGATGATGTGGAGGACGATGAGGTCCTCGACCCCACATGGAATCAACATCATGCAGGTGACCTGTGTAGTTCAGAGGAAGAGGCGGTGGTTGCACAGAGCCACCAGCACAGCAGAAGAGGAAGCAGGGTGCAAAAGCGGAGCGTCCGTCCCCTAGACAGTACCCCTGCTACTGCCCAACGCAGCAAGGGACCGAGTACACCAAAGCCAGGTCCAAGGAGTTCCCTAGCGTGGCAGTTCTTCAGACAATGTGCTGATGACAAGACACGAGTGGTTTGCACACTGTGCAATCAGAGCCTGAAGCGAGGCATAAACGTTCTCAACCTGAGCACAACCTGCATGACCAGGCATCTAAGTGCAAAGCAAGAGGTGCAGTGGAGTAGACACCTCAAAAACCAAGAAAGGTCTCTGGCTCCTCCTTCTTCCTCTTCTGCTGCAGTCTCGGCCTCTTCATCCACCTCTGTAGTGACAGTGGCACCTGCCACCCTGCAAACAGAAGATCTGCCAGCAACACTACCACCTGGGTCTCCAACCATCTCCACAATGTCCCATGGAAGCGTTCAGCTCTCTGTCTCCCAAACACTGGAGCAGAAAGGAAGTACCCCCCTACCCACCCGTGATCCCTGGCCCTGAATGCCAGCATTGCAAAATTCCTGGCCTTTGAAATGCTGTCATTCCGTCTGGTGGAGACGCAGAGTTTTAAAAGCCTGATGGCATTGGCTGTCCCACAGTACGTCGTGCCCAGCCGCCACTACTTTTCCAGGCGAGCCATCCCTTCCCTGCACAACCAAGTGGGGGACAAAATCTGGTGTGCACTGTGCAACGCCATCTGTGGCAAGGTCCACCTAACTACGAATACGTGGACCAGTAAGCATGGTCAGGGACGTTATATCTCCCTAACAGCACACTGGGTAAATGCAGTGGCGGCTGGGCCTGAGGCAGATAGCAGTTTGGCGCATGTCCTTCCACCACCGAGGATTGCAGGGCGCTTCAGTTTTCCTCCTGTTGCTAACCCCTTGCTTCCTCATCCTCTACCGCCTCCTCATCCGGTCAGCGTAACACCTTCACCACCAATTTCAGCACAGCCAGGGGTAAACGACAGCAGGCAGTTTTAAAAAATTCCTGTTTGGGGGAAAAACGCCACACCGCGCAGGAGTTGTGGAGGGACATGGAACAACAGACCGATGAGTGGTTGGTGGCAGTGAGCCTCAAGCCCGGCCTGGTGGTGTGCGAAAATGGGCAAAATCTCATAGCAGCTCTGGGCCTAGCCGGTTTGACGCACATCCCTTGCCTGGTGCATGTGCTGAATTTGGTGGTGCAGAGGTTCCTTAAAAATTACCCCGATATGCCAGAGCTGCTGCAGAAAGTGCGGGCCATCTGTACGCACTTTTGGCGTTCTCACCCTGCTGCTGCTCGCCTGTCAGCGCTGCAGCGTAACTTCGGCCTTCCCGCTCACCGCCTCATATGTGACGTGCCCACAAGGTGGAACTCCACCTTGCACATGCTGGCCAAACTGTGCGAGCAGCAGCAGGCGATAGTGGAGTTTCAGCTGCAGCACGCACGCGTGAGTTGCTCTGCGGAACAGCACCACTTCACCACCAATAATTGGGCCTCCATGCGAGACCTGTGTGCCTTGTTGCACTGTTTTGAGTACTCCAGCAACATGGCCAGTGCCGATGACCCCGTTCTAAGCGTTACTATCCCAGTTCTATGCCTCCTTGAAAAAATGCTTCGGGCGATGATGGAAGAGGATGTGGCACAGGAGGAGGAGGAGGAGGAGGAAGAGGGATAATTTCCAAGGCTTTCAGGGCAGTCTTCACACGTGGCTCCGAGGGTGGGTTCCTGCACCAACAAACGCCAGGTACACAATTGTCCAGCAAGGGCACAGTTCTTGAGGATGACGAGGTGGAGGATGAGGAAGTGGAGATGGAGGAGGAGGAACCATGTTCACAGCAGGGTGGCACCCAGACCAGCTCATGGCCATCACTGGTGCGTGGCTGGGGGAATACAGAGGACACAGACGATACACCTCCCACAGAGGACAGCTTTTCATTGCCTCTGGGCAGTCTGGCACACATGAGCGATTACATGCTGCAGTGTCTCCGCAACGACCGCCGAGTTGCCCACATTCTAACAGGTGCTGATTACTGGGTGGCCACGCTGCTGGATCCCCGTTAGAAGGACAACGTACCGTCCTTAATTCCCCCACTGGAGCACGATTGTAAGATGCGCGAGTACCAGCGCACGCTGGTAGACGCGCTGCTGGTGGCATTCCCACCTGACAGCGGGGGCACAGTGGAAGCACAAGGTGAAGGCAGAGGAGAAGGAAGAGGTCGCCAACGCAGTCGGGGCACCGCCAGCACCTCAGAAGGCAGGGTTAGCATGGCCGAAATGTGGAAAAGCTTTGTCAGCACGCCACAACAACCAGCACCACCAGCTGATATGGAACGTCTTAGCAGGAGGCAGCATTTCACCAACATGGTGGAGCAGTATGTGTGCACACGCCTACACGTACTGAATAATGGGTCTGCCCCCTTCAACTTCTGGGTCTCCAAATTGTGCACATGGCCTGAGCTTGCCCTTTACATCTTGGAGGTGCTGGCCTGCCCTGCAGACAGTGTATTATATGAACATGTATTTAGCACGGCAGGGGGCGTTATAACAGACAAGCGCAACCGCCTGTCCAGAGCCAATGTGGACAGGCTCACATTCATTAAAATGAACCAGGCATGGATCCCACAGGACTTGTCCGTACCTTGTGCAGAATAGACATGTATACCGGCCTTACCCAGCCATTGTTGTATTTTTGATCTCTCTCAAAAACCAGTGTTGGCTACCTCATCCTCCTCCACCGCTGCTTCCACCTACACAGCCACATCCGCCGCCACCTCAACCTCCTACTCCATATGGACCTCGTCCTCCTAGGTCAAGATTATTATTTTTTTTTCTTATGTATTTTATGTTATTTTAAGTTATTTCCCTATCCACTGTCCATTGTTTGCAGAGCACTTGCCATGCTCTTAACAACATGTTGCTGCCATTTGCAGCCATCTAGCCCTTTCCATTACTTTTTTAGAGCCATTTTAGTCCTCAAAAGTTCGGGTCCCCATTGACTTCATTGGGGTTTGGGTTCGGGGTCAAGTTCGGGTCAAGTTCGGGTCCAGAACTAGAACTTTTTTCCGAAGTTCGGCCAAACCCATCGAACCTGAACATCCAGGTGTCCGCTCAACCCTATTTGTAACCATTGTCAATGAGAGGAAATCCAAAACTTTGAGTTGTCAGTAGAACAGGAATATAGCAAAAATTTACTCAATAGGAGCACTTCTCCCAGTAACTAGGGATGAGCTTTGAGTTCGAGTCGAACTCATGTTCGACTCGAACATTGCCTGTTCGCCGAACAGCGAACAATTTGGGGTGTTCGCGGCAAATTCTAAAAGCCGCGGAACACCCTGTAAAAGTCTATGGGAGAAATCTAAAGTGCTTATTTTAAAGGCTTATATGCAAGTTATTGTCATAAAAAGTGTTTGGGGACCCGTGTCCTGCCCCAGGAGACAGTTTTAAAAACGGCCGTTTTTTTGGGAGCAGTGGTTTTAATAATGCTTAAAGTGAAACAATAAAAGTGAAATATTCCGTAAAATTTTGTACCGGGGGGGTGTATAGTATGTCTGTAAAGCAGTGCTTGTTTCCCATGTTTAGAACTGTCCCTGCACAAAGTGTAATTTCTGAAGGAAAAAAAGTCATTTAAAAGCACTCGCGGCTATAATGAATTGTCGGCTCCCAGCAATAAAGAGAAAGGTCATTGATAAAAAAAAAAAAAAATGCGTGGGGGTCCCCCCAAATTCAATTACCAGGCTCTTCAGGTCTGGTATGGATATTAAGGGGAACCCTGCGTCAAATAAAAAAAAAATTACGTGGGGTTCCCCTCAAATATCCATACCAGACCTTTTAGGTCTGGTATGGATTTTAAGGGGAACTCCACGCCAAATTTAAAAAAAAAGCCGTGGAGTTCCCCCCAAAAATACATACCAGACCCTTTATCCGAGCACGCAACCTGGCAGGCCGCAGGAAAAGAGGGGGGACGAGAGAGCACCCCCTCCTGAACCATACCAGGCCACATGCCCACAACATGGGGAGGATGCTTTGGGGGTCTGTGACCCCCCAAAGCACCATGTCCCCATGTTGATGGGTACAAGGGCCTCATCCCCACAACCCTTGCCAGGTGGTTGTGGGGGTCTGCGGGCGGGGGCTTATCGGAATCTGGAAGACCCCTTTAACAAAGGAGACCCCCAGATTCCGCCCCCCATGTGAATTGGTAAGGCCTACCATTTCACAAAGAAAGTGTAAATAAATTGTAAAAAAAACACACAGGCACAGTTGGAAAAGTCCTTAATTAAAAATAAAAAACCCATTCCAGTGATGTAATCCAGTGTCCCGCGGTGATCCGAAGTCCAGCGCTGCAGTCTCCACTCCACACGAAACCCCCATGATGTACGAGGGGGCGGGGTCACCCGTCACATCATAGGGTAAGCCCCAGCTTTCCCCGCATGCCAGGGAATAGCCAATGACGTAGGCGTGATCCCGCCTACGTAATTGGCTATTCCCCACAAGCGGGGAAAGCCGGGGCTTACCCCTATGATCTGACGGGTGACCCCCCCCCTCGTATGTCCTGGGGGTTTCGTGTGGAATGGAGACTGCCGCGCTGGACGTCAGACCCCGCCTACGTCATTGGCTGAGCGGACCTGATGGGGAACTTCCTCCGCAGTGTAATAAATGAATAGACCCTTCACTGGGTGTAAGGCTGAGCGGACCTGATGGGGAACGTGAGAAGATGCGGGGTCTATTCATTTATTACACTGCGGAGGAAGTTCCACATCAGGTCTGCTCAGCCAATGACTTAGGCGGGGTCTGACGTACAAGGGGGCGGGGTCACCCATCAGATCATCCCGCCTACATCATTGGCTATTCCCCGGCAAGCGGGGAAAGCTGGGGCTTACCCTATGATGTGACGGGTGACCCCGCCCCCTCGTACGTTATGGGGGTTTCGTGTGGAGTGGAGACTGCAGCACTGGACATCGGATCACCGCGGGACACTGGATTACATCGCTGGAATGGGTTTTTTATTTATTTATTTTTAATAAAGGACTTTCCCAACTGTGTCTGTGTGTTTTTTTTTATTTTTTACACTTTCTTTGTGAAATGGTAGGGGTACAGTGTACCCCTTACCAATTCACATAGGGGGCAGGATCTGGGGGTCCCCTTTGTTAAAGGGGTCTTCCAGATTCCGATAAGCCCCCCGCCTGCAGACCTCCACAACCACCGGGCAAGGGTTGTGGGGATGAGGCCCTTGTCCCAATCAACATGGGGACATGGTACTTTGAGGGGTCACAGACCCCCAAAGCATCCTCCCCATGTTGAGGGCATGTGGCCTGGTACGGTTCAGGAGGGGGGGCGCTCTCTCGTCCCCCCTCTTTTCCTGCGGCCTGCTAGGTTGCGTGCTCAGATAAATGGTCTGGTATGGATTTTTGGGGGAACTCCACGCCATTTTTTTTAAAATTTGGCATTGAGTTCCCCTTCAAATCCATACCAGACCTGAAGGGTCTGGTATGGATATTTGAGGGGAACTCCAAGTCATTTTTTTTAATTTGATGCAGGGTTCCCCTTAATATCAAAACCAGACCTGAAGGGCCTGGTAATGGAATTTGGGGGGACCCCCACGCATTTTTATTTTTTATTTATCAATGACTTTTCTCTGTATTGCCGGGAGCCGACAATTCATTATAGCCGTGAGTGCTTTTAAATGACTTTTTTTCCTTCAGAAATGACACCTTGTGCAGGGACAGTTCTAAGCACGGGAACAAAGCGCTGTTTATAAAACTTTTTTTGCATTGATACGTGTCCCCTGGGGCAGGACCTGGGTCCCCAAACCCTTTTTAGGACAATAACTTGCCTTGATAATTAGCACTTTTGATTTTGAACGGGCGAGTCCATTGTATTTAATAGAGTTCTAAAGTTTGCGCAAACTTTAGGTCTGTTCGCAGGTTCTGGTGCGAACCGAACGGGGGGGGGGGGGTGTTCGGCTCATCCCTTCCAGTAACTAGTGATATGCTTGGTTCAACCAGGGTTCGGTGAGTTTCAAAAAAGTTGGGATGCATACCCAAAAGCCATTGAAATGAATGGGGGCTGAATCTGTAAAAGTAAAAATGCCTGTTTTCTGAGCCAATAGTCAAGGGATGTCAAAAAATAGCATTGGGTGGACACTGCCCTGAGAAACATGTACCAACTCATTAAAAAAAAATGTCACCTAGAAATAAAGACACAAACACATTTTACCATGGCCATATTTGGGCAATGATTTAATGCTCTATTCCCTGCCCATTTGCTTATGGGGCTGGGGATTCTATATTGGTTGAACTGGACGGACCAGTGTCTTTTTTCAACTAGATTATTTATGTAACTTGGTAAATTAGTGGGCCAAGTGACGTTTGTGGTTCTTAAAGATGGCACAGTTGCAAGCAATCATTGTTTCTTATGCAACTATTGAAAAATCCAAGATACTGGTGACATTGTTGCCCAAATATTGTCATGTGGCCATATTTACGCAATGTACCCTGTCCTATTCTCTGCCCACTTGCTTATGTAGATGGGAATTCTCAACCAAGTAAGTGAATTGGCCAGGTAACATCAGTGGTTGGTAATGATCCAGAAGCCGCTGCTTCATTAGCAACCAATGACAGCCAGAAACTTAGGTTCAGACTTCACAATGAGTCAAACTGCCCTATGTTCGGTTTGAGTGTTGTTCGGCTAAAGTAGTTTGGGCACTGAACCTGAACCTCATTGAAAATCAATAGGAGCCAAATCTGTCAAATTAAAACAACAATTTTCTGGCCTAATAGGCAAGGGGTGTAAAAAAAAACAGCTAGGAGGAGGGGGGTGGTTAGCATGTACCAATGCAAAAATAAAAAGTAAAAATTATTTTAGGATTTTTTAAAATCTTATAGTTCCTCACTGGTTTTTTTTCAGCAGCTTCTATAACTGGTTGAACATAGAAAAAATGTTTGAAGACAGATAAAATTATGCCCTGTGAAATACAGAAAATAAATGGATATACAGTATCTCACAAAACTGAGTACACCCTTCACATTTTTGTAAGTATTTTATTATATCTTTTCATGTGACAACACTGAAGAAATGACACTTTGCTACAAGGTAAAGTAGTGAGTGCACAGCTTGTATAACAGTGTAAATTTGCTGCCCCCTCAAAATAACTCAACACACAGCCTTTAATGTCTAAACCGCTGATAACAAAAGTGAGTACAGTTATTTATCTATGGATAGCTGCCACTATGCAACTTGGCTTACTAAAATAAAAAAAGGTTAAATAATTTGATTAAGAACAAACTGTACTGAAGATAAAGAATTTAAGGAACAAGCTAAATTAATTGGAGACAGATTTATACAAAAAGTAAAAAAGTATACCAACGAGAATTCATTCAACAAAAGATACATGAAGTGACAGAAATGGAGAGAGAGAGATTAACTCAGGACACAGTGAATAATGGAGAAAAAAAATTTAATATCTGATGTCCCTAAATTTACATATCGAAGAGCACCCACTTTGAGAGATCGTATTGCCAAAAATGTGGTGGATCCTCCATCTATAAGAAATTTCAGCTTTTTTGAGGGAAAGGGTTATTATCCATGCAAGAATTGTTATACTTGTAGGTATAAAAAAGAGAATAAGAAGAAGAAGGAAGCATTTACTGTAGTGACTGGGAAAAATTATAAGATTGATGATTTTATATCATGTAAAACTGAGGGGGTAGTTTATTTCTTGGAGTGTCCATGTCATATTCAATATGTAGAAAAAACAAAGAGACCTCTGTGGAAGCAGTTAAGGAAAATACATAAAACATTAAGAAAGGTTTCCCTTAGCATAGCTTATCTAGGCAATATGCCCAATACCATAATAAGGATCCTTCTTCATTGATAGTGTGTGGCATAGAGAAATATAAGCCACATTGGAGAGGTGATAATAAAATTATTAAACTTAGTCAATCCAAATCACATTGGATTCATGAATTGCATACATTGGTGCCTTTAGGACACCACAGGGATTTTGATTTAAATTGTTTTATATCCAATTTTTTAATTATTCATTCACTTATCTAATTAAATGTATCTATTTAATTTATTTTATATTATTTGATCAGTAAACATTATACACCACTAGATGTTACTATGTTATCTTGATATTGTAATAGTCTAGGGGTGTTATTTTAGGGATGTGTCAATAGATGTCGCTGTTTACATTTATATTGTATTTTATATCACTGTTTTATATGATATATGCTGGATACAAGAACCTCTGTGTGTAATGTGACGTATGTTTGGATTATTATGTGTTTTACCCACCGAGGCTGTGATAGGATTACATTTACACTGACTCCTGAGAAGTCTGTAATGGCCGCTAGCATTGCCATGACAGCAAAGAACTGTATTTAAGTTCGACTATGTTCACCCGACTCCAAAACCTTGATAAAGTCATGTGATCTGTGACGTAACGCGTCGGGAGGAGCCGGGTTATGTCACGTCCGGTCGCAGCTAAGACCAGAAGTCCTTGATTTATGTGAAGCTGATTACTTTGGTTTTAAATGTAAGTTTGCTGCTGTTTACTGGAATACTGCACTACGGAGATCTCTTTATATTGCATGTGAGCTTGTAATGGAGGCGAGTGGAGGATATTAAGGAGAATAACACATGCAGTGGAGTTTATTTTTCAACATTGAAATATATTCGATCTGGCTGGATGTTCCAAGCAAAAGAGTCTGCTGCTTTGGATATCTGAGATATTTATAACATAATCGCTATTAGACCTGTAGGGGTCTTAAATTGAGGTGAGAGCACATTGTTGGTGTACTATGGATGGTGGAAGCATTATCACTATATGAACTGAACCTTTACACTGATTTTACATTTTGATTTAGATTGTTTTTTGCATATATACCGGTAATATATGAAGCTTTTTTTTTTTTTGTCTTTTGTTTTTTTGTCATTTTTGGATCATGTTTTTGGAAGTATCATCTATTGAATTATTAATATTGAATTGTCACTTTGTAAGTATTTGCACTATTGATATTGAGTAAACGCCACATTATTTACATTTATATTTGTCACTGTGTGGGAACACTGGTTCATGTTGGCAGCCACTCCTTGACTCATACACATTTGGTTTGCGCATTCGCATTTATTATTTATTAATGGATGTGTGTTATTTTGAGGTGACAGCAAATTTACACTGTTATACAAGCTGTACATTCACTACTTTACATTGTAGCAAATTGTAATTTCTTCAGTGTTGTCACATGAAAAGATATAATAAAATATTTACAAAAATGTGAGGCTTGTACTCACTTTTGTGAGATACTGTATATACACATGATCCGGCTCTTCCGGGTAGGGGGCGCCGGCGCTCACATACAGCTGGAGCCCCGTGGCAAGTACCGTGGACTCGATGTCCGCTGGCACCCATCAATGATCTAGCAGAGACAAAAAAATAAATAAATAGAAATATCCGATAATTTGTAAACCCTATTTTGTGTATTGTAACTGAAAAAAAGATCATACAAAATGACAAAGTAATAAGGATTGTATGTAAACTCAAAGTCAAGCACTGATATTAGGATGACCACTGCCACTGTTTGCAACTGAATTACTATAAAATGCCCGGAAAAAAATATTTGCGTGACTATTTTTCTGCTAAACGTCTAAAGACATTTTACTAAATTCTAAACCTATTAGACGAAGATAGGTAATTAAACTCATATTGATTTTTTGAACACGAAAAAACTGTTATTTTCATCCATCACTTTTAATTTGCAGGTCCAATTTAATGTGTTCAGGAACACTATAATTATTTCCCAGAACACAATTAACGCGAGAAACTCAGTACGTAAAATTGAAACTTGCTTTGCCTGACTAAAATAGCTGCAATGGCAAACAGAATCTGCCAAGCATACCGAGCACACCCTAATGTACTGTCTTTCCCTAGTTTAACTTGGCACTTCTCAGTATGGTTCATAAGACAAAGACTGACTCAGAAGACTAAACAGACTAACATATGACTGCCAAAGATAACAAGGATCCCATTCATTCCAAACAGGGCCATCCTTGACTGAGCATGTTCAATATCCTACAACTATAATGGATAACTATGTTTGCATGGTCTGTTTCCAATATATGAAATGCATTGTTACTGGCCTGCACTGTTAGTCTGGCAACTCTGTCATCTGCCAGGTTGGCTGGTGCAAGCTTGGGATCAACCTTTTTCAGATCAAAGTTTTTTAAAGATAAAATAGTCTATGTATATAAAAATGAGTTGGATATCTATGTATATAAAAATGTGTTGGCTATCCTTATTTGATTTTCTTTCTCTTCATCTTGCCTAGAGACTTTTGAAAATACAGGATTGTTGTGCAGTTTCTGTTAGGATGCAAAGTATTTCAGAGTATCATGTTTACACTGGTTACATAGTTACATAGTTAGTCAGGTTGAAAAAAGACACAAGTCCATCCAGTTCAATTATAAAAAATAAATACAAATAAAATAATATCATACAATCCCATTGTAGCACACAGATCCTTCTCTACCCTGCTTACCTCCACTTGCAGGGTGGGACACACCATGCCACATGCCCAGTATCCTCCATCTTGTAGAGGGTGAGCGGTGTTAATAGTTTTGGGTCCTGCAGCGAGTTACTTCTTGCCATTGGTTCTCATCCCTAGAGTGTAGGGAAAAGTCTATTCTCTCTCTCTCTCTCAGAAGAAGAAGGCCATTGTCCAGACAGTATTAAACCCAATAAAAGAGTTTATTTTTCTTGCTGGCAACTTGACAGGAAAAGGTTGGAGATAGAGAAAGTTGAACAGGGGGGCAGGTTCAGGCACGCGGCACTTAATTACCGTATTTATCGGCGTATAACACACGCCGGCGTATAACACGCACCCCAAGTTTAGCAGGGAATTTTAGGGAAAAAAACTTTTAGGAGGGAAGTTTAAGAAAAAAAAATTTACATTTAAATACAGCCTTACCAGTGTCATTTGCAGCCTTGCCCAGTGTCCAGTGCAGCCTTGCCCAGTGTCCAGTGCAGCCTTGCCCAGTGTCCAGTGCAGCCTTGCCCAGGGTCCAGTGCAGCCTTGCCCAGCGTCCAGTGCAGCCTTGCCCAGCGTCCAGTGCAGCCTTGCCCAGCGTCCAGTGCAGCCTTGCCCAGCATCTAGTGCAGCCCTGAATTTAAATTTGGCGCCGCCGAGATCGCCGCTGATACAGGGCGGAGCGAGGCGAACGCCGCTGAGAACGCAGGGATGGGCGGAGCCGAGATACACATAGCCGAGTGTATTCGGCTATACTCGGCTTTTCTCGGCTTCGCTCACAGTCACGCCGAGTCCCGCCCTATGATGGACATATCACAGGTCCAATGACGGGACTGGGCGTGACTGTGAGCGGAGCCGAGAAAAGCCGAGTATAGCCGAATACACTCGGCTATGTGTATCTCGGCGGCGATCGCTCCGCTCCGCTCCGCTCACAGTCAGCGGAGATCGCCGGGGATAGGTGAGTATCGGCGTATAACACGCACCCACGATTTTCCCCTGATTTTAAGGGGAAAAAAGTGCGTGTTATATGCCGATAAATACGGTACCCTCGTCGCCACTTAAGCCTAAGTGGGTCTTGCTCACCCGGACAGTCCCCTCACACGTTCCCAGCAGCTGGTGTGGAGCATGAACATTCACTTTAAGTTCTTTTCCTAAGGATACGATCAGGATATGAACCTCTAAGTCCTGAACTTCCCAGCACTTTTAACACTTGAGACCTTAGGTGTCAATAGGGCACGTTACAAGGCTTGTGGCGGATTGTGCAATCCTTCCCTCTGACAGGTAACCAGGCCTCTCCCGAGACAGAGACTTCCTTCAACGATCCCCTGGATAGGTCCTCCCCTGGTTCCCTCTCCTTCAGAGCGGGTCACCCTCCCACAGGTACCCTGGGATTCCGCTGTTTGGCGTAGGCCTCAGTTAAAGGTGCTGGGCCTACCTGGAACGATGCAGCCTCAGGCTAAAGGTGCCCGGGACTGAACACACACAACCCTTCTTGGCAAAGATCTCATCAAGCTCCACATCGTCACCCAGGTCAGAGAATGATTCAAAATCCGATGAGTTATACTCTTCGGCGGTAGATCGTTTTTGGTAGACACCGTCACACTATACCCAGATGTTAAAAGTTCCCTCGGGTTGGCTGTCCACACATCCCAGTAGTATGGGGTATGGGCTTCTTTCCCTTCCCCGGCAAACTTGCTATCACAGTTCCCCCAGCCTCCATACCATCCCCCGACGTGGACTTCCCGGAGATCCCTCCGCCTCGAAGATCCGGTTCAGGCAGGTGCTGGGGCAGGCTTCTACCGTGGCCGCGGGAGGCCTTAACGTATCCCACCTACCGTTTGGCAGGTGGGATGGAAGTTTCCATACTGACAGAGGCAGCATCCGCTGTGGTGTCCGTCGTTGGCTCCATGGTGGCTGAAACTCCATCTTTGACATCCGCTATAGCCGCAGCGATGTGCGTGGGTTCGGCTGTAAAGGCGTAGTTGTCTTCCTCGGAAGTAACAGTCCCTGTAATACAATTGACCCCGTAGGCTCGGGGTGACTCGGTGGGCTGGTCCACCTCGAATAGAAACTCCCCGCAGGTCAAGCACCTTCCGAATGGCCGTATTTGCACAGCAAAACCACTGCATCTGGGACAGAGCACGCCCAGGGCCTCCGCATCTCAGCACGTATAGAGCGCAAAGCGACCCCTAGGCTTGAGCCGGATCCCCGTATCTGTGAGGGGAACAGTAATGGGAGCAATATCCATGGCAGAGGTAGTTGGGAACATCCGAGGTCCCGATGAAATAGAAGTCCATGGAGCGGCAGACATGTTGCTTCTCCTTACTAGTCCAGGGTCTTACTGTCCCTTGGCGCCAAATGCACCACGTGCAACTCACAATTGGCGGGGGCTCATCCCCCTTTTCTCTTCCTGCATGCAGCTCGCAGGCTTTTCTTCTATTGAGGCACGCCCACGAACAGTTAGAAAAAACTCAAAGCACAGTCCTGAACCTCCATTTCTCTCGATAAATGACGCAGTCCAATTTTCCTTTAATAGCCGACCTCCACAGAACACACAGACAAAAATAGTCCAACTTCCAGGGGTAGCTGCAAAATCCCGTACTCGAGCCCCCACGTGAACCACACAGATCCTTCTCTACCCTGATTACCTCCACTTGCAGGGTGGGACACACCATGCCACATGCCCAGTATCCTCCATCTTGTAGAGGGTGAGCGGTGGTAATAGTTTTGGGTCCTGCAGCGAGTTACCTCTTTCCATTGGTTCTCATCCCTAGAGTGTAGGGAAACGTCTATTCTCTCTCTCTCTCTCAGAAGAAGGCCATTATCCAGACAGTATTAAACCCAATAAAATAGTTTATTTTTCTTGCTTGCAACTTGACAGGAAAAGGTTGGAGATAGAGAAAGTTGAACAGGGAGGCAGGTTCAGGCACGTGGCACTTAATTACCCTCGTCACCACTCAAGCCTGAGTGGGTCTTGCTCACCCGGACAGTCCCCTCTCATGGTCCCAGCAGCCGGTATGGAGCACGAACATTCACTTTAAATTATTTTCCTAAGGATACGATCAGGATATGAACCTCTAAGTCCTGAACTTCCCAGCTCTTGTAACACTTGAGACCTCAGGTGCCAATGGGGCACGTTACAAGGCTTGTGGCAGATTGTGGAATCCTTCCCTCTGACAGGTAACCAGGCCTCTCCCAAGACAGTGACTTTCTTCACCGATCGCCTGAATAGGTCCACCCCTGGTTCCCTCTACTTCAGAGCAGGTCACCCTCCCACGGGTACCCTGGGATTATGCTGTTTGGCGTAGGCCTCAGTTAAAGGTGCTGGGCCTACCTGGAACGATGCAGCCTTAGGCTAAAGGTGCCCGGGACTGAACACACACACGCACCCCTGGCCTGGAGGGCCAAAGGGCGCAAACTCCTCCTGAATCATGGCATCTGCCCCTTATGTACCCTCTCACAGCATGCAAAGCCCACTGCACGGCTGCCGAGAGAGGACACCCAATAGCGCTGCAATGCCACCTGTAGTTCGACCTAAGACCTGGGCGACAACGCCACCTACAAGTCACAGGGAACTGTACTGCCAGGCAAGGAGGACAGGAGAAGGTCTCCGGCGGTTCATGTAAGTGTCCAAATAAGGTATTTTCCACAATAAAGTTACAAAAGGAGACACTGCACATTATATCATCTTTTTACAAAACGGATTACGTGTTTTTACAATGACTTTAACTATGGCTTATTTTCGGGGTAGGGCTTATATTGCAGCCAACACCGAAAATAATGCAAGGTCTTACTTTTGGGGTAGGGCTTATTTTCAGGGAAACAGGGTAGAAAAAAACAACCTTAGAAAAAAATAAATCGATAATACTTTTTACATAAAGCTGATCTCTTCTATATAAATATATAGAAACATGACTACAAAGATTTTATATCTGAGGGTTGTATTACAAAATGGCCCTGGTATTAAAAGGGCAACTCCACTTTTGTGGGGAAATAAAATAGCAAATAAGTAAAAAATATTATAGCATATATGATTGCGACACTAATCATTTTGTAATTGAATGTTATTAAAAATTACCTTTTCTTTTTAATCTGCAGCCAATACATTGCAATATGGCTACCTGGAGTCTTCTGTACACAGAGTGTGTAGTGACAACTCCCCAGAAACATAATTTCCTGCTTGTTTGATTGGCTCACCAATTTTTCCAAAAGTCTAAAGGGATGCAGGCCCATCAGATTTCTTCATTTGTGCCCTGTAGCTCCACACCTCACAGTTAACTATGAAACCACTCCCGTTAGACCCACTCAGAACAGAGGCACAGAGAAACACACATGGACTTCTTTAAAATAACAAAAGGTAGGAATCTGCAACAAAGTTTGTTATAATCCTTGCAATGTACATAGATCACCCAGAGGGGAATGTTTTTTTCTCAACAAAAGGGGAGTAACGCTTTAAACGTTTACAATATGCAGCTAATTGATGATATGTAGTTACAATTCATAATCAACAACTACCTAATACAAAATGTATAGTTATTTTTGTTAAATGTACTTGACATTTGCCAACATCTGCCAAACACTGATATCAACATTTCTCATTTAAACACTTAGCAAAGGGAAAACAAAAACTGCAAGTATTTGATTAATGTCTAATTTTACTCATTTATTTTGCAAATAAAATGTGTATAGAGGTGAAATAGATCCATGTAAGTATATAGAAGTGGCTATTCCTCAGAGGCTTTGTTGTTATCAGTGCTACAATGCTACAATGCTACAAGCTGTCTGGGATTATAAACACGACAACAAACCACAGTCACTCCTGGTAATTAATATTTAATAGAATTCTTCCTGTAGGAACTGAACAGATCCAATGTGTTGATTAAAAAGAAATTGGAAATACCATCCTGTCAAGTTAATTTAGTATTTTCAGATTAGCTATTTCTAAGCTAGACCATTAACCATTTCTCTTAAGCAACATGTCTATCTACAAACCCCAAATAATATCTGTACAGAAATAACTGAAACTTGAAGTGTATATTCTTATCAATCACACTCATTAATGTTGTGTTTTAAGTCTAACTCCAGGCAAACTTTTAAATGGGCTGATTACCTATAAGGATGATTTCACACTGAGGCAGTTATGCCTGTAAAGCACCTTAAAACTGCCTCTCATGCCTTCCCAGTGTGAAAGCCCGAGTGCTTTCACACTGGGGTGGTGCGCTTGTGGGACAGGAAAAAAAGCCCTGCAAGCAGCATCTTTGGGGCAGTGTGGGAGCGCTGTATACACTGCTCCTACACCACCCCTACCCGTTGGAATGAATAGAAAGCGCTTTCAAAATTGCCTGTAAAGCGATTCGGAAGCGCCGCAACACAGGCACTATTAACCCCTTCTTTGGCCGCTAGCAGGGGTTTAAAGTGCCCCAATAGCGGCCGAAAAGCGCCACTAAAGTGGCGGTAAAGCGCCGCTAAATCTAGCAACGCTTTACCGCTAAGAGACCTGCCGCCCCAACGTAAAAGTACCCAAATAGAGCTGTTTTACCTGCCAAAGGATGTATATTTCTGTTCAACCAGTCCTAAAAATTAGGTCTAGCCTGGGTGAAAATTTTTTAAGTCAGCAGCTACAAATACTGTAGCTGCTGACTTTTAATATTAGGGCACTTACCTGTCCAGGGAGCCCGTGATTTCGGCACCCCAGCTGATCTTCGGATCGACTTCTGGGTACTGCTGCCGCCATTCCTGGTAAGGGAACCCAGCAGTGAAGCCTTTCGGGTTCACAGCTATTTCCCTACTGCGTATGCGCGAAGCACGCTGCACATTCTAATTGGCCCAGCGACAGGGGAAGACGGAGCATGGAGGAGCGCCGAACTTCTGGGAGATCGGGCCGCGGCTCCGTCTCTGGAAGTGGGGAAGGGGGCCTGTCAAAAAGAGGTCTCCTGTCCCTCCTCCCGCCTGAAAGATGCCAAATGTGGCACTGGAGGGGTGAGAAAGTGTATAAGCGGAAGTTCCACTTTTGAGTGGAACGCCACTTTAGGTAAAACTTGCAGGGCAGTCTAATACGTTTATCTCTCTTTCACTCTGCTTTCTCTTCCTATCAGCATTTTCCCTCTTAGCACAAGAATATTGCAGCACAACTTACTGGCTCTTTGTGCTGCTTCTCCCTCTCCCTGACTGAACTCTGCTGTAAATAGGGGACAAGAGGCTAATACCATGTCAAATTCACATACCTGTACACTACTCACATTTAAAACAGTACATTTAATGAAGTATTGATGAATACAGAACTGCATTAAACACTTTGTGTCCTCTATATGCCCAGAGCTCAGCTTTAAGGGTTTCTTAAAAAATATGCCCATTTCCTTAATTAGTGAGCTGGAACAATTGCTGTGTTTTTACCCCATTATGTTACCATATATGATGCTGCATTATAAAATGTATTAAGTCATTGCTATGAACCACTGTATTCTTATTTTTTTTAAATGAAAGTAAGTGCTAGGGTATATAGACAGGCTACTAGAGTATATAGACAGGCTTCCAATGTATATAGACAGGCTAGAGTATATAAACAGGCTACTAGTGTATATAGACAGGCTAGGGTATATAGACAGGCTACTAATGTATATATAGAAAGGCTACTAGGGTATATATATATATATATATATATATATATATATATATATATATAGACAGGCTACGGGTGTATATAGACAGGCTAGGGTACATAGACAGGCTACTAGGGTATATAAATAGGCTACTAGGGTATATAGACAGACTAGGGCAGTGTTTCTCAACTCCAGTCCTCAAGGCACCCCAACAGGTCATGTTTTCAGTCTATCCTTAATTTTGCACAGGTGACTTGATCAGTTTCACTGCCTTAGTAATTGCCACAGCTGTTCACTCTGAGGGAAATCCTGAAAACATGACCTGTTGGGGCGCCTTGAGGACTGGAGTTGAGAAACACTGGACTAGGGTATATAGACAGACTAGTAGTGTATATAGACAGGCTAGGGTATATAGTCAGGCTACTAGTGTAAATAGACAAGCTACTCGTGTATATCGAAAGGCTACTAGGGTATATAGGCAGGCTATTCGTGTATATAGAAAGGCTACTAGGTTATATAGAGACAGGCTACTAGTGTATATAGACATGCTAGGGTATATGGACAGGCTACTACGGTATATAGGCAGGCTAGGCTAGGGTTTATAGACAGGCTACTAGGGTATATATAGGCAGGCTATTAGGTTATACAGACAGGCTACTAGGTTATACAGACAGGCTAGGCTAGGGTATATAGACAGGCTAGTGTAGTAGTATATGCAGAGCTTCCTTGTGCTGTGTACGATCCCTCCCTCTCCCCCTCCCTCCTCCAGCCGGGCTGCCGTTGTCACCCCTCCAGATCATTCTGTTCAGTAATAGGTTGTCAGTGGAAGATCAAGGGATCTCGGTGCTGGATCGGGGGGTGGGAGCTTTGTGAATGGCTGATCAGTATACTGACTCTCTACACTTCTCCCTGACTTCCCCCTCCCCCGACTTCCATAGCATGGTCTGGCTTGCACTCATCTGGCGCTACCTCTGCTCAGCAGCTCGTTTGATAAAATTCCTCTTGACTCTATCATATGGGCGGAGCAAGGGAGCAGACTCGCTCTCACACTGATCTCCAGCTGTCACTGAAGCACCGAGTGCAGACTCAGTGAGAGTGTCGTGGCTGTGTCAGGCAGCCCACAACGCCCACTGAGTCTGCACTTGGTGCGGATTGTGTAGGTAGCACCGGCCGTGCTCTGTCGCCTCTCTAAAATTGACACCTGGGTCCCATGGACCCACTGGGACCCATGGTAGGGCCAGCCTTGCATACAAGGAAAGTGTTCTGCAATTCATAGAAATAAACCGGGCAGGGCTGATAACACTGCTTAAAATGGCACTGCAGAGGATCCATGAATTTACAAGCTCGTTGTATTTCTGGCAGTGTTTAACAAAACACTTTTTAAAGATATGTTTACAGACCTAAAGAGAATATAAGAGAAGCTTATTGTAAGGGTTTAATACACTATAGTGCTTGTTCAACAAGGTACATGTATAAATGGCATGATGAACAAGGGGTTCAAACAAGCTCATTGCTGCTACTGCAGCTAGAGCTCGGCACCAACTTTAACAGCCAGTGAAGTGTTTTTAAATAAAAGTGATTTGGGCAGCTCTAGAGCCACCTGAAAGAGTGCCCCCCCCCCCATTTACAGTGGCCATCATGATTCTCAGGTTTTTCCCTTCCTCCGGGAGCACAGGATAAGGGGAGACTGCTACTACAGTTAGAGTAAGAGGTAATCAGGGACCATCCATTCCTCTATATCCCCTGCGACAAATAAACCTGGAAACAACTTGTATTAGGTCTTTCCTTATTCAGTTATTCAAACAAAATCTGTGCTTGACTAGCTGCAGTGGAGGGCAGTGGAGACATTGAGGGTCTAATAGGCCCCTGATGTCACCATAAAAAGTAACTGTCATCTGTCCAAGGCTTTTATATAGGGGGCTTAATAGTTAAATAAAGTAAAAAGTGTAAAAAAAAAACATTAATTTAAATATTAAAAAAAATAAAACACCCAGTCACCCCAATAAACACCCCAATTCAAATACACAATACAGGGCAGGCACTTGTAAGTAAACATAAATTACAGAACACATGTGAGGTATTGATGCGAATGTCAGAGTGAGAGGAACAATTCTAGTGCTCTAAATAGATAAACTGTAATGTCTTTTAAAATGCCGCTTATGGAGAATTTGGGATGTATCCACTTCGTGCTCACAGTTCCCCCAAATAGATGAAAGGCTTACCAAATGATTTTGACCCCCTTTTGTTAGTGAGTCATACAGCACTTTTCACAGAAAATCTGGCAGGACTTTTAAGGTCTCCACCTTCTTCCACCAAATGTGGACTTACCATCAAAACGGAATCCTATTCCTCTTATGCTTTTCCCCTTCAATGTATACCGGCATTAAAATATAAACAGTTCCAAAGTGTAGTATGTTTAAATATTCATAGAACAAACACATACATATCTACTTACACAACTGGACAAAAACTCCTCAATCCTCAATAATAAAGGTAGGTAAAAGGCTCTCCAGATATCAAAACAAAAAGAAGGACTCAGGGATTGATTTACTAAAACTGGAGAGTGTAAAAGCTGGTGCAGCTGTTCATGGTAGCCATTCAGCTTTTAACTTCAGCTTGTTCAATTAAGCTTTGACAAAAAAACCTGGAAGCTAATTGGTTTTTATGCAGAGCTGCACCAGATTTTGCACTCTACAATTTTAGTAAATCAACCCCATAGTGTAGTATGTTATAGTATCCCAAATTGCTGATTGGTAACTACAGGTATGCATACAGTAGCTGCACCAGATTCTGTGTGCACCAGTTTTAGTAAATATCCCCCTATAAGTCTTTTTTTATTTTTATGTTGGCCTCGAGTGGATGAGAAGGGGAATTCTATGACTCTGCGTGAAAGAGGAATGTACCTTACACATTTTATGTGCAGTGCATTATTTTGACTTGCTTATTAGCTGGACAGAAATTTCTGGTGAGCCTTCTACCTACCTTTAGTATTGAGGGTTGAGGAGTTTTCATCTAGTTATTTGCTGTGTGAGTAGGTATGTATGTGTTTGTTATATGATTATTTAAGCATACCACACTATGGAGTTGTCCAAAAAAATTGCCCCAGTAGACAAATGGTTAAGGAGGTGTACACATTAAATGTGTTTCCTGCCGTAAAATACATAAACCCGTTTGGCAAGACATGCAGCAAAACCCATTTACTCCTGAGGAGCTTGTTCACATCATTGCACTTCATTGTACTGTATTTTCAGTTAGCACATATTTTGAATTATTATTGCAGTATTTACCCTAAAGTAAATTTGTATATGACTTTCACTTTTTTAAATCTTACACTTTCATTTTTCTTTCATTGTTTTATATTTGCAGATTACCCACTAGACCCAATTTTCAGTGACTAAGTGCAATAAGTGGTGAGATAATAGGTTTGTTCTATTTAAGGAGGAGAGATTGTTCACTTTGGAAAGTGAATGTTCTAAACCTTAGTAAATAAAATGAAGTGCGCATTTCAATCATTCAACTTCATAAAAGAAAAAACATCTACAGAATCAATATTTTTAAAATATGAACACATGTTGATAAGGTTCTATGAAGCAGCCCATTATGACTAAAATTAAGAAAACACCTTGCACTTAGCCAGAGTCTGCTTTTTTATCTAAAGTGTAACTAATAAATTGACCAATATTTGGAGTACTAAATTAGAGATTACAAAATCCTAACCGATATTGTACACCATGCTCTTCTTGGGTTATAAAAAAGCTAATTTGTGGGATTTCGTTGAGGAAACATTAAAATTGTTACACTAATGACAGCAGACATTTACATGGCATTGAAATGCAAACCATAGATAAAGAAACTCCTTAGAAACAGATATATTATTTGTTTGTGGAAAAAAAAGTTACCACTTCAGAAATAGTGGCAATATGTTTTCTCACCTTCAAGGAGACAGATCCAGCTAACCCTAAATTTCACTGGTAATAACCCCATCACAGCTGTGCTCCTGCTATCTCTAGGTCAATCTAATTTATAACAATGACAATTCTCTGCATGTCATAATGAGGAATAGCCCCTGGGAGAGCAAATGATATAAAGGGAACTGAATTCCCATTGAGGCTTCAGGATACAGAATGCTAAAATATGACTTCTGTCTGAAAAAATAAAGGACAATGACATTATTTTTTAAGAAAATGTATTCATATGTTTGTGATTTGGTTTGCATCAATAATAACAGTGTATACATCTATGCAAACAAAAAATATCCACAGAATAAATAAAAAAGTCATTTAGAAGATTAAAATGAAGATTAAGATTATTTTTACGTGACCACATAGTGATTTTGCTTAGTGGTGAAACCCAAAGAATAAACATAGCCTTATGCATTTAAATTTCCTTTACAGATTATTTGAAAAACATAGCTGCCTCTTTGCAATATTTTCATATTTCCTTCTGCATTTGACATTCAGCTACAATTTCATAGAGAATTACAATATGTGGTACAAATAAAATGCCATGGATGGTTTAAAATAGAGAGAGTTAAGCAACATAAATTATTTTACAAATGACACAAAAACTATTCAAAATGTCTAAATTACCGTATATACTCGAGTATAAGCCGACTCGAGTATAAGCCGAGATACCTACTTTTACCAAAAAAACTGGGAAAATGTATTGACTCGAGTATAAGCCGAGGGGGGGGGATGTGCCCATTGCCCAACCTTACTGTGCCCATTGGCATCTCACTCTGCCACCTCACTGCACATTGTCACCTCACTGTGCCCATTGTCGTCTCACTGTGCCCCCTTACTGTGCCCATTGCCATCTCACTGCCCACTGTCACCTCACTGTGCCCCCTTACTGTGTCGATTCCGCCTCCCTGTGCCCGAGTCAGTACCTCAAAATCTTGTAATTCCGCGGCGGCGTCCATTGTTCAAATCTCGCGCCGTTCTCCCTGTCCCTTCCGTGATAGGCGTTTCCAGCAAACACTGTGTTGAGTGTTTGCGCCTATCACGGAGGTCCTCTCATTCGCCGACACCGTTTCCCAGCAGGCACTGTGTTCAGTGCTTGGCCAATCACGGACGTCGGACAAGAGGACCTCCGTGATAGGCGCAAACACTCATCACAGTGTTTTCTGGAAACGCCTATCGCCGAAGGGACAGAGAGAACGGCGCGAGATTTGAACAATAGACGCAGGCCGCAGAATTTCACGATTTTGAGGTACTGACTCGAGTATAAGCCGAGGGGTATACTTTTAGCCCTAAAAAAAGGGCTGAAAAACTCGGCTCATACTCGAGTATATACGGTAGTCCTAAATAAAGAGACAGGTTGGGTATCAACCATGGAAGAGAAAAATTAAGTAAATGTGGTAGAAAATCAAGCCTATTAAATAATTTGACTTTTAAAAATATATAGAACTTATAAATCACTTCACTCATTGATACACCTAGCTAGATTTATTCACAAGAAACAAATGGATAAAAGTAGTCCATGGACATTAGATGCTTGCTTTTGGGAAAATACCCAATCACGACATCTTTTAATTTTACGTATAGGATGTTAAAATGGAATGGAATAATAACATGGTATTAAATACCATTTGGTAAAACATTTCCAGTGGGAGACATACAGTCTTTCTGGCAAGGTTTCTAGAGGCAATTTGTAGCAATCTATTATATCGCTCTTTGAGTTGCCTTTACACATAAAGCCCCCAAAAAAAGATCTGGTCATGGTAATGAACAATTTGTTTCTACAAATAATCTTAATGTGTATATTCAGTTTTAGATTTAGTTGAATTGTTTTTTTATTATATCAGCCATGCAAAAATTTTAGAACTCTTAAAAATCCTGCCAAACATTCATACCCCTTGAAATTTTCCACATTTTGTCATTTTAAAACCAAAAATGTAAATGTATTTGTAGCAGTACCCTCTTGAGGGCTGCTGAGTGTTGTAGTCCATCTGTCACCCTGCCCAGCCAGGCACATAGTTCTCATTCAATCCAGAAAACCAGTATTAGAACTTTGTTTGTATTTTTATTGAGGGGAATAAACTTGGATGGGGAAGGGATATTCATGAGATGCCCAAACTGATTGCAGAAAAACATATATGGGGCCGACTATATACACCCCCAGTATACACAACTCCAATCTTCAACTCCAGCACATCACTTGCTTGCAGACTATCTCTCCTCAACACCTCCAGCACATCATTTGCTTGCACTTCTAGGACCAGCTGGCACTGATTTGTAGGCCTGACACTGGCTCAGCCAGGCCTAGGGTGAATCCCTTTGCAGGCAGGGACCGTGGGCCCCTTTAATGTAGCAAAAATATGGTAGTCCTTATTGCTAGCTGTCCACGTGGCTACTGAGCTCAGTACCACATTTTCAGGCCCTGCCAGCCCTCCTGCCTGCAGCTGCCTCTCTCTCCACTGCCCAAAACACCACAGTCCATCCTACTGGCTCTGCACCCATTCCAGACTGCAATCTCCCAGTCCTCTCAGGCGTGCCTCCTCAGTCCTCTCCCAACTGTGTGTCACTCACAAGCCATCTTGGCTGCAGCCTGTTGTTCCACTCCTGGAGACTTTGCCTGGCAGTGCTCTCCCGCGGTCCTCTCTTGCTCCCACGCCACCTGTCCAGGACACCTCCATGTGTCATGAGCAGGATCCTGTCCGTACCTCAGCCCCAGGCCCAAGGTCACCCCCCTGAGACTGGGGAGCTCCCTCAAAGACCCCGACAGCCTAACACCCCATCTCCAGCTTCCACCTGAACAACTCCTCTGCAGCTTGGCAGACCCTGGGTATTTAAGGAGGCCTGCCCCCTGCCAATACAAATTGGGGATTGGTCAGGGCTCCCCTCTCTACTTCCCTTTCCAGAAAACACCAGAACATTCTATAAATAAGTGTGAGGTCTTGGTGATGCTGCCTGTGAGTCACCCAGCTCTACTCTGAGTCACCCAGATCAAAACACACCCAGGCTTGGATGCCAGCCAAGCCTGGAAATTGACCTACTCTCACAAAAACATGCACTATCCTTCTAGCCCACTAGACGGTGCTACATATTTTATTGGGATTTTATGTGATAGACCAACAAAAAGTGGTACATAATTGTGAAGTGTGGAAGGAAAATAATAAATTATTTTAAGTTTTTTTTACAAATAAATATGTGAAAAGTGTGGCGTGCATTTTGTAGAACCACCTTTCACTGCAATTACAGCTGCAAGTCTTTTTGGGGATGTCTCTACCAGGTTTGCACATATAAAGTGTGACATTTATGTCCATTCTTCTTTGCAAAATAGCTCAAGCTCTGTCAGGTTGGATGGGAAGCATCTGTGAACAGCAATTTTCAAGTCTTGCCACAGATTCTCAATTGGATTTAGGTCTGGACTTTGACTGAATATGCTTTGATATAAACCACTCCATTGTAGCTCTGGCTGTAGGTTTAGGGTCAATGTCCTGCTGGAAGGTGAACTTCTGCCCCTGTCTCTAGTCTTTTGGAGACTTTAACAGGTTTTTGTCCAAGATTGTCCTGTGTTTGGCTCCATCCATCTGCCCATCAATTCTGACCAGCTTCCCTGTCACTGCTAAAGAAAAGCATCCCACAACATAATGCTGCCACCACCATGTTTCACCATGGGGATGATGTGTTCAGGGTGTTAGTTTTCCACCACATATAGCATTTTACTTTTAGGCCAGAAAGTTCAATTTTGGTCTCACCTGACCAGAACACCTTCTTCCACAAGTTTGCTGTGTCCCCCACATGGCTTCTCGCAAACTGAAAATGGGACCTCTTATGGTTTTCTTTCAACAATGGCTTTCTTCTTTCCACTCTTCCATAAAGACCAGATTTGTGGAGTGCACGACTAATAGTTGTTCTGTGGACAGATTCTCCCACCTGAGCTGTGGATCTCTGCAGCTCCTCTAGAGTTACCATGGGCTTCTTGGCTGCTTCTCTGATTAATGCTCTCCTTGCCCAGCCTGTCAGTTTAGGTAGACGGCCATTGTTCTGTCTCAACTACAAAGCGATAAAGTTCATCTCCAGGTTTAAGTAGGCCTTACTCAAGCTGGTTTGATATTCATCCCTTGCATCGATACAGGCAGTTTAACTCAATGAATAAACTCACAGTTAGGACGACAGACGATGAATCCTTTCAAATGTTCCGTTTAATGATGGATATTCATAGGTAGAAAAACGTTGCAGTTGTAAGCCACATGTAAGATGTTTAGCATGGAAGATATACAGGAGTAATGACCAGAATCAGGAAGTGGAGGAGATATATAAAGAACTACGGTGAGAGAGAGAGTTCAGCTAGAAAGAACGGGACAGATCTTAAAGACACAGAGCAAGAATAATCACATAGTGTAACACAACACTCCCCGTCTGAAATCTTTAGATTTCATAACCTTAAACTAAAATATATATTTTCAAAAAGTCCAATACTGACGAATGTCCTGGAACCTGTAATGAAAAACATGCAACAAGCAAATAATAAACGTAAGTTCAACAGGATGAAGAACATAAAGTCACAGTATGATGTCTTCAAAGAATTTCAAAGTTCTGAGTAGAACCTGTAGATGGCAGCAATGTACTCCCCGTCGTGCCAACAGCATGGCTAGTCCTTGCACAAGTCACTCACCTGGCAAAAGGAGTACTAACTCTGTAATTGGTCGACTAAAGGTTTGTGTCGATCCTCCCTTGGTTACCTTGACTTCTACCTTCCGGACTTTGTTATCGTCGCTGGGCATAACTTTAGTAATAAGACCCATAGGCCACTCATTCCGACAAACTTTCTTGTCTTTTAGAAGGATGAGGTCTCCAACCTTAAGATTCAGCTTAGATGCTTGCCATTTGTTACGACCTTGAAGGTGGTGAAGATACTTTTTCTTCCAGCGATGCCAGAACACATTGGCTAGATGCTGCACCTGCTTCCATTGATGCTCGTAATGGTGTGACCGCAGCTTCTGTTTTGTACTTACAGAAGTGTGGAGTGAGGTGTTCACAGTTCTTATTTCCTTATCATCTTCAGGGCTTACTAGTCCATAGGTGGTGTCGATAGTGGGTGAGTGGGAGTCCTCACACAGAAACCTTGGAGGTGACAGCCATAAGCTGTCCTGAAGAGCAGCAGGTGACACGGCTCTGGTCCCACAGTCAGCTGGGTTGAGTTCAGTGGGAACGTGCTGCCATTGACTTGGTAGAGAGAATCTCTTGATACGTTCAACCCTGTTGCTGACGAACACATAAAATTGTTTTGTTTGGTTGTTTATGTAACCAAGTACTACCTTACTGTCTGTATAGAAGGTGAAAGAATCAATTTTAGTGTCCATTTCACTTCGTATGACCTCTGCAATTTCTACTGCTAGCACGGCTGCACAAAGTTCAAGTCTTGGTATGGTATGTGCAGGCTTGGGAGTGAGTTTTACCTTGCCTAGGACAAAACTACAGTGTGATTCTCCATTCAGTTCAGAGGTCTTCAAATAGGCTACTGCAGCAATAGCTTCAACTGATGCATCAGAGAAAATATGAATCTCTCTCCGGTTAGCAGTTGAAGTGGAACCTGCAACATAGCAACGGGGAATCTGAAGTTTTTCTAGTGACTTCAAAGAATATCTCCACCTTTCCCACTTGTGTTGATTCTCACTAGGCAAGGGAGTATCCCAGTCTATGTTCTCAGCAGACAACTGTCTTAGTAAAATCTTACCTTGAATGGTAACTGGAGCAAGGAAACCCAGTGGGTCATAGATGCTATTCACCACGGACAGGACTCCTCTCTTAGTGAAGGGTTTGTCACAAGTTGACACTTGGAAGGTGAATTTGTCTTGCTTGATGTTCCACAACAAACCCAGACTTCGCTGTACAGGAGGCACATCTGTACCTAAGTCAAGGTTTTTTAGACTAGTGGCATAGTCCTCAGAGTGAAAGGCATTCATAAGTTCCTGGCTGTTGGATATAATCTTGTGCAGTCTAAGGTTTGCTACAGACAGCATCTCCTTTGTTCTGGTGAGAAGATCAATTGCTTCTTTAGCAGTTGGAAAGGACTTAAGTGCGTCGTCAACGTAGAAGTTTCTTTCAACAAATTGACGGGCATCAGATCCATATTTAACTTCTCCAGTCTGAGCTGTTGAGGTCATTGTCCTTGTGCCATAGAAACCTGAGGTAGTTTCTGTTGTCTTCTCTGACGATGAAGCAGTGAAACATCTGTTGAATGTCGGCCATTACTGCTACAGGCTCTTGTCTGAAACGAATCAAGACTCCTATTAGACTGTTGTTCAAGTTGGGTCCAGTAAGGAGCATGTTGTTAAGAGAAACACCTTCGTGCTGAGCACTGGAATCAAAGACAACTTTGATTTGGTCTGGTTTGCGTGGGTGATACACGCCAAAGGATGGAAGGTACCAGCATTCTTCTCCCTCTTTTAGTGGGGGAGCAGGCTCTGCATGATCTCTGTCAAATACATTTTGCATAAAGTCCACAAAGTGCTTTTGCATCTCTGGTTTCCTGCTTAAGTTTCGCTTTAAGGAGGAGAATCTACTGATGGCCTGCTGTAAGTTGTTGGGCAATCTCTCTCTTGGGAGACGAAAGGGTAGGGGTGCTACCCAGTTATTGGAGTCATCTTGAAAGAACTCATTGTCCATTACCTTGATGAATTCTTTGTCTTCCATTGAAGGAGCCAGTATGTCATCTTCACTGGTTGCATTAAACACTGTAGAGCCGAAGTCGCCATCATGGCAGGAGAAAGGGCTTGTGTCACCTGAGATACGTTGTTGCCATTCGTGGCTGGCTATCTTCTCTTTCACCCAGTAGTGATGTGGGCATGGCTCAAAGTAAGTGTTTCGGCCATTTGGCAGAACATTTGTCTTGAATGACGAAATGTTGGTAGGTATTTTCATTTTGCCTATGCAGACATTGCCTATGATGACCCACCCTAGATCCGTGCGCTGGGCAAATGGGGCATCTGGGGGTCCACTGACTTGTCTGTGTACCTTGTGAACTCTTAGAATGTCTCTTCCTAACAGAAGAAGGATCTGAGCATCTTTGTCAAGCGGCGGTATCTCATTTGCTATTACCTTGAGGTGAGGGTGATGGAAAGCAGCAGCTGGAGTAGGGATTTCTTCCCTGTTAGCAGGTATCTGGTTGCACTCAACAAGTGTAGGTAAGGGTAATTGCAAGTTACCTTTGAGAGAAGATACCATGAGTCCATGAGCCCTTCTTCCAGAAACCTCTATAGTTCCACTACAGGTACCCAAGGTGTAAGGATGAGCTTCGCCTTTTATTTCAAATAGATTGAACAATTCCGATTTTGCAAGTGATCGATTGCTCTGATCGTCTAAGATAGCATATGCCTTTAGAGACTTTTCTGGTTGATCCTTGTGGTATATGTTCACCATGGATATCTTAGCACAGGACTTACCACAGCGGTCTTCTCCACAAACTTCAGTGCAGGATGAAGAAATTATGGTAGAATTAGGCACTTGGTCTGTATTCTCCCCGCCATGCGTTAACCTGGGAGGAGTGTTGGCAGGTTGTGCAGAGCTGGGCTCAAGAGGATGGAGGGCTTGCACATGTTCTTCAGAGCCACACTCTATGCACTTGATGGACATATTACAGTCCCTTGCAAAATGTTCTGTAGAAGCACAGCACCTGAAACATACCCTAAATGTCTTTAAAAGCTCCTTGCGCTCTTCCAGAGGCTTTTTCCTAAAGCTGATACATTTATTGAGGGGGTGTGGCTTCTTGTGTATGGGACACTCTCTGTTAGGGTTTTCAATCTTCCTACTCTGTTTGTTCGTGGCCAGAACTGTGGTAGGAGTGGGAAGGATGTCAGTCTTTTTCACGGACACTGGGCCTCTATGGTTTCTATAGTTGCCCTGAAGACTGGTACTCTTAGGAAAGGGTGAGAAGAGGCTGTACTCACCGTAGGAAAAACTTGGATCGTTCTTGGTCTCTGCAATTTTCCTGATGAATTCACAGAAGAAAGAGAATGGAGGGAAGGAAACCTTGTTCTCTCTTTTGTACGATGACCCTAGTGCAGTCCATTTCTCTTGCAAACCATACGGGAGCTTGGAGACAATTGGGTTTACCCCTCTTGGAGTGTCAAGGTAACTGAGTCCAGGAAGTTTTGGGTCTGTCTTGGCTAGCTGAAGCTCAAGGAGAAGGTCACTCAGTCTCTGGAACTCCTTGTTGTCCTTACCGGATATCTTTGGGAAAGTTTCCAGACGCATGAACAAAGCATTTTCTATAGCTTCTGGACTGCCATAACTTTGCTCTAGTCGCTCCCATGCAGCTGTGAGGCCTGCAGTAGGATTGTCCATGAAAACCGATCTTAATGGCTTAACACGTGCAGCAAATAGAGGACCAAGCCATTTGATCAGCAGATTCAATTCTTGATCAGCTGTAATGCCAATATTGCTGATTGTAGTTCTGAAGGCACATTTCCAACTTCTGTAGTTCTCAGGTTGGTCATCAAAACTTGTAAGACCAGTCTTTGTGAGCTCTCTGCGAAGCATGTACCTCACAAACTCTTCTGTCTCAGTTGTCTCCGCCTTTATGTGAGATGCTGTTGGCTGTATGGTGCTGATTGTGTTATCTTTGACATTGTTGTTAAAAGACACAGGGAAATATGGTGCAGCAGATGCATCCAGGTGAGTTGCTTGCTTGAAGTCAGTTGTTCCAATGGTACGTTGATTCAAGGCTGTACCGATGACTGGAGATTGATGACTTGCTTGAAGCTTGCGCTGATGCTCTGTGACGTATGAAGGCAGGCAAGGTAGGCAGGTAGGAAATGCAGTGGAGTGATTTTGAGTGCAGGAAGTTGCTGGAACCTCTTTAACTTGAAGCTGTGAAGGAGTCTCTATGTAGTCGGGAGCATTGGAGACAATGGAGTGTGCACTGCAGTGGCTTAGGACATAGTCTTTAGTGCGTTTGAGGGGGTCTTCCATATCTGCTATGTTTAGGTTAATGCTGTCTTTCTCACTTGCACCTTCGTCTGCACTGATAGCTTGCTGTAGGACCCTTAGCTTTGCCATAGCTGCGTCATGTTTACACTGTTCATTTAAGGTTTCCATTGTTGCTCTTTGACGTGCTGACTGAGCTTCCGACTCTGCTCTCTGAGCTTCCAACTCTGCTCTTTGACGTGCTGACTGCGCTTCCAACTCTGCTCTCTGAGCTTCCAACTCTGCTCTTTAACGTGCTGACTGCGCTTCCAACTCTGCCCTTTTTTCTGCATATGCCACCTGCACTTTGCTGGCTTCCACTTCAACACGGGCATTAATAAGTCGCTCACTGAGTGTTGAGTATCTTGAACTATGGGATCTTGACGAGTTTTTAGAACGTCTGGTGGAAACAGATCTGTGAGATGCAGTGTCCTGTAACAGCTTTATTTTTGCTTCTGCCTTTAATCTGGTTTGCTGGATAAAACTGTCTCTTTCAATATTGAGAGCATTGACGCGCTTTAATTGCATCATCGCATTTTCTGACTTCATGTTTTGTAAGACATTAGTGAATTTGATGCTGGTAAGCTGATAAAGCTCATATGAGGCAGAAAGTTGTTTAATGGCACCCTCTAGTGTCAGTAGTTCACGTTCAACAGACACTGTATTGGCTTCAGCAAGGATTTTCTCCCAGACTAATTCCAAGCTATTTGACAATTCAGTCCTTGAAGCTTCATAATTCTCCATTACTTTCCAAGTGGGTTTAACTGAGCGTTTGGGTAACTCAGTTTCTTCAGGAACTTGTGAGGAAGGAGATGTGAGTTCACATGCAGAAGCTTGGTCACTCATGATAGCAGACTGACTGTGAAAGCAGGCAGGATCTGTGTGCTGAAATATGACACTGTGCAGATTGTCTCAGGCTATAAGGCTGCCATGTGCTGCTCTGTCCCTTCTGTCTTGCTATGAGGGCAGTAAATCTTGTCTGTTTCAGTACTGACATGCTAAACATCTTACATGTGGCTTACAACTGCAACGTTTTTCTACTGTTCTGTCTCAACTACAAAGCGATAAAGTTCATCTCCAGGTTTAAGTAGGCCTTACTCAAGCTGGTTTGATATTCATCCCTTGCATCGATACAGGCAGTTTAACTCAATGAATAAACTCACAGTTAGGACGACAGACGATGAATCCTTTCAAATGTTCCGTTTAATGATGGATATTCATAGGTAGAAAAACGTTGCAGTTGTAAGCCACATGTAAGATGTTTAGCATGGAAGATATACAGGAGTAATGACCAGAATCAGGAAGTGGAGGAGATATATAAAGAACTACGGTGAGAGAGAGTTCAGCTAGAAAGAAGGGGACAGATCTTAAAGACACAGAGCAAGAATAATCACATAGTGTAACACAACAGCCATGTCTTGGTAGATTTGCAGTTGTGCCATACTCTTTCCATTTTGAGATGATGGATTGAACAGTGCTCTGTGAGATGTTCAAAGCTTAGGATATTTTTTTATAACCTAACCCTGCTTTAAACTTCTCCACAACTTTATCCCTGACCAGTCTTGTGTGTTCCTTGGCCTTCATGATGCTGTTTGTTCACTAAGGTTCTCTAAAAAACCTCTGAGGGCTTCACAGAACAGCTGTATCTATACTGAGATTAAATTACACACAGGTGGACTCTATTTACTAATTAGGTGTCTTCTGAAGGCAGTTGGTTCCACTTTTAGTTAGGGGTATCAGAGTAAAGGGGGATGAATACAAATGCACGTCACACTTTTCAGATATTTATTGGTAAAAGATTTTGAAAACCATTTATCATTTTCCTTCCGCTTCACAATTATGTGACACTTTGTGTTGGTCTATCACAAATCCCAATAAAATACATTTACGTTTTTCGTTATAACATCAAAAAATGTTGAAAATTTTAAGGGGTATGAATACTTTTTCAACTCACTGTAATGCTACTTAAGCTCTAAATTATTGAAACATATACACTTTAGCTATACACAGCATAGATCAGCTTAGTTTGCCCTTATAAAGGGAGGTATTTAAATGATGAAATTTTTTTTAAATGATCAGATCGCATCATCAAATTCAATAATGCTTCTCAGGAAAA
Source organism: Rana muscosa (assembly GCA_029206835.1). Taxonomy (NCBI): domain Eukaryota; kingdom Metazoa; phylum Chordata; class Amphibia; order Anura; family Ranidae; genus Rana; species Rana muscosa. The sequence goes on from CM055117.1 coordinate 747,230,873, forward strand.
AACCCTAGTTCACAACATATACAGTTGTTGTTTTTTTTTTCTAATTAGCATGTATAAAGTATACTTAAACCTTGAACAAGACTGAAATGTATATATAATTTTCTAATTGGCTACCATAAGTGACCATGAGCTATGCTGTTGGCACAATCAGTCCTAATTTGCATTTCAGCTGTGTACATCCTTTCTCAGAAAAATATATAAAAATAATCATCTTTTCCATATACCTGTATGTATGCAAATTATGTTTAAAACTGTCTGCTCTAATAGGGCTATGTGCCCACAGGAGCTAAATATTTAGACTATGTTCGACAGCTGCATAGAAATAAATTGCATTTTTTAAAGAGTATATTGATCTAAATGCATAAATGCAGATACTTACCATACAGATGTTAAATGAAAAAAAAAAAAAATGAAGTGATGAAGAAAGAAAAAGGAGAAAATTAAGATTTTTTATTTTTTTTATATCCACAGTATTTTTTCTAACTCAAAAGTGTGTATCCACTTTGTAAAGAAAATTTCAGTTAAGTAGAAACCACGGAGACTTTCACTATCCTGGACTTCTTTCCCTCTGTTCCTATTCTCTTTCTATTTTTCCTTTTTTCCATAATCTGTCCTTTTCTTCTCTTTTTTTTTTTTTTCTTCTTTCTCTCCTTTTTATTTTTATACTCAAAATGGTAACGAAATATATCCAAATACGATATTCAGTTATAACAATATAATAGTTATACATTTCTAAGATCTTTCTAGAACTAACTGTTTTCTAATTAATTATTCTTTCATAGTTACCCCATATAATTCTAAATGGCTTAGCTTCACTAACATTATCACACTTTGATATTTTTGCAATATGTAACAGTTTTATATGATTTGAATACCTCAGTCTTTATTCGACAACTTGTTTATGTATATATAAGTTTATTCCATATTTTCAATATATATTTAACTAATGTTACCATTTGATGTCATTATTTATTGTTAATTGTATCTATTTTTATTATTTCAAACTCAATAAACAAATTTGACAAGAACATTTCAGTAAGTATGGATAAGCTGTGCTTAATTTGAATAATCATGTGCTTGCAAAAGTTTTTTTTTTCACTTGCACATGATTGGGTATTTAAAGTAGACAAGTAGACAGAACTCCACCTTATTCACTAACATGCACCTTCCAAAGTATGCATACACTTTCCAAAGTGAACAGTCTATATTCCCTCATCAAATAGTCTAAAGCAGTGGTCCCCCAACCTTTTTGGCACCGGGGACCGGCATTGTGGATGAAAATTGTGCCAAGGCCTGGCACAAGGGGAGGGGGGGTCTGAAATAGGCAGGGTGCCTTTAGCCAATCATTGAGAAGAATGGGTGTAGATTGCGCTGGACTGACTCTATCAGTCAGTGTTGTAGATTGGTAGGGTGTGGGCAGAGGGAAAAAAATTGTTTCCAGAGGTCCGTGTCCAATTTGGAAAATGGTGGTGATGAGCCCTGTTAGGGCTTGGGCTTCTACCTTGGTGTGCGTCCTTACGGTCGACTCTGCGTGTAATGTAGAAGAAATGAGGATAAAAGAACGCCCGGTGATCAAAGAGGTAAGTCATTTGTATTTTATTTGAAGTTTCAGCAATAAAAAGAGGCCAACTGAACACACAGTCAGCACTTCTAACAGTCCAGATCCATGTGTCAAAGGCACCCTCCAACAGGATCATCCCACAACTATTTCTGCTAGCAGCCCTGATGAATGGGGGAATCTTTAGTCCCCCAAAATGTATTTACCCTCTTTTTATTGCTGAAACTTCAAATTAAATACAAATTACTTACCCATTTTTGTATCACCGGGCGCTCCTTTATCCTCATTTCTTCTATGTTTAGCCAATCATGGCTCAGGGGCTAAGTCCACGCCCCACACTATATAAGGCTGCTTACAGGGAGGCCATATATAGTGTTATGAATGACAGAAGTTGGCTAAAGGCAGGCTAGTTAGTGCCGTGCAGGCAGTTTAGTACATATATATATATAGTATATATACGGTGAAGTCAGTGTAGTGTAGACTATATATACAGTGCGGGCAGTGTAATAATATATATTGTGAGGGGGTTAGCTCGGCAGCGGGTGTGTGTGACCCCCGAGATGGGCTCCCCACACAAAAACAGGCCCAGCAAACGGAGGTTGTGGTTTTCAAAATCAAAAAGGTGCGGTTTATTTTCTATTTACAGTGACAAAACACAGCAAAGCAAAAGAAACATAAACAAAATAAATCCTGGTCAACTTGACCTCTGACTAAACATACAGGTTTCCTAACTAACAACTGGGATCAGCCTAGTGCTGTCCTAGTCCCTAAGTCCCTGGTTTTAAATGTCCAAGCAAATAGCCACACAGGCTTTGTCTCACCGCACAGGGGTTCACTCTCCCTAGACAGTCCACACAGGTCTGGGTCCAGGCATGAGCTAACATCTAATGAAGCTGGGAGTTTTTATAGAGGCCTAAATGAGCTGACAAGCTTCAGCTGGTCTCATCAACTCCCTGTCTGCACGACGCCCAGCACTCTCCCTAGAGGTATGAGTCATCCATGAGCCTACTAGCCTCAGCTGGGCTTATACAACTCTCCACCTAGTTGTATAAGTCGGCGTAAAGCCTGAATCTGGGCGAAATATATCTACCCCCCTGGATGCAACCAGGTGACTTTACCTTCCTGCTGTCACATACCCCCCCCTCTTGTTTTAACCTCGGGGTTGGAACACCAGCAATTAGGCATTCATGTACTCGACACAAAGCATCCACATTCCCCATTTGAACGCCAGGGCGATGCTTTACTGTGAAGTTGAATTCCTGGAGGGCCAGGAACCACCTATTCACTCTTCTATTTGTTTCCTTGTTTTGAGCCATCCACTTTAACGGAGCGTGATCCGTAACCATGTCAAAGTGCCTACCTAGCAGGTAGTACCGAAGGGAATCTAGAGCCCACTTCACCGCTAAACACTCCTTTTCAACGGTGGCGTAATTTACCTCATGGGACTTCAACTTCCTGCTGAGGTAAATGACTGGGTGCTCTTCCCCGTTCCAGACCTGGGACAATACTGCTCCTAACCCCACATCTGACGCATCACTTTGTACGACAAAGTCTTTAGAGAAGTCGGGTGAGTACAACACTGGCTGGCTACATAAGGCTTGTTTCAAGAATTGGAATGCTGCCTCAGCCTCGGGGGTCCATTTAATCATGACCGACCCTTTCCCCTTCGTCAGGTTGGTTAGGGGCACAGCCTTAGAAGCAAAGTGGGGAATGAATCGCCGATAATACCCAGCGATTCCCAGAAAGGCTCGTACCTGCTTCTTGCTGTTGGGACGTGGCCAACTCTGGATGGCCTCGACTTTGTTGAGTTGGGGTTTTATTACTCCCCTCCCAATGGTGTACCCAAGATATTTGGCCTCCTCCTGCCCAATGGTACACTTCTTGGGGTTAGCCGTAAACCCCGCTTCCCGAACAGAGTCCAGGACTGCTTGCACTTTTGGCAGATGTGAGGCCCAATCTGTGCTATGGACAATTATGTCATCCAGGTAAGCCGCAGCATACTTCCGATGGGGCCTCAGCATCTGGTCCATTTTCCGCTGGAATGTGGCCGGCGCATTCTGTAACCCGAACGGCATTCTTTTGTATTGGAACGCCCCGTCTGGGGTTACAAATGCGGTTTTCTCTTTGGCCGACTTGGCCAGGGGGATTTGCCAATACCCTTTTGTGAGGTCAAGAGTCGTCATGTATCGGGCTGTTCCCAGCCGGTCGATCAACTCATCTATACGTGGCATGGGGTAGGTGTCAAATTTTGTAACTTTGTTCAACTGACGAAAATCGTTACAAAATCGCCAGCTCCCATCCGGTTTAGGCACCAACACAATGGGACTAGACCAATCACTTTGGGACTCCTCTATCACCCCTAAGTTCAGCATTTTCTGTACTTCCTCCCGTATTGCCTCCCGTCGGGCCTCTGGGATCCGATAGGGTTTTAACTTCACCCTTTCACCGGGCGGGGTAATGATGTCATGCTCTACCCCAGATGTTTGTCCCGGCAGCTCAGAGAATACCTCCTTGTTGCGAAGCACAAACTCCTTAACCTCCTGTTGTTGGGGTTGTGACAAGGTGGCTGCTATTCCAACCTCAGGAATCACGCAACCAGTTTGAGCTGGTGACCAAGTGTCTGCGACTAGGGACTCTCTATCCCTCCAGGCTTTCAACAGATTAACGTGATAGATCTGTTCGGGCTTTCGCCTTCCTGGTTGTCTGACCTTGTAATTCACTTCGCTCACTTTTTCCATTATCTCGTAGGGGCCTTGCCATTTGGCAAGGAATTTACTTTCAACCGTAGGGACAAGTACCAGTATCCTATCCCCCGGGGAAAAGGTACGGGTCTTGGCTCCACGGTTGTACACTCTCTGCTGTGCTAACTGCGCTTGGGCCAAATGTTCCTTCACGATGGGCATTACCTGTGCAATTCGGTCTTGCATCAGGGCGACATGCTCAATCACACTCCTGTGGGGAGAACTCTCACTTTCCCAAGTTTCCTTGGCAATATCCAACAGCCCTCTTGGGTGTCTCCCATACAGTAACTCAAAGGGGGAGAATCCCGTAGAGGATTGGGGCACCTCCCTAATAGCAAACATCAGATAAGGAAGTAGACAGTCCCAATCCTTTCCATCTCTATCCACCACTTTCTTCAACATTTGTTTTAGGGTTTTGTTGAACCTTTCAACCAGCCCATCGGTTTGGGGGTGATACACAGATGTACGTAATTGCGTCACTTTGAACAATTTACACAGCTCCTTCATAACCCGGGACATAAAGGGTGTACCTTGGTCCGTAAGCAGTTCTTTACAAATACCCACCCGGCTAAACACAAGAGATAGCTCTTTGGCTATGGTTTTGGCCGAGGTATTTCGGAGAGGGATCGCTTCTGGATAACGGGTGGCATAGTCCATTATAACTAATATGTACTGGTGCCCCCTAGCGGACTTGATTATAGGACCTACCAAATCCATGGCGATCCTCTCAAACGGGACCTCAATGATGGGTAGAGGGACCAGCGGGCTACGGAAATGTGGCATCGGGGCCGACCTCTGACACACAGGGCAGGAGGAACAATAATTTTCTATGTCCTTCATCACCCCCGGCCAATAGAATCTCTGTAATACCCTCTCTCGGGTTTTCTCTGTCCCCAGATGACCTCCAAGAATGTGCCCATGGGCCAACTCCAACACCAACTTCCTGTAAGGTTTGGGCACCACAAGCTGCTCAACGGTTTCTTCTGCCCTTTTTGCCACCCGATACAGTAGGTCCTTCTCTACGCTGAAGTATGGGTAAGTGCAGGTATTATCTGGGTTCACTAACTCGCCATCTATTTCCACTACGTTTTCCCGTGCCTTTATTAGGGCGGGGTCTTTTAACTGTTCTGTGGCAAAATTTTCCCTGTGAACCTCCAGATCAGAAAACTCCACAGACGGTAGGTTTTCGTCTGAGGAGGTGGGCTCCTCTCCAGTTTCTTGAGTCTCCCCTGCCAATACTGATAAGGGAAATTCCGGAGAGTCCTCACCACTCTCAGGGGAGTTCTGGCTATCACATTCCTGGTACATAGGGGCACCAGTGGGGGGCTCAGGATCATCCCACAGTTCCCAGAACTTCGGAAAATCCCTTCCCACAATGGCGTCATGCGGTAACTGAGATACTAAGCCCACTGGATGAGAGAGGGTACCTTTGGGGGTCTCGAAACACACTGTAGTCACTGGATACTCTCGGGTGTCCCCATGCACACAAATAACAGCTACCTTGCTATTCCCAGAGACCTCTGTTTTAACTAACTCAGCCTTTATCAGGGTCACAAGGCTACCTGAATCCAGCAATACCACAACATTTCTACCATTAACACACATTTTGCATAAATGTTTCTCAGTTCCTCGAATGGCAGTGCATGCGACTGTCGCACACAGCGACTGACGTCTGCCCGTCAGAAAGTCACACTGCATGGGTTCCTCCACAACCGGGCAATTGGCTGCAATATGTCCCGCTTGCCGGCAGCGGTAGCAAACGATCCTTCTTGCGGCCTCTTGAGCCGCTGATTTCCCAGGCTGTTCTCGCCAAACTTGGGGTAGAGCTCCCACCCTCTCACTCTCTCCACCCTCACCCCTTGGAATCCTCTTATCCGCCCCTGGGGATGGTCTGGTCTTAGGGTGGAAAGTCTGAGTGTCTCTGGAAGAGGCCGTCAGGTTCTCTGTAGCCAAGTATTTCTCCACACGATCCACAAGACCATCGGCCGTCTCTGGGTCTCCATGGCTTACCCACTTTTGGATGGCAGTAGGAAGAGCTCTCAAAAACCGATCCATTACAACACGTTCCACAATCTTTGGTGCGGACAAAGTCTCTGGCTGTAGCCACTTTCTGCTCAGGTGAATGAGATCATACATTTGAGACCTGGGGGGTTTTCCAAGCTGGAAAGTCCAGTTATGCACACGCTGAGCCCGGACAGCCTGGGTGACACCCAGCCTTGCCAATATTTCAGCTTTTAGCATCACATAGTCTTTTGCTTGGTTAGGCTCTAGGTCATAGTAAGCTTTCTGCGATTCACCAGTTAACAGAGGAGCCACCAGTCCAGCCCACTGCTCCTCAGGCCACTTTTCTCTTTCAGCGGTCCTTTCAAATGTGGTCAAAAATACCTCTGGATCATCCTCTCCAGTCATTTTTGTCAATAAACGACTCACCCCAAAGGACGCGGTATTAGTGGGACGGCTTTCCTCACTGGTCTGCGGACGTTGCTGCATTGCTACTTCCATCTGTTGTTGTAGTCTCTGCTCTTGCTTCTGCAACAGGTCTATGAAGCGGGCCTCAGATTGCTGCTGGGCTTGTTGCTGAGCCTCCAGACTCTGTTGCAAAGTTGCGTTTGTCTGCTGCTGGGCTGCAAGGCTCTGTTGATGAGCTTGCTGCTGGGCTGCGAAGTTCTGTTGTTGAGCTGCAAGGCTCTTTTGCAAACCTGCATTTGTCTGCTGTTGATTGGCATTTGCTAGAGCCAGCTGCTTCAGTATCTCCTCCATGCTGGTTTAAAAAAAAACTGCCACTGGTTCTCCACCAACTGTGAGGGGGTTAGCTCGGCAGCGGGTGTGTGTGACCCCCGAGATGGGCTCCCCACACAAAAACAGGCCCAGCAAACGGAGGTTGTGGTTTTCAAAATCAAAAAGGTGCGGTTTATTTTCTATTTACAGTGACAAAACACAGCAAAGCAAAAGAAACATAAACAAAATAAATCCTGGTCAACTTGACCTCTGACTAAACATACAGGTTTCCTAACTAACAACTGGGATCAGCCTAGTGCTGTCCTAGTCCCTAAGTCCCTGGTTTTAAATGTCCAAGCAAATAGCCACACAGGCTTTGTCTCACCGCACAGGGGTTCACTCTCCCTAGACAGTCCACACAGGTCTGGGTCCAGGCATGAGCTAACATCTAATGAAGCTGGGAGTTTTTATAGAGGCCTAAATGAGCTGACAAGCTTCAGCTGGTCTCATCAACTCCCTGTCTGCACGACGCCCAGCACTCTCCCTAGAGGTATGAGTCATCCATGAGCCTACTAGCCTCAGCTGGGCTTATACAACTCTCCACCTAGTTGTATAAGTCGGCGTAAAGCCTGAATCTGGGCGAAATATATCTACCCCCCTGGATGCAACCAGGTGACTTTACCTTCCTGCTGTCACAATATATATATATATGTATACTGTATGTATATATGTATATATATATATATATACTCTGCATTCAGTGTAAACTATATATACAGTGCAGGCAGTCTAATATATATAGTATGGCCACCGTGCTGCAGCTCAGTTTCAGGGTCTTGGCAATCTTCTCATAGCCTAGGCCAGTGATATGCAATTAGCGGACCTCCAGCTTTTTCAAAACTACAAGTCCCATCATGCCTCTGCCTCTGGGTGTCATGCTTGTGGCTGTCAGAGTCTTGCTATTCCTCATGGGAATTGTAGTTTTGCAACAGCTGGAGGTCCGCTAATTGCATATCCCTGGCCGAGGCCATCTTTATGTAGAGCAACCATATTTTTCAGATCTACAGAGAGTTCTTTGCCATGAGGTGCCATATTGTATCCCAGTGACCAGTATGAGAAAGTGAGAACGATAACAACTAACTTTAACACACCTGCTCCACATTCACACCTGAGACCTTGTAACACAAACGAGTCACATGACACTGGGGAGGGAAAATGACAAATTGGGCCCACTTTGGACATTTTCACTTAGGGGTGTACTCACTTTTGTTGCCAGCGGTTTATACATTAATGACTGTTTGCTGAGTTATTTTGGGGGGACAGAAAATTTACACTGTTATACAAGCTGTACACTCACTATTTTACATTGTAGTAAAGTGTAATTTCTTCAGTGTTGTCACATGAAAAGATATAATATATATAATATATATACATATTGTGAGGGGGTTAGCTCGGCAGCGGGTGTGGGTGACCCCCGGGATGGGCTCCCCACACAAAAACAGGCCCAGCAAACGGAGGTTGTGGTTTTCAAAATCAAAAAGGTGCGGTTTATTTTCTATTTATAGTGACAAAACACAGCAAAGCAAAAGAAACATAAACAAAATAAGTCCTGGTCAACTTGACCTCTAACTAAACATACAGGTTTCCTAACTAACAACTGGGATCAGCCTAGTGCTGTCCTAGTCCCTAAGTCCCTGGTTTTAAATGTCCAAGCAAATAGCCACACAGGCTTGGTCTCACCGCACAGGGGTTCACTCTCCCTAGACAGTCCACACAGGTCTGGTTCCAGGCATGAGCTAACATCTAATGAAGCTGGGAGTTCTTATAGAGGCCTAAATGAGCTGACAAGCTTCAGCTGGCCTCATCAACTCCCTGTCTGTACGACGTCCCACACTCTCCCTAGAGGTATGAGTCATCCATGAGCCCACTAGCCTTAGCTGGGCTTATACAACTCTCCGCCTAGTTTTATAAGTCGGCGTAAAGCCTGAATCTGGGCGAAATATATCTACCCCCCTGGATGCAACCAGGTGACTTTACCTTCCTGCTGTCACATACCCCCCCCTCTTGTTTTAACCTCGGGGTTGGAACACCAGCAATCAGGCATTCATGTACTCGAGACAAAGCATCCACATTCCCCATTTGAACGCCAGGGCGATGCTTTACTGTGAAGTTGAATTCCTGGAGGGCCAGGAACCACCTATTCACTCTTCTATTTGTTTCCTTGTTTTGAGCCATCCACTTTAACGGAGCGTGATCCGTAACCAAGTCAAAGTGCCTACCTAGCAGGTAGTACCGAAGGGAATCTAGAGCCCACTTCACCGCTAAACACTCCTTTTCAACGGTGGCGTAATTTACCTCATGGGACTTCAACTTCCTGCTGAGGTAAATGACTGGGTGCTCTTCCCCGTTCCAGACCTGGGACAATACTGCTCCTAACCCCACATCTGACGCATCACTTTGTACGACAAAGTCTTTAGAGAAGTCGGGTGAGTACAACACTGGCTGGCTACATAAGGCTTGTTTCAAGAATTGGAATGCTGCCTCAGCCTCGGGGGTCCATTTAATCATGACCGACCCTTTCCCCTTCGTCAGGTTGGTTAGGGGCACAGCCTTAGAAGCAAAGTGGGGAATGAATCGCCGATAATACCCAGCGATTCCCAGAAAGGCTCGTACCTGCTTCTTGCTGTTGGGACGTGGCCAACTCTGGATGGCCTCGACTTTGTTGAGTTGGGGTTTTAATACTCCCCTCCCAATGGTGTACCCAAGATATTTGGCCTCTTCCTGCCCAATGGTACACTTCTTGGGGTTAGCCGTAAACCCCGCTTCCCGAACAGAGTCCAGGACTGCTTGCACTTTTGGCAGATGTGAGGCCCAATCTGTGCTATGGACAATTACGTCATCCAGGTAAGCCGCAGCATACTTCCGATGGGGCCTCAGCATCTGGTCCATTTTCCGCTGGAATGTGGCCGGCGCATTCTGTAACCCGAACGGCATTCTTTTATATTGGAACGCCCCGCCTGGGGTTACAAATGCGGTTTTCTCTTTGGCCGACTTGGCCAGGGGGATTTGCCAATACCCTTTTGTGAGGTCAAGAGTCGTCATGTATCGGGCTGTTCCCAGCCGGTCGATCAACTCATCTATACGTGGCATGGGGTAGGTGTCAAATTTTGTAACTTTGTTCAACTGACGAAAATCGTTACAAAATCGCCAGCTCCCATCCGGTTTAGGCACCAACACAATGGGACTAGACCAATCACTTTGGGACTCCTCTATCACCCCTAAGTTCAGCATTTTCTGTACTTCCTCCCGTATTGCCTCCCGTCGGGCCTCTGGGATCCGATAGGGTTTTAACTTCACCCTTTCACCGGGCGGGGTAATGATGTCATGCTCTACCCCAGATGTTTGTCCCGGCAGCTCAGAGAATACCTCCTTGTTGCGAAGCACAAACTCCTTAACCTCCTGTTGTTGGGGTTGTGACAAGGTGGCTGCTATTCCAACCTCAGGAATCACGCAACCAGTTTGAGCTGGTGACCAAGTGTCTGCGACTAGGGACTCTCTATCCCTCCAGGCTTTAAACAGATTAACGTGATAGATCTGTTCGGGCTTTCGCCTTCCTGGTTGTCTGACCTTGTAATTCACTTCGCTCACTTTTTCCATTATCTCGTAGGGGCCTTGCCATTTGGCAAGGAATTTACTTTCAACCGTAGGGACAAGTACCAGTATCCTATCCCCCGGGGAAAAGGTACGGGTCTTGGCTCCACGGTTGTACACTCTCTGCTGTGCTAACTGCGCTTGGGCCAAATGTTCCTTCACGATGGGCATTACCTGTGCAATTCGGTCTTGCATCAGGGCGACATGCTCAATCACACTCCTGTGGGGAGAACTCTCACTTTCCCAAGTTTCCTTGGCAATATCCAACAGCCCTCTTGGGTGTCTCCCATACAGTAACTCAAAGGGGGAGAATCCCGTAGAGGATTGGGGCACCTCCCTAATAGCAAACATCAGATAAGGAAGTAGACAGTCCCAATCCTTTCCATCTCTATCCACCACTTTCTTCAACATTTGTTTTAGGGTTTTGTTGAATCTTTCAACCAGCCCATCGGTTTGGGGGTGATACACAGATGTACGTAATTGCATCACTTTGAACAATTTACACAGCTCCTTCATAACCCGGGACATAAAGGGTGTACCTTGGTCCGTAAGCAGTTCTTTACAAATACCCACCCGGCTAAACACAAGAGATAGCTCTTTGGCTATGGTTTTGGCCGAGGTATTTCGGAGAGGGATCGCTTCTGGATAACGGGTGGCATAGTCCATTATAACTAATATGTACTGGTGCCCCCTAGCGGACTTGATTATAGGACCTACCAAATCCATGGCGATCCTCTCAAACGGGACCTCAATGATGGGTAGAGGGACCAGCGGGCTACGGAAATGTGGCATCGGGGCCGACCTCTGACACACAGGGCAGGAGGAACAATAATTTTCTATGTCCTTCATCACCCCCGGCCAATAGAATCTCTGTAATACCCTCTCTCGGGTTTTCTCTGTCCCCAGATGACCTCCAAGAATGTGCCCATGAGCCAACTCCAACACCAACTTCCTGTAAGGTTTGGGCACCACAAGCTGCTCAACGGTTTCTTCTGCCCTTTTTGCCACCCGATACAGTAGGTCCTTCTCTACGCTGAAGTATGGGTAAGTGCAGGTATTATCTGGGTTCACTAACTCGCCATCTATTTTCACTACGTTTTCCCGTGCCTTTATTAGGGCGGGGTCTTTCAACTGTTCTGTGGCAAAGTTTTCCCTGTGAACCTCAAGATCAGAAAACTCCACAGACGGTAGGTTTTCGTCTGGGGAGGTGGGCTCCTCTCCAGTTTCTTGAGTCTCCCCTGCCAATACTGATAAGGGAAATTCCGGAGAGTCCTCACCACTCTCAGGGGAGTTCTGGCTATCACATTCCTGGTACATAGGGGCACCAGTGGGGGGCTCAGGATCATCCCACAGTTCCCAGAACTTCGGAAAATCCCTTCCCACAATGGCGTCATGCGGTAACTGAGATACTAAGCCCACTGGATGAAAGAGGGTACCTTTGGGGGTCTCGAAACACACTGTAGTCACTGGATACTCTCGGGTGTCCCCATGCACACAAATAACAGCTACCTTGCTATTCCCAGAGACCTCTGTTTTAACTAACTCAGCCTTTATCAGGGTCACAAGGCTACCTGAATCCAGCAATACCACAACATTTCTACCATTAACACACATTTTGCATAAATGTTTCTCAGTTCCTCGAATGGCAGTGCATGCGACTGTCGCACACAGCGACTGACGTCTGCCCGTCAGAAAGTCACACTGCATGGGTTCCTCCACAACCGGGCAATTGGCTGCAATATGTCCCGCTTGCCGGCAGCGGTAGCAAACGATCCTTCTTGCGGCCTCTTGAGCCGCTGATTTCCCAGGCTGTTCTCGCCAAACTTGGGGTAGAGCTCCCACCCTCTCACTCTCTCCACCCTCACCCCTTGGAATCCTCTTATCCGCCCCTGGGGATGGTCTGGTCTTAGGGTGGAAAGTCCGAGTGTCTCTGGAAGAGGCCGTCAGGTTCTCTGTAGCCAAGTATTTCTCCACACGATCCACAAGACCATCGGCCGTCTCTGGGTCTCCATGGCTTACCCACTTTTGGATGGCAGTAGGAAGAGCTCTCAAAAACCGATCCATTACAACACGTTCCACAATCTTTGGTGCGGACAAAGTCTCTGGCTGTAGCCACTTTCTGCTCAGGTGAATGAGATCATACATTTGAGACCTGGGGGGTTTTCCAAGCTGGAAAGTCCAGTTATGCACACGCTGAGCCCGGACAGCCAGGGTGACACCCAGCCTTGCCAATATTTCAGCTTTTAGCATCACATAGTCTTTTGCTTGGTTAGGCTCTAGGTCATAGTAAGCTTTCTGCGATTCACCAGTTAACAGAGGAGCCACCAGTCCAGCCCACTGCTCCTCAGGCCACTTTTCTCTTTCAGCGGTCCTTTCAAATGTGGTCAAAAATACCTCTGGATCATCCTCTCCAGTCATTTTTGTCAATAAACGACTGACCCCAAAGGACGCGGTATTAGTGGGATGGCTTTCCTCACTGGTCTGCGGACGTTGCTGCATTACTGCTTCCATCTGTTGTTGTAGTCTCTGCTCTTGCTTCTGCAACAGGTCTATGAAGCGGGCCTCAGATTGCTGCTGGGCTTGTTGCTGAGCCTCCAGACTCTGTTGCAAAGTTGCGTTTGTCTGCTGCTGGGCTGCAAGGCTCTGTTGATGAGCTTGCTGCTGGGCTGCAAGGCTCTGTTGATGAGCTTGCTGCTGGGCTGCAAGGCTCTTTTGCAAACCTGCATTTGTCTGCTGTTGATTGGCATTTGCTAGAGCCAGCTGTTTCAGTATCTCCTCCATGCTGGCTTAAAAAAAACTGCCACTGGTTCTCCACCAACTGTGAGGGGGTTAGCTCGGCAGCGGGTGTGGGTGACCCCCGGGATGGGCTCCCCACACAAAAACAGGCCCAGCAAACGGAGGTTGTGGTTTTCAAAATCAAAAAGGTGCGGTTTATTTTCTATTTACAGTGACAAAACACAGCAAAGCAAAAGAAACATAAACAAAATAAGTCCTGGTCAACTTGACCTCTAACTAAACATACAGGTTTCCTAACTAACAACTGGGATCAGCCTAGTGCTGTCCTAGTCCCTAAGTCCCTGGTTTTAAATGTCCAAGCAAATAGCCACACAGGCTTGGTCTCACCGCACAGGGGTTCACTCTCCCTAGACAGTCCACACAGGTCTGGTTCCAGGCATGAGCTAACATCTAATGAAGCTGGGAGTTCTTATAGAGGCCTAAATGAGCTGACAAGCTTCAGCTGGCCTCATCAACTCCCTGTCTGTACGACGCCCCACACTCTCCCTAGAGGTATGAGTCATCCATGAGCCCACTAGCCTTAGCTGGGCTTATACAACTCTCCGCCTAGTTGTATAAGTCGGCGTAAAGCCTGAATCTGGGCGAAATATATCTACCCCCCTGGATGAAACCAGGTGACTTTACCTTCCTGCTGTCACAATATATATATATATATATATATATACACATACACACAGATCTCCCCATATAAGCCTTTAAAATTAGCACTTTTGATTTTTCGTGTTCGTGTCCTATAGACTTTAATAGAGTTCGCATATGCGCACCAATTTTTCGCCTGTTTGCATGTTTTAGTAGATGCTCCAACACTGAAACTTAAAGTAAGAACAATGCTATCATTTAAGTAAACAAAATAATTCATTTTTGTATAATGTTGTTTCATGATAGCCAACACCAAAAAGACAAAAACTAGAAGCCAATCCAACGACGAGAGATTATTATTTTTATTCAAACACTCGTCAAAAATATTCTAGAATTGACTATATCTTCATTCACTCTAGACTCATTCCTAACTTGTTGTCACCTAAATATATCCCAACGTCCCGGTCTTATCACAAACCATTATTACTTTCCTTTTCTAATCTAACCACACTTACAAAGGGAATTTTAATTAGAAAATTAATCTTGTTCTTTTGATACTACATTACACCTAAAAACATATTTTGAATTTAACAAATCAGAAGATACTTCTCCATCTATAAATTGGGCAGCTCATAAAGCCTTTGTAAGAGGATTTTTAATCCAATTATCTTAAAAACTGAAAAAAGCCCATAACAAACTTATTGCTATTACAACTAAATTATATGATGACTTAATTGCCCTACATAAACAAACACAAGATTCTATTATTTTATCTCAAATAGAACATGCACGTTTAGATTTAAATTTGTGCCTAACCACTAGAGCTGAAAAAAAAATTAATCGGACACAACATACATTTTTTACATGGAGAGATAAACCAGGCTCTCTCCTAGCGAATAAACGTAATCCTAGAACTTATATTTCTGCTTTACCCAAAATTTAAATTATCAATGGCACTCTATCTCAAAATCCTATTCACATTCTTACAGAATTTCATTCATACTAAAACAAACTTTATCAAAAATCCCCAAATGATTCTGCAAATTCACTCCACAGTTTTCTAGAACGGAAAGAACTTCCTACACTTACTGCACAACATGCTAAAATTATGGATAAAGTTTTTACATATGATGAACTTGTTCAAGTTCTTAAGACACTGAAATTAAAAAAATATCCAGGACCTGATGGTTTACCCAACGGTTATTTTTAAAAATACGCTGATCTATTAATACCTCAACTGATGTTGTATTTATTTTTTTCTGTCTCAAATTTTTTATTAGGATTTCGTGGTATACAAGAAGTACAAGCTTACATCTATATTTCCTAAATACATAACAAGGTATAATTCAGTCAAAAGGAAAAACATAAAATTAATACATACACAAATGAGAAAGCACTCATTCAAATAAAGCAAAGAAAAAATAAATTCTGATGAGTCTAACAATTAAGTTGTAATAGTAAGGTTATAATATCCTAAAATATTTTTAATTTTTCAGGAGAGAGAGAGGGTAGAAAAATAAAAAGAAAAACCAAAAAGAAAAACAAGGACACATATGATCATGTCCCCGTATTCCAATAATATCGTGGTAATATAGTTACTTTCCCAGATCAAGCTATTGTGAGGTGTTGGATGAAAGACGATACTCTGTAGAATCCACAAATTGAATCCAGCATGCCCATTTTTCATGATTTTTTTTTGGAGATCCTCTAGCTTGTAGAATCAAATCCTCCATTTCAGCGATTCCCCCTATCCTCTGAAACCATTCAGAAATACAAGGGGGTGACTTGTCTTTCCAATGTACTGGTATACAAAGCCTAGCAGCATTAATGAGGTGTAAGATAATAGATCTTTTGTATATGGAATGCGATAAGGAAGTGTGGTGTAGCAGGTATTGAGCTGCTGTAAAATCTGGGGTATAGGTTGTAATACAGGAAATAAGATGGTGAACTTCCTTCCAATATGGCTGTATACGGGGGCAATCCCACCAAATGTGAAGAAGTGTCCCATGGGAGGCTTCACATCGCCAACATACAGGTGGAACTCTGGGATTAAATTTATGAATTGTAGATGGCGTCCTGTACCATCTAGAATATATTTTAAAACCGTTCTCTTGAGCTAGCACATTCATGGAACCCTTATGAATGTATGTGAAGATGTTTTCCCAATCCTCTTGAGAAAGATTCATGTCAAGTTCCCTTTCCCATTTTTGGCAAGCAATATCTTCTTTAGGGTTAGTTTTTGCAAACAAAAGAGCATACATAGTGGAAATTAAATGCCTTTGGGGATCAAACTTAAAACAAATGTTCTCAAAGGGAGTTTTGTTTCTGTACTATAAAGCCGATGATTTAGAAGTGAGCAGGGAATGTTTGATTTTTTCGTAATCTAAGTAAGACATACCACTGTCGGGGTATTTGAAAAGAAAATCATTGAAAGGAAGAAATTTCTCCTTGTCAAAAAAGGTTTCAGCCCTAAGTGAGGGAGTTGGAAAGGAGTCGTGTGTGGGCTGTAGGAGTGTCCAAAAGGAAGTCCGGGTTATGGTTAATGGGGGTTATGGGTCCAGGAGAAGAGGAAATGTCAAACTTGTTACAAAGTAATCTAAAGATTTGCAATGTGGGACCCGTAAAAGGATGGACGCTAATTTCTCGTAGTATTTTGCAAGGGCAAATCCAGGGTAAATGGTGTATTGGTAATTTAGAGGTCAGTCCTTCAAGTTCAATCCAAGCTTTGGTGTTTGCATGGAGGTGCCAGTCTACTATTTGGGTTAAATGGCAAGACCAGTAATATTTTCAGATATCAGGTAAACCGATGCCACCCATCAATTTAGGAATCAGTAATTTGTCCCAATTTATTCTAGGTTGTTTAGAGGCCCAAATGAATTTAGAGCATAACTTTTTATACATGGTGAAGAAAGAAGCAGGTCATTTGATCGGGATAGTTTGTAAGAGGTAGAGGAGTCTAGGGAGGGTATTCATTATTATTATAGCTGGCCCCCGAACCAAGAAAAAAAGCCCTTAGCCCAATTTAGAAGATCTTTTAAAATGGTTTTAAGTAAGGGAAGGACATTTCTGGAATATAGATCCTGCAATCTCGATGGAATTTGGATACCTAGATAAGTAAGGGTTTGATCTTCCCAACCAAAGGGGAAATTACTTTGGCATAATGAAACTATATTGGCAGGTAGTGATACATTTAGTGCTCTGGATTTAGCAAAATTAATTTGTAAATTTGAAAGTAAGTTAAGGACTGAAAAATCTTTCAATAAATTGGGTATCATAGTGATAGGTTCAGAGAGAAAAAGTAAAATGTCGTCTGCGTAGGCAGCTAGTTTGTAGTTTCTGTTATGAATTTCAATTCCCTTAATGTCTGAATTATCTCAAATCCTGCGAAGAATAGATTCTAAAGTAAGTATAAAGATGATAGGAGACAAGGGGCACCCCTGACGTGTTCCGTTCGACACGGAGAAGTGTCCGACAAGCAACCGTTAATCTTGATTCTTGCAGTAGGTGCAGAATAGAGTGCAAGGATAAAGCGAAGCATACGCTCCCTGAATCCTATTGCTTTTAGTGCTTCTGTCATAATTAACCACTTAACGACCGCCCACCGCCGATTTACGTCGGCAGAATGGCACCGACAGGCAGAATCACGTAGATCTACGTGATCGCCTTTGTGCAGTTGGGGGGTCCATCCGGACCCCCCTTCACTGCAGTGAGCGGCCGTTAAGTGTTCGGGAGCGATCAGGCATGAGGGGGCGGCCGCTCGATTCCGCCCCCCCCTCGCGATCGCTCCCGGCGAATGAAATTGCTTCCTCCTGCCTGAAATGTAAACACAGGCTGGAGGAAGTGATGTCATCTCCCTCGCCGCGGTCTTTTCGTTCCCGGCGCCGAGGAGAGAAGAAACAGGTTAGTGCACCAACAGTCCACTGACACGTAGGTACACATAGGCACACAAATCACCCCCCAGTCACCCCCAGATCACCCCCCAGGTCACCCCAAAGCCCCCAATCACAGTGTCACTGATTGTAGTGATCATTTATTTTACTGATCACTGCATTTAGTGTCATCTGTGATTGTAAAAGTTGCAGGGCAGTTAGGATCAGGCCCCTTTAGGTCCAGGGTAGCCCCCTAACCCCCCTAATAAAGGTTTAACCCCTTGATCACCCCCCAGGTAACCCTTTCACCCCCTAACTTCAGCATCACTAAGCGATTGTTTTTCCGATCGCTGTATTCGTGTCGCTGGTGTTTTAGATAGGCAGTTATTTTTTTTTAGGTTCGCCGCAGGTTTTTATTAGTGTCAGGTACCCCCATATATTATTTTAACCCCCTGATTGCCCCTAGAGTTAACCCTTTCACCAGTGATCGCCGTATAAGCGTCACTGGTGTCACTGGTTAGCCAGTAAGTTATTTAGTTATTTAGGTTACCCGTCAGGTTTTTATATAGTGTCAGGTACCCCCATATTTAACCTAATAAAGGTTTTAACCCCCTGATTGCCCCTAGTTAACCCTTTCACCAGTGATCACCATATAAAGGTTACGGGTGACGCTGGTTGATTAGTTTGCTTTTTATAGCATCAGGGCACCCGCCGTATATAACCCAATAAAGGTTTAACCCCCCTGATCGCCCGGCGGGTGAGATCAATTAGGTTTTAGCGCCAGAGAGGGTCTGCGTCGCCCCAGGCAGTGTTAGGTTAGTGCCAGTAACGCTAACACCCACGCGCAAAGCATACACCCCCCTTAGTGGTATAGTATCTGATCAGATCTATACTAGCATCCCCAGCGGTTTAGGGTTCCCAAAAACGCAGTGTTAGCGGGATCAGCCCAGATACCTGCTAGCGCCTGCGTTTAGCCCCTCCGCCCAGCCCAGCCCAGCCCAGCCCAGCCCACCCAAGTGCAGTATCGATCGATCACTGTCACTTACCAAACACAACACACATAACTGCAGCGTTTGCAGAGACAGGCCTGATCCCTGCGATCGCTAACAGTTTTTTTGTAGCGTTTGATATATTTGCTGACGACAGTCAGGTGCTTTTTTTCCTGTGAATCTTACTAGTGTACCCCTAAATTTAGAGCCCAAAATGGCAAGACGAAGGTACACTAGTAAAGAGGCCTACGAGATTCTGAGCATGACAGATAGTGAAGAGGAGGTCACGTATCTGTCAGATTCAGGCTCAGAATATCTTCCCGTAGAAGACAGTGACGTCAGCGGCCCCACGTCAGATAGCTCTGACGACGAAGTTGAGGTCCCTGCTAAGGTCAGGTGTACCCGATCCCGATCTTCTGAGGTTGTTGAGGAGCAAGAACCGCAGGTCTCTCGTATCATGGAGCAGAGTAGTACTAGCGCCGCTATTCCTTCTGGTGAACTGGCAAGCACCAGCGGCCTAGTACAGCCTGGACGTACATCCAGCACTGCAGTAACACTTGGTGACGTGGCGAGTCCCATAAGTGCAGTTCAAGCTGGCGAGGTGGCAAGCACAAGTAGTGTCCCGCTGCCACCAAGAAGACAAAGGCAGGCCCGTCGTGCCCATACTGCCCTTCCTGCAGAATTCGCCTATCCTGATTGGGTCCCCACCACTTCTGCAGAACCCGTACTTCCCCCATTCACTGCCCAACCCGGTATTCAGGTGGAAACAGCTGATTTTATTCCAATTGATTTTTATTCGCTGTTTTTCACGGAAGATCTCTATAGATCTATTGTGGACCAGAGTAATTTATATGCTGGTCAATTTATCGCCGCTAACCCCCAGTTGCCTAAAATTGCCAGAAATTGGAAACCAATTACGGTTTCCGAATTTAAGACCTTTCTGGGCCTTTCCCTCAACATGGGCACACATAAATTTCCGTCATTGCGTGCTTATTGGTCCACGCACCCAATTGACCACATGCCCGTGTTCTCTGCCTCCATGTCCAGGGCACGATACGAGCAGATTTTGCGGTTCATGCACTTCAACGACAATGAACTTTGTCGTCCACGTGGGGACCCTGAATACGACCGGCTCTATAAAATTCGGCCCCTCATAAACCACTTCAACGAACGTTTTGCAGCCTTGTTTACTCCCGATCAAGTTGTCTGCGTTGATGAGTCCCTGATTAAATTTTCTGGCCGCTTGTCTTTCAAGCAGTACCTTCCCAGCAAGCGTGCCAGATACGGGGTCAAGCTCTACAAGTTCTGTGACAGGGCAACAGGCTATGTAGTGAACTTTACGGTTTATGAGGGAAAAGATAGTCAGATTGAGTCGGTCAACTGCCCGGATTACATAGGGAGCGCTGGCAAGATAGTGTGGAACTTGGTGTCACCCTTATTCGGAAAGGGGTACCACTTGTATGTGGACAATTATTACACGAGCGTGCCACTGTTTAGTCACTTGTTTGATCATCAGATTGGAGCATGTGGCACCGTGCGACCTAATCGCCGGGGCTTTCCCCAGCGGCTTGTAGATGCCCGTCTTAGGCTGGGGGAGAGAGCCTGCTTGAAGTGTAATAACTTGCTCGCTATGAAGTGGAGGGACAATAAGAATGTTTTCCTTCTTACCTCCCTTCATGCAGACACGACAGTCCAAATTCGTACGGCGACTGGTGTTGTGGAGAAACCCCTCTGTGTCCACGAATATAACCAAAATATGGGAGGGGTGGACCTCAACGACCAGTTGATGGCGCCGTATCTAATTGACCGTAAGGCGAGACGCTGGTACAAAAAAGTGTCTCTATCATTATTCCAATTGGCTTTGCTGAACGCTCATGTGCTATACAGAGCTTCAGGCGGGACGTTATCTCTTCTAAAATTCCAGAATGAGATAGTCACAGAACTCCTGTATCCAGGCGGTTCTGCACCTCACCATCCCCTACCAAATGCAGTAAGCCGGCTGCATGAGAGGCATTATTCGTATGTCCTCCCGAGTACCCCTACCCAAAGCCACCCCCAAAAAAGATGTCGTGTCTGTAGCAAGCGCGGATTTAGGCGTGACACCCGTAGTTTTTGTCCACTCTGTCCTGACAAGCCTGGTCTTTGCCAAGGTGAATGTTTTGAACGCTACCACTCAAAAGTGAAGTTTTAGCGTAGGGTACAGCATTTCACAGACAAGGACACACTTACACAGGGTCTCCCAAGATGCCATTACATTTTGAGAGACCCGAACCATTACAGTTGTAAAGTTACAAAAAAAAGTGTAAAAAAGAAAAAAAAAACGTAAAAAACAAAACACAAAAAAAATATAAAATAAAAAAAACAAAAATAGTTGTCGTTTTATTGTTCTCTCTCTCTCTATTTTCTCTCTATTGTTCTGCTCTTTTTTACTGTATTCTATTCTGCAATGTTTTATCATGCTTGCTTTTCAGGTATGTAATTTTTTGTTTTCAGGTGCGCCATTCAACTGCAGCGCGGAATTATTTATCTTGACAGCAACAGCGTTTGCTCCCACGATACATAAAGCCGTGACTCCAGTGCTGTAGGAGGTGATTTCACCACCACAGTTAAAAAAAAGAGCATATATGCCGAAGCATGGGGGCAGCAGGGGCGGAGGAACGATTTTGCTCCTAATGCCGCGTACATACGGTCGAAATTCCGACGGAGGCCTGCCCATGGAAAATTCCGACCGTGTGTACGCGGCATAACTTTTTTGCGGGAGGATGCCCCCATGCTTCGGCATATATATATTTTAGGCACAGGTTGCGTTAAAACATTTTTTTATTTTTTACTAGGTTTTGTTTTGGTATTTGCTTTGCAGGTATGGCATGGTAAGGTCTTACTGTTGTACTGTAATGTTACTTTGTTTTAATGTTAACCACCATTTGCTTAGCAGGTACGCCATTCAGTTGCAGCGCGGATCTATTTATCTTGACAGCAACAGCGTTTGCTCCTACGATACATAAAGCCGTGACTCCAACGCTGTAGGAGGTGATTTCACCACCACAGTTAAAAAAAAGAGCATATATGCCGAAGCATGGGGGCAGCAGGGGCGGAGGAGCGATTTTGCTCCTAATGCCGCGTATATACGGTCGAAATTCCAACGGAGGCTTGCCCGTGGAAAAGTCCGACCGTGTGTACGCGGCATAACCTTTTATGCCGCGTACATACGGTCGAAATTCCGACGAAGGCTTGACCGTGTGTACGCGGCATAACTTTTTTGCGGGAGGATGCCCCCATGCTTCGGCATATATGCCCATCATTAGAAGTGGGTGGATGAAGGGAGGTATTCTAATGGTGGGCATACCCACCAATCAATCTCTTTTTTTCGTTCAGCCAATAGGCTGTATGAAAAAAAAGATTACAATACATGTCCAACAAGGACCAGCAACGTACTGGTATGTTGCTGGACTTTGAATGTTTATACCAGAATGATGCCTGCGGGTTTAGGTATCATCTTGGTATCATTCTTTTCAGCCAGCAGCCGGCTTTCATGTAAAAGCAATTCTAGCAGATAATTAGCCTCTAGACTGCTTTTACAAGCAGTGGGAGGGAATGTCCCCCCCCCGGATATAAAAAGCGCCATTGGGAAATTGGGAAAGCATTTTATCACACCGATCTTGGTGTGGTCAGATGCTTTGAGGGCAGAGGAAAGATCTAGGGTCTAACCCCCCAATTTTTTTCAAAAAAAGAGTACCTGTCACTACTTATTGCTATCATAGGGGATATTTACATTCCCTGAGATAACGATAAAAATGGTAAAAAAAATAAAATATGGAAGGCACAGTTTAAAAATAAAATAAAAAAGCCAAATAAATAATAAAAAAAAAAAAGCACCGCTGTCCCCCCCTGCTCTTGCGCAAAGGCGAACGCAAGCGTCGGTCTAGCGTCATATGTAAACAGCAATTGCATCATGCATGTGAGGTATCACCGCGAAGGTCAGATCGAGGGCAGTCATTTTAGCAGTAGACCTTCTCTGTAAATCTAACGTGGTAACCTGTAAAGGCTTTTAAATGCTTTTAAAAATGAATGTAGTTTGTCGCCGCTGCGCGTTTGTGCGCAATTTTAAAGCATGTCGTGTTTGGTATCCATGTACTCGGCCTATGATCATCTTTTTTATTTCATCAAACATTTGGGCAATATAGTGTTTTTTAGTGCATTAAAAATAAAAAAAGTGTGTTTTTCCCCCAAAAAATGCGTTTGAAAAATCGCTGCGCAAATACTGTGTGGAAAAAAAAAATGCAACACCCACTATTTTAATCTGTAGGGCCTTTGCTTTAAAAAAATATATAATGTTTGGGGGTTCAACATAATTTTGTTGCAAAAAAAATTTTTTTTTCATGTAAACAAAAAGTGTCAGAAAGGGCTTTGTCTTCAAGTGGTTAGAAGAGTGGATGATGTGTGACATAAGCTTCCTAATGTTGTGCATAAAATGCCAGGACAGTTCAAAACCCCCCCAAATGACCCCATTTTGTAAAGTAGACACCTCAAGCTATTTGCTGAGAGGCATGTTGAGCCCATTGAATATTTTTTTTTTGTCCCAAGTGATTGAATAATGACCAAAAAAAAAAATGTACAAAAAGTTGTCACTAAATTATATATTGCTCAAACATGCCATGGGCATATGTGGAATTACACCCCAAAATACATTCTGTTGCTTCTCCTGAGTACGGGGATACTTTTTGGGAGCCTAGTCGCGTACGGGACCCCAAAAACCAAGCACCGCCTTCAGGATTTCTATGGGTGTAAATTTTTGATTTCACTCCTCACTGCCTATCACAGTTTCGGAGGCCATGGAATGCCCAGATGGCATAAACCCCCCCAAATGACCCCATTTTGGAAATTAGACACCCCAAGCTATTTGCTGAGAGGTATGTTGAGTATTTTGCAGACCTCGCTTTTTGTCACAAAGTTTTGAAAATGTAAAAAAAAAAGAAAAAAAGAAAAAAAAATGTCTTTCTTAATTTTCAAAAACAAATGAGAGCTGTAAAATACTCACCATGCCTCTCAGCAAATAGCTTGGGGTGTCTACTTTCCAAAATGGGGTCATTTGTGGGGGTTTTGGGCTATTTTGACATTTTATGGCCTTCAAAACTGTGATAGGTAGTGAGGAGTGAAATCAAAAATTTATGCCCTTAGAAACCTTGAAGGCGGTGCTTGGTTTTTGGGGTCCCGTACGCGGCTAGGCTCCCAAAAAGTCCCACACATGTGGTATCCCCGTACTCAGGAGAAGCAGCAGAATGTATTCTGGGGTGTAATTTCACATATAACCATGGCATGTGTGAGCAATATATCATTTAGTGACAACTTTTTGTACATTTTTTTTTCTTTTTGTCATTATTCAATCATTTGGGACAAAAAAAAATATTCAATGGGCTCAACATGCCTCTCAGCAAATAGCTTGGGGTGTCTACTTTCCAAAATGGGGTCATTTGGGGGGGTTTTGTGCCATCTTGGCATTTTATGGCCTTCAAAACTGTGATAGGTAGTAAGGAGCGAAATCAAAAATTTATGCCCTTAGAAACCTTGAAGGCGGTGCTTGGTTTTTGGGGTCCCGTACGCGGCTAGGCTCCCAAAAAGTCCCACACATGTGGTATCCCCGTACTCAGGAGAAGCAGCAGAATGTATTTTGGGGTGTAATTTCACATATGCCCATGGCATGTGTGAGCAATATATCATTTAGTGACAACTTTGTGCAAAAAAAAAAAAGTTTGTCATATTCCCGCAACCTGTGGCAAAATATAAAATATTCCATGGACTCAACATGCCTCTCAGCAAATAGCTTGGGGTGTCTACTTTCCAAAATGGGGTAATTTGGGGGGGTTTTGTGCTATTTTGGCATTTTATGGCCTTCGAAACTGTGATAGGTAGTGAGGAGTGAAATCAAAAATTTACGCCCTTAGAAATCCTGAAGGCGGTGCTTGGTTTTTGGGGTCCTGTACGCGGCTAGGCTCCCAAAAAGTCCCACACATGTGGTATCCCCGTACTCAGGAAAAGCAGCAGAATGTATTTTGGGGTGCAATTCCACATATAACCATGGCATGTGTGAGCAATATATCATTTAGTGACAACTTTTTGTACATTTTTTTTTTCTTTTTGTCATTATTCAATCATTTGGGACAAAAAAAAATATTCAATGGGGTCAACATGCCTCTCAGCAAATAGCTTGGGGTGTCTACTTTCCAAAATGGGGTCATTTGGGGGGGTTTTGTTCCATCTTGGCATTTTATGGCCTTCAAAACTGTGATAGGTAGTGAGGAGTGAAATCAAAAATTTATGCCCTTAGAAACCTTGAAGGCGGTGCTTGGTTTTTGGGGTCCCGTACGCGGCTAGGCTCCCAAAAAGTCCCACACATGTGGTATCCCCGTACTCAGGAGAAGCAGCAGAATGTATTTTGGGGTGTAATTTCACATATGCCCATGGCATGTGTGAGCAATATATCATTTAGTGACAACTTTGTGCAAAAAAAAAAAAGTTTGTCATATTCCCGCAACTTGTGTCAAAATATAAAATATTCCATGGACTGAACATGCCTCTCAGTAAATAGCTTGGGGTGTCTACTTTCCAAAATGGGGTCATTTGGGGGGGTTTTGTGCTATTTTGGCATTTTATGGCCTTCGAAACTGTGATAGGTAGTGAGGAGTGAAATCAAAAATTTGCGCCCTTAGAAATCCTGAAGGCGGTGCTTAGTTTCCGGGGTCCCGTACGTGGCTAGGCTCCTAAAAAGTCCCACACATGTGGTATCCCCGTACTCAGGAGAAGCAGCAGAATGTATTTTGGGGTGCAATTCCACATATAACCATGGCATGTGTGAGCAATATATCATTTAGTGACAACTTTTTGTAATTTTTTTTTTTTTTTGTCATTATTCAATCACTTGGGACAAAAAAAAAATATTCAATGGGCTCAACATGCCTCTCAGCAATTTCCTTGGGGTGTCTACTTTCCAAAATGGGGTCATTTGGGGGGGTTTTGTACTGCCCTGCCATTTTAGCACCTCAAGAAATGAGATAGGCAGTCATAAATTTAAAGCTGTGTAAATTTCAGAAAATGTACCTTAGTTTGTAAACTAACTTTTGCGCAAACCAATAAATATACGCTTATTGACATTTTTTTTACTAAAGACATGTGGCTGAATACATTTTGGCCTAAATGTATGACTAAAATTGAGTTTATTCGATTTTTCTTATAACAAAAAGTAGAAAATATCATTTTTTTTCAAAATTTTCGGTCTTTTTCTGTTTATATCGCAAAAAATAAAAATCGCAGAGGCAATCAAATACCATTAAAAGAAAGCTCTATTTGTGGGAAGAAAAGGACGCAAATTTCATTTGGGTACAACATTGCATGTCCGCACAATTTACAGTTAAAGTAGCGCAGTGCCGAATCCCAAAAACAGGCCTGGTCCTAATGGCCCGAAATGGTTCGGGGCTTAAGTGGTTAAAGTCCCAAGCCACTCTGTCGAACGCCTTCTCCGCGTCGAGAGATAGAAAGAAACCCGGCTTCGAGGATCTAGACAACCAATGATGGATATCAATGGCTTTCAGGGTATTATCCCTAGCCTCTCTCCTGGGAACAAATCCTATCTGATCCAGGGAGATTAAATCAGGGAGTAAAGGAAGTATTCGGTTTGCCAGGATTTTTGCATAAAGTTTTACATCTACGTTAAGTAGCGAAATGGGTCTATAATTGGATACTATGGAGGTATCTTTACCCGGTTTTGGGATCATAGCAATATGTGCTTCTAGAAGGTCTTTGGTACTATGGGAAGAGGTAGGAATAGAATTAAATGTTTTCAGAGGATAGTATTTGTGAAAGATTTATATTAACTAACCGATAGGCCATCAGGTCCAGGACATTTGCCAGTTTTCATTTGTGCAAGAGTCTTAAGTGATTCCTCCCTCTCGATCGGTTTTTCTAAATTCTCAGCTTCTTCCGAGGTAATAGAATTTGGACTATATTGTGACAAAAAATTGGTGATCAAATCCTTTCTGAGTGCGGTATGATCTGTGGGAGTTTGTGTCGGCAGATTGTATAATTTGGAATAAAAAATGTTAAACTGTTTTGCTATATCAGAAGAAGTACAGATTTTATTACCCAAGGGATCTGAAATGGAATGAATAGTCGAATCAGCCTTTGCCGCTTGGAGAGCCCTAGCAAGCAATTTCCCAGACTTATTACCACATTCGTAAAAAAGTTTACACGTCAATGCAAACTTACGTCTGGTTGTTTTACCCAGTTCCTCAAGGAGGGACTCTCTAGCTTTCAGGAGCTCTGAGTAAGTTTCAGTTGCCAAAGATTGTTTATGTTTACTCTCAAGAGAATGGATTTGATCCGAAAGAGCAGCTATGTGCGTTTGTCTGGCTTTTTTCCTTTTTGTAGCAAAAGAGATAAATTCACCTCTGATTACACATTTATGTGCCGACCAAAGGGTCAATGGCTGAATGTCGGGATCTTCATTCTCCTGAAAGTATTGAATTAGGCGAGAGTCTATAGATTTGACATTTACGGGATCATTAAGAAGGGAATTGTCAAGTCTCCAAATTGGGGATCTAGTGGGCATCATAGAGAACGTTAGGGTAATCGAGATAGGATGGTGATCCGATAGGACCATAGGATCTATAGTTGCCGTGACCAAGGAATCGAGGTCTACTTGAGTCAAAAAAAGTAGTCAATCCTCGAGTACCTGTTATGGGGAGATGAGAAAAATGTGAAATCTTTAGTATTTGGGTTTAAAGTCCGCCAAGTATCATGAAGCGTCAGTCCCTTTAATAAAGTTTTAACCAATCTAAGAGCGCTATAAGGTAAAGTGGAAGAGCCTGAGGATGTATCAATCAGAGGGGTAAGGGCCAGTTTAAAATCTCCTCCCAGAATAAGCAGGCCAGATTGAAAAGTAGTAAAAAGGTGGATACTATTTCAAAAGAAAGGAACTTGTTGAGTATTGGGAGCATAAATAATAGCTAAGGTAACCGGTTTATTATAAAGCGTACCTTTTATGAAAATGTAGCGTCCATCATTGTCAATTAAAGTATCTTGGATTTGGATAGGGCAATTTTTAGAATTTTTTTTGAAAATAAGATAGAAACCCCCTTAGACTTGGATTCTGGATTAGTAGCGTGGTATGAAGTGGGGTACAATTTACTGTGTAGGTTTGGTACCTTATTGTCTTTAAAATGGGTCTCTTGAAGGAACACAATGTGAGCCTTGGCTTTACGTAATAGGAGAAGCAATTTAGATATTTTTTCAGGGACATTTATTCCCTTGATATTCAGAGAGTATAACTTGACCTGGGGAGGAGGACACATGTTGTTCAGTTGAGGCATGTTATAGGGGATAACACTCACACCAGTAAGGTACAAAAAATTATATCTTAGTAATTAAAGTAAAAAAAAAAAAGGGAAAAAATGTAAGAAAGGTAGAGGGAAGGGGGGAAAATGGGAAGCAAATACTCCCCACCAAAGAACCGAGAAGGAATGGGGCCTGCCCTCACTTCAGTATTGATGGAAAATGGAAAAGTATAGGGAAAAGCAAGTGCACGGCCACCCGAAGGAAGCCAAACACTCAACTTCACCACTATGTGGGGGTTGGAAAAAACCCAGCCGGAAAGATGTAAAAGGGTGTCATGACAACCCGCCACCACAGTTCATTATGGTTCATATATGGATATCAGAGGAGAGCGTACTAAAAATTGAGTGTAAATGGGATAATAAAGAAGCAATAAAGAGACCCTGCAGAAAGTATATCAGAAAAAAAAAAAACATACATGTTCATCGTAGTATGGGAGGGTTCAAGAATCAGCCGCACCGACATTCTGTGGACTAGAGATTCAATTCGGCTGATATAGCACACCTGCAGTTAAACATCTAAACGCAACCTATATTAACAAGACAACAAAAATCATGTATGATATTTGAAACAGTTCCTGTGACAACTTAAAAATTATGAATTATGTAATTATCAGTCTTGAAGGTGATATTATAAAGAGAAAAATTGCACACTCCATCAGGGTGAAGAAATTAACTACTTGCTTACTGGGCACATATACCCCCTTCCTGCCCAGGCGAAATTTCAGCTTTCGGCACTGTCACGCTTTGAATGACAATTGCGCGGTCGTGCGACGTGGCTCCCAAACAAAATTGACGTCCTTTTTTTCCCACAAATAGAGCTTTCTTTTGGTGGTGTTTGATCACCTCTGCGGTTTTTATTTTTTGCGCTACAAACAAAGAAATAGCGACAATTTTGAAAAAAACACAATATTTTTTGATTTTTACTATAATAAATACCCCAATTAAAAAAAAAATGTTTCCTCAGTTTAGGCCGATACGTATTCTTCTACATATTTTTCATTGAAAAATCGCAATCGGCGTTTATTGATTGGTTTGCGCAAAAGTTATAGCTTTTACAAAAAAGGGGATAGATTTATGGCATTTTTATAAAAAAAAAATGATTTATTAGTAATGGCGGCGATCAGTGATTTTTTTCGTGACTGCGACATTATGGCAGACACAGCGGACACTTTTGACACTATTTTGGGACCATTCACATTTATACAGCGAACAGTGCTATAAATATGCACTGATTACTGTATAAATGTGACTGGCAGGGAAGGGGTTAATACTAGGGGGCGAGGAAGGGGTTAAATGTGTTCCCTATTAGTGATTATTACTGTGGGGGGAGGTGACCGACTGGGGGAGGAGACCGATCTGTGTCCCTATGTACAAGGGACACAGCATCGGTTTACTCTCTCCCTGACAGGATATGGATCTGTGTGTTTACACACACAGATCCATGTCCTTGTCTGTGTAACCACCGATCGCGGGTGCCTGGCGGACATCGCGGCCGCCAGGCACACGCATCGGCATTACAGTGACGCGCCGGGCGTGCGCGCCCCCCAGTGGCCAAAGTAGCGGAGGCCGTAAAAAGACGGCCTCCCGGATTTGTAGAACCACCTCGCGGCCGTATATAGTCGTACGGCCGGCGTGAGGTGGTTAAGCTATAAATCCCTTCTCCCTTCTTGAGAAAAGAACCAAGAGCAAGGTCATTTCTACTCATATATGTAAGCAATAACTTAGTGCCTCAAAAATTTATAAAACCCACCATTAAGTGTATGGTTAAAAAACATTTGCAAGAAAAAATATAAATAAAAAATTTAAATAAGACCAAAGCTATATATCACGGCAA
This sequence comes from Rana muscosa, assembly GCA_029206835.1. NCBI lineage: Eukaryota > Metazoa > Chordata > Amphibia > Anura > Ranidae > Rana > Rana muscosa. The sequence continues at coordinate 747,260,994 of CM055117.1, forward strand.
ACCCTATAGATCCCCCTGGAAATGCCGCTCAATAGAAAAGCAAACCCCCAGGGAGATACCAAATGATCCACAATATAAGAAGGTGGAGAGCATATGTTAATTAAAAGTATCCTGAACAATAAGGAAGAACTCTTAAGCACTGACCCAATAGAGGAAATGCAATCAGGGGAGAAGGGAGGTGGAAACCATTAGTAGGGAGAGAACTATCACCTCCATCCAACAATATCAAAACATTAACTATTCTCACACCCATCATAAGTCTGTGTAGCTTACTGTTGAAAAAATAAGATAAACATCCTGGTTGTTAGCAAACAAAAAAAAAAGTATGTAATAAGACACATACCTGAGTGCCAATATTCAGCAAGGAGCTACAGCAGTATAAAATAGGAGATGGTAAAGTTCATATTTTTGTTACCTTACAGTCTAGCAGGCCAAATGTCCAAGAGTAGAGTTGAGCGGACACCTGGATGTTCGGGTTCGACGGGTTCGGCCGAACTTCGGAAAAAAGTTCGGGACCGAACTTTAACCCGAACCCCATTGAAGTCAATGGGGACCCGGACTTCTAAGGACTAAAAAGGCTCTAAAAAAGTAATGGAAAGGGCTAGAGGGCTGCAAATGGCAGCAAAATGTTGTTAAGAGCATGGCAAGTGCCAAATGTGGATAGGGAAATAACTTAAAATAACTTAAAAAAAAAAAATATGCTGGAGGCCCCCCTTTTCAGCAGAAGAGGTACGGGAAGTCATTAACCACTTAAGCCCCGGACCATTTGGTAGCTAGAGGACCAGAGGTGAATTCAGAATTTTGCACTGCGCTGCTTTAACTGTAAATTGTGCAGACATGCAATGTTGTACCCAAACGAAATTTGCGTCCTTTTCTTCCCACAAATAGAGCTTTCTTTTAATGGTATTTGATTGCCTCTGCGATTTTTATTTTTTGCGATATAAACGGAAAAAGACCGAAAATTTTGAAAAAAAATGATATTTTCTACTTTTTGTTATAAGAAAAATCGAATAAACTCAATTGTAGTCATACATTTAGGCCAAAATGTATTCAGCCACATGTTTTTAGTAAAAAAATGTCAATAAGCGTATATTTATTGGTTTGCGCAAAAGTTATAGAGTTTACAAACTAGGGTACATTTTCTGAAATTTACACAGCTTTAAAATTATGACTGCCTATCTCATTTCTTGAGGTGCTAAAATGACAGGGCAGTACAAAACCCCCCCAAATGACCCAATTTTGGAAAGTAGACACCCCAAGGAAATTGCTGAGAGGCATGTTGAGCCCATTGAATTTTTTATTTTTTTGTCCCAAGTGATTGAATAATGACAAAAAAAAAAAAAAAAAAAAATTACAAAAAGTTGTCACTAAATGATATATTGCTCACACATGCCATGGTTATATGTAGACATGTGCACACTGAAATATTTCGTTTCGGAATTTCGTTTTCGTCCGAAAAATACATTTATTTAGTTACTCCCGAAATTCGTTTTTATTTATTTCGTTTTTCGTTAGAAATTGCATTCATCCGAAAATCTGAATTAATTAAGGTCGAATCTGTCATTGAAGGCTTATGGTGTCTGTCGAATGTTCAAAGAAGATTCGACGGGGCAGTGAAACTGTACAACGCTGCAATCATACATTTCCGGTCGAATGTTCCGCCCACAAGCTATAGAAGAATTCTAATGTTGTATGACTAGTAATAATTATATTTATTCATTACTATTACTAGTCAACCAACATTAGAATTCTTCTATAGCCTATGGGCGGATGCATTTGACCGGAAATGTACGATTGCAGCGTCGTACAGTTTTGCTGCACCGTCGAATCTTCTAACTTTCGATGCTTTGTCGAATCTTCGTCATTCTAGCTATTTTACTGCTCCTCCTCTTTGGTTACAATCAGCCAATAACATTCATCATCAACTTTATTTTTATTTTACTTCCCCCACCCAATTCCAGCAGTGATCTTTTCTCTCTATGTCGAATCTTTTCTCTCTATAATAACAAATCTTTTCTCTCCTATGTCGAATCTTTTCTCTCTATAATAACAAATCTTTTCTCTCCTATGTCGAATCTTTTCTCTCCTATGTCGAATCTTTTCTCTCCTATGTCGAATCTTTCTCTCCTATGTCGAATCTTTCTCTCCTATGTCGAATCTTTTCTCTCTATAATGTCGAATCTTTTCTCTCTATAATGTTGAATCTTTTCTCTCCTATGTAGAATAATCTTGGACTAATAGAGTTAAGGTTAGGCACATTCGACCACAGGTTCGATAGACACAGATTGTTATTGTCAGCGTCACGTCGAATCTCCTATCTATATCGAACTGTTGTAGCAACGAAAACGAAAATAAAGCATTTGTTTATGTCGGATCTTTCGGTTTTCGGATTCTGTGCTTTCGTTTTCGTTTGTTAAAATGATAACGAAAATAGCTGAAATTCGGACGAAAATGCATTCGGACGAAAACGAATGCACATGTCTAGTTATATGTGGAATTTCACCCCAAAATACATTTTGCTGCTTCTCCTGAGTACGGGGATACCACATGTGTGGGACTTTTTGGGAGCCTAGCCGCGTACGGGACCCCGGAAACCAAGCACCGCCTTCAGGATTTCTAAGGGCGCAAATTTTTGATTTCACTCCTCACTACCTATCACAGTTTCGAAGGCCATAAAATGCCAAAATAGCACAAAACCCCCCCAAATGACCCCATTTTAGAAAGTAGACACCCCAAGGAAATTGCTGAGAGGCCTGTTGAGCCCATTGAATATAATTTTTTTTGTCCCAAGTGATTGAATAATGACAAAAAAAAAATTACAAAAAGTTGTCACTAAATGATATATTGCTCACACATGCCATGGTTATATGTGGAATTACACCCCAAAATACATTTTTCTGCTTCTCCTGAGTACGGGGATACCACATGTGTGGGACTTTTTAGGAGCCTAGCCGCGTACGGGACCCCGAAAACCAAGCACCGCCTTCAGGATTTCTAGGCACAAATTTTTGATTTCACTCCTCACTACCTATCACAGTTTCGAAGGCCATAAAATGCCAAAATCGCACAAAACCCCCCCAAATGACCCCATTTTGGAATATAGACACCCCAAGCTATTTGCTGAGAGGAATGGCGAGTATTTTACAGCTCTCATTTGTTTTTGAATATGAAGAAAGAAAATATATATATATATATATTTTTTTTTTCAATTTTCAAAACTTTGTGACAAAAAGCGAGATCTGCAAAATACTCACAATACCTCTCAGCAAATAGCTTGGGGTGTCTACTTTCCAAAATGGGGTCATTTGGGGGGGTTTTGTGCTATCTGGGCATTCCATGGCCTCCGAAACTGTGATAGGCAGTGAGAAGTGAAATCAAAAATTTCCACCCTTAGAAAGCCTGAAGGCGGTGCTTGGTTTTTGGGGTCCCGTACATGGCTAGGCTCCCAAAAAGTCTCACACATGTGGTATCCCCGTACTCAGGAGAAGCAACAGAATGTATTTTGGGGTGTAATTCCACATATGCCCATGGCATGTTTGAGCAATATATCATTTAGTGACAACTTTGTGCAAAAAAAAAAAAAATTGTCGTTTTTCCGCAACTTGTGTCAACATATAAAATATTCCATGGACTCGACATGCCTCTCAGTATATAGCTTGGGGTGTCTACTTTCCAAAATGGGGTCATTTGGGGGGGTTTTGAACTGTTCTGGCATTTTATACACAACATTAGGAAGCTTACATCCACTCTTCTAACCACTTGAAGACAAAGCCCTTTTTGACACTTTTTGTTTACATGAAAACATTTTTTTTTTGCAAGAAAATTATGTTGAACCCCCAAACATTATATATATATTTTTAAAGCAAAGGCCCTACAGATTAAAATGGTGGGTGTTGCATTTTTTTTTTCTACACAGTATTTGCGCAGCGATTTTTCAAACGCATTTTTTGGGTTAAAAAATACACTTTTTTTAATTTTAATGCACTAAAACACACTATATTGCCCAAATGTTTGATGAAATAAAAAAGATGATCTTAGGCCGAGTACATAGATACCAAACACGACATGCTTTAAAATTTCGCACAAACGCGCATTGGCGACAAACTACATACATTTTTAAAAGCCTTTAAAAGCCTTTACAGGTTACCCCAGTAGATTTACAGAGGAGGTCTACTGCTAAAATGATTGCCCTCGATCTGACCTTCGCGGTGATACCTCACATGCATGGTGCAATTGCTGTTTACATATGACGCCAGACCGACGCTTGCGTTCGCCATTGGGCAAGAGCAGGGCAGGACAGGGGTGCTTTTTTTTTTATTTATTTTTTTTTTATTATTAATTTTGCTTTTATATTTTATTTTTAAATTGTTCCTTCCAAGTATTTTTTTTTTTTATCATTTTTATTGTTATCTCAGGGAATGTAAATATCCCCTATGATAGCAATAGGTAGTGACAGGTACTCTTTTTTTGAAAAAACTGGGGTCTTCTAGACCCTAGATTTTTCCTCTGCCCTCAAAGCATCTGACCACACCAAGATTGGTGTGATCAAATGCTTTCCCAATTTCACAATGGCGCTTTTTATATCCGGGGGGGCATTCCCTCCCACTGCTTGTAAAAGCAGTCCAGAGGCTAATTAGCCACTAGGATTGCTTTTACATGAAAGCCGGCCGCAGGCTGAAAAGAATGATACCAAGATGATACCTAAACCCGCAGGCATCATTCTGGTATAAACATTCAAAGTCCAGCAACATACCAGTACGTTGCTGGTCCTTGTTGGACATGTATTGTAATCTTTTTATTTCATGCAGCCAGTTGGCTGAACGAAAAAAGAGATTGATCGGTGGGTATGCCCACCATTAGAATACCACCCTTCATCCACCCACTTCCAATGATGGGCATACACGCACCATTTATATATGCCGAAGCATGGGGGCATCCTCCCGCAAAAAAGTTATGCCGCACACACATGGTCGGACTTTTCCACGGGCAAGCCTCCGTCGGAATTTCGACCGTATGTACGCGGCATTAGGAGCAAAATCGCTCCTCCGCCCCTGCTGCCCCAATGCTTCGGCATATTTGCTTTTTTTTTTAACTGTGGTGGTGAAATCACCTCCTACAGCACTGGAGTCGCAGGGATCAGGCCTGTCTCTGCGAACGCTGCAGTTATGTGTGTTTTTGTTTTGTAAGTGACAGTGATCGATCGATACTGCACTTGGGTGGCCTGGGCTGGACGGAGGGGCAAAACGCAGGTGCCAGCAGGTATTTGGGCTGATCCCGCTAACACTGCGTTTTTGGGAACCCTAAACTGCTGGGGACGCTAGTATAGATCTGATCAGATCAGATATTGATCTGTTCAGATACTATACCACTAAGGGGGGTGTATGCTTCACGCGTGGGTGTTAGCGTTACTGGCACTAACCTGACGCTGCCTGGGGTGTGACTCAGACCCTCTCTGACGCTAAAACCTAATTGATATCACCCGCCGGGCGATCAGGGGGTTAAACCTTTATTGGGTTATATACACGGCGGGTGCCCTGACACTATAAAAAGCAAACTAACTAACCAGCGTCACCCGTAACACTTATATGGTGATCACTGGTGAAAGGGTTAACTAGGGGCAATCAGGGGGTTAAAACCTTTATTAGATAATATATGGGGGTACCTGACGCTATAAAAACCTGCGGCGAACCTAAAAAAAATTACCAGCTACCGATCTGCATCACCGACACTAAGACAGCGTTTAGAAAAACGATTGCTTAGCGACAGTGGTGTTGGGGGTGAAAGGGTTACCTGGGGGGCGATCAAGGGGGTTAAACCTTTATTAGATAATATATTGGGGTACCTGACGCTATAAAAACATGCGGCGAACCTAAAAAAAAATACTGGCTACGATCTGCATCACCGACACTAAGACAGCGTTTAGAAAAACAATTGCTTAGCGACAGTGGTGATAGGGGGTGAAAGGGTTACCTGGGGGGCGATCAAGGGGGTTAAACCTTTATTAGATAATATATTGGGGTACCTGACGCTATAAAAACCTGCGGCGCACCTAAAAAAAATTACCGGCTACCGATCTGCATCACAGACACTAAGACAGCGTTTAGAAAAACGATCGCTTAGTGACAGTGGTGATAGGGGGTGAAAGGGTTACCTGGGGGGCGATCAAGGGGGTTAAACCTTTATTAGATAATATATTGGGGTACCTGACGCTATAAAAACATGCGGCGAACCTAAAAATAATTACTGGCTACGATCTGCATCACCAACACTAAGACAGCGTTTAGAAAAACAATTGCTTAGCAACAGTGGTGATAGGGGGTGAAAGGGTTACCTGGGGGCGATCAAGGGGGTTAAACCTTTATTAGATAATATATTGGGGTACCTGACGCTATAAAAACCTGCGGCAAACCTAAAAAAAATTACCGGCTACCGATCTGCATCACAGACACTAAGACAGCGTTTAGAAAAACGATCGCTTAGTGATAGTGGTGATAGGGGGTGAAAGGGTTACCTGGGGGGCGATCAAGGGGGTTAAACCTTTATTAGATAATATATTGGGGTACCTGACGCTATAAAAACCTGCGGCGAACCTAAAAAAAATTACTGGCTGCCGATCGGCATCACTGACGCTAAGACAGCGATCAGAAAAATGATCGCTAAGCGACAGTGGTGATAGGGGGTGAAAGGGTTATCTGGGGGGTGATCAGGGGTTAAACCTTTATTAGGGGGGGTTAGGGGCTACACTGGACCTAAGACTAAACTTTGGTGACACTTTTACAGTCACAAATGTCACTGATTGCAGTGATCACTAAATAAATGGTCACTGCAATCAGTGACACTGTGACTGGGGGCTGGGGGGGTGATCTGGGGGGTGATCTGGGGTGTCTGGGGGGGCCTGGGGGGGCGATTTATGTCCCTATGTGTCCTAGTGTCAGTGTAGTGTTGTGTGCACTGACCTGATATCTTCTCTTGTACGGCGCTCGGTATATGTGAGCGCCGCACCAGAGATGACATCACTTCCTCCTGCTCCCTCTGTCTGACACAGACAGAGGGGGCATTTCTATTTGCCGGGAGCGATCGCGAGGGGGTGGCCAGAAACGAATGGCTGCCCCCTCATCCCGGAACGCTCCCGGACACTTAGCCACCGCTCACTGTATAGAAGGGGGGTCCGATTGGACCCCCCAACTGTACAAAGGCAATCACGTACACTCTACGTGATTGTGCCTGTCGGTGCCATTCTGCCGACGTATATATACAGTGAGCGGTCGTTAAGTGGTTAAGAACCTCAGAAACTCAACGGTACAATGCCACACATATGGTGGGAATGCCCCAGAATACGCCCTTTCTGGAATAAATTATTCAATTTAATGGATAAGCTAGTGGGAAAATAAAATACTTTGAAATAAAAATGTAGCGGGGTGCTAAATTTAAGGGAAGTGTTTGAGTGGTAAATAGGCTCAAACACCCTAATTCTGTAGGATTCATGGACCATTTTGTCCTCGGGGGACAGTATTGGTGTGCAGTTCCCTGCGGCCTACAGGTGGCGCTGCCATGGTAGGCTAGGGTTGAACCGCCGATACAGTGCTGTGCCTTTTGTGTCCCCTCTTGGCAGTAGTACAGGGGGCGGGGAACCTGCTGTGCATGCCGGGAGAGCATATAAAAGGGGCAGACCTTTGGCCCGGGGGCTGATGTCCAGTGGGGTCCACGCCCAGGTGCCTTCGGCCTGGGTGCATGTGTTCCTGTTCCATCTCGGGTACCTTTAGCCCGGGGTGAGGTACTATCCTGGAGTTCCTGCTGCCCTGGGTATGGAGGCCTAGGTGCGGGAGTAAAGCCTGGAGTCCAGAGCCTTCGTCTGGAGTCCGCTAAGGGTCGAGGAGTCTTAGGGTGCCGCCTCGTGTAGGGGACCATGTTCCAGGGAAGGGAGGATCATTCTGATGGACCGATGCGGGAGTCACGGTGAAGGAAGGGTCTGTTGACTCCCTGGAGAGATGTCTTCCCCTTGATATGGGCTAGGTTCGTAGAAGGAGAAGCTCAAGGTCATCTTGACTGTATCAGAGGCCTTATTCACCCGGCCCGTGGCAGGGGCCTTATACACCCTGGTCTGTGGCAGAGACCAAAGTTCTCCAGGTCCGTGGCAGGGGCCTTGTACACCCGGTCTGTGGCAGAGACCAACCTCAAGGTCTGTGGCAGAGACCGTGCACCTAAAACTGTTTGAGAAACCAGTGAAGTGAATGTGCTACGTTTGTGCCTGGACCTCCTCCACACCTTAAGCTGTCCTGTTTCTTTGCTCTAACCTTTTCTATCCGAGTAGAGTTTATTTTGCCATGAGAGAATAAGAGTTGTAATTTCAGCTGGTGTGGACATTGACTTTACTGGGAATTAAAGGACTTGCCTCTACCTACAGTAGAGGTGAGAATCATCCTCTGGAGGAGTTTTGACTCCGGCTGTGGACACGGCCCGTCAAGTACACCGCTCAACCTCTTTATATAGGAGGGTACGGGCTGGTAGTGCGGTGTGCCTTTCTCCCTCCTGCAAGGAGCCAACAACATAAAGGCAGGTAAGGGGGAAAGGATCTGTGCGCTACAAAAAAATTAAATAAAAATAATAATCTTGACCTAGGAGGACGAGGTCCATATGGAGTAGGAGGTTGAGGTGGCGGTGGATGTGGCTGTGTAGGTGGAAGCGGTGGTGGAGGAGGACGAGGTAGATAAACACTGGTTCAAAAATACAACAATGGCTGGGTAAGGCCAGTGATGTGTCGAATTCTGTCCCCCGTCGAATAGTGTCCACCCTGTACTGCGCTTGCTCAGTATGTAGGACAAGAGGATTTCGAAAATCTCCCAAGATGAACGGCGCCTGCGTGGTGAGTTCAGGTGAAGGCCACACCATCCGTGGTTCAAGCCGAGCCAAGTGAGGCCATGCCCGAAGCGTGGCGATCGAAGCGAGCCCGTGAGGGGCCCTGTTACTATGTGCTACCGTATGTCCACTTGGATGTTGGGGCTTGAACCTGCACTCACGGCGCAGGCGCCGTTCATCTTCGGAGATTTTGTGAATCTCCTTGTCCTCTGTACTGCGCAAGTGCTGCGCCTTCGCAGTACGGGCCGGACACAATCTGATGGCCGGACAGTTTTTGTCACAACACCGGTATACATGTCTATTCTGCAGAAGGTACGGACAAGTCCTGTGGGATCCATGCTTGGTTCATTTTAATGAACGTGAGCTTGTCCACATTGGCTCTGGACAGGCGGCTGCGCTTGTCTGTGATAACGCCCCCTGCCGTGCTAAATACACGTTCAGATAATACACTGGCTGCAGGGCAGGCCAGCACCTCCAAGGCATAAAGGGCAAGCTCAGGCCATGTGCCCAATTTGGAGACCCAGAAGTTAAAGGGGGTAGACCCGTCATCCAGTACGTGTAGGCCTGTGGACACATGCTCAACCATGTTGGTGAAATGCTGCCTCCTGCTAAGACGTTCCATCTCAGCTGGTGGTGCTGGTTGTTGTGGTGTGCTGACAAAGCTTTTCCACATTTCAGCCATGCTAACCCTGCCTTCTGAGGTGCTGCCAGTGCCCCGGCTGCGTTGGCGACCTCTTCCTCCTCCTCTGCCTTCGCCTTGTGCTTCCACCGTACGCCCGCTGTCAGGTGGGAATGCCACCAGCAGCGCGTCTACCAGCGTGCGCTTGTACTCGCGCATCTTAAGATCCCGCTCCAGAGGGAATTAAGGATGGTACGTTGTCCTTGTAACGGGGATCCAGCAGGGTGGCCACCCAGTAATCAGCACCAGTTAAAATGTGGGCAACTCGGCGGTCATTGCGGAAACACTGCAGCATGTAATCGCTCATTTGTGCCAGGCTGCCCAGAGGCAAAGAAAAGCTGTCCTCTGTGGGAGGTGTATCGTCTGTGTCCTCTGTATCCCCCAGCCACGCACCAGTGATGGCCACGAGCTGGTCTGGGTGCTACCCTGCTGTGAAAATGGCTCCTCCTCCTCCATCTCCTCCTCCACCTCGTCATCCTCCAGAACTGTGCCCTTTCTGCCGGACAATTGTGTACCTGGCGTTTGTTGGTGCAGGAACCCACCCTCGTAGCCACTTGTGAAAGACTGCCCTGAAAGCCTTTGAAATGATCCCGCTTCCTCCTCCTCCTCCTCATCCTCCTGTGCCACATCCTCTTCCATCATCGCCCGAAGCATTTTTTCAAGGAGGCATAGAACTGGGATAGTAACGCTGAGAACGGCGTCATTGGCACTGGACATGTTGGTGGAGTACTCGAAACAGCGCAACAAGGCACACAGGTCTCGCATGGAGGCCCAGTTATTGGTGGTGAAATGGTGCTGTTCCGCAGAGCGACTCACGCGTGATTGCTGCAGCTGAAACTCCACTATCGCCTGCTGCTGCTCGCACAGTCTGGCCAGCATGTGCAAGGTGGAGTTCCACCTTGTGGGCACGTCACATATGAGGCGGTGAGCGGGAAGGCCGAAGTTACGCTGCAGCGCTGACAGGCGAGCAGCAGCAGGGTGAGAACGCCGAAAGTGCGCACACACAGCCCGCACTTTCTGCAGCAGCTCTGGCATATTGGGGTAATTTTTAAGGAACCTCTGGACCACCAAGTTCAGCACATGCGCCAGGCAAGGGATGTGCGTCAAACCGGCTAGGCCGAGAGCTGCTACGAGATTTTGCCCATTATCGCACACCACCAGGCTGGGCTTAAGGCTCACTGACAGCAACCACTCATTGGTCTGTTGTTCCATGTCCCTCCACAACTCCTGCGCAGTGTGGGGTTTTCCCCCAAACAGGAAAGTTTTAAAACTGCCTGCTGTCGTTTACCCCTGGCTGTGCTGAAGTTGGTGGTGAAGGTGTTATGCTGACCAGATGAGGAGGCGGTAGAGGATGAGGAAGCAGAGTAGGAGGAGTTAGCAACAGGAGGCAAACTGAAGCGCCCTGCAATCCTCGGTGGTGGAAGGACATGCGCCAAACTGCTATCTGCCTCAGGCCCAGCCGCCACTGCATTTACCCAGTGTGCTGTTAGGGAGATATAACGTCCCTGACCGTGCTTACTGGTCCACGCATCCGTAGTTAGGTGGACCTTGTCACAGATGGCGTTGCGCAGTGCACACCTGATTTTGTCCCCCACTTGGTAGTGCAGGGAAGGGATGGCTCGCCTGGAAAAGTAGTGGCGGCTGGGGACGACGTACTGTGGGACAGCCAATGCCATCAGGCTTTTAAAACTCTGCGTCTCCACCAGACGGAATGACAGTATTTCAAAGGCCAGGAGTTTTGAAATGCTGGCATTCAGGGCCAGGGATCGCGGGTGGCTAGGGGGGTACTTCCTCTTCCGCTCCAATGTTTGGGAGATAGAGAGCTGAACACTTCCATGGGACATTGTGAAGATGGTTGGTGACCCAGGTGGTAGTGTTGCTGGCAGATCCTCTGTTTGCGGGGTGGCAGGTGCCACTGTCACTACAGAGGTGGATGAAGAGGCCGAGACTGCAGCAGAAGAGGAAGCAGGAGGAGCCAGAGACCTTTCTTGGTTTTTGAGGTGTCTACTCCACTGCAGCTCGTGCTTTGCACTTAGATGCCTGGTCATGCAGGTTGTGCTCAGGTTGAGAACGTTTATGCCTCGCTTCAGGCTCTGATTGCACAGCGTGCAAACCACTCGTGTCTTGTCATCAGCACATTGTTTGAAGAACTGCCACGCTAGGGAACTCCTTGGACCTGGCTTTGGTGTGCTCGGTCCCTTGCTGCGTTGGGCAGTAGCAGACATACTGTCTAGGGGACGGACGCTCCGCTTTTGCACCCTGCTCCCTCTTCTGCTGTGCTGGTGGCTCTGTGCGACCACCGCCTCTTCCTCCAAACTACACTGGTCACCTGCATAACGTTGATTCCATGTGGGGTCGAGGACATCATCGTCCTCCACATCATCTTCCACCCAGTCTTCACCCCTGCCCTCCTTGTCTGTCTGCACAATTGCAAAAGCAGCAGCAGTTGGCACCTGTATTTCGTCATCATCCGAGATGTGCTGCGATGGTCCTCCCATGTACTCATCATGAAACATAAGTGGTTGGGCATCGGTGCACTCAATCTCTTCCACTTCTGGGGCAGGGCTAGGTGGATGGCCCTGGGAAACCCTGCTAACAGAGTGTCACGGATGCCTAACACAGCATCCAGCACAGGGTACGCAGATCAGTGGGCTGCACTAAAGGAATTAGGCACAAGGTAAGTAAATATATATATGCGTTTCAGGAACACAGGACACAAGGTACAGGATAATAGGTCACCAGGTACAGAGGCAGGAGTCCAGGGATGGATGCAGGGTTCAGGAACACAGGACACAAGGTGAAAGATAACAGGTCACAAGGTTCTGGTTCAGGAATACAGGTCTAGGTTTCAAGACAATACCAGAGCAAATGCTTTAGTGTCTGCTGGGTATTTATACACACCTCCTGCAATCAGTCTCAGGTGACGCCTGATTGCAGGAGATGATTTCGGCTCCAGACAAATGGGAGACACCCTCTGGTGGCCACCAGAACTGCACCCTTTGGTGCTGAAAGCAATAGCACCACCAGCAGGTGACCCAGGCAATGACACTGATCATGACAGTTCCCCCTCCCAAGGGGTGGCCTCCGGACACTCCATTCTGCCCTTGATCTGGCAGTGCTGGTAGGTGCGAAAAGGTCCCAAAAAGTCTCCCCTGTGTCTGCGGACTACTTGTGCTCCTCCGGCCAGAGTCCTTAAACCTACTGGGAGGCGTGGCACCTGAGTCCGGCAATGGAACACGCACCCCACCACCAGGGTCTGGAAGTTGGGATCTGGAAATGAAAACAGGCAGGGCAAAATCAGCGGCAAGCCGGGCATCGAGAACTGGTTTAGCAGGCACCATGTCAGTGGGCTGGGCAAATGGCGCTGGGTCTTCAAGCTGGCCACCAGGCAGAGGCACTTCAAACTGGCCACCGGGCAGAGGCACTTCAAACTGGCCACCGGGCAGAGGCACTTCAAACTGGCCACCGGGCAGAGGCACTTCAAACTGGCCACCGGGCACCGGTTCAGCAAGCCAGATGGCAGGCACTGGTTCAGCGGGCTGAAAGACGGGCACCAAAACGTCAGGCTGGGTGACGGGCACCGAAAATCCAGGCTGGAACAGGTCGGCTGGTGTGGAAACAGGCTGGAACAGGTCGGCTGGTGTGGAAACAGGCTGGAACAGGTCGGCTGGTGTGGAAACAGGCTGGAACAGGTCGGCTGGTGTGGAAAAAGGCTGGAACAGGTCGGCTGGTGTGGAAAAAGGCTGGAACAGGTTGGCTGGTGTGGAAACAGGCTGGAACAGGTTGGCTGGTGTGGAAACAGGCTGGAACAGGTTGGCTGGTGTGGAAACAGGCTGGAACAGGTTGGCTGGTGTGGAAACAGGCTGGAACAGGTTGGCTGGTGTGGAAACAGGCTGGAACAGGTTGGCTGGTGTGGAAACAGGCTGGAACAGGTTGGCTGGTGTGGAAACAGGCTGGAACAGGTCGGCTGGTGTGGAAACAGGCTGGAACAGGTCGGCTGGTGCGGAGACAGGCTGCAACAGGTCGACTGGTGCGGAGACAGGCTGCAACAGGTCGACTGGTGCGGAGACAGGCTGCAACAGGTCGACTGGTGCGGAGACAGGCTGCAACAGGTCGACTGGTGCGGAGACAGGCTGGAACAGGTTGGCTGGTGTGGAAACAGGCTGCAACAGGTCGACTGGTGCGGAGACAGGCTGCAACAGGTCGACTGGTGCGGAGACAGGCTGCAACAGGTCGGCTGGTGCGGAGACAGGCTGCATTACTGGCAGGATCGTGTGAGTTGGAAAGAACTTCCGTTTTTTTCTTTGGTTTAGCCACCGGAGATTTGTATATGTATACAGGGCTGTAGGTGGTGGATGCAGCTGGTAGAGGCGAAGAGCGGAAGGATGGTGAAGCAGAGGGTGCAGATTTTGAAGGGGGTCTTAGGGGAACTGATGGAGGCAGCCGAGAAGAAGCAGGAGGATTAAAGGCAGGGTAAGTGCAGCAGGGGGAAACAGGGTACTGGTACTTCATTGGTAGGAGGGTGTATTGGTTGGCCACTGTGGTAGTTGGGGGTAAAGGAGACGCAGACATCCCAGCAGGCTGGTGTCTAGACACAGAAATGGGTGGCAGGGAACCGACAGGGGCTGAGTACAATAAACTTGACCAGGCCTGTAGTAATGGTTGCACAAAGTTAGGTTTGCACACTGCTTGTCTGACCAGAGACTGCACTGACTCAATACACGCTGCAAGCACCTGTGTAGGACAAGTTGAGTACTGCTCATGGAAAAAGACTGAGTCATCTTCCAACAGCCACACCAAGGACTCTACCTGAGCTGCCCTAAAAGGGGGTGTATAGTCATCGTCTCCACTGGAGGCATCAGACAGGGCCAACTCTGTACAGATCCGAATCAATGGATGCACATCCTCAAACAGGAACCTGCCCTGATCCACAAAAACATGAGCTAGGCGGATGTATTCCAGCAACTGCTCTCTAGTGTGTTCACTTAATGTCTGAGAACAAAATTCCTTGTCCTCTGTTGCCAGGAGCGACAAATACAGAATATCTTCAAGCTGCATTTCTTAAGCAATAGCAAGTGCCCAGACCCAATTCCCAAGTGCAGCCGATCTGCTTGAATGGCTCTGGTATACTGTCATGGATGCCTAACACAGCATCCAGCACAGGGTACGCAGATCAGTGGGCTGCACTAAAGGAATTAGGCACAAGGTAAGTAAATATATATATGCGTTTATTGAAAGGATAATCCATAAACATTTAGGCAACCAGCAAACAACCACAGTGACACACAAAACAACTCCCTACACCAACGTGAATATAGGTTTGAGATTAAAGCATAAATGTAATCAAGCCAGGGTCATACACGAGAGATCAGTCCGATTGAACAGGGAGCCGGAAGGGACAACAGGAGGAAGGGATTAGGGATGAGCCGAACACCCCCGGGTTCGGTTCGCACCAGAACCTTCGAACGGACCGAAAGTTCGCGCGAATTTTCGAACCCTATTCGTTATAATGGACGCGAACGTTCGAAATCAAAATTGCTAATTACAACGGCCAATATGCATGTTAATGTCATAAAACAGGTTTGGGGACCCGGGTCCTGCCCCAGGGGACATATATCAATGCAAAAAGAAATTTTAAAAACTAAAGTTTTTTCGGGAGCAGTCATTTTAATGATGCATAAAGTGAAAAAAAAAAAAGTGAAATTTTCCTTTAAATATGGTACCTGGGGGGTGTCTAAAGTATGCCTGTGAAGTGGCATGTGTTTTCCGTGTTTAGAACTGTCCTTGCACAAAATGACATTTGTAAAGGAAAAAAAGAAGCCATTTAAAACCACTTGCGGCTTTAATGTCATGTCTTGTCCTGGCCGCCATATGGCTGAAAATCCTTGAGAAAAATGGCATGGCTACCCCATCACCCCCCCCCCACCCCAGCCCCTTTGGGTCTTGTATGGATACTAAGGGGGACCCCGCACCCAAAATAAAACCCTATACCTACAACCCTATATACTCTGAACAGCAGTATATAGGTGGTGCAAACAAGACATGGACTGTAGGTTTGTTCTTAAGTAGAATCTGAACAGGTACATTATGAAGTGTAGCTACATCCCAAAAAAATCAATTTTTAAGCTTTTTGGAGAACATAGGGAGGGGTTATCACCCCTGTAACATTTGCTGTCTTTGCACATCTGTTCAGAACATGTCACCTCACTTTCCGTCCCAATGACAAATGTTTTTGGAAAAGTGGGGTTTTAATTGAAACAAGGATTGGTGATAAAGCATCAGTAGAGAGGAGATACCTTTTTCCCAAATTAAATCTAACAGGATAGAATTTTCCTTCCTAGGGGTAGATTTCCTCTCACTTCCTGTTTTCTCTTGCCGTTTGCAAGTAGGAGTCGTTTTTAAGTTGGATGTTTGAAAGTAGGGGCCTGCCGTATATACTCTGCAGAAATTTGCCCTATTAGATGTTGGTGTAGCCACAAGACTGGTGGGCACAGGAATGGGCCCTGCTGTGAGTTAATAGATCAAGATTTGTACTTGCATGCACCTGTTGAACCGGGCAGAAAAATTGGGCCTTTGGTGGTGGTGGTGGTGGTGGTGGACGGTGTTGCCACAAGACTGTAAGCCCTCACAGTTACTCTTGGTGGGTGCAGGAATGGGCCCTGCTGTGAGTTATTAGATCAAGATTTGTAATTGCATGCACCTGTTGAACAGGGCAGAAAAATTGGGCCTTTGGTGGTGGTGGTGGTGGTGGACGGTGTTGCCACAAGACTGTAGGCCCTCATAGTTACTCTTGGTGGGCGCAGGAATGGGCCCTGCTGTGAACTATTAGATCAAGATTTGTAATTACACGCCCCTGTTAAACAGGGGCTGAAAAATTGTGCCTTAGGCATTGGTGCTGGTGCCACAACACTGCAACCCCTCACAGATACTGTACTTGGAGCACAGCAGTCACACCTGTTGCGAAGCATCTTTTTAAAAAATTGTAATTACACGCCCCTGTTATACAGGGGCTGAAAAATTGTGCCTTAGGCACTGGTGCTGGTGCCACAACACTGCAACCCCTCACAGATACTGTACTCTGAGCACAGCAATGAGACCTGTTGCAAAGCATTGCCTAAAAATTGTAATTACACGCCCCAACAGGGGCTGAAAAATTGTGCCTTAGGCACTGGTGCTGGTGCCACAACACTGCAACCCCTCACAGATACTGTACTCTGAGCACAGCAGTCACACCTGTTGCGAAGCATCTTTTTAAAAAATTGTAATTACACGCCCCTGTTATACAGGGGCTGAAAAATTGTGCCTTAGGCACTGGTGTGGTGGCATGGATCATTGAGGAGGAGGAAGAGGATAGTCAGTGAACATAACAGGACAGTCACTCAGCATCAGCATAGGCAGTCTTGAAGGGATGTGACATTATAAATTATTCCGTTATATCCGCTTCAGGTGTCTGGTAGCTGGTGGTGATCCAAGACTGATTCATTTTTATGAAGGTCAGTCGATCAACCGAGTCGGTGGACAGGCGCACCCTATGATCGGTGACAAATCCTCCAGCAGCACTGAATGTGCGTTCGGAAAGAACGCTGGATGCAGGACAGGCCAGTAGCTCAATTGCATACTGTGCAAGCTCTGGCCAGTGATCCATCCTCAAGACCCAGTAAGCCAGAGGATTTTCGGTGGGGAAGGTGTCCAAGTCTGACCTTGCCCCTAGGTATTCCTGCACCATGTATATCAGACGCTGGCGATGGTTGCTGGAACCGATCATACCTTGGGGCTGCGGACTAAAAAATTGTCTGAACGCATCGGTCAGACGTCCACCTTCCCCACCGCTCCTTCTGCTACTGACCGAAGCCTCAGCAACTCGTCGTCCAGGACCAGGAGTTTGTAACCTCCCAGTTTCTGGGAACGCGTTGCACAGACCTTTCTGCAAGGCCTCCCTGAGATGTCTCATCCTCTGCTCCCTCTGCAATGGCAAGATAAGGTCCGCAACCTTACCCTTGTACCGTGGATCAAGGAGAGTGGCCAGCCAGTAATGGTCACTCTCCTTGATCCGAAGAACACGAGGATCCTTCCGCAGGCTTTGCAGGATCAGGGAGGCCATGCAGCGTAGGTTAGCTGAGGCATTCGGTCCGGAGTCTTCTGGGTCACTGAGGATGACATGATCGCCAGCCACCTCCTCCCAGCCACGTACAAGTCCACTGGTTTGTTGGGACTGTACATCATCCCTAAAAGACTGCTGCTGCTGATGCTGAGTGCCAGGCTCCACCTCCATGCTCACACAATCCTCCTCCTCCTCCTCCTCCTCCTCTTCCTGTGTGATGGGTGGGACAGAAGGAACATTGTCTGGATAAAGGGGGCCTTGAGAGACAAGGAAGTCCTCCTCTTCCTGCCTCTGTTCTGCCTCAAGTGCCCTGTCCATTATCCCACGCAGCGTATGCTCCAACAGGTGGACAAGAGGTACAGTGTCACTGATGCATGCACTGTCACTGCTCACCATCCTCGTGGCCTCCTCAAATGGTGAGAGGACAGTGCATGCATCCCTGATCATGCTCCACTGGCGTGGGGAAAAAAAGCCAAGCTCCCCTGACCCTGTCCTGGTGCCGTAGTCGCAAAGGTACTCATTGATGGCCCTCTGCTGCGTGTGCAGTCGCTGCAGCATGGCCAACGTTGAGTTCCACCTGGTGGGCATGTCACATATTAGGCGGTTCTTGGGCAGGTTCAGCTCCTTTTGCAGCTCAGTCAGCCGAGCACTGGCATTATAAGATCGGCGGAAATGCACACAGACTTTCCTGGCCTGCCTCAGGACATCCTGTAAGCCTGGGAACCTGCCCAAGAACCGCTGCACCACCAGGTTGAGGACGTGAGCCATACAGGGCACATGGGTGAGCTGCCCCTGTCGCAGGGCGGAGAGGAGGTTGGTGCCATTATCAGAAACGACCATTCCTGGCTTAAGCTGGCGTGGCGTCAACCACCTCTCGGCCTGCCTCTGCAGAGCTGCCAGAACCTCTGGCCCAGTGTGGCTCCTGTCCCCCAAACACACCAGCGCAAGCACGGCATGGCATCTTTTTGCCTGCGTACTCGCGTAGCCCCTTGTACGCCTACGGAGCACCGCTGGTTCCGAGGACAGAGCACTCGAAGAGGACATGGAGGAAGAAGAAGAGGAGGGGGTGGAGGAGAGAGGTGTGTCACAACCAGTAGTAGCATTTTGGAGGCGTGGTGGCGGAACAACCTCCAACACTACTGCACCTTGTCCTGCATCCCTCCCAGCTGCCAATAGAGTGACCCAATGGGCCGTGAAAGAAAGATAACGTCCCTGTCCATGCCTGCTGGACCATGAGTCAGCGGTAATATGCACCTTACCGCTGACCGTCCTGTCCAGCGAGGCATGGACATTGCCTTCCACATGCCAGTAGAGAGACGGAATCGCCTTCCGTGAGAAAAAGTGGCGTTTGGGAACCTGCCACTGAGGAACCGCACATTGAACAAACTCACGGAAGGGGGCCGAGTCTATCAACTGAAAAGGCAGCAGTTGAAGTGCTAGCAATTTAGCCAAGCTAGCATTCAACCGCTGGGCATGTGGATGGCTGGGAGTATACTTCTTTCGACGGTCCAGCAGCTGGGGCAGGGAAATTTGCCTGCTACAATCGGACGTCGGTGTACTGCAAGTACTTGGTTGTGACACACCTAATTCTACACCTTCAGTCCTCTCAGAGCAGCTTTCAGAGAGGACTGAAGATATAGTGGGGATGGAGATCCCAGCTGATGAGGAGCAAGGAGAGGTCCGCTTTGTTCTTTGGTGTGGGTCTTTAATGTGTGCTTGCCAACGAGCTGCATGGCAGGTCGACATATGTCTGCTCATGCTTGTGGTGCCCAAGCGGCTGATGTTTTGGCCACGCGAGATACGCTTGAGACAAATATTGCAAATAGCAGTGGTGCGATCTGATGCACTCGTCTCAAAAAAGGCCCACACCAAAGAACTTTTGTGATAATGTGCAGAGGCAGCGCCCTGCACAGGCGGAGCTCTGCGGTGTGGTACAGTTGCTGTGCTGGCCTCTAGCTGGCCTCCAGGGGGCATCCTGCCTCGTTGGACATGTGACGCTGCATCCTCCTCCTCCTCCTCCTCTCTCCCTTCAGGCACCCACGTGGAGTCAGTGACCTCATCATCCCCTCCCTCTTCACCACTAGAGCAAACCTGGCAGTAAGCTGCAGCTGGTGGAACACTACTGCCAGATTGCTGTCCTTCAGCATCCCCTCTCTCTGCGCGCACACTACTGACTTCCTCAAGCTGGGTATCATCATCCGAGCCTTCGAATCGTTGGGCATCCTCCTGGAGCATGTACCCAACACTGTGCTCAAACAGTTCGGGGGACTCCTCAGGAGGACATGGTGGGTCTAGGGAAGGGGTGGCTGATGATGCCATTGAGTACGCGTTGGCAGCTGCTCTGCCAGTACCCTGAGCCTGGGTGAGAGAGGATGAGGAGGATGAGGAGGGCTTGGTCATCCATTCTACCAAGCCTTCGGCATGATGCGGCTCCACATGTCCAGCTGCCGAAAACAAAGACAAGCGTGTCCCATGGCCACGTGCTGATGACGATGCACGACCACGTCCACGGCCAGCACTGTTGTCTCTAGAAACAGAGCCTGCCTGCCCTGTGTTCTTGCCTCGGCACGCTCTGCCTCTCCTTGGCGGTCTTCCAGCCATTGTAGTCGGTAGTGTATATAGTATAAAAAATAGAACTCCTATGTGTGCTCACAACACACTGTAGGTCCTATGGGTGCTGACACTAACACACTATAGGTACTATGTGTGCTGCTGACAAGAAAATATAGGAGCTCTGTTTGCTGCCACTAACACACTAGAAGTCCTATGGGTGCTGCTGAGAAGAAAATATAGGAGCTCTGTTTGCTGCCACTAACACACTAGAAGTCCTATGGGTGCTGCTGAGAAGAAAATATAGGAGCTCTGTGTGATGCCACTAACACACTAGAAGTCCTATGGGTGCTGCTGAGAAGAAAATATAGGAGCTCTGTGTGATGCCACTAACACACTAGAAGTCCTATGGGTGCTGCTGAGAAGAAAATATAGGAGCTCTGTGTGATGCCACTAACACACTAGAAGTCCTATGGGTGCTGCTGAGAAGAAAATATAGGAGCTCTGTTTGCTGCCACTAACACACTAGAAGTCCTATGGGTGCTGCTGAGAAGAAAATATAGGAGCTCTGTGTGATGCCACTAACACACTAGAAGTCCTATGGGTGCTGCTGAGAAGAAAATATAGGAGCTCTGTTTGCTGCCACTAACACACTAGAAGTCCTATGGGTGCTGCTGAGAAGAAAATATAGGAGCTCTGTGTGATGCCACTAACACACTAGAAGTCCTATGGGTGCTGCTGAGAAGAAAATATAGGAGCTCTGTTTGCTGCCACTAACACACTAGAAGTCCTATGGGTGCTGCTGAGAAGAAAATATAGGAGCTCTGTTTGCTGCCACCAACACACTAGAAGTCCTATGGGTGCTGCTGAGAAGAAAATATAGGAGCTCTGTGTGATGCCACTAACACACTAGAAGTCCTATGGGTGCTACTGAGAAGAAAATATAGGAGCTCTGTTTGCTGCCACTAACACACTAGAAGTCCTATGGGTGCTGCTGAGAAGAAAATATAGGAGCTCTGTTTGCTGCCACTAACACACTAGAAGTCCTATGGGTGCTGCTGAGAAGAAAATATAGGAGCTCTGTGTGATGCCACTAACACACTAGAAGTCCTATGGGTGCTGCTGAGAAGAAAATATAGGAGCTCTGTTTGCTGCCACTAACACACTAGAAGTCCTATGGGTGCTGCTGAGAAGAAAATATAGGAGCTCTGTTTGCTGCCACTAACACACTAGAAGTCCTATGGGTGCTGCTGAGAAGAAAATATAGGAGCTCTGTTTGCTGCCACTAACACACTAGAAGTCCTATGGGTGCTGCTGAGAAGAAAATATAGGAGCTCTGTGTGATGCCACTAACACACTAGAAGTCCTATGGGTGCTGCTGCGAAGAAAATATAGGAGCTCTGTTTGCTGCCACTAACACACTAGAAGTCCTATGGGTGCTGCTGAGAAGAAAATATAGGAGCTCTGTTTGCTGCCACTAACACACTAGAAGTCCTATGGGTGCTGCTGAGAAGAAAATATAGGAGCTCTGTTTGCTGCCACTAAGTCACTAGAAGTCCTATGGGTGCTGCTGAGAAGAAAATATAGGAGCTCTGTTTGCTGCCACTAACACACTAGAAGTCCTATGGGTGCTGCTGAGAAGAAAATATAGGAGCTCTGTTTGCTGCCACTAACACACTAGAAGTCCTATGGGTGCTGCTGAGAAGAAAATATAGGAGCTCTGTGTGATGCCACTAACACACTAGAAGTCCTATGGGTGCTGCTGAGAAGAAAATATAGGAGCTCTGTTTGCTGCCACTAACACACTAGAAGTCCTATGGGTGCTGCTGAGAAGAAAATATAGGAGCTCTGTTTGCTGCCACTAACACACTAGAAGTCCTATGGGTGCTGCTGAGAAGAAAATATAGGAGCTCTGTTTGCTGCCACTAACACACTAGAAGTCCTATGGGTGCTGCTGAGAAGAAAATATAGGAGCTCTGTGTGATGCCACTAACACACTAGAAGTCCTATGGGTGCTGCTGCGAAGAAAATATAGGAGCTCTGTTTGCTGCCACTAACACACTAGAAGTCCTATGGGTGCTGCTGAGAAGAAAATATAGGAGCTCTGTTTGCTGCCACTAACACACTAGAAGTCCTATGGGTGCTGCTGAGAAGAAAATATAGGAGCTCTGTGTGATGCCACTAACACACTAGAAGTCCTATGGGTGCTGCTGAGAAGAAAATATAGGAGCTCTGTTTGCTGCCACTAACACACTAGAAGTCCTATGGGTGCTGCTGAGAAGAAAATATAGGTGCTCTGTTTGCTGCCACTAAGTCACTAGAAGTCCTATGGGTGCTGCTGAGAAGAAAATATAGGAGCTCTGTTTGCTGCCACTAACACACTAGAAGTCCTATGGGTGCTGCTGAGAAGAAAATATAGGAGCTCTGTGTGATGCCACTAACACACTAGAAGTCCTATGGGTGCTGCTGAGAAGAAAATATAGGAGCTCTGTTTGCTGCCACTAACACACTAGAAGTCCTATGGGTGCTGCTGAGAAGAAAATATAGGAGCTCTGTGTGATGCCACTAACACACTAGAAGTCCTATGGGTGCTGCTGAGAAGAAAATATAGGAGCTCTGTTTGCTGCCACTAACACACTAGAAGTCCTATGGGTGCTGCTGAGAAGAAAATATAGGAGCTCTGTTTGCTGCCACTAACACACTAGAAGTCCTATGGGTGCTGCTGAGAAGAAAATATAGGAGCTCTGTGTGATGCCACTAACACACTAGAAGTCCTATGGGTGCTGCTGAGAAGAAAATATAGGAGCTCTGTTTGCTGCCACTAACACACTAGAAGTCCTATGGGTGCTGCTGAGAAGAAAATATAGGAGCTCTGTTTGCTGCCACTAACACACTAGAAGTCCTATGGGTGCTGCTGAGAAGAAAATATAGGAGCTCTGTTTGCTGCCACTAACACACTAGAAGTCCTATGGGTGCTGCTGAGAAGAAAATATAGGAGCTCTGTGTGATGCCACTAACACACTAGAAGTCCTATGGGTGGTGCTGAGAAGAAAATATAGGAGCTCTGTTTGCTGCCACTAACACACTAGAAGTCCTATGGGTGCTGCTGAGAAGAAAATATAGGAGCTCTGTTTGCTGCCACTAACACACTAGAAGTCCTATGGGTGCTGCTGAGAAGAAAATATAGGAGCTCTGTGTGATGCCACTAACACACTAGAAGTCCTATGGGTGCTGCTGAGAAGAAAATATAGGAGCTCTGTTTGCTGCCACTAACACACTAGAAGTCCTATGGGTGCTGCTGAGAAGAAAATATAGGAGCTCTGTTTGCTGCCACTAACACACTAGAAGTCCTATGGGTGCTGCTGAGAAGAAAATATAGGAGCTCTGTGTGATGCCACTAACACACTAGAAGTCCTATGGGTGCTGCTGCGAAGAAAATATAGGAGCTCTGTTTGCTGCCACTAACACACTAGAAGTCCTATGGGTGCTGCTGAGAAGAAAATATAGGAGCTCTGTTTGCTGCCACTAACACACTAGAAGTCCTATGGGTGCTGCTGAGAAGAAAATATAGGAGCTCTGTGTGATGCCACTAACACACTAGAAGTCCTATGGGTGCTGCTGAGAAGAAAATATAGGAGCTCTGTTTGCTGCCACTAACACACTAGAAGTCCTATGGGTGCTGCTGAGAAGAAAATATAGGAGCTCTGTTTGCTGCCACTAACACACTAGAAGTCCTATGGGTGCTGCTGAGAAGAAAATATAGGAGCTCTGTTTGCTGCCACTAACACACTAGAAGTCCTATGGGTGCTGCTGAGAAGAAAATATAGGAGCTCTGTGTGATGCCACTAACACACTAGAAGTCCTATGGGTGCTGCTGAGAAGAAAATATAGGAGCTCTGTTTGCTGCCACTAACACACTAGAAGTCCTATGGGTGCTGCTGAGAAGAAAATATAGGAGCTCTGTGTGATGCCACTAACACACTAGAAGTCCTATGGGTGCTGCTGAGAAGAAAATATAGGAGCTCTGTTTGCTGCCACTAACACACTAGAAGTCCTATGGGTGCTGCTGAGAAGAAAATATAGGAGCTCTGTTTGCTGCCACTAACACACTAGAAGTCCTATGGGTGCTGCTGAGAAGAAAATATAGGAGCTCTGTGTGATGCCACTAACACACTAGATATCCTATGGGTGCTGCTGAGAAGAAAATATAGGAGCTCTGTTTGCTGCCACTAACACACTAGAAGTCCTATGGGTGCTGCTGAGAAGAAAATATAGGAGCTCTGTTTGCTGCCACTAACACACTAGAAGTCCTATGGGTGCTGCTGAGAAGAAAATATAGGAGCTCTGTTTGCTGCCACTAACACACTAGAAGTCCTATGGGTGCTGCTGAGAAGAAAATATAGGAGCTCTGTGTGATGCCACTAACACACTAGAAGTCCTATGGGTGGTGCTGAGAAGAAAATATAGGAGCTCTGTTTGCTGCCACTAACACACTAGAAGTCCTATGGGTGCTGCTGAGAAGAAAATATAGGAGCTCTGTTTGCTGCCACTAACACACTAGAAGTCCTATGGGTGCTGCTGAGAAGAAAATATAGGAGCTCTGTGTGATGCCACTAACACACTAGAAGTCCTATGGGTGCTGCTGAGAAGAAAATATAGGAGCTCTGTTTGCTGCCACTAACACACTAGAAGTCCTATGGGTGCTGCTGAGAAGAAAATATAGGAGCTCTGTTTGCTGCCACTAACACACTAGAAGTCCTATGGGTGCTGCTGAGAAGAAAATATAGGAGCTCTGTTTGCTGCCACTAACACACTAGAAGTCCTATGGGTGCTGCTGAGAAGAAAATATAGGAGCTCTGTGTGATGCCACTAACACACTAGAAGTCCTATGGGTGGTGCTGAGAAGAAAATATAGGAGCTCTGTTTGCTGCCACTAACACACTAGAAGTCCTATGGGTGCTGCTGAGAAGAAAATATAGGAGCTCTGTTTGCTGCCACTAACACACTAGAAGTCCTATGGGTGCTGTTGGGGTGCAATGCTGTGCTAACAGCACTGCGGTTGGTACTACTGCAATACTGTACTAACAGTAAGCACGCACCAGACTAATCCCCAGCAGCAGCTAATAACACACTAACTGTGCAATCAGCAGCAATGAACGATCAATGACTTAGGTAGCAATGGTCTAGCAAAGAAATAGCCAATGGTTTAGCAAAGAAGAGCAAATCTTTCAGTATCAAGCAAAGACAGAATCAGCAGACTAATCTCTCCTAAAGCCGGAACTCATGTGACCGGGGCCGATGGCGTGGCGGCCTTTTAAATGGTGGGGCGTGTACTAAAGCCCCTGAGCTGTAATTGGCTACAGGCGTCCTGCCTGTAGCCAATTATTGCTCTCCGAGTTTCGGGCGCTGTGATTGGCCAAGCATGCGGGGTCACAGTGCATGCTTGGCCAATCATCAGCCAGCAATGCACTGCGCCGGCCGCGCCGGCCGCAATGCATTGCGGGGCCGCTCGCATCACACGAATGTGATGCGAACGGCCCAAATAGTTCTGGGCTCGACGAGCGAGCGAACGCCCGATGCTCGATTCGAACATGGGTTCGAATCGAGCACCGGGCCCATCCCTAGAAGGGATGAGTCTGCAAGACAGGGGTCCAGGGATGGATGCAGGGTTCAGGAACACAGGACACAAGGTACAGGATAATAGGTCACCAGGTACAGAGGCAGGAGTCCAGGGATGGATGCAGGGTTCAGGAACACAGGACACAAGGTACAAGATAACAGGTCACAAGGTTCAGGTTCAGGAATACAGGTCTAGGTTTCAAGACAATACCAGAGCAAATGCTTTAGTGTCTGCTGGGTATTTATACACACCTCCTGCAATCAGTCTCAGGTGACGCCTGATTGCAGGAGATGATTTTGGCTCCAGACAAATGGGAGACACCCGCTGGTGGCCACCAGAACTGCACCCTTTGGTGCTGAAAGCAATAGCACCACCAGCAGGTGACCCAGGCAATGACACTGATCATGACACAGAGTCATCGAAAAGCAGAAGAGACTGCTGCATGATTTGGGGCTCAGACTGCTTGGCTGATTTGCAAGGGGGTGAGGTGAAAGACTGATGGACATGGGTTTCAGGTGCCAATTCTGATCTTTCATCAGAAGAGTGGGTGGGAGACAATGTGAAGGAACCCGAGGCACTGTCAGCAACCCAATCTACTATCGCCTGTACTTGTCCTGGCCTAAACATTCGTACAGCCTCATTAGGCGCGACAAAATACCGCCGCAGGCTCGGTCGCCTACTCGCACCTGAGGAAGGTGTTTCACTTGTGCGTGTATCTGGCACAGATCCACCACATCCTCTCCCTGCAACAGGAGCTCCACCAGCAGCACCACGACCGGGGCCACCACGTCCCTTTGACCTTCTCCTCATATTTTCCAAATTTAGGATGTTGCCCTAAATGGGTGTTTTTGGAAGAGCAGAACACACCCACAGTATGTAACCGCTGAATCGCACAGCTACAGAACTGCATAAAATGCTATTCAAAAAAAAATTGTTTTTTTAGTATAGCACAGTAGAAGACAAATATATAGAAATGGTTTATTTCACACGCCTCCACATATGTATAACACACTGCAAAATATTTTTTGTGGCCCTAAATGGCGTTTTTTGGAAGACCACAACACACCCACAGTACGTAACCGCTGAATCGCACAGCTACAGAACTGCAGAAAATGCTATTAAAATTTTTATTTTATTTTTTAGTATAGCACAGTAGAAGAAAACTATATAGAAATTGTTTATTTCACACACCTCCACATATGTATAACACACTGCAAAATATTTTTTGTGGCCCTAAATGGCGTTTTTTGGAAGACCACAATACACCCACAGTACGTAACCGCTGAATCGCACAGCTACAGAACTGCAGAAAATGCTATTCAAAAAAAATGTTGTTTTTTTAGTATAGCACAGTAGAAGAAAACTATATATAAATTGTTTATTTCACACACCTCCACATATGTATAACACACTGCAAAATATTTTTGTGGCCCTAAATGGCATTTTTTGGAAGACCACAACACACCCACAGTACGTAACCGCTGAATCGCACAGCTACAGAACTGCAGAAAATGCTATTCAAAAAAATTTTTGTTTTTTTAGTATAGCACAGTAGAAGACAAATATATAGAAATGGTTTATTTCACACGCCTCCACATATGTATAACACACTGCAAAATATTTTTTGTGGCCCTAAATGGGTCTTTTTGCAAGCGTACATTAAAGTGCAAATTTTTTTATTTTTTTTTGCCCTAAACTGGTCTTTTTTTATTTTTTTTGCCCTTAATGGGTCTTTTGGAAAAGAGCACAATAAAGTGCCTTTTTTTTTTGTTGCCCTAAATGGATCTTTTTCCAAGAGCAGAATACACCCACAGTATGGAAACGGTGTATCTCTCAACGTAATATATGCAGTGCTGGTGCACTGAGCTTGCAGATAAAAGGTAGATTTTCTCTGACACTGGGCTCATAGCAGTGTAAAAAGACTGCACTGCAACACAAACAGGTAAACCTATGCAGATCGCTGAGTTATATCTCTGAATCTGGACTCCTGTTCCTATATAATATATCTCTCTCCCTAAAAGCAAAAAACAGGAACCTGGCCCTACACTACACTGTCTCTCTATCTTTTCCCTCAGATTCCAGAATCAGGACTAACTCATGTATTTTTCTATCTCTCCCTAAAAGCAGCAGCAGCAGACAAGATCCTCTCCCTATCTATTCTGAAGCAGAGTGACGTGTGTGCTGTGTGCCTCTAGCTTATATAGAAGCTGGGTCACATGTTGCACTGACCAATCACAGCCATGCCATTAGTAGGCATGGCTATGATGGCTTCTAAAGGCACACCAGCTAATCAAAAGGTAATTGGCTGGCCCCTGAAGCATTTCTAACTGCGTAATTAGATTGCCGAACCTGAACCCGAACCTGGACTTTTGCGCAAAGTCCGGGTTCGGGTTCGGGAAAAAGCTAAAGTTCGGTACAGACCCGAACTTTACAGTTCGGGTTCGCTCAACACTATCCAAGGAGGGAAAATAAAACAGGGCAATCAAGGGAAATTTCCAAGTACAGTATAACCATTTGCCTACTGCTCAACAGAACGTTCGTCTTATCTTTAGTAATCACGTCTGAGTCGTCTTGACCGCGGGGAATCAGTCGGGCTTGAACCATTACGGGATCCACGGGTTGCAGCACAAGATCTGTCCCCAGATGGAGAACGCCTTCTGCGATATCGGGTCACCTGTGCATCCATAGGTTCCTCGTTTTTTTGTTTTCTTCTTGTGATAGTGTTACGAAATTCAGCATACCAGTTTGGCACCTCAATCACCGGGATGTCCAAGGTGTCACAGAAAGTCTTATGGTCTTCAGGTACCCTCAATACCCTTGATTGGTAGCTAAAAGGCCAAAGGGGAACTTCCATCTGTAATTTATGGCCTTATCCCGCAGTGCATCCAGCAGTGGTTTTAGGTCTCTTCTATGTTGCAGGGTAATGCCTGAGAGGTCTTGATAAATGTGAATATCTGAACCGCTATGAGAGATTCGTATCCTATTTCTGGCCTTTCTGAGGATTTCCTCTTTTAATCTGTAATCCACTAGGCAGCAAATTACATCCCTGGGAGGGTCTGTGGGAGGGTCCCTGGGAGGGTCTGTGGCTCTTCCCTTAGGCCTAAGAGCGCGATGGATACGCTCCATTTCAATAGCCGTCTGCAAAAGTCTATCCAATAAGTCATTAAACAGGCCTGTAATAGTGTCTGTAAGCTGCTCTGTATCCACCGCCTCAGGTAAACCCCGGACACGCAGGTTGTGGCGTCTTCCTCTGTTGTCGAGATCCTCCACAAAGCGTTGGAGATCTCTAAGTTGAAGTGTCTGGGTATCTACCTTGCTGGTCACTCTGCGGAGGACCGTGCCATGTTGCGCAGTTGTTTTTTCCACATCTTGGACCCTGTCAGTGATGGCGCGGATGTCTATGCACAATTCAGCTATAGCGGCTGACAGGGTATCTTTAATGTCAGCCACCACTGAGCGGAGGTCATATAGGCTAAGATGTTGTTGCCTTTGAACCGAATGGTCCCCCAATTCAGGCGCAGACATGACAGGCTGAGTCTCTGTCAGCGGCGGAGTCGAATCCAGTGAGGGGCCATGTTGTGAGGCCACCATGTTGCGCCTCTGAGACCGGGATGAGCGGGGTGTATAATGGCTTATACCGTTCTCTAGTCCACGTGGAGACCGGGAGCGAGAGGCAGAAGAGTTCAGCGAAGCCGTCCCCATAGTCGTGAGACCGAATGTGCGGTAATGGGCTCTCTTACAGGCTGAGAGAAACTGTGGCGGCGGGAGCTCTGGATTCAAGCGGCCATCTTCCGGCGAGGTCAGACCACCCCCTCTGATCTTTTATGTTAATCACCTAAGAGATGGAAACGTTGTTCTGAATGATGTAAACATAGCATTTAATAGCATTATTCCCAAAATTATAGACCTCCCTAATTAATTGCGACCTTAAAATTCTTACAAAAGCTTTAGCATTACGTCTTCTTTCTTAGAACATTACATTGATAAAGACCAATCAGGTTCTATCAGATCAAATCCGAAGATCAATAAACATTATCACAGCTGTCCATTCACATTGGGACTCCCCAATAACTCGACACGCTAAACCCTTTGATAATTTGTCTTGGGATTTTTAATTCACGGTGTTAAAAACTATGAAATTTGGCCCTTCCTTTTTCTACATTCTACGTGCTTTATACTACACTCCTACTGCACATATTCTTCTTAAATGTCATAAATCGGGTTCCATAACTATACAACATGGTACACGACAAGGTTGCCCCCTATCACCTCTACTCTTTGCATTAGCGATTGAACCACTAGCTATAGCTATGCATGATCATCCAAATATCAAAGGCCTTTATTGTGGACAATACAAACATGAATGCATGTTTTTTGCAGATGATGTTTTAATGTACATTACTTACCCTCATACAACCATACCTAACCTACTGAAACTTTTAAACTCCTTTTCACAATTGTCAGGACTGATGGTAAATAAAAATAAATCTATCGCCTTAAACCTCAATCTCTCTGAATCTACAGTTACACTACTTAAGCATAATTTTGAATTCCAATGGACCACTCATTCTCTTTCTTATCTAGGAATTCAGTTGACTTCTTCCATATATACTTTATACTCAGAAAATTATCCTCCTACGTATAGAAGGCTTTTAGAACATATGAATAAATAGTCAGGGCCAAATCTTTCTTGGTTTGGAGAAATTTCTTCAGTCAAGGTGAATGTATTACCAAGAATGTTATCTCTTGTTCGAATTATCACAAATCCTAAACGAGACCTTCTTATTTTTAAAAGAAAAATCGTACACTTTATTTGAGGACATTAACACCCTAGAATTAATAAATTAACAGTTTACACTTTAAAAAAATGTAGCGGTCTGGAAAATCCCAAATTTTATTGCTTACTATCATGCTGCCGGGGGTTTCCCAGTGTTGTGTACGGGTGACCTCGCCCCCCTCTGATGCAACGGGAAACCTGCATTGCATCAGAGGGGGGTGGGGTCATCCGTACACGTCACTGGGAAACCCCGGCGTTTCCCCTTGCGTCAGAGGGGGACGAGATCATGTGATGGGTGGCCCCGCCCTCAGCTACATAAGAGCTGTGAGGCTGGCGCTGAGTCATTCCCCCGATCCTGCCTCTGGTGGAGGCAGGATCGTGTGCGTGTTCCTCGCTGAAGTCGCTGGAGATTAGGGATGAGCTCGGTGTTCGAGTCGAACATACGTTCGACTCGAACATCGGCTGTTCGATCGTTCGACGAAGATCGAACGATTTGGGCCGTTTGCGCCTAATTCGAGTGACGCGAACGGCCCACAATGCACTATGCCATCGCAGTGTCATCCAGGCGCTGTGATTGGCCAAGCATGCACTGTGACCCCGCATGCTTGGCCAATCACAGCGCCGGCAGCTAGGAGAGCAATGATTGGCCACAGGCAGGATGCCTGTGGCCAATTATTGCTGAGGGTGTTTAGTACACGCCCCACACTATAAAAGGCCGCCAGCACGGCGGCCTAGTGTAGTGTGTTCCGGAGCAGGGAAAGAGAAGCATAGGCAGGGACAGTGACATTTTTTTTTCTTGCTTAACCTGGATTCCTTTAGTTTAGGGAAAGAGAAGGATAGGTAGGGAGAGTGTCAGTGTGTTTTACTGTGCTAATCCTTGTTTCTAGGGACAGGGAAGGACAGTGAGGGAAATTCTCCTTGTGCTATACTGTGCTAAAGCATTGATCATCAACCATCTTTAAAAAAACATTTTTTCTAGGGACAGAAAACTATAGGTAGGGAGAGTGTCAGTTTCTTTCACTGTGCTAATCCTTGTTTCTAGGGACAGGGAAGGACAGTGAGGGAAATTCTCCTTGTGCTATACTGTGCTAAAGCATTGATCATCAACCATCTTTAAAAAAACATTTTTTCTAGGGACAGAAAACTATAGGTAGGGAGAGTGTCAGTTTCTTTCACTGTGCTAATCCTTGTTTCTAGGGACAGGGAAGGACAGTGAGGGAAATTCTCCTTGTGCTATAGTGTGCTAAAGCATTGATCATCAACCATCTTTAAAAAAACATTTTTTCTAGGGACAGAAAACTATAGGTAGGGAGAGTGTCAGTGTGTTTTACTGTGCTAATCCTTGTTTCTAGGGACAGGGAAGGGCAGTGAGGGAAATTCTCCTTGTGCTATAGTGTGCTAAAGCATTGATCATCAACCATCTTTAAAAAAAACATTTTTTCTAGGGACAGAAAACTATAGGTAGGGAGAGTGTCAGTGTGTTTTACTGTGCTAATCCTTGTTTCTAGGGACAGGGAAGGACAGTGAGGGAAATTCTCCTTGTGCTATAGTGTGCTAAAGCATTGATCATCAACCATCTTTAAAAAAACATTTTTTCTAGGGACAGAAAACTATAGGTAGGGAGAGTGTCAGTGTGTTTCACTGTGCTAATCCTTGTTTCTAGGGACAGGGAAGGACAGTGAGGGAAATTCTCCTTGTGCTATACTGTGCTAAAGCATTGATCATCAACCATCTTTAAAAAAACATTTTTTCTAGGGACAGAAAACTATAGGTAGGGAGAGTGTCAGTTTCTTTCACTGTGCTAATCCTTGTTTCTAGGGACAGGGAAGGACAGTGAGGGAAATTCTCCTTGTGCTATAGTGTGCTAAAGCATTGATCATCAACCATCTTTAAAAAAACATTTTTTCTAGGGACAGAAAACTATAGGTAGGGAGAGTGTCAGTTTCTTTCACTGTGCTAATCCTTGTTTCTAGGGACAGGGAAGGACAGTGAGGGAAATTCTCCTTGTGCTATACTGTGCTAAAGCATTGATCATCAACCATCTTTAAAAAAACATTTTTTCTAGGGACAGAAAACTATAGGTAGGGAGAGTGTCAGTGTGTTTCACTGTGCTAATCCTTGTTTCTAGGGACAGGGAAGGACAGTGAGGGAAATTCTCCTTGTGCTATACTGTGCTAAAGCATTGATCATCAACCATCTTTAAAAAAACATTTTTTCTAGGGACAGAAAACTATAGGTAGGGAGAGTGTCAGTTTCTTTCACTGTGCTAATCCTTGTTTCTAGGGACAGGGAAGGACAGTGAGGGAAATTCTCCTTGTGCTATACTGTGCTAAAGCATTGATCATCAACCATCTTTAAAAAAACATTTTTTCTAGGGACAGAAAACTATAGGTAGGGAGAGTGTCAGTTTCTTTCACTGTGCTAATCCTTGTTTCTAGGGACAGGGAAGGACAGTGAGGGAAATTCTCCTTGTGCTATAGTGTGCTAAAGCATTGATCATCAACCATCTTTAAAAAAACATTTTTTCTAGGGACAGAAAACTATAGGTAGGGAGAGTGTCAGTGTGTTTCACTGTGCTAATCCTTGTTTCTAGGGACAGGGAAGGACAGTGAGGGAAATTCTCCTTGTGCTATAGTGTGCTAAAGCATTGATCATCAACCATCTTTAAAAAAACATTTTTTCTAGGGACAGAAAACTATAGGTAGGGAGAGTGTCAGTGTGTTTCACTGTGCTAATCCTTGTTTCTAGGGACAGGGAAGGACAGTGAGGGAAATTCTCCTTGTGCTATACTGTGCTAAAGCATTGATCATCAACCATCTTTAAAAAAACATTTTTTCTAGGGACAGAAAACTATAGGTAGGGAGAGTGTCAGTTTCTTTCACTGTGCTAATCCTTGTTTCTAGGGACAGGGAAGGACAGTGAGGGAAATTCTCCTTGTGCTATAGTGTGCTAAAGCATTGATCATCAACCATCTTTAAAAAAACATTTTTTCTAGGGACAGAAAACTATAGGTAGGGAGAGTGTCAGTGTGTTTCACTGTGCTAATCCTTGTTTCTAGGGACAGGGAAGGACAGTGAGGGAAATTCTCCTTGTGCTATACTGTGCTAAAGCATTGATCATCAACCATCTTTAAAAAAACATTTTTTCTAGGGACAGAAAACTATAGGTAGGGAGAGTGTCAGTGTGTTTTACTGTGCTAATCCTTGTTTCTAGGGACAGGGAAGGGCAGTGAGGGAAATTCTCCTTGTGCTATAGTGTGCTAAAGCATTGATCATCAACCATCTTTAAAAAAACATTTTTTCTAGGGACAGAAAACTATAGGTAGGGAGAGTGTCAGTGTGTTTTGCTGTGCTAATCCTTGTTTCTAGGGACAGGGAAGGACAGTGAGGGAAATTCTCCTTGTGCTATAGTGTGCTAAAGCATTGATCATCAACCATCTTTAAAAAAACATTTTTTCTAGGGACAGAAAACTATAGGTAGGGAGAGTGTCAGTTTCTTTCACTGTGCTAATCCTTGTTTCTAGGGACAGGGAAGGACAGTGAGGGAAATTCTCCTTGTGCTATACTGTGCTAAAGCATTGATCATCAACCATCTTTAAAAAAACATTTTTCTAGGGACAGAAAACTATAGGTAGGGAGAGTGTCAGTGTGTTTTACTGTGCTAATCCTTGTTTCTAGGGACAGGGAAGGACAGTGAGGGAAATTCTCCTTGTGCTATAGTGTGCTAAAGCATTGATCATCAACCATCTTTAAAAAAACATTTTTTCTAGGGACAGAAAACTATAGGTAGGGAGAGTGTCAGTTTCTTTCACTGTGCTAATCCTTGTTTCTAGGGACAGGGAAGGACAGTGAGGGAAATTCTCCTTGTGCTATACTGTGCTAAAGCATTGATCATCAACCATCTTTAAAAAAACATTTTTTCTAGGGACAGAAAACTATAGGTAGGGAGAGTGTCAGTGTGTTTCACTGTGCTAATCCTTGTTTCTAGGGACAGGGAAGGACAGTGAGGGAAATTCTCCTTGTGCTATACTGTGCTAAAGCATTGATCATCAACCATCTTTAAAAAAACATTTTTTCTAGGGACAGAAAACTATAGGTAGGGAGAGTGTCAGTTTCTTTCACTGTGCTAATCCTTGTTTCTAGGGACAGGGAAGGACAGTGAGGGAAATTCTCCTTGTGCTATACTGTGCTAAAGCATTGATCATCAACCATCTTTAAAAAAACATTTTTTCTAGGGACAGAAAACTATAGGTAGGGAGAGTGTCAGTTTCTTTCACTGTGCTAATCCTTGTTTCTAGGGACAGGGAAGGACAGTGAGGGAAATTCTCCTTGTGCTATAGTGTGCTAAAGCATTGATCATCAACCATCTTTAAAAAAACATTTTTTCTAGGGACAGAAAACTATAGGTAGGGAGAGTGTCAGTGTGTTTCACTGTGCTAATCCTTGTTTCTAGGGACAGGGAAGGACAGTGAGGGAAATTCTCCTTGTGCTATACTGTGCTAAAGCATTGATCATCAACCATCTTTAAAAAAACATTTTTTCTAGGGACAGAAAACTATAGGTAGGGAGAGTGTCAGTGTGTTTTACTGTGCTAATCCTTGTTTCTAGGGACAGGGAAGGGCAGTGAGGGAAATTCTCCTTGTGCTATAGTGTGCTAAAGCATTGATCATCAACCATCTTTAAAAAAACATTTTTTCTAGGGACAGAAAACTATAGGTAGGGAGAGTGTCAGTGTGTTTTACTGTGCTAATCCTTGTTTCTAGGGACAGGGAAGGACAGTGAGGGAAATTCTCCTTGTGCTATAGTGTGCTAAAGCATTGATCATCAACCATCTTTAAAAAAACATTTTTTCTAGGGACAGAAAACTATAGGTAGGGAGAGTGTCAGTGTGTTTCACTGTGCTAATCCTTGTTTCTAGGGACAGGGAAGGACAGTGAGGGAAATTCTCCTTGTGCTATACTGTGCTAAAGCATTGATCATCAACCATCTTTAAAAAAACATTTTTTCTAGGGACAGAAAACTATAGGTAGGGAGAGTGTCAGTTTCTTTCACTGTGCTAATCCTTGTTTCTAGGGACAGGGAAGGACAGTGAGGGAAATTCTCCTTGTGCTATACTGTGCTAAAGCATTGATCATCAACCATCTTTAAAAAAACATTTTTTATAGGGACAGAAAACTATAGGTAGGGAGAGTGTCAGTGTGTTTTACTGTGCTAATCCTTGTTTGTAGGGACAGGGAAGGACAGTGAGGGAAATTCTCCTTGTGCTATACTGTGCTAAAGCATTCCTCATCAACCATCTTTGAAATCCTTGTTTTTTGGACAGTCAGGGAAATTGTCGTTGTGCTATTCTGTGCGAAAGCAATCATCCTCAACCATATTTAGAAATCCTTAAGTAAAGGGACAGAGAAGGACACCTGAAGGTAGCCCTTATTGCTTTTTTCCCATCTCCCTGCAGGCCATCTATTAGAATGTCTGGAAGGCAAACAAGGAGAGGCAGACAGTCAGGAGGCAATAAAAGAGGGCAAGCAGGCTCTGTGTCTGGGGGCAACAGTGCTGGTCGTGGACGCGGTGCATTGTCATCAGCACATGGCCATGGGATACGCTTGTCCTTCTTTTCGGCAGCTGGACATGTTGAGCCACATCATGCCGAAGACTTGGTAGAGTGGATGACCAAGCCCTCCTCCTCCTCCTCATCCTCTCTCACCCAGGCTCAGGGTACTGGCAAAGCAGCTGCCAAAGCGTCCTCTTCCCTGGTATCAATGTCAGACTCATCATCAGTCACTCCTTCCCTAGACCCACCATGTCCTCCTCCTGAGGAGTCCCCCGAACTGTTTGAGCACAGTGTTGGGTACATGCTCCAGGAGGATGCCCAGCGTTTCGAAGGGTCTGATGATGAAACCCAGCTACAGGAAGGCAGTAGCGTGAGAGCAGACAGAGGGGATGCTCAAGAAGGACACCAATCTGGCAGTCATGTTCCAGCAGCTGCAGCATACTGCCAGATTGGCTCCAGTGATGAGGAGGGAGGGGATGATGAGGTCACTGACTCCACGTGGGTGCCTAATAGGAGAGAGGAGGAGGAGGAGGATGAGGAGGAGGCACATCTCCAACGAGGCAGGATGCCCTTTGGTGGCCAGCGTAAGGGCAGTACACCGACGGAATCACACTACAGAGCTCCGCCTGTGCAGGGCGCTGCCTCTGCCCGTCATTCAAAAAGTTCTTTGGTGTGGGCCTTTTTTGAGGCTAGTGCATCAGATCGCACAGCTGCTGTTTGCAACATATGTCTCAAGCGTATATCGCGTGGCCAAAACATCAGCCGCTTGGGTACCACATGCCTGACCAGACATATGTTGACCTGCCATGCAGCTCGTTGGCAAGCCTACCTCAAAGACCCACACCAAAGAACAAAGCGGACCTCTCCTTGCACCGCATCAGCTGGGATCTCCAACCCCACTATAACTTCAGTCCTCTCTGAAACATGCACTGAGAGGAATGAAGGTGTAGAATTAGGTGTGTCACAGCCAAGTACTTGCGGCCACTCTGCTAGCAGTACACCGACGTCCGATTCTAGCAGGCAAATTTCCCTGCCCCAGCTGCTGGACCGTCGAAAGAAGTTCACTCCCAGCCATCCACATGCCCAGCGGTTGAATGCTAGCTTGGCTAAATTGCTAGCGCTTCAACTGCTGCCTTTTCAGTTGGTAGACTCGGCCCCCTTCCGTGAGTTTGTGCAATGTGCGGTTCCTCAGTGGCAGGTTCCCAAACGCCACTTTTTCTCACGGAAGGCTATTCCGGCTCTCTACCGGCATGTGGAAGGCAATGTCTTGGCCTCGCTGGACAGGGCGGTCAGCGGTAAGGTGCATATTGCCGCTGACTCATGGTCCAGCAGGCATGGACAGGGACGTTACCTTTCTTTCACGGCCCATTGGGTCACTCTTTTGGCAGCTGGGAAGGATGCAGGACAAGGTGCAGTAGTGTTGGAGGTTGTTCCACCGCCACGCCTCCAAAATGCTACTACTGGTTCTGACACACCTCTCTCCTCCACCCCCTCCTCTTCTTCTTCCTCCATGGCCTCTTCCTGTGCTTTGTCCTCTGAACCAGCGGTGCTCCTTAGCCGTTCAAGGGGCTACGCAAGTACGCAGGCAAAAAGATGCCATGCCGTGCTTGCGCTGGTGTGTTTGGGGGACAGAAGCCACACTGGGGCAGAGGTCCTGTCTGCTCTGCAGGGCCAGGCCGAGAGGTGGTTGACGCCACGCCAGCTTAAGCCAGGAATGGTGGTTTGCGACAATGGCACCAACCTCCTCTCCGCCCTCCGACAGGGACAACTGACCCATGTGCCCTGTGTGGCTCACGTCCTTAACCTGGTGGTGCAGCGGTTCTTGGGCAGGTACCCGGGCTTACAGGATGTTCTGAGGCAGGCCAGGAAAGTCTGTGTGCATTTCCGCAGATCTTATAATGCCAGTGCTCGCCTGGCTGAGCTGCAAAAGGAGTTGAACCTGCCCAAGAACCGCCTTATATGTGACATGCCCACCAGGTGGAACTCAACGTTGGCCATGCTGCAGCGGCTGCACACGCAGCAGAGGGCCATCAATGAGTACCTGTGCGACTACGGCACCAGGACAGGGTCAGGGGAGCTTGGTTTTTTTTCTCCACGCCAGTGGGGCATGATCAGGGATGCATGCACTGTCCTGGCACCATTTGGGGAGGCCACGAGGATGGTGAGCAGTGACAGTGCATGCATCAGTGACACTGTACCTCTTGTCCACCTGTTGGAGCACACGCTGCGTGGAATAATGGACAGGGCACTTGAGGCAGAACAGAGGCAGGAAGAGGAGGACTTCCTTGCCTCTCAAGGCCCCCTTTACCCAGACAGTGTTCCTTCTGTCCCACCCATCGCACAGGAAGAGGAGGAGGAGGAGGAGGATTGTGTCAGCATGGAGGTGGAGGATGGCACTCAGCATCATCAGCAGCAGTCTTTTAGGGATGATTTACAGTCCCAAGAAACCAGTGGACTTGTACGTGGCTGGGAGGAGGTGGCTGCGGATCATGTCATCCTTAGTGACCCAGAGGACTCCGGACCGAATGCCTCAGCAAACCTACGCTGCATGGCCTCCCTGATCCTGCAAAGTCTGCGGAAGGATCCTCGTATTCTTCGGATCAAGGAGAGGGACCATTACTGGCTGGCCACTCTCCTTGATCCACGGTACAAGGGTAAGGTTGCGGACCTTATGTTACCGTCGCAGAGGGAGCAGAGGATGAGACAACTCCGGGAGGCCTTGCAGAAAGGTCTGTGCAACGCGTTCCCAGAGACTGGGAGGTTACAAACTCCTGGTCCTGGACAACGAGTTGCTGAGGCTTCGGCCAGTCAAAGAAGGAGCGGTGGGGAAGGTGGCCGTCTGACCGATGCGTTCAGACAATTCTTTAGTCCGCAGCCCCAAAGTATGATCGGTTCCAGCAACCATCGCCAGGGTCTGATAAACATGGTGCAGGAATATCTAGGGGCAAGGTCAGACTTGGACACCTTCCCCACCGAAAATCCTCTGGCTTACTGGGTCTTGAGGATGGATCACTGGCCAGAGCTTGCACAGTATGCAATTGAGCTACTGGCCTGTCCTGCATCCAGCGTTCTTTCGGAACGCACATTCAGTGCTGCTGGATGATTTGTCACGGATCACAGGGTGCGCCTGTCCACCGACTCGGTTGATCGACTGACTTTCATCAAGATGAACCAGTCTTGGATCACCACCAGCTACCACACACCTGATGCTGATATAACAGACTAATTGATTTTAACATGTCACATCCCTTCAAGACTGATGCTGATGCTGAGTGCCTGTGCTGTTATGTTGACTGGCTATCCTCCTCCTCCGAGTCCTCAATGATACGATTGATGATGATAGCTTGGAAGATCATTTTTGTTTATGGATGCCGCCACCAGTGGCTAAGGCCCAATTTTTCAGCCCCTGTTTAACAGGGGCGTGTAATTACAATTTTTGAAGCAATACTTTGCAACAGGGCTCATTGCTGTGCTCCAAGTACAGTATCTGTGAGGGGTTGGAGTGTTGTGCCACCAGTGCCTAAGGCCCAATTTTTCAGCCCCTGTTTAACAGGGGCGTGTCATTACAATTTTTGAAGCAATACTTTGCAACAGGGCTCATTGCTGTGCTCCAAGTACAGTATCTGTGAGGGGTTGGAGTGTTGTGCCACCAGTGCCTAAGGCCCAATTTTTCAGCCCCTGTTTAACAGGGGCGTGTCATTACAATTTTTGAAGCAATACTTTGCAACAGGGCTCATTGCTGTGCTCCAAGTACAGTATCTGTGAGGGGTTGTAGTGTTGTGCCACCAGTGCCTAAGGCCCAATTTTTCAGCCCCTGTTCAACAGGGGCATGTAATTACAATTCTTGATCTAATAATTCACAGCAGGGCCCATTGCTGCACCCACCAAGAGTAACTCTGAGGGCTTACAGTGTTGTGGCAACGCCACCACCACCACGAAAGGCCCAATTTTTCAGCCCCTGTTCAAAAGGGGCATGTAATTACAATTCTTGATCTAATAATTTACAGCAGGGCCCATTCCTGCACCCACCAAGAGTAACTCTGAGGGCTTACAGTGTTGTGGCAACACCACCACCACCACCACCACCACGAAAGGCCCAATTTTTCAGCCCCTGTTCAACAGGGGCATGCAATTACAATTCTTGATCTAATAATTCACAGCAGGGCCCATTGCTGCACCCACCAAGAGTAACTGTCAGGGCTTACAGTGTTGTGGCACCAGCACCACCATCAAAGGCCCAATTTTTACTACCACTGTTCAACAATTATATGTAATTACAATTCCTGATATAATAGTTGACAGCAGGGCGTTCCAGCACCAACCAAGAGTAACTGTGAGTGCTTACAGTGTTGTGCCAATACCAACAACTAAGGGGCCTATTTCTGCAGAGTATATACGGCAGGTCCCTACTTTCAAACATCCAACTTACAAATGACTCCTACTTGCAAACGCAAGAAGACAACAGGAAGTGAGAGGAAATCTACCCCTAGGAAGGAAAATTCTCTCCTGTAAGAATTAATATGGGAGAAAGGTGTCTCCTCTGTACTGATGCTTTATCACCAATCCTTGTTTCAAGAAAAACACCACATTTCAAAAACAGTTGTCATTGGGACGGAAAGTGAGGTGAAATGTTCTGAACAGGGGCACAGACAGCAAAACAAATGTTACAGGGGTGATAACCCTTACCTATGTTTTCCAAAAAGTTTAAAAATAGATTTTTGGGCTGGAGCTACACTTAAACAATGTACCTGTTCAAAATTACAAACAGATTCTACATAAGAACAAACCTACAGTCCCTGTCTTGTATGCACCGCCTGTATACGGCTGTTCAGAGTATATAGGGCCTTTTTTATTTTATGTGCGGGGTTCCCCTTAATATCCATACAAGACCCAAAGGGGCTGGTAATGGGCTGGGGTAGGGGGGGGGGGTCATGGGGTAGCTATGCCATTTTTCTTAAAGATTTTCATCCATATTACCGGGACCAGACATTACATTAAAGCCGCAAGCAGTTTTAAATGGCTTTTTTTTTCCTTTAGAAGTGTCATTTTGTGCAGGGACAGTTCTAAACATGGGAAACACGTGGCACTTCACAGGCATACTTTAGACACCCCCCAGGTACGATATTTAAAGGAATATTTGACTTTTTTTTTTTCACTTTATGCATCATTAAAATGACTGCTCCCGAAAAACGACCGTTTTTAAAACTTCTTTTTGCATTGATACATGTCCCCTGGTGCAGAACCTGGGTTCCCAAACCCTTTTTAGGACAATAACATGCATAATAGTCGTTATAATTAGCACTTTAGAATTCGAACGTTCGCATCCATTGTATTTAATAGGGTTCTAATGTTCGTACGAACTTTCGGTCCGTTCGCGGGTTCTGGTGCGAACCGAACCCGGGGGTGTTCGGCTCATCACTACTGGAGATCATCCATCGCTGGAGATCGAGAATTGGATTACATCACTGGAGATCGAGGATGGATTTATTGGATCACTGGAATCTCTTTTTTATTTTTTACTTTTTTATTTTTAATAAAGGACTTGTCCCAAGCCATCTCCTGTGGTTTTTAACATTTTGACACTTTTTTTTTTGTGAAATGGTAGGGGTACAATGTACAATGTACCCCTTACCAATTCACATAGGGAGGCTGGGATCTGGAGGCCCCCTTTATTAAAGGGGGCTTCCAGATTCCGATAAGCCCCCCGCCCGCAGACCCCCACAACCACCGGGCAAGGGTTGTGGGGATGAGGCCCTTGTCCTCATCAACATGGGGACATACTCCCCATGTTGAGGGCATGTGGCCTGGTACGGTTCGGGAGGGGGGCGCTCTCTCGTCCCCCCTCTTTTCCTGTGGCCTGCCAGGTTGCATGCTCGGATAAGGGTCTGGTATGGATTTTTGGGGGGAACCCCACGTCATTTTTTTTATTTATCAATGACTTTCAATGACTTTTATCTGTATTGCCAGGACCCGACAATTCATTATAGCCGCGAGTAGTTTTAAATGACTTTTTTCCTTTAGAAATGTCATTTTGTGCAGAGACTGTTATAAACACGGGAAACATGCGCTACTTTACAGTCATACTATAGACACCCCCCAGGTACGAAATTTAAAGGAATATTTCACTTATATTGTTTCACTTTAAGCATTATTAAAATCACTCCCAAAAAAACGTCAGTTTTAAAACTTTTTTTTTTTGCATTGATACAAGTCCCCTGGGGCAGGACCCAGGTCCCCAAACTCTTTTTATGACAATAACTTGCATATTAACCTTTAAAATTAGCACTTTAGATTTCTCCCATAGACTTTTAAAGGGTGTTCCGCAGCTTTTCGAATTTGCCACAAACACCCCAAATTGTTCGCTGTTCGGCAAACGGGCGAACAGCCAATGTTCGAGTCGAACTCATGCTCGACTCGAACAGATAGCCCACCCCTATCAATAATATCTCCAAAATATCGATCAATACGTCTTTAGTCAAATCTAATTACAAAACTCCATTGCGATGGTACATGGTTCCATTAAGATAAATCGACAAATCTCTTCTAAATGCTTTAGGAACACAATTGGTGCCATTGTCACAAAATATTCAAATTTATACATGGAATTACCAAAATATATATTAATAAATCCCCAGAGATTGCTCTCTTTCAAAAAATTGATATGAGCTTACCTAAACACACCAAACGCTTTCCTATATTATCCTAGCCACTAGAATAACCATTGCACGTTGTTGGAATCAACCTGGAATATCGTTTGCTTTTGTCATACAAAATTCTAATTGGGTCATGATTAATGATAAATTAACTTGCACGTTACCCAACTTCCTGGCTGTTTTGACAAAATGTGCCAACCTTGGATACAATATTTATCTATGAATTTTGAGAATTGATAAAGAAAAAACCTTAACTGCCCTTATCTTACCCACATCTTTCTTTCTTATCCTTCCTTTCCAATTTTTAGATACTTTAAAT
Source organism: Rana muscosa (assembly GCA_029206835.1). Lineage (NCBI taxonomy): Eukaryota > Metazoa > Chordata > Amphibia > Anura > Ranidae > Rana > Rana muscosa. Next base: position 747,304,099 of record CM055117.1, read on the forward strand.
CCCAGTTGGCATCTAACCCATCAGAGACTATGTCCTTGTTTAGAACAAATTTCTCCTACAAAAAGGGTTCTTACCTATACCCGACCTCTACCGACCCTGGATAGAGTGGAATTCAGATTAACAAACATGAATCTGATGATATTTAAGTCTTACTAATATACTATTGTAGTTTTGATACATGTTGTGGATCCAAATCCAATGTTACATTGTTATTTTCTTTTTTATGTTTACTATGTATTACTTGGAGCATGAGCTCCTAAGCACCTGTGTATGCTATATTCTTTGTTCTTACTTTCAAAATTCTAATAAAAATATCAGGAACAAAAAGTTACAAATGTGTCTGTGGTCTTTTATAGGGAACTTAAAATAAACAACTACCCATTTGCATTAAGATACAATCTCATTATCACAATTTATTTTGAACAAGGGTGGTTTATTACAATAACATAGAACAAATTATAGCTTCATAATTTTGAAACATTTTCAGCTGTTACAAAAGAAAACCTTGGATGTGCCACACTGCAAGATCTTTCTTTGTAGACCAATTATAAACACATTAGATGTTCATTAAGGTACATTAGAAGAAAGATGCTATACTGTTACATTTATAGGAAGTGGCATTGCATTAGGGCAGCTAATATAGCCTATTAAAAGGTATTATAGGAAACAATTCAGTTTACAAGTGTAACAGAGAAAGCAGGAAATGCTTATTAGTAATTACTGACAATAGCGTTAAATATAACTGTACATTGTTTGCTGCATATATTGTGTTAGATGGGATATATAAAAAAAAAGGGCATTAGTAAATGTATCTAGCATTGTGCTTGTTAATTTATTATGTTAGGGTGACTACCTATTAACTATATTTCAATATATGTAAACAAAAGCTAACCATACCAACAATTTCCATCTATTCGTGTCATAAATAAAGTGAATTTATAGAAAAAACTTTGTTTAGGCTTTGGAAAAAGAGGGGAGAAATTAAAAAAGCCATCAGGTTTTCAAGTTGTCCATGACAATCTTTTTACCGTACAGGAAGTGACGGAAACTACCCAACAACAACACATGCAAGTTAAAATGTTTTTTTTTTTTAAAGAAGGGGAATGCTAGAACTTCTGTCTCAGACTCTGTTGAATATACTCTTTCTCTTCCTATCTGGTAAAAGCTTGTGCCTAGGACAGAAAATAAGGAAAATCTGTTTAACAGTACCCATATTGCAGTAGGAATAATTACTAATTCAGAAAAAAAGAAGATATGTTCTGGATTGCCAGATTGCAGACCTTAAACCCAAAAAGAGTAAGTAAGAATTATGATTTGCTTTATTTCCTTGTTGTGACAGGTTTAGCCACATCCACCCTACCCCATATTTCTTGTATGAGCATCCCAAGCACAGAATGTGGGGGGGGGGGGAAATCTCTTCATTTTGTGCACAGTCAGGAACAAGAAATGTTATCTCTGCCCTACTCCATACAAAGCTAATAAAGGCTTTAAGTCTCTAATTTCCCCTCCCCATAAAGTTCTGTCATACAATCTAAAAAACTCTAGGGTTCAGGGAAGTCCACAGTACCCACTTGTGACCAAAGAGATTCCATATATACCAATAGCAGATATAAAATATTTTAGAAAAAATGTTTGGTGCTCACACCTAATGCTCATACATAAATATGCACTCACCACAATTAATATGACCCCTTGGTTAAAAAGGGCATATGGTGCTTTAAACCGACCTGGGGTGAGCCTCCACGTAATCTCATAGACAACTGGTTCTCCCTTTCACTGGACAGTTCTCCTCAATTCTCTCCCAGATAGTAATTACCGCAGTCAGAACCAGAAAATATATGCTATCATTGTGCAGTATTTATAAAAAAAAATGTTCACATAAAAATTAAGAAATGTATGCACTTACATTTGCTGGTGCCTAGTATATCGGCACCAATAGACACAGGCTATTTCCACTGACATTGCTCCCGTTACGCTTGCTCGAGCTAGTGTCTGTTCCAAAACCTGATGTGATGTCACAACATATCCGGAAACTGGCGTGCCTAGTACCGCCTCTACATGTTTCGCTGTAATATCTTCTTTCGGAAGTGCATACATTTTATTTGTTTACAAACTATTTTCATTAAATGCATACATTTTAAATCTTTATGCAAACATTTTTATAAAAAAAATATTGCACAATGATAGCATTTATTTTCTGGTGCTGACTGATTACTATCTGGTAGAGAATCGAGGAGAACTGTCCGGTGAAAGGGAGAACCAGTTGCCCCTGGTCTACAATAAAGTGCTATATGACATTCTTAACCAAGGGGGTCACAATAATTGTGGTGAGTGCATTGGTGTGTCACACGTGGTAGAGCACAGTAGCGGTTAATAAGAATTAATAGGAAGAGAGCACAGAGCACTTTTTCACACTGGTGGCGTGGGATTTATATTTTAATATTTACGTTTAAGCAGTAAGCGTGAGTGCCAAACCTTTTTTCTCAAATATTTTGTATCTGTTATTGGTATATATGGAATCTCTTGGGTCACAAGTGGGTACTATAGAAGGTTGTATGGTTAAAGTGAGCTTACACTTAAAGGGGCTTCAAAAAATTTTCCTCATTAATGTACACACAGCACCCCATATTGACAGAAAAACACAGAATTCTTGACATTTTTGCAGATTTATTAAAAAAGAAAAACTGAAATATCACATGGTCCTAAGTATTCAGACCCTTTGCTCAGTATTTAGTAGAAGCACCCTTTTGGTCTAATACAGCCATGAGTCTTTTTGGGAAAGATGCAACAAGTTTTTCACACCTGGATTTGGGGATCCTCTGCCATTCCACCTTGCAGATCCTCTCCAGTTCTGTCAGGTTGGATGGTAAACGTTGGTGGACAGCCATTTTTAGGTCTCTCCAGAGACGCTCAATTGGGTTTAAGTCAGGGCTCTGGCTGGGCCATTCAAGAACAGTCACAGAGTTGTTGTGAAGCCACTCCTTTGTTATTTTAGCTGTGTGCTTAGGGTCATTGTCTTGCTGGAAGGTAAACCTTCGGCCCAGTCTGAAGTCCTGAGCGCTCTGGAGAAGGTTTTCGTCCAGGATATCCCTGTACTTGGCTGCATTCATCTTTCCCTCGATTGCAACCAGTCGTCCTATCCCTGCAGCTGAAAAACACCCCCACAGCATGATGCTGCCACCACCATGCTTCACTGTTGGAACTGTATTAGACAGGTGATGAGCAGTGCCTGGTTTTCTTCACACATACCGCTTAGAATTAAGGCCAAAAAGTTCTATCTTGGTCTCATCAGACCAGAGAATCTTATTTCTCACCATCTTGGAGTCCTTCAGGTGTTTTTTAGCAAACTCCATGCAGGCTTTCATGTGTCTTGCACTGAGGAGAGGCTTCTGTCGGGCCACTCTGCCATAAAGCCCTGACTGGTGAAGGGGTGCAGTGATGGTTGACTTTCTACAACTTTCTTCCATCTCCCGACTGCATCTCTGGAGCTCAGCCACAGTGATATTTGGGTTCTTCTTTACCTCTCTCACCAAGGCTCTTCTCCCCCGATAGCTCAGTTTGGCTGGACGACCAGCTCTACGAAGGGTTGTGGTCGTCCCAAACATCTTCCATTTAATGATTATGGAGGCCACAATTATGTCTCTGAGCTCTTCAGGCAGTTCCTTTGACCTCATAATTCTCATTTGCTCTGACGCACTGTGAGCTGTAAGGTCTTATATAGACATGTGTGTGGCTTTCCTAATCAAGTCCAATCAGTATAATCAAACACAGCTGGACTCAAATGAAGGCATAGAACCATCTGAGTTAAATATATGAGTGTCACAGCAAATGGTCTGAATACTTAGGAGCATGTGATATTTCAGTTTTTCTTTTTTAACTACTTCCCACCCGGCCACTGTACATATACGGCCGGGTGGGTGCTCTCTCCTTCTGAGTGGACGTTCCTGAACGTCCTTCAGAAGGAGGGGGGTCGCGCGCGCCGCCGGCGCCGCGTGCGCGCGCCCGCCGTGTTACCAAGGACCCGGTGTGCGTGCCCGGCGGCCGCGATTGCCGCCGGAACCAAGCAGGAAAGTGGATCTGTGTGTGTAAACACACAGATCCACGTCCTGTGAGGGAGAGGAGGCTGATGGTGTGTCCCTTGTACATAGGGACAACCATCGGTCACCTCCCCCAGTCAGTCCCCTCCCCCCACAGTTAGAACACATTGAGGGAACATATTTAACCCCTTCCCGCCCCCCTAGTGGTTAACCCCTTCCCTGCCAGTCACATTTATACAGTAATCAATGCATTTTTATAGCAGGGATCGCTGTATGAATGTAAATGGTACCAAAAATGTGTCAAAAGTGTCCGATGTGTCCGCCACAATATCGCAGTCACAATAAAAATTGCAGATCGCCGCCATTACTAATAAAAAAATGAAAAAAAATTAAAAATGCTATAAAATTATCCCCTATTTTGTAGACGCTATAACTTTTGCGCAAACCAATCAATACGCGCTTATTGCGATTCTTTTTTATACCAAAAATATGTAGAAGAATACGTATCGGCCTAAACTGAGGAAAATTTTAATTGAAAAAAAAAATGGGTATTTATTATAGCAAAAAGTAAAAAATATTGTGTTTTTTTTCCAAACTGGACGCTCTTCTTTTGTTTATAGCGCAAAAAATAAAAACCGCAGATGTGATTAAATACCACCAAAAGAAAGCTCTATTTGTGGGAAAAAAAGGACGCAAATTTTGTTTGGGAGCCACGTCGCACGACCGCGCAATTGTCATTCAAAGTGTGACTGCGCTGAAGGCTGAAAAATGGCTTGGGCAGGAAGGGGGTTTTAGTGCCCAGTAGGGAGGTGGTTAATAAATCTGCAAAAATGTCAACAATTCTGTGTTTTTCTCTCAATATGATGATTTTAGCAAATGGCTGTGTAGCGGGTACTTACTTTCCCGCAGTAATTTTTGAATTTTTAGGTGATTTTTATTGTGACTGCGATATTGTGGCGGACACATCGGACACTTTTGACCAGTGGTGTGTCTCCGGCGGTCCACTGGGTGGCGCTGTCACCATGGGCCGACAGACGGATACCGCTGTGTGCTAAGCCTACTTTTTGTCCTCTCTTGGCAGCAGTATGGTGGGGCGGGGAACCCGCCGTGCTTGCTGGGAGAGGAGATAAAAGGGGCCGGCCATCTTGGTCACGGGGTGGTTGTTGGTCCCTGGCACCTTTAGCCTGTGGACGGAGTTCGTGCTTGTCCTCTAGGCGGACTAGGCCTAGAGGACCACCGGAGATCGTGTTCCACCTCTGGCACCTTTAGCCTGGGGTGAGGTACTCGGACGGCGGTCCGGAGCTCAATGCCCAACACTGAGTTCCGCGAGGGAAGGATCCTAAGGTACTCCGGAGATGGATGCCTGAATCCGAGGTGGGCGTAATGGACCAGGAAGAGCTCCTCATCCGAAGACCAGGTGCAGCATACTGCCGGTGATGGGTGAGTCTCTTGTCGGAGACCGTCCGGAAGGTGAATTTCCCTCGTGCGGAGACCATAACCCACTCTTTGGAGGAGAGTGGAGGATCGAACTTGTGTCTGGGCCTATTCGCACCCACACCCCCTTTTCTGTTCTATAGCCAAGGGAGTCCATGTTATGTGCTAAATAAAGGAATGTTGGACTTTAACGGTGTGGGGCTCAGTTTCTGGCAGACGAGGTTCTCGGAGACTCTTGGAGGGAGGATCCGATGCACAACACAGGCCCGAAGGTAAAGAAAGGCATTGCTGATACCACTTTTACACCTGTGGTGGAAGCCTGGCATAACGCACCCTCTCCCTCCCCTATCATACCCCTAGACCAGAGACATTGCGAGCAGAACTTTAATAGAGGGGACGGGGAGAGGGGAGGAACTGCCCACTACACGTGGGGGCTCGGGTCCGGGATATGTGTTGTGCATCACTTGGTAGAAGGTGTCTGCCGGACAGAGTTAAACGAATAGGCCAAAGTGCAGCCCTGCTCGAAAGTCGTGGACATGACCTAAAAAGGGGAAAGGCCCACGCAGGAAGAGTGGTGAAAGGGGGAAAGCCCAGCCGTGTGACGGACTACACGTGGGGGTTTTTAATTGCACTGCGCCACCAGACACAACCCCCACCGCTTAGTTCGTGGGCGTGTCTCAACCAAGCCAAAGTGAAAAAGACCGCGAACTGGAGCAAAAGGGGAGGAGTCCAATACGTGTGACAGACTACACGTGGGACATTGGCGCGAAAACTCTGCAGTGTGAGATGGAACAGCAACAGGTCGCCATGTTTGGACCCGCCTCATGGATTCCGGTTCACCCGGCGACTACAACATTGACTGCTGCTGCTCCGATAACGGATACAGGGATCAGACTGAAGCCGAGGGGTCGATTCGCTCTATACTCATGTATGGACGTTGAGGCCCTGGGTATGATTTGCCCCGGGTGTTCGGGACTGGTGTGCCTGTTGAAGCCATTCGGACGTTGTGAGGCCTGTGGGGAGTTCACGTTCGAAGTGGCTCCGGAGGTTGAGAGGCCAAAAACCATCTACTCAGGCCGGGCTTCAGGTACCGCCACTCAGAAGGGAGGAATCGCGGCGGTGAAAGTCACCCCTGCGCACACTGCAACGACCACGGAGGAGGTCGTGAAACATCAACGGGAGAAATCCGAGGATGCTGACTCGGTCACCACCGTCTCACAGCGTCCGCCCCTGAAGTAAAGAACCAGCGTGGTAGCCCCGACCAGCGGTGGTGGTGGACCGTCTCGCATGCTTACGCCAGACCCAGAAGGATCCGTTGACGGGAGTTCCAGACGTCCCAGGAAAGGTCAAGGTAAGCCGGCAGAGAAGACTTGGTGTGAGGGAGGAGGTGTCGAGAAGGCATGGCCTAGCAAGTCCCCGGAGTGTGGATGTTCTGTTTCCACACAGGGCTACATACCCGCGGAGGAGTGTGACACCTCCGACCTGGAATCTCTCTCTGATATGGGAGATGATACCCTGATAGATGACTTTTTTGCCAAGAAGGGCTGGGACAAGATACCGCTTACTTAATTTAGTGGAATTGGGAATTCACCTATGTCCATAGGAGAGAGCACACCCCGGGTGGAGGCGTCAGCGCCTGAAGGAGAATTCCTTCCTCAACTTGTCCCTGTATCCCCGGCGCCATCTGTATCTGACGCTGGGGTTAAGAGACTGTTGCTGCGGCCCCCAATGCCCAGAATGGAGGTGGTCAAGGCACCTCGTCATCCAGACTCAGTTGTTTTGCCTGGTGAAGGGGAAAAAGCTACCATGCCTCCTTTGGCAAGACTACAGCGCTTATTTAGCCAAAAGGTTGCAGCGGAGTACGGATGGGAGTACCCCTACTTATCAAAGGACTTGCTATATGAGGTGGAAGTGTGCCGGGAGCGCTGGTACAATGACTTTGTGTGGACCCACCTCAAAGTTCCACACACCCGCAGATACCTAACATGTTCTCCAAAGGTTTCACAGCGCTTCAAAGACTGCAAGGCAGAATGGATGGTGGGAAGACACATCCATGCAGACAAAGTAGTGATCAGACGCAAAGAAGGCAAAGATGTAGAATACCATCTAGAGCAGTGGTTCTCAACTCCTGTCCTCAGGACCCACTAACAGGCCAGATTTTAAGTATTACCTTGGTGAGATGCAGACTAGAATACTGCAATCCCTGAGCAGCAAATTATATCACCTGTGATGCATTTCAGTTATCTTGCAAACCTGGCCTGTTGGTGGGCCCTGAGGACTGGAGTTGAGAACCACTGATCTAGAGACTATGGATCAGCACTTGAAGCCACTGATTCTGCCACATCCCCGCTTCTACCTTTAGGAGAGAAAGACTCCAATATTATCATGCTGCTGAACTTTCTGGGGAAATTGTGTTTTTGTATGCCCACAGAAAAAAAAAAGGGATCTGTTCCTGTTTGTTTCTATCTTCCTGCAAGGAGATCACAGACTCTGGGGTAGATAGGGTTAGAGAGAAAGGAGAAGAGGTTCCACGGGTGCAGTTACCACGAGGCTGTCACCTGGTGGCAGTGTCGCGCAATGTTATAAACACTTTTCACGCACTCACTCTTTGGAGAAACAGGGATTTCTTTTAGGAGAAATGTATTTTCCTCGTACACACGGATACATGTGTCAGGGTTTTACATGTTAAATTCTATTTCTTTTCCCTCTGCAGGAGAACATCCCAGCAAGATTACATACTCTGGGGAGGTCTTTAGTTAGGATGGGGAGGGAAAAGTAAAATGTTGAAATGTGATTTTCATGTTGAATGTGTTGTCTTTCACTCCTCTTTTATTACAGGGGCTCAGACACAACTTCTTCTTTAGGAGAGTTTCAAAAAAAAAAAAGTTTTTGTTTTTCAATTGTTAATGGTTTCTGGACTGAATCATGTCAGTTGTTGAGGATGTGGTTTACTCCAGACACTGGGGACCAGTGTCAAATAACAGGGGGGAGTATGTAGCGGGTACTTACTTTCCCGCAGTAATTTTTGAATTTTTCGGTGACACCAGTGGTGTGTCTCCGGCGGTCCACTGGGTGGCGCTGTCACCATGGGCCGACAGACGGATACCGCTGTGTGCTAAGCCTACTTTTTGTCCTCTCTTGGCAGCGGTATGGTGGGGCGGGGAACCCGCCGTGCTTGCTGGGAGAGGGGAAAAAAGGGGCCGGCCATCTTGGTCACGGGGTGGTTGTTGGTCCTTGGCACCTTTAGCCTGCGGACGGAGTTCGTGCTTGTCCTCTAGGCGGACTAGGCCTAGAGGACCACCGGAGATCGTGTTCCACCTCTGGCACCTTTAGCCTGGGGTGAGGTACTCGGACGGCGGTCCGGAGCTCAGTGCCCAACACTGAGTTCCGCGAGGGAAGGATCCTAAGGTACTCCGGAGATGGATGCCTGAATTCGAGGTGGGCGTAATGGTTCGGGAAGAGCTCCTCATCCGAAGACCCGGTGTAGCATACTGCCGGTGATGGGTGAGTCTCTTGTCGGAGACCGTCCGGAAGGTGAATTTCCCTCGTGCGGAGACCATAACCCACTCTTTGGAGGAGAGTGGAGGATCGAACTTGTGTCTGGGCCTATTCGCACCCACACCCCCTTTTCTGTTCTATAGCCAAGGGAGTCCATGTTATGTGCTAAATAAAGGAGTGTTGGACTTTAACGGTGTGGGGCTCAGTTTCTGGCAGACGAGGTTCTCGGAGACTCTTGGAGGGAGGATCCGATGCACAACACAGGCCCGAAGGTAAAGAAAGGCATTGCTGATACCACTTATACACCTGTGGTGGAAGCCTGGCATAGCGCACCCTCTCCCTCCCCTATCATACCCCTAGACCAGAGACATTGCGAGCAGAACTTTAATAGAGGGGACGGGGAGAGGGGAGGAACTGCCCGCTACAGCTGCAATATAACAAAGAGTGAAAAATGTAAGGGGGTCTGAATACTTTCCGTACCCACTATATATATATATATATATTTATATAATTTGCATACACTAAGAGAATATTTACTATTTGATTTGACCAATAACGAATATGCGGTCAGGATAGACGTTTCCAGTCACAGCTTGTTGTCTTCCATTGTCAGTGTGGAAGAAAACTGTCAACACCTCCTTTACCATCAAGTTTTCCTTGGTTTGAAGGGATAGTGGACTAGTCTGGTAAATATCTTACAAAACAAACATTGGGGTTGATTTCCTAAAAGCTGTGCATTGTAGCCAATCAGCTTCTAACTTTGGCTTGTTCAGTTAAGCTTTGGCAAATAAACTGGAAGCTGATTGGTTTCTATGCAGACTGGCACCAGATTTTGCACTCTCCAGTTTTAGTAAATCAACCCATAGTCTTTAGAGATCATTTGAATTCCTTCCTGGTTGGCTCTTACAGTGAGATCAGCTCTTCATCTGCATAATTAAGATAAATTCATTTTTTTCACAACCCAGTTATGCAAACTTCCCACTGGTACAGTGAAAGGAAGAGCTGAAATTGTGCATTCAAGATAACCTTATGCTTATTCTTATAGTATTATATGGATATTATTCAGCATTACAAAACAAAATATAACGTATCATGTATTTACCATTGTAAGAAGACAGTTGTAAACATGGCTTACAAGATATCTTTACTAACTTACTGTATATATAACATTTAAAAACTCTCTTAAATTCAAATTATTATTGCATCATGCCTTATATTTAATTCAAATGACACTGTCCCTGTTAACAGTTACCCAAACAATTTGCATATGAAGTAGATATGCAGCTTGGATAGACATATTAACTCCAACCTTAACAAGCAAAACTAGGTATTTGTATATATTCACATTAACCTTGAAGTAAAATTCAATCTCTTCTCAAGGTTATTCCAACTGCAATAGGATTTCATCATTGGTTTCTAATGCATGAATTGTCATAGAGATAGCTTGACCTATGATTCATTGATTTACAATGAATTACATAAGTTTGAAACAGGGAACAGGCAGTGCAAGTATTTAGGTTTTGTTTATATAAACCCAATACTTTAAGCTACAATGTTGAATTTGTTCATGATTTACTGTATAGATTTTTGGGGCTTTATTTTGTCATTTTCTTAATTAAAAGAGAATTACAGCCATAGCTTGTTTTGCTGTACTTCTCCTGTGGTATACTTGAGTGCAATTCGTTCTGCACTCCTGTGACCTGTTTTCAGCAGACAGTTGGCCCTAAGCCTGCTGTCGGCTAACGTCACAGAGGCGGTCGAGGCTCGGGCAATATCATGAAGACAATGAAGTTGGGATCCACCCACATGCCTGCACCAGCACCTGACCCAGCCTCTCAGCGAGTCACTGAGAGCCTGAAATGGCCGCTCCCGCGTCCTCCACAACCCAGTGATGTTGCATCCACCTGTCAGATACCCTGAAACAGAAATGTTACCTTAGCTTGTTCCATCAGGAACAAAACCATAACATGATGTTCAGGTACACAGTTATGCTAGCAGTGACTAATGTGTATCCAGTGCCAACAAAGAAAAAATCTGTCTGCAGTAGTAGTAGTATTAGGGAATTAGTAAACAAAAGAAGCAAAAATGACCTCTCTCATTTATAACGCCTACATCTGCTGATGGTAACCCAGTTCCTCATACTGTGACTGCAAAAGGAAGCACAGGAGAGCTTGACATAAATTAAGCATTGTAGAAATTTGCAAACTCGTTGTTGATAGATTTCATATAACGATAGTACCCTGGCTCCACTTAGCCACTAACCTGGAACAAGTATGCAATCAGTGAAAACAAAAGTGACTAAGGGGTCGATTCACTAAGAGTTAAACAACGGCAAATAAAATGTGGTAAAATACTGCATGCAGTAAATCAGTTGTGAATATTCAATTCACTAAGAATTTTGCGTAAAATAACGGATGCAGTATTTTTTCGATTACTCAGTAATTACTGCAATTTCTCATGTGGTAATTTATTGCACGTGTCAGGGCTGTTTAGGGTCATTTCCATAAGGTTGTCTGGTGTTTAAGGGTTGAGGATAAGGCTGTGGGTGTTCCGTGGGTTGCAATAGGCCCCTCTTTCTGGGTCGTCTGTGGATTGAATTAGGCTCTCTGTGGCTTGAAATAGGCTCTTCTCTGAGGGTAGTATTGCACCCCTTTCTGTGGGTGCTCTGTGGGTGGAATTAGGCCCCTTGCTTTGGGTGGAATCTGTGGGTAGTATTGTGCCATTTTCTGCGGGTAGATTTGTGACCCATTTTAGTCGTTCTATTTGTGAGGAACATGTATGCAGGTCTCCTTGATTGGTATAGTTCACCATTTCTGTTGGTGTTTCCTAAGGAGCAATAATAAGTGCCAATTTGTGTGGGTGTCCTTAGTAGGAAGACGTGCACATTTGTGTGGGTGTGTGGGGGGGATGAGGGCTGTTATAATGCCCAATTGTGTGGGTTTCCCAGGGAAGAATATTGCCAATTTTTGTGGGTGTCGAGGGGTAACTCCTTCAAGGATCATACACATAACTGCTATGTAAGGACCACTGTGTCCATTATTTCTGACATGTCATGCTGCCGCAATTGTTAAAATGGCTGAAAAGAAAAAAAAAATATTGTATAGTATTATGTTTATTTTAACACTATGAAAGCAAAAGACTATTTCAAAGTGGACTCATCTCCATTGGTTATATACATAGAGTAATATATCTACCTGTATTCTCTGTAACTTAGTATAATATTCTGAAAATGTTGTCAGATAAACTGTATTGGTTATTAATTGATGTTTCAAAATAAAAAAAAATTGAACGATAAACCACAGCCTAACGTGCAGCATTAGGATCAGCTCCTTGGTCAGCCAGAACTTTCATAGAGCCTCACCCTCTGTGAAGTCATCCAGCAGGGTCCTCTCCCCAAAACGTTGCAGAGCCATCACCACAACCCTCCTCCTCCGACGCCTTCTGAGCAAGCTAAATGGAGAAAGATTGCATTCAAAAAGCTCCATAGCTTTTATGCTGTTAAGCACTCTCTCTCTCAACTTCCAATCACTCCAACAGGAAATACAGAACTGGTTACCACCATCAAAAGTATGGTGTTAAATACGTGCCTTTTTTTAGTTCCTGTGAATTGGACAATTTTTTGCAATGTTTACCGACAATTTTTAATTTTTTTGTTATTTACGGCAAAATCGTTATTTATTTTTTTATGCATTGGACTTTATTAACGCATGCAATAATTTATGCAAATGAATAACATGATACCCTTATCACATGCAGTAACATTTAGTGAATCGACCCTTAAGTTATTTGAAGCCATAGAAAGCCATAAGATAAACATGGCAGCCAGGAAACCATAAGGTTCTTCAAAAAATAAAAAAAATAGTAGTTCCTATATGTCTATCATGGAATGATGCCTCTCAGTCAACTTAATCCAGTGCTCTCCAACAGCAAAAATGTATGGAGAATTTAATACTTCGCTGACAATAGTTTTTTCATAATAACTTTCTAGCAAATGAGACAAGTAATTTGTTTAAAGCAAATAAGAATGGCAAGCTGAAAGATGTTTGCCACTTTCTTTTCTACCGTGATGTAGTTTTCACACATTATAATGAGATGTTAATTACACTAAAATTCCATTGACATTTTCCAAATGGGTACTAGCTGCTTAATGATCAAAACAGAAAGGTTTGAGCTTTCATCATCACACCAAAAAGGCTGAAATAGTTGATATTTATTGAACAGCAGTATGTCTAGCTAATGACAATAACCCAAGCATAAACCATCCTTTATTTAAATATACTCATGTGTAATTACACCATATGCAGTAAATGAAGGACCGTGTGACACCAACACCTAAGCTAAATGCTAGGACTTAATCAAATAAGTTGGATTTAGGTAATTTTCTCACTTTTAACTTTCTCATTGCTTCTTAATTGAATTTGTGACCTTCATTATGTATGACTAGTAGACTTGTGCACAACGGAAAAATTCGTTCCGTTTCGGTTCGTTTCTTTCCGGTCCTGTTGATTCGTAATCATTCGTAATTTTGCTAGACGGGATTTTTCGTGTTCGGACTCATTCGTATTTTTGCAAGCGACATTTTTCGTTGAATTTTTTGTTGCTTTATAATTCGTACTTTCGGTAGAGTACGTTGTTTTTCGTTGATTCTGGACACGACTCCTACTTTCGTAACTTTTTTTGGGTTCGTACTTTCGGTAGAGTACGTTGTTTTTCGTTGATTCTGGACACAACTCCTACTTTCGTAACTTTTTTTGGGTTCGTTGATTCGTAATTTTCCGTGTCTCTCTCACAACGACGCTGCCTATTATGCCTAATGTGCTTCGAATGGATTTGTACTTTTCTAAATACATTGCGGTTATTTGTAACGATTCGAAATCTCGTATTTTACTTTCGTTTTTTACATGCGGCTATAGGCTCCGCCCCTGTACACCATTTTGAGAGGGTTCAGCACGGTGAGGGAGAAGCAGAGAGCAGAGCAGAGTGTTATTGTGCTTCGAATGGATTCGAAATCTCGTATTTTACTTTCGTTTTTTACATGCGGCTATAACCTCCGCCCCTGTACACCATTTTGAGAGGGAGTTCAGCATGGTGAGGGAGAAGCAGAGAGCAGAGTGAGTGTTATTGTGCTTCGAATGGATTCGTACATTCGTAACTTTTTCATAACGAATTATGCCGAAGACATTCGGGCATTCGCTATTTGCGGTATAATTTATTTCGGATTCGGTCTTATTCGTAATTGCTTTGTTCGGAAATTCGAATGCTTCCGAATGTCCGAAAGTTGCTAAATTCGGACGAATTTCAATTCGTTACGAAACGAATTGCACAAGCCTAATGACTAGCTTAATACTTTAGCTTCCTTAATCCAGAGTTCCAGATGACTAGGCAGTAGGGATGAGCCGAACACCACCCGGTTCGGTTCGCACCAGAACCTGCGAACGGACCGAAAGTTCGTGCAAACTATCAATCCCCATTAAAGTCTATGGGACTCGAACGTTCGGAATCAAAAGTGCTAATTTTAAAAGCTAAAATGCAAGTTATTGTCCTAAAAAGGGTTTGGGGACCCGGGTCCTGCCCCAGAGGACATGTATCAATGCAAAAAAAAAGTTTTAAAAACGTCCGTTTTTTCGGAAGCAGTGATTTTAATGATGCTTAAAGTGAAAAAAAAAGTGAAATATTCCTTTAAATATCGTACCTGGGGGGTGTCTATAGTATGGTTGTGAAGTGGCACATATTTCCCGTGTTTAGAACTGTCCCTGCACAAAATGACATTTCTAAAGGAAAAAAAGTCATTTAAAACTGCTTGCAGTTTTAATGTAATGTGTGGTCCCGGCAATATGGATGAAAATCATTGAAAAAATCGTCATGGGTACCCCCCCCCCAACCCATTTGGGTCTTGTATGGATATTAAGGGGAACCCCGCACCCAAATTAAAAAAGGGAAAGGCGTGGGGCCCCCAGGTCCTATATACTCTGTACAGCAGTATACAGGCGGTGCAAACAAGACAGGGACTGTAGGTTTGTTCTTAAGTAGAATCTGTTTGTAATTTAGAACTGGTACATTTTTAACATGTAGCTCCAGCCAAAAAACAGATTTTTAAGCTTTTTGGAAAACATAGGGAAGGGTTATCACCCCTGTAACATTTTGTTTTGCTGTCTGTTCACCTGTTCAGAATATTTCACCTCACTTTCTGTCCCAATGACAATTGGTTTTTTAAAATTTGGGGTTTTTAGTGAAACAAGGATTGGTGATAAAGCATAAGTGGAGAGGAGACACGTTTTTCCCATATTAACTCTTACAGGAGAGAATTTCCCTTCATAGGGGTAGATTTCCTCTCAGTTCCTGTTGCCCCCCTCCGTTTACAAGTAGGAGTCGTTTGCAAGTTGGATGTTTGAAAGTAGGGGCCTGCCCTATATACTCTGTAGAAATTTGGGCCTTATGTGTTGGTGTTGGGTCCTGCTGTGAAATATTAGATCAAGAATTGGAATTACATGCCCCTGTTGAGCAGGGGCAGAAAAATGGGCCTTTGATGGTGGACGGTGTGGTGGTGTTGCCACAACACTGTAAGGCCTCACAGTTACTCTTGGTGGGCGCAGGAATGGGCCCTGCTGTGAAATATTAGATCAAGAATTGTAATTACATGCCCCTGTTGAATAGGGGCAGAAAAATTGGGCCTTAGGCACAGGTGCTGGTGCCACAACACTGCAACCCCTCACAGAAATTTTAGTTGGAGCGCATGAATGAGGCCTGCTGCAAATTATTGCATCAAAAATTGTAATTACACGCCCCTGTTAAACAGGGGCAGAAAAATTGGGCTTTAGGCACTGGTGCCACAACACTGCAACCCCTCACAGATACTATAGTTGGAGCGCAGGAATGAGCCCTGCTGCAAAGTATTGCATCAAAATTTTAATTACACGCCCCTGTTAAACAGGGGCATAAAAATTGGGCCTTAGGCACTGGTACTGGTGCCACAACACTGCAACCCCTCACAGATACTATAATTGGAGCACAGGAATGACCCTGCTGCAAAGTATTGCCTCAAAAATTGTAATTACACGCCCCTGTTAAACAGGGGCTGAAAAATTGGGCATTAGCCACTGGTGGCGGTGCCCAGAACCAAACATGTTCTTACAAGCTATCAGCATGAACATAGAGGAGGAAGAGGATAGTCACTCAGCATAACAGGATAGTCACTCAGCATAGGCAGTCTTGAAAGGATCTCCCATTCAAAAAAAAAATATTTAGTTACATCAGCATCAGGTGCTTGGTAGCTGGTGATCCAAGACTGATTCATTTTTATGAAGGTCAGCCGATCGAACGATTCGGTGGACAGGCGCACCCTGTGATCGGTTACAAAGCCTCCAGCAGCACTGAATGTGCATTCCGAAAGAACGCTGGATGCAGAACAGGCCAGTAGCTCAATTGCATACTGTGCAAGCTCTGGACAGTGATCCATCCTCAAGACCCAGTAACCCATAGGATTTTTGGTGGGAAAGGTGTCCAAGTCTGATCTTGCCCCTAGGTTTTCCTGCACCATGTAAAACAAACGCTGGCGATGGTAGCTGGAACCGCTCATACCTTGGGGCTGCAGACTAAAAAAATTGTCTGAACGCATCGGTCAGATGGCCACCTTCTCCACCGCTCCTTCTGTGACTGACGAAGCCTCAGAAACACGTTGTCCAGGACCAGGATTTTTTAACCTCCCAGTCTCTGGGAGCGTGTTGCACAGACCTTTCTGCAAGGCCTCCCGAAGATGTTTCATCCTCTGCTCCCTCTGCGACAGCAAGATAAGGTCCGCAACCTTACCCTTGTAACGTGGATCAAGGAGGGTTGCCAGCCAGTAATGATCCCTCTCCTTGATCACATAAATACGAGGATCCTCAGGCTTTGCAGGATCAGGGAGGCCATGCAGCGTAGGTTTGATGAGGCATTCGGTCCGGAGTCCTCTGGGTCACTCAGGACGACATGATCCACAGCCACCTCCTCCCAGCCACGTACATGTCCATGGGTTTCTTGGGACTGTAATTGATCCCTTGAAGACTGCTGCTGATGCTGAGTGCTAGGCTCCACCTCCATGCTGACACAATCCTCCTCCTTCTCTCCCTGTATGATAGGTGGGCCAGCAGGAACACTGTCTGGATAAAGGGGGCCTTGAGAGGTAAGGAAGTCCTCCTCTTCCTCCCTCTGTTCTGCCTCAAGTGCCCTGTCCATTATTCCACGCAGCGTGTGCTCGAACAGGTTGACAAGAGGGACAGTGTCACTGATGCATGCGCTGTCACTGCTCACCTTGTAACCTCCTCAAATGGTGACAGGACAGTGCATGCATCCCTGATCATGACCCACAGGCGTGGCAATGACCCCCGGAGCTGCCTAATAAATGACTTTAAAAACCTTGTGTAGTGTGTTTTTATTCTTGACACTTTTTTCCTCCAGGTGAATGGGTAGGGGTACAATGTACCCCATACTCATTCACATAGGGTGGGGGGCCGGGATCTGGGGCCCCCTTATTAAAGGGGGCTCCCGGATTCCGATAAGCTCCCTGCCTGCAGACCCCGACAACCAACGGCCAGGGTTGTCGGGAGAAGGCCCTTGTCCTCATCAACATGGGGACAAGGTGCTTTGGGGTGGGGGGCCGCAGGGCCCCCCCCCTTCCCCAAAGCACCCACCCCCCATGTTGAGGGCATGTGGCCTGGTACAGTTCAGGAGGGGGGCGCTCGTTCGCCCCCACCCCCTTTCCTGACCGGCCGGGCTGCGTGCTTGGAGAAGGGTCTGGTATGGATTTTGGGGGGACCCCCACACCGTTTTTTCGGTGTAGGGGTTCCCCTTAAAATCCATACCAGACCTAAGGACCTGGTATGCTCCTGGAGGGGAACCCATGTCGTTTTTTTATTAAAAAATTGCCGTGGAGTTCCCCCTCATGGTTCATACCAAACAAAGTGCCTGGTATTGGCGGAGATCCAAGTCGGCTCCTGCAACAGGGCTCGTAGGTGGTCAATCTCGCCGATAAAAGCGGCGATATTGACACAATATCGTGGTCACCTACCGTACAGTATATAATTCAAACCACAGCTTAGAGTGGATGAGAAATGTTAACAAATACTTGAGGACATTTCAGCATTCAAACATCTTAAAAGGAATTTACATTTTTATACACAGTATACAGTATAATTTTGTAATAGGTTACCAATATAATGTAAAAAAACATTATAATTCAAATATATAGTATATAAGTATTTTTATATGTTAATGTCAAGACAGTAGTTGGTGCCTGCTAGACTTACTAAATAAATGCTGCTGTTTACTGAGCTTTATAGCTCAATCTCAAATTTACACACACAACTAACAAAGGAACAATTTAATTACCCCTTCCTGCTTGCTTTGCTCAGATAGGACATAGCTAGTTGCAAAGAAAGATATTTTAGAGACATACAACTTTTTTCTGCT
Source organism: Rana muscosa (assembly GCA_029206835.1). Taxonomy (NCBI): domain Eukaryota; kingdom Metazoa; phylum Chordata; class Amphibia; order Anura; family Ranidae; genus Rana; species Rana muscosa. Next base: position 747,322,512 of record CM055117.1, read on the forward strand.
TAAGGCCAGATTTATATTTAATGTCCCCCTTGGCCAACCCTTCTTACCCCAGGCAACTGGCTACCATTGGTATTCCAATGACATGATCAGGTGGCATAGCCACACAACATTCTTATGCCGCGTACACACGATCGGTTTTTCTGATGAAAAAAGACCGATGGACTTTTTTCATCTGACAAACCGATCTTGTGTGGGCCCAATCGGTCTTTTTTCCATCGGTATAAAAAAATAGAACCTGTTTTAAATTTTACAGACTGAAAAAAAAAGGGATAGCAAATTACGATAGTCTGTGTGGAACTCCATCGGAGAAAAAACCCACGCATGCTCAGAATCAAGTCGACGCATGCTCAGAAGCATTGAACTTCATTTTTCTCGGCTTGTCGGAGTGTTTTACGTCACAGCGTTTTGGACGGTCGGAATTTCGACTGATGGTGTGTAGGCAAGACTGATGAAAGTTAGCTTCATCGGATTTCCGATGGAAAAATCCATCGGATTTTATTCCATCGGAAATCCGATCGTGTGTACAGGGCATAAGGCTGATTCAGCATAGATGGATTGAAATTTGTCTGGTTCAGCAGGGACCAACCAAATTTTGACCCTTTTGTGGCTGCCCCTGCTCAACAGTAGTCAATCTTTAGATCAACTTCTGTCAAACTTGAATATTGGAAAACGTTTCTCATTCAGCATTTAGTGTTTCAGCAGGCAGAGGACTCCTCCATCCACCTTGCTTGCGTGGTTGCCCGCTGGCTGAACAAAAAAAAAAAGTTTCAATGGCAAGCTTCAGACTGGGAGCAAGGCCATTAAAAGAGAAAGGTTACTTAATCTTTGATACAGCACTTACAGCCTATGACTAGAATAGTAGGACACACTATTTTTATATTCTGCCAGCAGTTTACTTTTAAGTGTATGGACCAAGGGTAAATGAACTGTAAGTACACATTAGAAAACCCACAAACTGTGAAGGGACAGGTTACCCAGTCAAACGGCACTGGTACACTTTGCAACCATTTGTAATCTTTTATTGTACACTGATACATGTTTTTGACAGTGAACAACATGACTTGTGGGAATCTTTGTTACAGCCTTGACAGACCTGCTGTCCTAGGTCACATGCTATGCTGACACAGAAATCTGGCCCTGGCTGTGGTTAAGCTATAATTCTGTATCTTATTTATAGTATTTGAAAAAAAAAAGTTGCATAACACTTTTTTTTTTACAATAATGACATGTTTACCCAAGTGAAAGTAGCTACTTCTAAACCACGTAAGGATGTCACAACACTGAAACATGTAGGGTGAAGCTTCACTGATCCAGGAAAGAGAGAATGTCCATGAATGAGCTGCTGGCTTCTGTTACCTTTCCCCACAGTACAGCTGTGTCTATGTTGGTTTAAAATGCGAGGGGAGGTGGCAGCTTGGTACTTTTTTGTGCAGTTACTCCGACTCCTTAATGTGAGGGCAAGTTATGCTTTTATTCAATAAAATTAGTTTTATGGGTTATGCGGGTTTATGTGTTTATGGGTTATGCTATGAGGCTTTCTTCTGTTTTTTTGAGTTGAGCTTTGGTTTGAAGTAAAATATCATGACACCTGCTGTGCATCAACTGCAATATTGTCTGAAATTTTGGTTAGTTTGCACCTTATTAGAGTTTATTTGTTTGAAGACACGTGAAATTTGCCACATTTATAAGTTAATTTACTTTTAGCACAGCACATTTTATATACAAAATGTATTACACACACTTAGGCTGGGTTCACACTAGTGCGAATTGGATGGGGGTTTCCCCGCATCAAATTCACACAGCAGGAGATTGCGGCCGGCTCTCTATAGATCCGGTTCACATATCTCCGCAGCGGCTCCGGTGTGATTTGCACAGGTGCCCTGTCAATTTTTGGTCCCTTTCAGGTCCAAATTCAGCCAAAAATTCAGGCTAAAATGGGACCTAAAATGGTGAACGAGGACGCACTGGACTCCTGCTGTGAGCCGCTGAGTGCTCATATGTGAACCCAGCTTAAGTGTGCTTGCAGCTTATTATTGCTCTTGATGGCGGCGCATGCGCGGCGCGAGTCTGGAAGGTCGCTTCTGAGCGGAGCTCCGTACACAGCGGGGACCTTTCCGCCTTCCCTGGGGCCATCGAGCACTTAAATCGCTCTCTTTTCTACCTGCACCCCCGAGGGATACATCGTTGCATGCCATCCTCGCGGTCTCGCCGCGGGAAGCCAGCACAGAAGACCTTAACAAACTACCTCCTCAGAGTCAGGGAGATGTCGGGGAAGTCCCAAGATGGCGCCGAGCCAAAACGTGCTCTGATCACCGCTCACAACCCGGAGGCATCCCCAGCACACTCATCAGTGGATGGTGAGTACAGTTTACAACTCACCAAGGCAGACCTAGATGACAGTCTAGCTGCAATGTACACAAAGCTGGCAAAGAAGTTCCAAACTGAACTACATAAATCCACTAATACTCTGCAGCAGGAGATAGCGGTGCTGGGAGGCAGAACGGATCTCTTAGAGGCTAAACATGATGAACTCCAGCTTGCTTTCTCTGACCTCCGTAGGGATCATGAATCCCTAACTGACACTGTGTGCCAGCTCCAGTCCCATTTGGAAGATTTAGACAACAGGAACAGGAGGAGCAATTTGAGGATCAGAGGGGTCCCAGGGGTGATCACGGAGCTCATCCCTGCTGTCCACAGGTTGTTTCAGTCCCTGCTTCCAGCCTCCCCTGAGACCGCCTTTGCCTGTGATAGGATCCACAGGGCCCTTCGCCCCAAACCACCTGAAGATAAACCTCCCAGGGATATTATATTATGCCTCAAAGACTACCTGGTGAAGGAAGAGATCCTGAGGGCCTCTCGCAATACCCCCAACATTGTTCTGGACGGTACCAGACTACAAATCTTCCCAGATATTTCTCCGGCCACCCTTGACAAACGTCGCAGGTTTAAAGAGATCACCACTCCTCTCCAAGAGGCTGGGATTAGGTACAGATGGGGATTTCCCTTTAAGCTGTAGGTCCCACACCAGGGGTCTACCTACACAGTTGTCACCATCCAAGAAGGGAAGGAACTCCTGGTTAAACTAGGTCTTATGGCAAAAGAAGATCTTCCTAGGATGCCCTCCACCCCTCGCCCGTCGGCCATATGGTCCACCCCGTCGCCGCGCAGAGATCGCAGGAACCGGAGACAAGATCTCAGGGAGCGCCTGAACTGAGCCAATGCTGCTTTCTACCTCTCCCGGACCCGCTCCCCTTGTTATATATATTTTTTTTGTTGTAGGTTCTGCTGCTTGACAGAGGGTCTTTGCCGGACGGCTGAGGAGTACCAACGTTAGTGACTAGGGGAGGTGAGATTACATTGACTCTTTTTTTGCAACAAGATCTCCACCCTCCCCCCCGGTATGATATTATCTCCTCTTTGCACCTTCGTTCATCTAGATTGGTTCCCGCTGTGTAATCTTGCAGCAGTGACCGTTTGGTTGTCCCCCCACTCTTAAGGTTACCCCCACGAACCAGGTTGTCAAGAGTGTTGGACCCTTTTTTTTGAGTCCTTTTGGTCAGGAAGTTCTTAGCCTGACTGCTTATTACTGCTGCCTATTGTCGGGAAGGTCTTTCCCCTCCCGACCCCGACTGTTTATATGTGTTTGTTTTTGTTGCTATTTTTTCTTTATTGGTTTATGGCAGGGATATGCAATAGCGGACCTCCAGCTGTTGCAGAACTACAAGTCCCATAATGCATAGCAAGACTCTGACAGCAACAAGCATGACACCCAGAGGCAGAGGCATGATGGGACTTGTAGTTTTGCAACATGTGGAGGTCCGCTAATTGCATATCCCTGGTTTATGGTTTCAGGTTGCGGGACTATTTTTGCAGACTTCTCTATTTTGGCTGCACTCTGTACGATTGCCCCTAAGGCTCATGCTATACCAAAATGCAGGGTGATTTTTGTTTTTTCTCTGGTAGACCCGACTGTCCCCGCCCTGTTGAGGTGTTGGACAGCGGTAGCCGGCTCCTCGGGACCCCCCCCCCCAAGGATAAGGGCCTATTAGCCCTCCTATTTGCAATATGGGCATTAGATTAATTTCCCATAATGTCCGGGGATTTAATTCCCCGCAAAAACGAAAAAAAAGCTTTTAACACCTACAAACGCCTGCAGGCGGATATAATTCTATTACAGGAGACACACTTCTCCATTAATAATCATCCAACTTTTGATAGATCATTTGACCCAGGATACTTCACAACATTGGGGTCTAGGTCCCGAGGAGTGGCAATATTTATAAAAAAAACATTAATGTTTGATGTTGAGAAAGTTTATAGAGACCCAGCTAGCAGATTTATTATCTTGCAGGGTTCATTACAGGGGAAGAAGGTCACGATAGCTAATGTATATACCCCCAATGACTCCCAGGCAACCTTCTTTAAAAAAACTTTCCAGATCTTGGACAGGTTTGGCTCTCCACATTTGCTGCTGGGGGGGACTTCAACTTGGTGGCGCATTCGGCTCTCGACAGAAGCAGGGCTGGCAGCGCCTCCAATGCTTTCCCCAAAACTGTGAAAACACTGCTGCACACTCACAACTTGGTTGATTCCTGGAGGGCACACAATGTAGGAGCCCGAGAGTACACATTTTATTCCCACCCCCACGATAGCTACTCCAGGCTAGATTATCTGTTCTGCTCCCCCGTACTTCTAGCAAACTCCACCTCTGCAGCCATTCATTCATGCCCTTGGTCGGACCACCAGATGGTATCCTTGGACCTTTCCCACATAGGCCTCAGACCCTCTGTAGCGGGTTGGAGACTAAACGAGTCTCTCCTTACCGATCCTATCGTAGTCTCACAGCTTTCTACTCATTTAACTGAATATTTTGCCACTAATAATACAAACGACGTCTCCCCCGCGGTCCTGTGGGCTGCACATCAGGTGGTGATTAGAGGACACCTTATACAAATAGCGGTGGAAAGAAAAAAACAGAGACTGTTTGATATTACCAGGCTTACTACTGACTTAGAAACACTGTACCATCTACATACTCAAAACCATGATTCTGGCCTGTTAAAACGAATTAATGATATTAGACTCGAACTAGACAAAATCCTCTCTGAACAGACGGAAAGATCCCTTAGATGGTCTAAGGCCAGGTTCCTGTTGCACAGTAACTCGGCCTCGACCATGTTTGCCAGAAAGTTGAATCAATCACTACAACCCCCTCACTCTTACAAATTGAGAAATCCTAGTGGTAATTTGTTTCCCACCCTACAGAAGTTTTAAAATTATTTTCTAATTATTACGCAGAGCTTCTTTCCCCTCCTTCCTCCCCCCCAGACCCTACCCTTAAATCGTGATTAGATGATTTATCTCTTCCTGCCCTGACCCCAGAACACCTACAAGAGCTTAATGCCCCTTGCTCAGAACTTGAAATCCTGGCAGTTATCAAGTCATGAAACCATCCAAAACCCCGGGTCCTGATGGGTACTCAGCCCCTTACTATAAGAAATTCAAGGACACTTTAATCCCTCACTTAAAAGCTCTCTTTAACCATGTTCTAGAAGGCAATGTTTTCCCCGATGACATGCTTCTTGCGAACATGTCCCTGATCCCTAAACCCAACAAGGACCACTCCCTACCTCAGAACTACAGACCGATTTCGGTCATCAATAATGATCTGAAGATCTTTGGTCGTATCCTGGCGGACAGACTATCGAACATTATTACCTCCCTAATTTCCCCTGATCAGACGGGTTTTATCCCTTCTAGACAAATTACGGACAACATTAGGCTGGCCTCCAATATCATCCAGGACGCGGACTTACACGCTCGCAGGGTGCTACTCCTTAGCCTGGATATCCACAAGGATTTCGATAGCGTTCTTTGGCCATATCTAGAGCTGACTTTAGCAAAATTTGGCTTCTCGGGGGCCTTTGTCCACGGATTTAGAGCGCTTTATAACTCCCCGCGCACCCGTATTAAACTCCCAGGATGTAATTCTGACTATTTCACACTAGGAAGGGGTACTAGACAAGGCTGTCCGTTATCCCCTCTATTGTTCGCCCTTGCCATCGAACCCCTGGCCCGGTCAATCAGCTTAGACACCAATATTAAAGGATACAATAAAGGGAATCAGGAATTTAAACGTAGCTTATACGCGGATGACGTCCTTTTATTCCTATCTGACCCAATTATCTCGATCCCCAATCTTTTGTCCACTTTGGGCACATTCCAGGACTTATCGGGCCTTGGGGTTAACCTCTCTAAATGCTCTGCCCTCCCCATAAATCTTCCCCAGCACATTATTTCCTCTCTCCAAACTAACTTTAACTTCACTATAGAAGCACAGACATTGTCATATTTGGGGATCAAGTTAGCTCCCTCGCTGGGCAAAATATACCTTGCCAATTACCCGCCCGCTTTTGTACGGATTAAACAACTATTACACACTTGGGGCTCATACCATATCACCTTCTTGGGCAGGATCCAAGCGGTGAAGATGTCCGTACTCCCCAAACTTCTGTTCTTCTTTAGGGCCCTACCTAACTATGTGTCTCGTCATACGATTGGCCTTCTGCAAAGGGATGTGAACAAATTTGTCTGGCACTACAAAAAGCCCTGATTGGGTAAGCAAATGGTATATAGACCACGGGCATTGGGGGGTTTGGGCTTGCAAAACCTCTGGCTTTACTATGTCTCCTCCAGACTTCTGCAGATGGCACAATGGCACTCCCCCTCACACAGAATCGCCTGGCTCCGCTTTGAATGAACGTCTATAACCCCGTATTACCTTCAGGGTTTGCTCTGGACCAGGTCAGTTAGCCCCAAGGTCATCTCCACCTTGAATCTGGTTGTGGGCCAATCTCTACGTCTTTGGTCCCTATACAAGAATAGGCTCTCCCTTCTACCTCCCAACCCCAGATTGACCTCCTTTATTGGGGACCCCTCGTTTCCGGCAGCTTTTCCTAACACAAACAATTTTGCCCTCTGGATCTCGAATGACTTGATCACCCTGAACTCGTTGCAGAAGGACGAGGTGATTCACTCATTTCAGTCCCTACAATCCTCCCACACACTCCCTAGGTCAGAATTTTATAAGTATTTGCAAATCAGACATTACTTTAACTCGCTATACACGGGAGCCGCAACTAGACCCAGGAATACATTTGAAGATCTATGTGGCCCTGCCTCCAGAGACAAAGGGAATATTTCCCATTTATATGACTCCCTGGGGGGTCTTGGCCTCTCAGAAAAATCCACAGCCATCCTCGGGTGAGAGCGAGAAACCGGTGAGGTTGCTTCCCCGGAGGAATGGAAGGTCAGGATCTCAAATATGCATAAATGCATGAGATCTGAGGCGGTCAAAGAAACAGTGATGATGTTACACACCAGGTGGTATTATACCCCTGCCAAACTACATAAATTCTTCCCTGCTGTTTCTGAGCTTTGCTTAAGGGGGTGCCCAGAGAAGGGGACTAATTTACACATTTTTTGGAGCTGTACAGCCCTGGAGGAGCTTTGGAGGAGGGTGGCCAATAGGATAGCTGAGATCATAGGGGTTCTACCTACCCTAACACATCAGATGTGCCTATTCTTTGCAGACATCCCCGGTGTCACCCCCCATGAACAAAAACTGGTGCACACGCTCTTCAGTGCAGTACACTGGTCCATCGCGCTGTTTTGGCGTACCCCTGGAGTCCCCTGGGACCAGGTCCTCAAACGTATGGCGGCTATTCAGATCATGGAGAGGGTCTTCCACACCATCATGGATACCATGCCCATCTATGATCTGAAATGGGAGCCCTGGTCCCCCTGACCATGTATTTACTGTATGGGTCAATACCTGCATTCATCTGTGTTTCACCTTGCATGGATATAAGCACCTTTTATGGATAATTTCCCGTAACCTGTACTGTTTCGTTTTGTTTCTTGCATTTTGAATTACTTCACCTTTTTTCTTTTTTCTCTTTTTCTGGGCTCTCCTACATTTTGTTATGTTTATGATTTCTCTGAACTGGTTAGTACTTTATTATTTCATGTGTCACTGCTGCCAGATAAGTATCACGGAACAGTGGAGAGGCTTGTGAAGCCCCCAATTTACAGTACTTTGTTCTCTCAAGGGCTACCTCCATGTGTTACTCGATGCATGTTTATTGACTATGTATGCTCTGTACTGGCCGTTTTATGTTTCTTTGTTCATGCCTTAATTTTCTCAATAAAAGCGTTTGTATTAAATTATTGCTCTTGATGTGCAAATGTTTTATCTTGAGTGGAGAGTGATTAGAATATATGTCAGTTTTAATTGCTGTCTGTGCCCCTGTTAAGCCCCGTGCACTTGGGCCTAATGTCGGCAGACAACGGCCGGTTAAAAAAAAAAGAACAGCCGATATTGGGTTCGTGTGTCTGACGGTCTGTCAGACAGAGGCCGGCCGTGCATGCTGGAAAACCAGCAGCTGACCAACTGCCGATCATCGTTCTCAGCCAATGGCAGAGAGCATTGAGCGGAGTGTTCTGGTGGGGGGCCGTCCCCCTGTCAGAACACAACAGCTCAGTGGGGGAGATCGCTGAACAAACCTCACATGGTTAGTACAGCGGGCTCTGACCAGAGATGACAGTTTTTTTTTTCCTAACACAAACAATTTTGCCCTCTGGATCTCGAATGACTTGATCACCCTGAACTCGTTGCAGAAGGACGAGGTGATTCACTCATTTCAGTCCCTACAATCCTCCCACACACTCCCTAGGTCAGAATTCTATAAGTATTTGCAAATCAGACATTACTTTAACTCGCTATACATGGGAGCCGCAACTATACCCAGGAATACATTTGAAGATCTATGTGGCCCTGCCTCCAGAGACAAAGGGAATATTTCCCATTTATATGACTCCCTGGGGGGTCTTGGCCTCTCAGAAAAATCCACAGCCATCCTCGGGTGAGAGCGAGAAACCCGTGAGGTTGCTTCCCCGGAGGAATGGAAGGTCAGGATCTCAAATATGCATAAATGCATGAGATCTGAGGCGGTCAAAGAAACAGTGATGAAGTTACACACCAGGTGGTATTACACCCCTGCCAAACTACATAAATTCTTCCCTGCTGTTTCCGAGCTTTGCTTAAGAGGGTGCCCAGAGAAGGGGACTAATTTACACATTTTTTGGAGCTGTACAGCCCTGGAGGAGCTTTGGAGGAGGGTGGCCAATAGGATAGCTGAGATCATAGGGGTTCTACCTACCCTAACACATCAGATGTGCCTATTCTTTGCAGACATCCCCGGTGCCACCCCCCATGAACAAAAACTGGTGCACACGCTCTTCAGTGCAGTACACTGGTCCATCGCGCTGTTTTGGCGTACCCCTGGAGTCCCCTGGGACCAGGTCCTCAAACGTATGGCGGCTATTCAGATCATGGAGAGGGTCTTCCACACCATCATGGATACCATGCCCATCTATGATCTGAAATGGGAGCCCTGGTCCCCCTGACCATGTATTTACTGTATGGGTCAATACCTGCATTCATCTGTGTTTCACCTTGCATGGATATAAGCACCTTTTATGGATAATTTCCCGTAACCTGTACTGTTTCGTTTTGTTTCTTGCATTTTGAATTACTTCACCTTTTTTCTTTTTTCTCTTTTTCTGGGCTCTCCTACATTTTGTTATGTTTATGATTTCTCTGAACTGGTTAGTACTTTATTATTTCATGTGTCACTGCTGCCAGATAAGTATCACGGAACAGTGGAGAGGCTTGTGAAGCCCCCAATTTACAGTACTTTGTTCTCTCAAGGGCTACCTCCATGTGTTACTCGATGCATGTTTATTGACTATGTATGCTCTGTACTGGCCGTTTTATTTTTCTTTGTTCATGCCTTAATTTTCTCAATAAAAGCGTTTGTATTAAATTATTGCTCTTGATGTGCAAATGTTTTATCTTGAGTGGAGAGTGATTAGAATATATGTCAGTTTTAATTGCTGTCTGTGCCCCTGTTAAGCCCCGTGCACTTGGGCCTAATGTCGGCAGACAACGGCCGGTTAAAAAAAAAAGAACAGCCGATATTGGGTTTGTGTGTCTGACGGTCTGTCAGACAGAGGCCGGCCGTGCATGCTGGAAAACCAGCAGCTGACCAACTGCCGATCATCGTTCTCAGCCAATGGCAGAGAGCATTGAGCGGAGTGTTCTGGCGGGGGGCCGTCCCCCTGTCAGAACACAACAGCTCAGTGGGGGAGATCGCTGAACAAACCTCACATGGTTAGTACAGCGGCTCTGACCAGAGATGACAGGTTTTTTTTTCCTTCAACCCGTGGGGTAGAAGGAAAAAAAAATTGAATAGTGTGTACTCGGCTTTAGGGAGATTCACATTCTTTATTTGTCCTGTTTATTGTTATCCTTAAAAGTGAAAATGAAAGAAAATCCCAATTTTTGAGTAGACAATAATGAAGAGGACATTTTCTAATGTGGTCACTAGTCCTGGTAACCCTGGGGACACCCTGAGATTCCCTCACTTTGGAGTGATTTCCTATCACTTCCTGTTGTGAGTATGGAACAGGAGGTAAAGGGAAATATCTTAAAGCCCTGTACACACGATCGGATTTCCTATGGATTTTAAACCGATCAATTTTTCCATCGGTAATCCGATGAAGCTGACTTCTATCAGTCTTGCCTACACACCATCAGTCAAAAATCCGATCGTCCCAAACGCCGTGATGTAAAACACTCCAACAAGCCGAGAAAAGTGAAGTTCAATGCTTCTGAGCATGCGTCGACTTGATTCTGAACATGCGTGGATTTTTTGTCCGATGGAGTTCCACACAGACGATCGGAATTTGCTATCGTTTTTTTTCCCATCGGATGAATTTAAAACATGTTCTTTTTGCACCGATGGAAAAAAGACCGATGGGGCCCATACACGATCGGTTTGTCCGATGAGAAAAGTCCATCGGACTGTTTTCATCGGTAAAACCGATCTGTGTACACGGCTTTATAGTACACAGATGGCAAAAAAAACTGATAGGGGTTATAACTCTCCCTTAAGCCCCGTACACACGGTCGGACTTTTGGCCGACAAACTTCATTTTGAGCAAGTTGGACCAACAATCCGACCGTGTGTACGCTCCATCGGACAAACTTTTTTGTTTTTTTTGTGTTTTCATCGGACAAAAGTTGGGTCTGCAAACGGACAAACTTTTGGCCAACAAAAGTCCTAAGGAGCAAAGTCCGACCGTGTGTACATAAAACCATAGGACTTTTGTCCGATGGACAAAACAACTAATGTTAAAATCAACCAACAAAAGCAGAAGTTGACCAAAGGGTGGCGGTAAAGAGCAGAAAAGAGTTGAAAAACCACGTGATGTTGCAAAAAGTTTTGGGAAAGTTTGCAGAAAAGTCCTGTGGTGTGTATGCTATGGGTGTTCCCGACCAACTCCGTTCGGACAACAATCCAGGGAAAAGTCAGATGGAAGTCCGACCGTGTGTATGGGGCTTTACTCTATCCAAAATGAAAAAAAAATGTTTTGCCTTTATCTACATTTTAAAGTAAACCTATGCTTTGCCTATGTAGCACTCATTGACCCAGTACTGTCCCATAAAGTGCATTGCTTGCTCCTCTGTTTAGCCCTCTAGCAGAGAGTGTATCTGGAATGTGTTCTGGCACATATGAATCTGCAGAAGCTGATTACATTTAACACTCTGGTGGGCAGTGTACTATGGCACATGCATATCTCCTTAATAAAAGTTATTTGAGGTGGCCTTATAGGGCTTTAAAGAGCCCAGGGTGTATGACCCCATGGACATTACATGACCATAACCTTTCTCTGAACAAACTTTTTCCTATGCATTAAACTGATTTTTTTTCCTCTAGCTTAGCAACCCCAATGTAGCAGGTACATATACACTGATCACCAAATAATGGGACGTTTTACAGTTATCACCATTATCTTGGGGGCATTGTTGGTCTGTGTAAAACTTCCCATTACATCTTGGTCAGTTTAAATGTCCCTGTTCTAGTGATGCTTAGGCCGGGTTCACACTGGGGCGACAAACACTCCGACATTGGGAGCTCATGTCGCATGACGTGTGAAAATCAATGTTTCCCTATGGGAGCCGTCTTAACTGGTCCGACACATGTCGGTCCGACTTTGAAAATGCTCCCTGTACTACTTTGGTCCGACTTTGATCCGACTTTGATCCGACTTCAGCCCATTGACTATCATTGAAGTCGGATCAAAGTCGGACCGCAGTCTTGCATGATCCGACTTTGGCATGCGACTTGTGCTCTGCTGCTCTTGAGGGGGAACTCCAGGCCAAATTTTAAATAAAAACCGGCATGGGTTCCCCTCCAAGAGCATACCAGGCCCTTGGGTCTGGTATGGATTTTAAGGGGAACCCCTACGCCGAAAAAACGGCACGGGGGTTCCCCCAAAATCCAAACCAGACCCTTATCCAAACACGCTACCTTGCAGGCCACAGGGGAAGAGGGGGGAAGAGAGAGCGGCCCCCCTCCCTCCTGAACCATACCAGGCCGCATGCCCTCAACATGGGGGGTTTGGTGCTTTGGGGCAGGGGGGCGACCTGCGGCCCCCCCACCCCAAAGCACCCTGCCCCCATGTTGATGAGGACAGGGCCTCTTCCCGACAACCCTGGCCGTTGGTTGTCGGGGACTGCGGACGGGGGGCTTATCGGAATTCGGGAACCCCCTTTAATAAGGGGGCCCCCAGATACCGGCCCCCCACCCTATGTGAATGAGTATGGGGTACATCGTACTCCTACCCATTCACCTGGTGGAAAAAAATTTCAATAAAAAAAACACACACAGGTTTTTAAAGTAATTTATTACACAGCTCCGGAGGTCTTCTTCCGACTCCGGGGGTCTCTTCCGTCTTGGGGGGTCTCCGGTGTCGTCTCCGCGCTCTCCGGTTCTTCCTTCCTTCTGCCGGGCCTCCGCTATCTTCTTCCAGCTCTTTTGCTAGCGGGGCCCGGTCTTCTCCGTCGCTTTCTTCCCTCGCTCTCCGGTTCTTTCTTTCTTCCTTCTGCAGGCCCCTCCACAATCTTCTTCCAGCTCTTTTGCTAGTGGAGGGGCCCGGTCTTCCCGTCGCCGTCGCCGTCTTCTTCCCTCTTCTCCTTCTCGATGTTGACTCGTCGCTTCCTCCCGCTGTAATGCTTGGCTATTCGCTCATCAACGATTTATATAGGCTTCTCATGACGTCACAGTCACATGCTCCGGGTGGCCCCGGAGCATGTGAATGTGACGTCATGGGAGCATGTGACTGTGACGTCATGAGAAGCCTATATAAATCGTTGATGAGCGAATAGCCAAGCATTACAGCGGGAGTAAAAAGGGAATAAATGCGCTACCCAAAAACACATAAATATTAACAACCCTAAAGAGGGAGGTGAAGCAGCTGTACTGGAATGTGACAAATTCAAACAAAATGGAAAGTAATAGTGCAGCGCTACATATAGACCAGTAAAAACTGGACTGTAACTCAAATGTGACCATAAAAAGAAACACAAAAAAAAAAAGAAAGAAGGGGCAGGTTGAATACCCAACCCAATATATAAAGTGTCCACAACACTAAACAATGTGATAAGTGTCCAAAAAGGTGAATAAATGGCATGGAGTGGATGGAGTAATTCTTGCACGGATCTTCACGTGAATGATGACATAAATGTGTGCTTACCGGAAATGTTGGACCCGAATGTCATACGACAGCGGATCAATCGAGCTTAAGAGTATCCCCAGCGGCTGTCCACAGGAACGTCACCGAATCGCTGATGGATGATGAAATGCACCAGCTGGGCAATCAGATGACCTCAATCCTGGATGGAACCAGATGGATCAAAAACTTCTCAAATCTTCAATATCCTCAAGGCTGGAGGAAGAAGACGCCGACGGCGACGGAGAAGACCGGCCCCTCCACTAGCAAAAGAGCTGGAAGAAGATAGCGGAGGCCCGGCAGAAGGAAGGAAGAACCGTAGAGCGTGGAGACGACACCTGAGACCCCCCGAAGACAGAAGAGACCCCCGGAGGCGGAAGAAGACCTCCAGAGCTGTGTAATAAATTACTTTAAAAACCTGTGTGTGTTTTTTTTATTGACATTTTTTCCACCAGGTGAATGGGTAGGGGTACGATGTACCCCATACTCATTCACATAGGGTTGGGGGCCGGGATCTGGGGGCCCCCTTATTAAAGGGGGCTCCTGAATTCCGATAAGCCCCCCGCCCGCAGACCCCGACAACCAATGGCCAGGGTTGTCGGGAAGAGGCCCTGTCCTCATCAACATGGGGGCAGGGTGCTTTGGGGTGGGGGGGCCGCAGGTCGCCCCCCTGCCCCAAAGCACCAAACCCCCCATGTTGAGGGCATGCGGCCTGGTACGGTTCAGGAGGGAGGGGGGCCGCTCTCTCATCCCCCCCTCTTCCCCTGTGGCCTGCCAGGTTGCGTGCTCGGATAAGGGTCTGGTTTGGATTTTGGGGGGACCCCACGCCGTTTTTTCGGCGTAGGGGTTCCCCTTAAAATCCATACCAGACCCAAGGGCCTGGTATGCCCCTGGAGGGGTAACCCATGCCGGTTTTTTTATTTAAAATTTGGCCTGGAGTTCCTGCTCAGGATTCATACCAAACACACTGCCTGGTATTGGCGGGGATCCAAGTCGGATCCCCGTTCATTGAAAGTCAGACATATGTCGGCTTCATGTCGCAGGGCAAAGTCGGATCCAAAGAAGGATGGCTGTCGTGTCGCACAAGTGTGAACCCGGCCTTAAAGTCCCTATTATGTTGTTCGTTAGTTTAACGTATTAGTTAGGGTAAATTTCTCTATTACATAGGTGGTCACCATAAATTCGGAGAACCGTAAATGGTACTGTTACATTGCTGGCCAGTGACGATATCTCCATTACATTGGTGGTCGGTGTAAATAAGTGTTAGCAATCATTGTATATCTTCCTATTACATTTATGGTCAGTGTAGAATTCCTTCATTACCTTAGTGACTAGTGTAAATGTCCCCATTACATTGGTAATCAGTGTAAATATGCCTGTTGCATTGGTGGTCAGTGTAAATTTTCTCATTACATTGGTGGTCATTGTAAATTCCCAGTTATATTGGTGGGCAGTGTAAATACCCTTGTTACATTGATGGTCAAGGTAAATCCCCTGTATATATTCTGTTTTATTTTAATAGTATGATTCCTCTTTTTTCAAATATGTTGGATATGTAAGGGGTGTGATTTTTTTTTATCAGATTCAATAAAATAGCAAATCAGCAGCGTGATAAAAGCAGGTGATCAAAATACAGTATCTCACAAAAGTGAGTACACCCCTCACATGTTTGTTAATATTTTATTATATCTTTTCATGTGACAACACTGAAGAAATGACACTTTGCTACAATGTAAAGTAGTGAGTGTACAGCTTGTAGAACAGTGTATATTTGCTGTCCCCTTAAAATAACTCAACAGCCATTAATGTCTAAACCGCTGGCAACAAAAGTGAGAACACCCCTAAGTGAAAATGTCCAGATTGGGCCTAATTAGCCATTTTCCCTCCCGTGTGTCATGTAGCTCGATAGTGTTACAAGGTCCCAGGTGTGAATGGGGAGCAGGTGTGTTAAATTTGGTGTTATCGCTCTCACTCTCTCATACTGTTCACTAGAAGTTCAACATGGCACCTCATAGCAAAGAACTCTCTGCAGATCTAAAAAAAAGAAGAATTGTTGCTCTACATAAAGATGGCCGAGGCTATAAGAAGATTGCCAAGACTCTGAATCTGAGCTGCAGCACATACAGTAGGTGAAAACCATAAATCGGTTTAACAGGAGAGGTTCCATTTAGTACAAGCCTCGCCATGGTCGATCAAAGAAGTTGAGTGCACGTGCTCAGCGTCAGATCCAGAGGTTGTCTTTGGGAAATAGACGTATGAGTGCTGCCAGCATTGCTGCAGAGGTTGAAGGGGTGGGGGGTCAGCCTGTCAGTGTTCAGACCATACGATGCACACTGCATCAAATTGGTCTGCATGGCTGACTTCCCAGAAGGAAGCCTCTTCTAAATGATGCAAAAGAAATCCAGTAAACAGTTTGCTGAACACAAACAGACTAAAGACACTGAAACCATGTCCTGTGGTCTGATGAGACCAAGATAAACGTATTTGGTTCAGATGGGGTCAAGCATGTGTGGCGGCAACCAGGTGAGGAGTGCAAAAACAAGTTTGTCTTGCCTACAGTCAAGCATGGTGGGGGGGAGTGTCATGATCTGGGGCTGCATGAGTGCTGCCAGCACTGGGGAGTTACAGTTTATTGAAGGAACTATGAATGCAAACATGTACTGTGACATACTGAAGCAGAGCATGATCCCCTCCCTTCAGAGACTGGGCCAAATGGCAGTATTCCAACATTATAACGACCCCAAACACACCTCCAAGATGACCACTGCCTTCCTAAAGAAGCTGAGGGTAAAGGTGATAGACAGGTCAAGCATGTCTCCAGACCTAAACCCTATTGAGCATCTGTGGGGCATCCTCAAATGGAAGGTGGAGGAGCGCAAGGTCTCTAACATCCACCAGTTCTGTGATGTCTTCATGGAGGAGCGGAAGAGGACTGGTGAACTCCATGCCCAAGAGGGTTAAGGCAGTGCTGGAAAATAATGGTGGCGACACAAAATATTGGGCCCAATTTGGACATTTTCACTTAGGGGTGTACTCACTTTTGTTGCCAGTGGTTTAGACATTAATGGCTGTGTTGAGTTATTTTGAGGGGACAGCAAATTTACACTGTTATACAAGCTGTACACTCACTACTTTACATTGTAGCAAAGTGTCATTTCTTCAGTGTTAAAATAAAATATTTACAAAAATGTGAGGGGTGTAAAATCATCTACATTAACCACTTAAGCCCCGGACCATTTTGTAGCTAAAGGACCAGAGGTGATTTCAGAATTTTGCACTGCGCTGCTTTAACTGTAAATTGTGCGGACATGCAATGTTGTACCCAAACAAAATTTGCGTCCTTTTCTTCCCACAAATAGAGCTTTCTTTTAATGGTATTTGATTGCCTCTGCGATTTTTATTTTTTGCGATATAAACGGAAATAGACCGAAAATTTGGAAAAAAAATGATATTTTCTACTTTTTGTTATAAGAAAAATCGAATAAACTCAATTTTAGTGATACATTTAGGCCAAAATGTATTCAGCCACATGTCTTTAGTAAAAAAAATGTCAATAAGCGTATATTTATTGGTTTGCGCAAAAGTTATAGCGTCTACAAACTAGGGTACATTTTCTTGAATTTACACAGCTTTTAGTTTATGACTGCCTATCTCATTTCTTGAGGTGCTAAAATGGCAGGGCAGTACAAAACCCCCCCAAGTGACGCATTTTGGAAAGTAGACATCCCAAGGAAATTGCTGAGAGGCATGTTGAGCCCATTGAATATTTTTTTTTTTGTCTCAAGTGATTGAATAATGACAAAAAAAAAAAAAATTACAAAAACTTGTCACTAAATGATATATTGCTCACACATGCCATGGTTATATGTGGAATTTCACCCCAAAATAGATTTTGCTGCTTCTCCTGAGTATGGGGATACCACATGTGTGGGACTTTTTGGGAGCCTAGCCACGTACGGGCCCCCGGAAACCAAGCACCGCCTTCAGGATTTCTAAGGGCGCAAATTTTTGATTTCACTCCTCACTACCTATCACAGTTTTGAAGGCCATAAAATGCCAAAATAGCACAAACCCCCCCCCCCCAAATGACCCCATTTTAGAAAGTAGACACCCCAAGGAAATTGCTGAGAGGCCTGTTGAGCCCATTGAATATTTTTTTTTGTCCCAAGCGATTGAATAATGACAAAAAAAAAAATAATTACAAAAAGTTGTCACTAAATGATATATTGCTCACACATTCCATGGTTATATGTGGAATTACACCCCAAAATACATTTTGCTGCTTCTCCTGAGTACGGGAATACCACATGTGTGGGACTTTTTAGGAGCCTAGCCGCGTACGGGACCCCGAAAACCAAGCACCGCCTTCAGGATTTCTAGGCACAAATTTTTGATTTCACTCCTCACTACCTATCACAGTTTCGAAGGCCATAAAATGCCAAAATAGCACAAAACCCCCCCAAATGACCCCATTTTGGAAAGTAGACACCCCAAGCTATTTGCTGAGAGGCATGGTGAGTATTTTACAGCTCTCATTTGTTTTTGAAAATGAAGAAAGAAAATATATATATTTTTTTTCAATTTTCAAAACTTTGTGACAAAAAGCGAGATCTGCAAAATACTCACAATACCTCTCAGAAAATAGCTTGGGGTGTCTACTTTCCAAAATGGGGTCATTTGGGGGGTTTGTGCCATCTGGGCATTCCATGTGATAGGCAGTGAGAAGTGAAATCAAAAATTTACACCCTTAGAAAGCCTTTGGCGGTGCTTGGTTTTTGGGGTCCCGTACGCGGCTAGGCTCCCAAAAAGTCTCACACATGTGGTATCCCCGTACTCAGGAGAAGCAGCAGAATGTATTTTGGGGTGTAATTCCACATATGCCCATGGCATGTTTGAGCAATATATCATTTAGTGACAACTTTGTGCAAAAAAAAAAAAAAATTGTCTTTTTTCCGCAACTTGTGTCAACATATAAAATATTCCATGGACTCGACATGCCTCTCAGTATATAGCTTGGGGTGTCTACTTTCCAAAATGGGGTCATTTGGGGGGGGTTTGAACTGTTCTGGCATTTTATACACAACATTAGGAAGCTTACATCCACTCTTCTAACCACTTGAAGACAAAGCCCTTTTTCACACTTTTTGTTTACATGAAAACTTATTTTTTTTTTGCAAGAAAATTATGTTGAACCCCCAAACATTATATATATTTTTAAAGAAAAGGCCCTACAGATTAAAATGGTGGGTGTTGCATTTTTTTTCTACACAGTATTTGCGCAGCGATTTTTCAAACACATTTTTTGGGGAAAAAATACACTTTTTTTAATTTTAATGCACTAAAACACACTATATTGCCCAAATGTTTGATGAAATAAAAAAGATGATCTTAGGCCGAGTACATAGATACCAAACACGACATGCTTTAAAATTTCGCACAAACGCGCATTGGCGACAAACTACATACATTTTTAAAAGCCTTTAAAAGCCTTTACAGGTTACCCCGTTAGATTTACAGAGGAGGTCTACTGCTAAAATTACTGCCCTCGATCTGACCTTCGCGGTGATACATCACATGCATGGTGCAATTGCTGTTTACATATGACGCCAGACCGACGCTTGCATTCGCCATTGGGCAAGAGCAGGGCAGGACAGGGGTGCTTTTTTTTTTTTTTTTATTATTATAATTTTGCTTTTTTATTTTATTTTTAAATTGTTCCTTCCATATTTATTTATTTTTATCATTTTTATTGTTATCTCAGGGAATGTAAATATCCCCTATGATAGCAATAGGTAGTGACAGGTACTCCTTTTTGAAAAAACTGGGGTCTTCTAGACCCTAGATCTTTCCTCTGCCCTCAAAGCATCTGACCACACCAAGATCGGTGTGATAAAATGCTTTCCCAATTTCCCAATGGCGCTTTTTATATCCGGGGGGGACATTCCCTCCCACTGCTTGTAAAAGCAGTCCAGAGGCTAATTAGCCACTAGGATTGCTTTTACATGAAAGCCGGCCGCTGGCTGAAAAGAATGATACCAAGATGATACCTAAACCCGCAGGCATCATTCTGGTATAAACATTCAGAGTCCAGCAACATACCAGTACGTTGCTGGTCCTTGTTGGACATGTATTGTAATCTTTTTTTTCATGCAGCCAGTTGGCTGAACGAAAAAAGAGATTGATCGGTGGGTATGCACACCATTAGAATACCGCCCTTCACCCACCCACTTCTAATGATGGGCATACATGCACCATTTATATATGCCGAAGCATGGGGGCATCCTCCCGCAAAAAAGTTATGCCGCACACACATGGTCGGACTTTTCCACGGGCAAGCCTCCATCGGAATTTTGACCGTATGTACGCGGCATTAGGAGCAAAATCGCTCCTCCGCTCCTCCGCCCCTGCTGCCCCAATGCTTCGGCATATATGCTTTTTTTTTTAACTGTGGTGGTGAAATCACCTCCTACAGCACTGGAGTCGCAGGGATCAGGCCTGTCTCTGCGAACGCTGCAGTTATGTGTGTTGTGTTTTGTAAGTGACAGTGATCGATCGATACTGCACTTGGGTGGCCTGGGCTGGACGGAGGGGCAAAACGCAGGTGCTAGCAGGTATCTGGGCTGATCCCGCTAACACTGCGTTTTTGGGAACCCTAAACTGCTGGGGACGCTAGTATAGATCTGATCAGATCAGATATTGATCTGATCAGATACTATACCACTAAGGGGGGTGTATGCTTCACGCGTGGGTGTTAGCGTTACTGGCACTAACCTGACGCTGCCTGGGGTGTGACGCAGACCCTCTCTGACGCTAAAACCTAATTGATATCACCCGCCGGGCGATCAGGGGGTTAAACCTTTATTGGGTTATATATACGGCGGGTGCCCTGACACTATAAAAAGCAAACTAACTAACCAGCGTCACCCGTAACACTTATATGGTGATCACTGGTGAAAGGGTTAACTAGGGGCAATTAGGGGGTTAAAACCTTTATTAGATAATATATGGGGGTACCTGACGCTATAAAAACCTGCGGCGAACCTAAAAAAAATTACTGGCTACCGATCTGCATCACCGACGCTAAGACAGCGATCAGAAAAATGATCGCTTAGCGACAGTGGTGATAGGGGGTGAAAGGGTTACCTGGGGGGCGATCAAGGGGGTTAAACCTTTATTAGATAATGTATGGGGGTACCTGACACTATAAAAACCTGCGGCGAACCTAAAAAAAAATACTGGCTACCGATCTGCATCACCGAGACTAAGACAGCGATCAGAAAAACGATCGCTTAGCGACAGTGGTGATAGGGGGTGAAAGGGTTACCTGGGGGTGATCAAGGGGGTTAAACCTTTATTAGATAATTTATGGGGGTACCTGACTCTATAAAAACCTGCGGCGAACCAAAAAAAAATTACTGGCTACCGATCTGCATCACCGACACTAAGACAGCGATCAGAAAAATGATCACTTAGCGACAGTGGTGATAGGGGGTGAAAGGGTTACCTGGGGGGCGATCAAGGGGTTAAACCTTTATTCGATAATTTATGGGGGTACCTGACGCTATAAAAACCTGCGGCGAACCTAAAAAAAATTACTGACTACCGATCTGCATCACAGACGCTAAGACAGCGATCAGAAAAATGATCGCTTAGCGACAGTCGTGATAGGGGGTAAAAGGGTCACCTGGGGGGCGATCAAGGGGGTTAAACCTTTATTAGATAATTTATGGGGGTACCCGACGCTATAAAAACCTGCGGCAAACCTAAAAAAAATAACTGGCTACCGATCTGCATCACCGACGCTAAGACAGCGATCAGAAAAATGATCGCTTAGCGACAGTGGTGATAGGGGGTGAAAGGGTTATCTGGGGGTGATCAAGGGGGTTAAACCTTTATTAGATAATTTATGGGGGTACCCGACACTAAAAAAACCTGCGGCGAACCTAAAAAAAATGACTGGCTACCGATCTGAATCACCGACGCTAAGACAGCGATCAGAAAAATGATCGCTTAGCGACGGCGGTGCTAGGGGGTGAAAGGGTTATCTGGGGGGTGATCAGGGGGTTAAACCTTTATTAGGGGGGGTTAGGGAGCTACACTGGACCTAAAACTAACTTTAGTGACACTTTTACAGTCACAAATGTCACTGATTGCAGTGATCAGTAAATAAATGGTCACTGCAATCAGTGACACTGTGACTGGGGGCTGGGGGGTGATCTGGGGGGGCCTGGGGGGGCGATTTGTGTGTCTATGTGTCCTGGTGTCAGTGTAGTGTTAGTGCACTGACCTGTGTGTCTTCTCTTGTACGGCGCTCGGTATATGTGAGCGCCGCATGAGAGATGACATCACTTCCTCCTGCTTCCTCTGCCTGTGTAAACATTACACAGCAGAGGGAGCATTTCCATTCGCTGGGAGCGATCGCGGGGGGTGGCCGGAATCAAATGGCCGCCCCCTCATGTGGGATCGCTCCCCAACGAATACCGACCGCTCACTGTATAGGAAGGGGTCCGATCGGACCCCCCAACTGTACAAAGGCAATCACGTACACTGTACCTGATTGTGCCTGTCGGAGCCATTCTGCCGACGTACATATACAGTGAGCGGTCGTTAAGTGGTTAAAACATCTTCCTATGCTAACAGTCTTTTGTCCCCAGCTCATTTTCTTTCTTGCTACACTTGGTTTTGCTAGGTATGTGTTATTTGTTGTGCTGTTTACTCAATAGTAAACCAGATATGTTAATGATATAAACATCACAAACGTATTCTTGGAGAGATGTTTTTGTTCCAAGCTTTCAATATAGCTTGCCTTGGTCTGTTATTTGTGTGGGCACAATACTATAAGAAAAGACGAAGCAATCAGTGATAAAGAAAAGGAACAATGAATACACAGGAAATTGTGCTCTGCTCTTAGAGTAATTAAGAGTGAAGCTTTACCCTTCTAACACTGAACATGTAAATTGGAGAAAAATGACAGCTGGGGAAGCAGCTTGAGCGCCACTTGACAAGGATTGGCATAAGAATAGCGATCACTAGATAGAAAATGTTGGGAATAAAAATGTTTATAGATATAAACCATGTATACAGTGTTAATACAATTTAATTACACATGAAGCAGTAAATTAGCAATCAAGCCACATTAGAGTTATGGAGGTTTAAAATTGCATATGTTTATGAAATAAAAATAAAAACTTTTATCCACAGAAACCGGAGCATAGCAAAAATTATATAAAGTAGCGCACAATTTGTTTTAACAACGGAAGGTTCCCAAGCCCTTTACAATCAGAAAAACCTTTCATCGAAATTCTGTATGTATTTTTGAAAACTGTTGGCTAAAGGAGGTGTATCATAGTCCTTTTTGGACTGTTAGGTATTATGTAAGATGAATGTAAAGGACACGGTTTGTTGCAACACACCTTTTCACAAGTTTCAGTATCAGCTTCCTTTTTGAGCAGCCATATTTTCTGATTATATTAAGAGGAGCTATGTTCTGCTGGTTCTCTTATCTCTCTGACTAGGGTTCATACAGTATGTTGAAAAACAATAGATTCTCGGCAGTCTCCAATTACATGAAATACATAAAACTCAACTTGAAATCATAGGCCATGATATATTTTCTTGGGGTTTAAGTGATAGAAAGAACTTGGGGCAAGAACTATGTACTTTTTTACCTAAATGTTTAATGCTATCTGAAAGTGCTTACATGATTTCCGTTGATTAATGTGAGGTGTGATTAATGATAGGTTCATTTTAAATGATAGACAGCACTGGGAATGCAAAAAAAACTGCTGATTAACCTCTTGCCACTGCCTGTACACACAAATACAGCCTCACTGAAGTGGGTCTTCTTCTGTGAGGCCACATATATGCATACAGCACAGAGACCAAGCCCTCACAGAGAGCCCTGGGTCCCTTACTAATGATCGAAAACTGGAAAGCCCAGTCTCCAATCACCTGATGACTGCAATAGCTTCAGGATTGGCTATTACAGTGATAAATGCTTCTTTTTACATGTTTAGATGTATATTCTTACTTTAGCTGTCTAATCTTTACTGCCCTTTTAAAATGAAACTTGCTGTTTACAGAGTTCAACAGCTTAATCTTAAATAATGTACACACATAAGTATGAGCCCACTTCTTTCCTTCATCGCCTGCTGTGTTCAGAGGAGGGTAAAAGGATGTTTAAATGAGAGAGATAGAGAGAGAGACTGCTTTGAGGCACCAGTGTCATGAGAGCACCCTGTGATAAATGTTTATTTGTAAAATGAACATTTTATGTAAATAGTAAAATACATACCCTATATTGAATGCATCAGTTGAAAAGCATATATTAAAGTTAAACTGAACCCAAGCCAAAATATGTTCCCTTCTTTATGACTACATACAGTAACTTCATTAAATAGTCTTTTTAAATCCTATTTTAAATTCAGATTAAATACTCTGTGAATAAATACAAAATAGGTTCTGCTGCATCTTTTTTTCTCTGTAAAAATAAAAATGTAGGGGCAGACTGGCACCATCTCTCCTGTTGTGATAAAGCTATTTATGTTTCTGACCTTAGAGAAAACAGCATGTAGCTGCAGATCAAACACCAGTTTCTTTACATTGATGCATTTCAGTTTTCCTCATAAAGGTTAGTTTTTTAAAATGCATAATTGTGCAGTAAATATGGGTACTCACAAAGAAACCCATTTTGTGTGTATAAAGCATACAGGTTATGAGTTCTGGTCTAATGTAATGATTAGAGATTTAGTGGGGTGTGGGTAGTCGCAAAGAATCAAGGATAAAAAAGCATTGTATTATTAAAAATGGGCATTACCTCTGTGCTTGTGGTAGGCAGTGGACCTTGAATTTTACAACTATTATCTTTTTACAAGCATGGCCAGGTTTTAACGTGTTAGAGCTTGGGAAGTGACTGTAAGGGGGCCAAATGAACTGACAATGGGGACATTATTTCAAACTTTGAGCATAAAAAGGGCCCTTAATAGCAGTACACTGTCTTTTTGTAATACATCAATGAGCGCAGGGGAAGTTTTGTAGCCTGTAGCAACCATTCAGTGGTTATCTTTCATTGTTCTGATGTACCTAAACTGCTGATAGATTAAATATATGTTATACATAAAATAAATGTTTAAATGATTTAAATGTTAACTTGGTCTGTAAATTGAAAATATTTGAAATATACAAATCAGCAATGATTTTGTTTACTTACATCCAAGTGCGGCATCAGCCATTGTCCCAAATTCTGAAATTCAACGTATTAAAAACAGGCACACAACATAAACAAACGCGTAGTAAGAAAATGAATCGTACATATACAGTGGGGCAAAAAAGTATTTAGTCAGCGACCAATTGTGCAAGTTCTCCCACTTAAAAAGATGAAAGAGGCCTGTAATTGTCATCATAGGTATACCTCAACTATGAGAGACAAAATGTGGAAACAAATCCAGAGAATCACTTTGTCTGATTTGGAAAGAATTTATTTGCAAATTATGGTGGAAAATAAGTATTTGGTCAATATCAAAAGTTAATCTCAATACTTTTGTTATATATCCTTTGTTGGCAATGACAGAGGTCAAACGTTTTCTGTAAGTCTTCACAAGGTTGCCACACACTGTTTTTTGGTTGGTAATATACACATATATATACAGTATATATATATATATATATATATATATATATATATACACACACACACACACACACACATATACATATACATATATATATATATATATATATATATTGTGGGAGATTATCTCGTGGGGATCACCTTTTCTTTGAAAGAAGGTCAGCGTACAGGCAGTTTCTTAAAATCTGGCGGATGCCAGTTTTATTTGCAGGTTTGCAAAGTAAAAAAGAAAAAAACAGTAAATCAAATCCTTGCCGTCCGGGGGCGTGACCGGACACGGATGCTGGAGTGAGAGTGTGTGAGCGCTCCTTCCTCCCTTCCTCCCTCCCCGCTCCTCTCTCAGGCTAACTTCCACCCCCCCCGACTGGGGGAACTCCTGGATGCCCGGAATGGAAGCGGTGCTCAGTGCATTGCAGCAGGGAGAGACGGCGGCGGCGTGAGAGGTCCCCGCCGCCCCCCCTCCCCCATGACGGAGCGGCACCTGACTGGAGGAGTGAGATTTCCGGACGAGCGGCACTCAGGATACCAGCGCGCAGCAGGCAGGGAGAGACGGCGGCGATGTGAGAGGTCCCCGCCGACCCCCCCCCCTCCCCTGATGGAGCGGCACCTGACTGGAGAAGTGAGATCCCCGGAAACAGCACCAGGTATGGGAAAGAGGACACAATATACAGAAGGAGTGTCGCTTCATCCCTTTGGGCAAATACTGGACAGTCAATATGGATGGGTGAGAACTTTCTAATCTCTTTTGGGAAGACGGGGAAGAAAATGTTATGGGGGCAGTGTATTTAAAAGGGAGAAAGGGGAAAAAAAGGGGAAACTTGCTTTGCTGTCCTCCTCCCTTTGTATCCTGGAGTGAAGACAAGAGACCAGACTGTACAAATTTGTACTGTACTGGACTGGACTGTGCAAATTCTGCATTGTGGAGAACTGCTCCTGTTGGGCTTCTTTTTTTTTCCCCTCTAGTATTGTTATAACTGCAACTATATAACACAAGAGGACGGCCCCCTTCTTCCCAGAAAATTCTGTTACATGACACTGTGATAGACTTTATTCTTATATGGACGGGCTGTCTCCCAAAAGCTGTCCCCCTTTCCTCTCCCC
The DNA here is from genome assembly GCA_029206835.1 of Rana muscosa. Classification (NCBI taxonomy): domain Eukaryota; kingdom Metazoa; phylum Chordata; class Amphibia; order Anura; family Ranidae; genus Rana; species Rana muscosa. The sequence continues at coordinate 747,348,880 of CM055117.1, forward strand.
ACTCGCTAACCTCCAACTATAGTGGAAACTATTTCTGGGCCTTGTTTGGTATAGAGGAGGAAGGTCGACTCTCTTTCACTGGAAACTTTTTCACTTTTTATATGAGGACTGATACAATTTAAAAACTCTACACATACTAAATCAGACCTGCAGCTAGCCATTAACTGGCTTTAACGGACTTTACTACACTTTATTGCACAGTAAGGAAAATCGTGTATAAGGCATTATGTCCGGGAAGAAAAAAGGGGATGATAACCTTGGCCAGGAGCATGTGGGACCACAATCTTTACGATCGGCCAAAAGTAACCAGGCTGCGGCAGCAGCTGCCAAACTGGAGAGATTTGCTCACGCCCCAGAACACACTCCAGTTAGAGGGGGAACACAGACCCAGGCCAAAGGGACAGCAGACAGGAGAAGCCAAGGTCATACTGTAGCAGCCACAGTTAAAAACATCAATAATAATAGCACGGCTACAGCCATCCAAGGGACAGAGATAAACTTGGGATCAAATATTGCCATAGAGGGGATTCCCACACTACAGGATGTGTTCCTAGTGGTCAATGCGTGTAAACAGTCATTGGAGGAGGTATGTGACCAGATGAAAGGTATTAAGGAGGAACTAGTCTCAATGCGGTCTGAACTCCAAAAGACAAATGAAAGGATCACTGAAACAGAAGGAAGGATCTCACAGATAGAGGATGAATTATACCCGGTAAAACAAGAGCATAGAAAACTAATGGGACAAATGACTAAGTTTGAGGAAAAAATGGACGAAATGGAGAACAGACATCGTAGGGACAACATAAGACTGGTGGGACTACCAGAGAAGTGTGAAGGGACTAATCCTATAGAGTTTTTGGAAGACTGGTTCATAAAGTTGTTTGAAAGAGAAAGTTTTTCGCAACAATTTTCGATAGAAAGAGCGCACAGAGTCCCCTCTAAACCCCCTCCCACAGGAGGGCACCCACGTTCAATGTTAATGAAATTCCTTAATTACCGGGATAAAGTAACCCTACTAAGAAAGGGTAGAGAGATGGGGTCCATTTTTTATGGAGAAACCAGGGTATCAATATATCCTGATTTCTCCCCTTATCTGCAGAAGCAAAGGGCGGGTTTCATAGAAGCCAAACGTAGACTGAAAACTCTTGATGTTACATATGCAATACTGTACCCAGCACGACTACGGGTGGTAGCGTTAGGCGGGACACAATTCTTTGATACCCCTGAAGGAGTGCTGGGGTGGTTGGAAGATAAAAAGGATCAGCTATCAACAAAGTGAAGTGACATTTAGCTTAATGATGTGATACATTTAGGTTTCACTTGTTGATTATCCCTTTCTGTCTTTCCCCCCCCCTTTTTTTTGTGGGGAAGGGAAAGGAAAGTTCACGGATGTGAGGATGAGGGGGAGGGGAGACACACACCACTGGAGGAGTAAAAGAATGGGTGGAGAATGTAGTAAAATAGAATTTGGGGTGAGGGGGGGGAGGGAGGAGAGGAGGATGGAAGATATAAATGGGGGGAGTAGGGAGATGTATGGACCGTTCACAAAAAAAGCCCCTAGGGAATACCTAGAAAGGTGTAGGGGGGAGGGGGGGGGAGGGAAGGACCAAAATGAGTTATCACAAGGAACACAAAAAGGTTGGAATTTAAAATTATGGCTAAAATTTACACAAATATATATATGGAGCACATTTGTTTTCTTTTTTTTTCTTGAAAAAGAAAAAAAAAATATAGCACTTTTTGCAGGGGTAAAAAAAAAGAGTACAGTGACGTCACTAAATAATGATAAAACAATTAAGTAAATTGGTAGTAAAAAGTGGAGTAAATCACATAATCACATTTTTTAAAAAAGAGAAAGAAGGGAAAAGAAAAGGAAAGAATACTTTTGCACTGTGTGGTATAGGGGGAAGTCAAAAGTTTTAATCACTGTGTATCGCTATGAGAGATTTATGATTTCTTTGGTAATTTATTTCAGGCAACTTGTGTTTTGGTTAGTTGATGCCATCTTGAATGAATTGATTGTTTTATGCAGTCCAGAGTAATGAAAATGGGGTCTTGGAATGTCCGTGGGTTGGGTACCCCTGCTAAGAGAGCTGCAGTATTTGATATGCTGGAAATGTATGAGGTGGGACTGATCTGTCTCCAAGAGACTCACCTGACTAAAATTACCATGCAACAAGTTCAAAGTAAGAAGTTCCAATACCAATACCACTCAGTGCACACCTCTTATTCCAGAGGTGTGTCAGTACTGGTTAAAAGAGGGGTGGTGCTTACTTGCAGACAGATCAGCATTGACGAGGAGGGGCGCTATATTTTTCTTCACTGCGTAATAGAGAGTAGAGAATATGTTCTTGCAAATATTTATATACCCCCGCCCTTTAAAATGGAGGTTATATATAAGCTAATAGAATTTATGGTGGATAAGATGGGGATGCCAATCATAGCAGTGGGGGATTTTAATGAGGTTATAAATAGAAAATGGGATAGGTTTCCAGGGGGAAGGGAACCAAATCCTCCAGAGAGTCGATTGTATCAAATTCTACAAGAAGCTGGTTTGTTTGATATATGGAGAGCGAGGAACCCAGATGTGCTGCAGTATTCCTGTTTCTCTAGTTCCTATTCAACACTTTCTAGGATAGACCTAGTTCTCGGTAATACGGAAGCATCCCAGATAATAAAAAACATAGTATACCAGCCAAGAGGGGTGTCAGATCACTCGTTAGTGACAGTTCTGGTAAATTTAGAAGGGAATAGAACCAAGGGAGTATGGAGGATGAATCCTTTATGTTTATGGTTTGAAGTTATCGGAGGCCCTGTGGAGATTCTAGACAAATTACAAGAGTTTATAGAATTTAATGAAGGAACTGTGACACAGGGAGTGATGTGGGATACGCTGAAGGCATTTTTAAGGGGAATATGTATTCAACAAGTGGCAAAAGTTAAAAAGGCATCCAGAGAGTGGGAGAATAGGATAAGGCGGGAATTAGTGAATGCAGAAAAGGAATATGTTGAAAACCCAACATCAGAGCGACAAAGAATATGGATGAATAAACAACAAGAATATAAAATAGCAATGATTAAAAAATCTGAGAATAAAAGATTATTTCAGAAACAAGCCGCATTTGGGGAGGGGGAGAGTGTTGGAAGAATGCTGGCACATTTAGTGCGAACCAATTCCTCCCCATCCGCAGTACCTGCGATTAGGACTTCGAAAGGAGAAATCTCCACTCGGGTATCAGAGATCACAGATACCTTTAGAGAATATTACGATAAATTATACAAATCGCAGGGTGCAGCGGGAGAGGAGGAATTGGAAATATTCTTTGGGAAAATTAAAATACCAATTCTTACTGAAGCAGAGAAAGAGGGAATGGAGGCTCCGATAACTCTTGAAGAAGTACAGTTAGCAGTTGCAGAGATGGCCAGTCAGAAATCGCCTGGACCTGATGGTCTCCCTATAGAAACGTATAAACCCTACGGGAAAGTGCTATTGCCGGAACTTCTTAAAACACTGAACTGGGCAAGGGAGGAGGGGGAATTGCCTAAATCAATGACAGAAGCAATAAATATAGTTCTGCACAAGGAAGGGAAAGATCCACTAGAGACCTCATCCTATAGGCCCATCTCCCTGCTTTGTTCAGACGCTAAAATATTGGCCAAAATAATGGCAACTAGATTAAACAAAATTATTTCAAGACTAATACATCAAGATCAAACTGGGTTTATCCCCAGTAGATCAACTAGTATGAATATTAGAAGGGTTTTCCTTAACCTACAAACTCCAACACAGAATATGGGCACTAGGGCAGTTATGTCTTTAGATGTGGTCAAGGCGTTCGATAGCTTGGAGTGGGGGTATATCTGGCATGTTCTAGGAGCATTTGGTTTTGGTCCATCAGTTATTAGATGGATAAAAATCCTGTATAGTGACCCAAGTGCAAAAATTAGAGTCAACAATGATTATTCAGGTAAGATTAAATTGGAGAGGGGCACAAGGCAGGGGTGTCCATTGTCACCCCTGCTTTTTGCACTAGCAATGGAGCCATTGGCCATAGCAATAAGAACGAATACAAAAATGAAAGGATTTGTGAGACCGACAGGAGAGGAGAGAATCGCATTATATGCGGATGATGTTCTTCTCTTCTTGGGGGACACAGATCATTCACTTAAGGAGGCTATGAGTATCTTTGGAGAATTTGGTAGACTCTCAGGATTGGTTATAAATTGGGAAAAATCAGCCTTGATGCCGGTGGACCTGATTGCCAATCAAACCTCAGCAGAAATACCCCAATTAGAAATGGTGGATACAATGAAATACCTGGGAATACATATAACAATTGACCCAAACAAATATATAAATAACAACATAGTTCCCCTCCTGTCTAAATTTAAAAATAAAATTCAAATATGGCGGCGGCTCCCACTGTCAGTTGCAGGGAGATGTAACCTGATCAAAATGCTGTGGATGCCACAATTATTATATGTATTGCATAATACACCAACATGGATACATAAGAAATGGTTTAGGAAAATTGACACACTATTTAGAGAATTAATATGGAAAGGAGGCCAAGTGAGGATAGGACTGCAGACCCTGCAACTGTCAACAAGGGAGGGAGGTATGGCGGTACCACACCCACGGTGTTACTTCCTGGCAGCACAGCTGCAGCATATAGGAATGAGACCAGAGATGGGAGGGGATACAAATGGGCGGTTGATGACAATGGGGTCACCCCACAAATTGGTGATGGAGGCACTGGAGGCAAATTCATTTTTATACAAATCCCCTACGGTCAAGATGGTAATAAAGGTGTGGAAAGCTGTGAAAGCAATAGGGGGATTAGAAGGAGAGACAGAATATACACCCCTTTGGGATAATAGGAATCTTCAGGAGTTGGAGCCGATGGGGAAAATTAAGGAATGGGAAGGGAAGGGGATAACTAGGCTGGCCCAGCTGTATGAGGGAGAAATCCTAAAAACTTTCGCTACACTTAGAGAGGAATATGATGTCCCTAAACATACATTTTATAGATATTTGCAAATTATACACGCACTAAATATGCAGTTTGATAGACAGGGACCAACCTGGCACAAATCCCCTATCTTTCAGAGATTGGGCAATCAGAGTGAGACCGGGGGCCGTATATCCGAAATATACCCACATCTATGCAAAGGAAGTATGACAGCCCCTGAACATCTCAAAAGCAAAGGGAAATGGGAGGAAGATCTAGGGCCCATATCCGGGGGGCAATGGAAAAAGGTACTAGAGAGTGGACACCTTGTATCTGTTTCACTGGCCCAGAAGTTTTCATTTTTAATGCTATTACATAGGACATACTATACACCAAAAAGGCTGTTTGATTTTGGGTGGAGAGCAGATGCAGGGTGTCCCAGATGTCAGGACACAGGGGACCTGATACATATGCTATGGAGGTGCCCGAAATTATTTAGGTATTGGACAGGGGTACTGGATAGCATAAATAGGACATATATGACAACAATAGAAATAGACCCTAGAATGTGTGTCCTGGGACTAGGGGAGGGAACAAGCAGAGCGACCAGTATAACAAAAGCAGTGCTTAGATGCCTTTTTCACGCTAGAAAATTGATAGCGCAAAGATGGCAGGCAGAAGACCCCCCCTCAGTGAGAGAATGGGCTAACACAGTCACCGCAACAATATGGAAGGAGAGGGTAGTATACATTAAGAGAGGAAACATAAGAGAGTTTGAAAAGGTGTGGAACCCGTGGTTGGAAAAAATAGGGACACCCCTGTAAAGCGGAGAGCGAGAAGAAAAAGAGGAGAAAAAGAGAAGGGAAAGAGAGTAAGAAAAATAGTATAAGGAAAATAAATGAAAACAAAAATAAACTTTGAATAATGTGTAAAAATGAAAGAAAGGAAAATAGGAAAAAACCTAATATGAGAAATAGTAAAGGGGGAGGGGGGAAGGAGGGAGGGATGAGGGTCAACATAGTGAAAATTACACTGATAACATTTTGCTAATTTATTGTTGTGAAAAATAAATATATATAAGCATGTACAATGTTAATTTGAATATGCAAGAAAATTAATAAAGAGAATTTAAACTAAAAAATCCTTGCCGTCCGGCACTAAACTAAACATAGAGCTGCTCTCTATATGGTGCGGGGGCTGGTCCCCATCACCCACAAAACACAAGGTAAAGCAAACCTTAGATTTTTCCAATCCAAACAAACTGAGCTCCTCTTACTCAGATTCCCGCATGAGTCTCCAAACCAGAGCCCTCCTGTGCTCTCTTCCTGGATCTTTAAAGTCCAGATGACTGTGGACTCCAGTGGACCTGAACATCCGGACTGGAACCCAGCCTGCCACAGAGGCTGGAAAAAATGGGCCGGATTCTGGTTCAGACCCTTACAATGGAACAACAGTAGAAAAAACCAGACAGCGCAAAACCAATCCTAACACAATGCAGCTGAACACTGAAGGTCAAAATATAAATCCTTAAATGAAACGTGTATAAAAAGCAGTGCAGCGCTAAAATCATATGTAACACAAAAAGTCCATGGGATGTATAATTCAGAAACCAGAGGAATGTTATCTGAAACACCAACAGGAAGATAGAAGGATCCTCTAGCTGTGAAACAGAGTGCTTGTAAATGATCACAAGTGCAACCACTTCCGTGTAATTCCATCATTTATATATATATTTATATATATATAAATGAACTGACATGCTGGCCCCATTTAATTTTCGCTGAGGAAGTCCTTGCCCACGGACGATACGCGTGCGAGGGGCTACACGACGTCAGGACAGCCATCTACCTGGTTCCACATCTATGTTACATGACTGTTATCCGAGCACAGGGTGTCTGTGCCTCGCTTGTGAGTAACTTTTTAAATAAATAAATCAAGTGTTTTTTATAGATGGAGAGCACTATGTATTTCTTTTTGACATTTTTCATGAAACTACGCCAATTTATGAGTTCGCTTTTGGGATTATTGAATGATTGAGGATTTCGGTTGAAGCACCGTATGAAGACAGCTCTCTCATCTTTAAACATTACCCTTGATAAAGGGACTGCTTATGTGACCTTCTGGTAATACAGAGGTCCACATTCTGAGGTGAGCAGCCTGTGTATCTGGTGGTGGAATTACACGGAAGTGGTTGCACTTGTGATCATTTACAAGCACTCTGTTTCACAGCTAGAGGATCCTTCTATCTTCCTGTTGGTGTTTCAGATAACATTCCTCTGGTTTCTGAATTATACATCCCATGGACTTTTTGTGTTACATATGATTTTAGCGCTGCACTGCTTTTTATACACCTTACAATGGAACGAATGCGAGGTGAAATGTACCAATTGTCGTGTATCTCACCTCGCATACCGTCACAATATATACACACCTATATATATATATATATATATATATATATATATATATATATATATAGCTACACCTGCTACTGGAATTCTTATCATCCAAAGCTTTTGGGTGTCGCAGATGACAACATTTTCTAGCTGTGATTCCCCCACCGGCACCCCACTAGTGTATAATTGTGGCTTTTAAGGGACACATTATTGATAGAGTGGTTGAGGGTGGGGGGGTCACAGCACATAAAGGGTGAAATCAGGCATCTTACACAACTGTTGGATGTTGAATATTCATTGTTGTCACCACGATGGGCATAACCTGAGCAATACCATGCAGCCAGATCTTGAGACTTTGTAAATGACAGACAGGGAGGGGCTGCAAAGAGACTAGAGATCAGCAGCTCTGGGATGCCAAGAAGGATGACAAAAGGTTAAAAAACTGTCATCGGTTAGGGTTTAGTTTTACTTTCAGAACAAGCAGATAATTATTTTAGGTCTTCTAAAGAATGCAAAACAGGACTACCACGAGTTAGGTTATCATAGCCATATTAGTGCACGTGTACTATATGCAGCGTAACAGAGGTGAGAATGGCCATATGAGTATAGATAGTTATTTATAAAACCAAGATTACCTTTTTTAAAACTCAGCTACGGGGTTGCCTTGTTTAACCACTCCAATACTGGGCACTTTCCCCCCTTCTTGCCCAGGACAATTTTCAGCTTTCAGTGCTATCGCACTTTGAATGACAATTGCGCAGTAATGCAACACTGTACCCAAACTACATTTTTATAATTTTCTTCCCACAAATAGAGCTTTCTTTTGGTGGTATTTGATCACCTCTGGTTTTTTTTTTTTTTTGATAAACAAACTAAAAAATACCAAAAGTTTTTCTTTGTTTCTGTATAAAATGTAGTTTTCTCCTTCACTGATGGGCACTGATGAGGCTGCACTAATGGGCACTGATGAGGCGGCACTGATGAGGTGGCACTGATAAGGTGGCATTGATGGGCACCGATGAGGAGACACTGATATGTAGAATTGATGGGCACTTATAGTTGGCACTGATATGCAGCAATGATGGGCACCAATAGGCTACACTGATAGACGGCACTGATGGGCACTGATAGGCGGCACTGATGGGCGCTGATAGGTGGCACTGATGGACACTTATATGCTGCACTGGTGGGCACTAATAGGTGGCACTGATAGGCGGCACTGATGGGCACTGATGGACACTGATAGGTGGCACTGATGGGCACTGATGGATGACACTGGATAGGCATCACTGATGAGGAGCAACTGACAGGCATTACTGATTGGCATCTGAAGGGCAATGACAGGCATTACTGATGGGGCACTGATTATCACATTTATGGGCACTGATTTGCACTTTGATGGGCACTGACCGGCGTTACTGATGGGGCACAGACGGGCAGCTGATGGGCACTGATTGACAGCTGATGGGCACCTCTCATGGGGGCTGTGCTGATAATCAATGTGCTGATTATCAGCACAGACCCCCCCCCCTCTGACAGGGAGAGCTGTCGATCGGCTCTCCCTGACGGTGCAAACTGAGGAAAGCGGTTTACCGGCACTTCCTGGTTCACACTGTGATCAGCTGTGATTGGTCACAGCTGATCATGTGGTAAGGAGGCTCCTTACCACTAGGGATGAGCTTCGAGTTCGAGTCGCCCGTTCGCCGAACAGCGAACAAATTGGGGTGTTCGCGGCAAATTCGAAAAATCTATGGGAGAAATCTAAAGTGCTAATTATAAAGGCTTATATGCAGAATTCAATTACCAGGCCCTTCAGGTCTGGAATGGATATTAAGGGGAACCCCGCCGCAAATTAAAAAAAAAATTGACGTGGGGTTCCCCAAAATATCCATTCCAGGCCCTTCAGATCTGGCATGGATTTTAAGGGGAACTCCACCCCAAATGTAAAAAAAAAATGGCGTGGAGTCCCCCTAAAAATCCATACCAGACCCCTTATCCGAGCACGCAACCTGGCCGGCCGCAGGGGAAAAGGGGGGGACGAGAGAGCGGCCCCCCTCCCTCCTGAACCGTACCAGGCCACATGCCCTCAACATGTTGATGGGGACAAGGGCCTCATCCCCACAACCCTTGCCCGGTGGTTGTGGGGGTCTGCGGGCGGGGGGCTTATTGGAATCTGGAAGACCCCTTTAACAAAGGGGACCCCCAGATCCCGGCCCCCCCTATGTGAATTGGTAAGGGGTACATTGTACCCCTACCATTTCACGAAGAAAGCGTAAAAAAATGTTTAAAAAAACACACAAACACCTTGAAAAAGTCCTTTATTTAAAAAAAAAAAAAAACATTCCAGCGGTGAAATCCAGTGTCCCGCGGCGATCCCGATGTCCAGCGCTGTCCTTCATTGGTTGTGCCTGAGCGGACCTGATGGGGAACTCCCTCTCAGTATTTTAAATGTATAGACCCGCCCCTTCTAAAGTTCCCCATCAGGTCCGCTCAGCGGACCAGATGCGGAACATGAGAAGGGGCGGGTCTATACATGTATTACCAAAGTGAGAGCAGTTCCCCATCAGGTCCGTCCCCTCGGTATGTCGGACCCGCCTATGTCATTGGCTTGAGCGGGGAACTTCCTTCACTATGTAAATTTATATTACACAGTGAAGGAAGTTCCCCGCTCAGGCCAATGACGTAGGCGGGTCCGACATACCGAGGGGGCGGACCTGATGGGGAACTGCTCTCACTTTGGCAATACATGTATAGACCCGCCCCTTCTCATGTTCCGCATCTGGTCCGCTGAGCGGACCTCATGGGGAACTTTAGAAGGGGCGGGTCTATACATTTAAAATACTGAGAGGGAGTTCCCCATCAGGTCCGCTCAGGCACAACCAATGAAGGACAGCGCTGGACATCGGGATCGCCGCGGGACACTGGATTTCACCGCTGGAATGTTTTTGTTTTTTTTTTAATAAAGGACTTTTTTAAGGTGTTTGTGTGTTGTTTTTAAAAAAAATTACGCTTTCTTCGTGAAATGGTAGGGGTACAATGTACCCCTTACCAATTCACATAGGGGGGGCCGGGATCTGGGGGTCCCCTTTGTTAAAGGGGTCTTCCAGATTCTGATAAGCCCCCGCCCGCAGACCCCCACAACCACCGGGCAAGGGTTGTGGGGATGAGGCCCTTGTCCCCATCAACATGGGGACATCCTCCCCATGTTGAGGGCATGTGGCTTGGTACGGTTCAGGAGGGAGGGGGGGCCGCTCTCTCGTCCCCCCCTTTTCCCCTGCGGCCGGCCAGGTTGCGTGCTCGGATAAGGGGTCTGGTACGGATTTTTAGGGGGACTCCACGCCATTTTTTTTTTAAATTTGGGGTGGAGTTCCCCTTAAAATCCATGCCAGATCTGAAGGGCCTGGAATGGATATTTGGGGGAACCCCACGTCAATTTTTTTTTTAATTTGCGGCGGGGTTCCCCTTAATATCCATTCCAGACCTGAAGGGCCTGGTAATTGAATTCTGGGGAACCCCCACGCTTTTTTTTTTTTTTTATCAATGACTTTTGTATGTATTGCCGGGAGCCGACAATTCATTAACAGCTGCGAGTCAGTTTTAAATGCATTTTTTTCTTTCAAAAATGACATTTTTTGCAGGGACAGTTCTAAGCACGGGAAACATGCGCCACTTTACATGCATATCATACACACCCCCCAGGTACGAAATTTAAAGGAATATTTCACTTTTATTGTTTCATTTTAAGCATTATTAAAATCACTGCTCCCGAAAAAACGGCCGTTTTTAAAACTTATTTTTGCATTGATACATGTCCCCTGGGGCAGGACCCGGGTCCCCAAACCCTTTTTAGGACAATAACTTGCATATTAGCCTTTATAATTAACACTTTAGATTTCGAACGTTCGAGTCCATTGTATTTAATAGGGTTCTAAAGTTTACACGAACATTTTGTCTGTTCGCAGGTTCTGGTGCGAACCGAACAGGGGGGTGTTCGGCTCATCCCTGCTTACCACGATCAAAGATGCAGTGTGTCAGTGTGACACACAGCACCACCGATTGCCGCGCTGCGCACCTCCTTGGGTGCGTGCCGGCATGTCATCCTGAAAGATGTCATATGATGTCCAGTCAGGATAACAGAACCACCGCCCAGCAGTCATTCTGCTATAGTCTGGGTGGGAAGTGGTTAAGTAATTACTGCTACCACTTCTGCTTGTGTTTTTCAAAGATGTAGAATATTATTTAAATTAGTTCAGATTTCATAACAACTTACTTAATAGTTAAGTGCTATATAAATAAGACCATTAAAAGCTTCTGTATAAATTGTTGGCAAATACTAAGCATATAATGTTCAACTTCAGCTTAATGCTTTCAAAAAGGTAATCTGAATGAGGTAATTTAATTAAGGCAGTTTAATTACTGTTAACAAGTTTTCTATTTTTATCATGAATAAATTAGTACTTTTAATCTGATGAGATTCCTATTTACACATACCCAGAATACTACTGTTAACATAAAAACACAGCACGTATTGGAGTTTAGACATACACATACAAAATGATGGTAAAAGATATATAAAGAGAATGATGGCGAGGGAGACATCTGGTCAACATTTGCAAAGCAAGGATCCTTTGGCCTTTCTTATGTGACTAACTCAATGAATTGCAAGTTTAACTAATTGGTTCCTTCTCTATTTCCACTGAACCTCACCACACAAAATGCTTTCAGGATATTGGAAAATCTCTAGTCAAAAAACAAGCACTGATGTTAGAAGTGTTACCTATTACCTAATGATAAAAGCATATATAAATCCAGAACAAAATTCAATATGTATTAACAGTTATTAGATGCATTCCTTTTTGTATCTTCAAAGGAACAGTGTTGTCACCCTAGGCAGCTCTCCCCATTTGAATTATAAACACATCCCCTTCTCTCATCACCATTATGAAGGGGAGAGGTGTTCTGTAGTTCACAGAAGGCTGGGAAGGCTAAAAACACTGATATATATATATATATATATATATATATATATATATATATATATATATATATATATATTCAGTGCAGAGGAAGGTACTACGACACACAATGTCTCACAAGATTACTTGTGTTTTTCTATACATGCAAAAATATACTTAGTCTGAAAAAGGAAAACCAATGCAGCCACAGGAGAAAAGACTGGTGGGCTGCAATGTGTTATTTTTTTTCTTGGATTTAGATACTTTAAAACTTCCACAGGGCACAATTGGTGCCCTAGAATTACATTAGGCCATCAGATCTGGACTGAATTAGAAGGTTTTATAGGTACCCCAATGTTGTTTTCAAACTGCTCCAACATGACAGTCACACGACTTTGCCAGGCGACTTCGGCGTGACTTCGGCTCGACTTTGACATGACTTAGAAGCAACTTCAGGGAATGCCTAATCTGTGTAATCTTCCTGTAATTTTGGATCCAAATCACATCAATTAAGATGAGGATCCAATTTTGGTGCGACTTCCATTCAATTCTATGGCTGAAATTGGACAGAAGTCGGACCAAAGTAGTGCAGGAACCTTTTCCAAAGTCGGACCGACACAAGTCAGACCAGTTAAGACGACTCTCAAAGGGAAACATTGATTTATACATGTCATGCGACATGTGCTCTCAAAGTCAGAGTGCATGTCGCACAAGTGTGAACCGAGCCTTATTGTTATGAAAGTTAACAAAGTAGTGAATTATTTTATACACTAAATGTAATGCTCTACTGACTAATCAGAAATTATGTAATTCGTCTTTAAAGGCATTAGAAACCTTCCTATCTGCACCTTGTGTTTTTCACCTGCATAAGATGTGCATTAAACACATAGTTTCATGATGTAATTTGTTGACCTGTACATAAACCTATAGTAGAGTAAATCTTCATAGTTCTGTGTGCAAACTTTCTGTTTGCGTGCAAACATGGGGCATATCACATGACACTGCATAGGTATAATGTATGACCTCTATGTAGACTGAGAACTAACATTTCCTGTGAGGAAACAACATATCTTACAATATCTGGATCTCTCAGTCTAGTGTTGGTGCAGATGAGTGCTAAACAGTAATTAGATTTGACACAGACACAAAATAGCGTTCCATATCATTTGCACTCTGACATTTGTGATGCAAGACATAGGAAAGGCACTAGATTCTGTGTGGCTAGGAACAAGAAGTTTCCTTTCCCTTTAGCGAATAGGGACAGGCTAGCTGCAGCAATACATGGACTTAGGGGAAGTGATCAGCCATGCTACTAAAAACTGCAGCCACAACATGTGAGACCATCATTACAAGCAAGTCAAACAAACAACACAGGTAAAATAACTACACTAATATCCAGAATATAGACCAATGTGGATAAGTTATCACAATAAAGAGCACCTCATCCCAGGGTTTTAGAAACAAGTAGAGCAGAAAGAATGGGACTATAGCGGTGCAAGAATCAAACCGAGAAATAATATTATGATAAAATCTTCAAAATGTATTAACAAAATTATCTTAAAAAGTCATGTTAAAAAACATATAAGCTTAAACCCATAAATGTGGTCCGTGAACTTTTTAGAGCAGCATAGAGTTGAATCCCGACATGTTTAACCCTATGTATTGGGCTTCTTCAGGGATTGCCTTCTAATAAGCAAAAATATACAAATAGAATACCATAATTATTACATAGAAACATATTTTTTTATATTCTTTCATATATAATTACACAAAGCATTTACATTTCATTGAACTTTATGCATGTGTATACACATGTTAGCCATCCAATATGTTTACCATGTATTCCTAAAAAAAACACTTAGACCCCTTTCACATTGAACCGCCCATAGCGTCGGCGTTAAAACGCAGCTATTTTTACCGCCGACGATATGGGCGGATTTGCCCTCAGGCTTTCACACTAGAGACAATGCAGCAGCTGTTTGAGGGTGGATTGCAGGCGCTATTTTTAATGCAATAACGCCTGCAATACGCCCTCAGTGTGAAAGGGGTCTTAGAGCAATAGTCACAATTTTTTTTAAACAGATGCTAAATCCACTGCAAAACCTGCAGGTGGCCACAGGAGGCAGACATGGACCAGACTAGAAAACATAAACAGGAACTAACACCAGTAATTAATACCAATTTTTGTGTGCACACTAGCACTTCTTATTTCAAAAAGGGTAAACACACTTAATTAAGCTGTGAAAGCGGATGACAGTGGGGGTGGGAACCACAGAACAGGTTGGTTGGGATATTAAACTAAAGATAACAACAGAAGAAAAAAAAGGGAAAAATACGCTTAGCTAAAATGACAAGCAATAGATCAATCTGTGTCAGCTCGTGGCACAAAGAATGATGTTACAGAAAGACCACTAATCTAGTTCAGCAATCAAACAGAAAAAAAACAACCTGCGAGACCATCATTACAAGCCAAGGCAAACAAACAACACAGGTAATAGAACTACACTAATATCCAGTTAAAATAACAAAATCATTTAAAAGTATGCATTGCCTTACTATCCATCTGTATACCCAAGTCAACCATGTGTCATTTACTCAGTTTACACCCTATCATTGTTTTTATCTTTTTTAGTTGAATTTGACAATAAAAATCATATTAAAAGTAATCAAAACAAAGAATCACATATGGATCAATAAATTAAATACAAAAACTGCCCTGGCATAAGATGCATGGCCCCAACCAGTCAAAACAAGAGCAATGTATGAACCTTGCATACCAAGTAAAAAGTTAAGGGAATTAAGTTCTTCTATGTTTAGCCCAAAAACCACATTTTGGGGCTCAGTTGTAAACATGTATACATAGAAAAGCAATGTGACACATATCATATTGTAAGCAATATGCTGTTAAACAAAGAAGAACAGAGTTGAGTTGTTAGAATGCAAAATAGTGAGCCAACAATTCCAGACTGTTTAATTTAGTAAGGCATGCTCCACATTCATAAGTGGCTTAATTAATTAATGCACAGATTCATTTATTAGTCCTTTCGAACAGAATAATGACGGAGGACCTGACTTCTTTCAGCTGGTGATAATAGGCTTCCTTGCATTAAACAATAAAATATCAAATAAAGTCCTAATATCAGTTGTCTTTCCAATCCCCTCCACCAAACCAAGCAGAGAGACACAGGGTAATCCTCAAAGCAGAAATAGCATGTGCAAATTAGATAATCTCCATCCAGACTATTTGGGGTTGATTTGCTAAAGGCAAATAGACAGTGGGGGTTATTTACGAAAGGCAAATCCACTTTGCACTACAAGTGCAAAGTGCACTTGAAATTGCACTGAAAGTGCACTTGGAAGTGCAGTCGCTGTAAATCTGAGGGGTAGATCTGAAATGAGGGGAAGCTCTGCTGATTTTATCATCTAATTATGTGCAACCTAAAATGCTGTTTTTTTTTTCCTTGCATGTCCCCCTCTGATGTACAGCGACTGCACTTCCAAGTGCACTTTCAGTGCAATTTCAAGTGCACTTTGCACTTGTAGTTTGCACTTGTAGTGCAAAGTGGATTTTCCTTTAGTAAATAACCCCCAGTGTACTTTTGCAAGTGCAATTGAACTCTGCAAGTGCTCCAGAGCTTAGTAAATGGGGGAGAGCTCTGCTAACTTCCATCATCCAATCATGTGCAAGCAAAAATGTTTTTTGTTTAATTTCCTTGCATGTGATTGTGTTTTCTTTGTAAAGTAAGGCTTGGTTCACACCTAAACCGGCCACGGATCGCACAGGAACGCTGTGTGTCCCTGTTCCCTTTTTATTGACGAATCAGGGCAGAATCTGAGTTCTATCTATTTGCCTTTAGTAAATCGACCCCTTTGTGTTTTTGGGCATTCCCAAAAATATGAATAAATCATTAGAAGAGGCTGGTCGACACTTAGAAAAAAAACTGTGACGTAGATAGCAGCTAGTCTGGCTCACAACCTATATTTAGAGGGTTTAATATATTTTTTATGTGTTTTTCACTTGGTCTTTAGTATTGCATTTGAAATCACTATATGTATGTGAAAAAAAAAATCTAACATAATACACAAGAAAAAGCAATATTCGTATTTTTGATTAAACATTAATAGGTTTTTTTCAGAGCTTCCCTTTATTTTATTAGTGTATATTCACTTTTGTAAAGAAGCTTATATACCATAGCAATATCTTTTAGGTGAGAGCACTTTGCTTTAAATATTCTGGCAGCTTATCAAACATGCATTGCTGATTTCTTCTGAACAGACGTATACATTTCAACAATGACTCAATCATAAAGTAATCTTTAGCATTTTCAGCATGAAGTCTGACATCTTCTTTAGATTTTGAAAGTAACATGCAGGGAAATGCTAACTTTTAGATCAAGCCAATGAACAGAGAGAAAAAAGTAAAGGGTTCAGGCCATTCTTGTCAGCAAGAATAGAGAACAGTAAGCAGTCGCTGCCTCTGAAAAATTGCAAAAGTTTGGTGTTTTATAAAACATTTACCGTATATACTCGAGTATAAGCCGAGTTTTTCAGCACATTTTTTTGTGCTGAAAATGCCCTTCTCGGCTTATACGCGAGTCAAATTTTTGCGCCTGATCTCCCGGACATTGGGGACCCGGTACCAGAAAACTTGGCACACATGTAGCCCCACTCTTCCTCTACAAATGTGCAAAGTTTGTTGTATGGGGGACCTACGGCCGAGGAGCACCGATTTTTCAAAGCCGGGCACCCCTTCCATAGACTCCCATGTTCAACGTCAGTCTAGTCATGGACACAGTGAGGCATGGACACAGTGAGGCATGGACACAGTGAGGCATGGACACAGTGAGGCATGCAGATGGACACCCTAGGCTTATACTTGAGTCAATACGTTTTCCCAGTTTTTTGTCATAAAATTAGGTGCCTCGGCTTATATTCGGGTCGGCTGTGGAGTATATACGGTATACTTTTTTTTTCAAATATAAATGTCCTTTACCAATTTGCTTTAAAATAATCAGAGTCACTGCAACTAGAATCACATATTAAATTAAATAATTTAGAATTATTTATGACTTATGACTAATTTTCAAATACATAGCTTCACTAAAGCTATAGTTTGGATGGATTCAAATAAGAATAGACAGGTGAGTTGGAATAAAAGTGGACATACAAGCCAACCATCTCGCTATGGCATAGATCAATGTTTTGCAGCCTGTGGATCATACACCCCAAGGAATACATTTGACAATTTTGAGGGATTCTTCTTACTGCTAAAGTAAATATATGCTCATAGTGTAGTTGAAAATTTTTGCACAGTAGCCAAGGGGTTATCACTTTCACTTTTTAGAGCATCTGTGTAATTTTCTACATTATATTTGCATGTTTTCCTTGTGTGTGAATGTCTTGCCACAACCCAAAATTACCCATAGTTTAAAGTAGTATTAATTCCTCATATTAAAATCAAGCTCTCTATTTAAATGCATATGAACTGTTCAATAAGTTTATTGATGTTCAAGTACTTTTTTTTTTAAACTATGATTTGCCTTCATTAGCTTTATACAGCTCACGTTTCCAGGTTCAGCACTCCCCTCAGCTTTCAGCTGTGAAGTATTCACAATCTCTCTCATTCATGGCCACCAGTGGGACTACATGTCCCATGACTCCTTGCATGCCCATTGCTGATGCACATGCACAGTGAAGTCACCGAGTGTTTCTGCTGGTCTCTCCACCCTCATGTGAATTAAAGTCATGTAGGCAAAAAGGTGGATGAGTCCCACATTCTCTACTGCAGCAGAGCACGCACATGTGTCTGCACACTGATCTGTAGTCACAGGTGGGGGAACGTGCACATTGTGGTGGCTACGATGGGGCCCTGCTACTGAATGTATCCACTGTAAATAAAGATATGGAATTAATGACATCAATGAGAGGAAGAGATGACACTGGCAGCAACATTATCATACATATAGTAATAGTGTATCTGTGGTTACCTAATAATAGTTACTTATAGTTCAATAACTATTTAATTGTCATCTGACCAAGTGGCAAGTGTGTATGTGTTTGTTAAGAGTGAGACATCCTTTTGGAGGTGAGATTGGTATAATATCAGCCTGATAAAACTAATAGGTAAGAAATTAATTAACATGCATTGAAAACCATAAGCATATATTTATCTTATTGACTGGTTGGGGTGCACTCATCTCCTCCTCATTTCTTCTTTCTTCTTTTTTCCTTCTTCCCTCTTGCAATGCATTTTGCAACTCTAAAGCCCTGTACACACGATAGGTTTTACCAATGAAAACAGTCCGATGGACTTTTTTCATTGGACAAACCGATCGTGTATGGGCCCCATTGGTCTTTTTTCCATCGGTGTTTAAAAATAGAACATGTTTTAAATTTATCCGATGGTTAAAAAACCGATAGCAAATTCCGATCGTCTGTGGGGAACTCCATCGGATAAAAAACCCACGCATGCTCAGAATCAAGTCGACGCATGCTCAGAAGCATTGAACTTCATTTTTCTCGGGTCATCGGAGTGTTTTACGTCACCGCGTTTGGAACAGTCGGTTTTTTGACTGATGGTGTGTAGGCAAGACTGATGAAAGTCAGCTTCATCGGTTTTCCGATGGAAAAATCCATCAGTTAAAAAACCATAGGAAATCCAATCGTGTGTACAGAGCTTTAATGTTTAATTTTTTGTGACTTTTATTTTATTTTGAATGTGAATAAATGATTATGAGGAGGTATAAATTTCCCCATGAGGAACTGGGTGGGAGGATGGAGTCCCGATGGACATCTGCATCCCACTCGCCAATTAATCACAGGTCATTGTGTACTTATGGATGGACGACAGTTTGTACTTGCTTTATTTATTTATTTATTTATTTGTATGCTAACGTCATGTCTCATGTAGTGTGTTGTTTTATACTCTACGTACTCTGAGTGCCTTATGTCCTGTTGTATTTGGGCATTTTTGTACCATTGTACATTGTATTATTGTATTACCTTCTTGGAAAACAATAAAAAATTATTGGAAGGAAAACCATAAGCATAAGTACCAAACATATAAACATATACTGTATACTGTATATATGCAATACAGGTACAGTATTTAAGTGTAGGGTTACTTGCTAATTGATACTAGGATGTACTTGGTGCCTTATGTCTTTTCTAAAGTGGTATAGAATTTAATAGAATAAAAATACATTAATGTAGATGTAGTTATATTCATGCATGTTTACACAAAAAATAGCAAAGGCGTGCATATTTCATCATAAAGTAATGTGTTCATGATCAGTTAGTTCTACCTGCATGAAGTGTGCATGTTCTCTCTATGTTTTCATGGGTTTCCTCTGCATTCTCCTTCTGTCTAAAAACTGGTCTTAGTATGTGTATGTATTCATGTAAGGTAGAGACCTTAGATTATAAGTTCTTTGAGGGCAGGGAGTGATGTAATTGTACAATATATAACATGCTGCATAAAAATACTTGTCATAAATAATAATTGTAATCAATAATACACTGATGGGGAGAGTATAAATCCTTAAATCCTAAACCAGGTGTCCCAGACAAAGACTATGCTAATTCCCCAAGAGACCAGGTTGGTGTTTTTTTCTATTTCAGCTGTCATGAAAAGTCTGTGTGCAGAGCAGTGTGGAGATATACTGTAGGTGGAGAGAAAAAGATTATAAATTCATATAACAGAACTGTAGGCACTAATCCACTAATAGCAAACACATTCTTATGCTTTTCCAAGCAATTCCCAGTTTTTTTTTCCTTTTTTTATACTGTTTTCCCTTTATTTTTCATTAAAATTTCCAGAAACAATTAAATGCATTTGTTTTGTTGGGAACTGTGCATGAGAAACCATTTTTTATTGACTATTTATATTCTGGATTGACATTGTTTATGTTTAAAAAGGTTGCATGTACCTCTGTCTCTAGGTTATTGTTAACAGTCTCAACAGTAAAGAATTCCCAACAAAGGTCATTTAGAGCCGGTTCACACAGGGGCAACACGACTTCCAGCGCGACTTTGGGAGGCAACTTGGACACGACTTGAGCATGAATCACAACGCGACTCCAGGCAACTTACAAGGCAACTTCAAGTTGCCTCCAGGACAGGCGACTTTCCAGTGGCCAACCGAACAATAATCAGCTCTGTGGGAGGGAGGGGGTAGGAAGGGGTTTGCCTGGAAAACTATTTTTACTTCCTGGAAAGTTGCTTCAGTTAAGACAGGGGATCCGACTTTAGAGGCAACATCCATTGAAATCAATGGGTACAAGTCGCCTATAAGTCGGATTGAAGTCGTACAGGAACCTTTTCTGAAGTCGGAACGCCTGCAGTAGTGTAGATTAAGATGGCTCCATTCACTCCCATTACTTTTCTAAACAGCACGACTTGTGGTGACTTGGGGCGACTTGAAGTCGGATCCCAGGACGCCCCTGTGTGAACCGGCTCTTAGACTGCTTCAAAGCATAACATTTATTAAAAAAATTCACTAGGACCCAGCAAAATATCACAAATTCATGTCACACCGTTGTGCTGAATAATTCAGCCAGATGTTCACCACACTAGTCTTTAAAGCAGAACTTCACCCAAAGGGGAAAGTTCCGCTCTTCCTGCTCCTCCCCCCTCTGTTATATTTGTAATATTTTTTGTGGGGGGTAGTTAGTTTTGACAGGTACCTGCTCTCACTTCTGCTCAGATTGCCTAGTGTAAGTTCCCCCCTCCCCAAGCCACCTGCAGCCTTCTGGGACACATCACAGGTTGCAGAAGGCTGCAAGACCAGTCACAAAGCGCAACATGTCTCATGCATGCGGAGTGGGCAGCTTGCTGTGAAGCCGATATGAGTCACAGCCGGCTGCCCACAGTTAAAGCGGAGGTCCACACAAATTACTGACTTAATCTTATCCCCTTCAGTGCATTGCATAGATGCGCAAATGACTAAAAAAAAATGTTTAAGTGCTGTATTTTCCCTAATATTTGTCTTTATTGTGGCACTTCCTGTCTTTTACTCCCGCGGGAGTAGGCGTGTACATTCCTTTTCCCCGGTGGCGCACCGTCTCCTGGGAGCTAAGTGTCAACATTCCCAGGAGTCAGTGTGGATCGGCGCCGAAAATCTCTGGTTTAGTTGCCATCACAACAGGGCGGGAACTTCTGACGATGCCGCCCATTGTAATGGCAACCTGGAAGTTTACAGCACTACGCGCCGTTAACACTGAACATGCGCGGGAACGAGCTGTGAATGCTGGGAGCTCAGCATTCACCGCATCCAGGAAATCAATGCTTGTGGGCTTCACATGCCCACAAGCAAGATGGAACCGGCCATCATCAGTTTTTATAAGTTCATTTTAGATTCGAAAACGGACATCGGGGGAATTATTACACCAAAAAAGGTGATTGTTATATTGTGATTAGGAAAGTGTCAGAATGGCTGGAAAAAAAAATTATGGACGGCGGACCTCCGCTTTAACATGCCGGTGCCAGGAGCCCGAAGACCAGTGAAAAACCAGCCTGGCTGAGGATGGTGCTTGATTCCTGTACAGGTATGTGTCCTATTATTAAAAATCAGCAGCTACAGTTTTTGTAGCCGCGGACTCCTCATTTCTTTCTAAATTGACTGAAGAACTGCTTTAAATAATGATAAACCAGTGACCAGACTTTTCTGACGTTGTTTCAACTCTAATCTGCATCTGTTCCAACCTGTTTGTAGTAAACTTTTTTTTAAATCAGCCTCTTTATGCGCCTGGAGGACCCAGTATTCTAAATCTAGGCCAAACATAGTACATCAACTTTTGTTCAAGTTGGGATCAAGCCAAACCATTCTGATGCTAAGCACAACACCTGTAACTGTAACATTTTAAAGCCTTGTTGGCTGGCCTGTAGAATCTCTGGCATTTGACAAATGAACGACAGAGCAGTTTTAGTGAGAGTAGTGGTGGGGTTTAATCTTTTGGAGAGAAGAACCAGAAGCCTCAGCAGGTACAAAAAACTGATTTGGAGACAAGTACAGGTGGTACAAATAGTTTAAATCTATACCTATTAAGACTTGAATCTATCTTCCTAAGGTCCATGCACTAATTAGATGTAGGGATTATTTTACTTGTGTATGGTATTTTATCTTGTGCTATATTTTTTTTTTCAATTCACATACATAAGTATTGCTAAGGTGTGCAATTATTATTTCTTTGCATGAAATATCTATTTATCAAGAAGAAGTTCCATGTGAATTATTATTTTAACTCAGGAATCATTCATTTATGCTGCACTCAAAGGGCTCTCTTTTATGTTATCTTAAAAAAGGTCTCACTAAAACTCACAATATGACCATCCTGAAGCAAGCAGCATTTTAAAGAGCAACTCCACTTTTATCATGTACATTTCAGGGATTTCTGGGATTTTAACAAACTTTGTTGCATATTCCTACTTTTTTTTCTGCTATGAACTTTGGATACTAATTAAATAGGATGGACTGATTTATTAAAAACAGCTGGTGTACTTTTATGTTCTGATGAGAAAAGCTGCAGGGTCTGCATCCCTTTAAATGTATTTAACCCTTGTAGAGTATCTCATCAAAACTAAAATTTCTGCAGGGGATACTCAAATTATGACTTCTGGGAAAATCAGCATTGCCATATTGCATTGAATTTTACTGAAAATAACAGAAACTGCTAATTAAAATAGAAAGGCAATGTTTCTTAACATTAAAGTACATGGCTTCTGTAGCAACTGTATATCCTATTATTTTTTATTTGCTGCATTTTTTTCATGAAAGTGGAGTTGCCTATTAGATGATGACCTGTACCATTTTAAACTCCACATATCACATAAATTGATCACATGTATGAGGTAAATTAACTACTTGACCCCCAGGCCAATTTTGACATTTCTCTCGTACATGTAAAAATTTCCTTTTTTTTTTGCTAGAAAACTACTGCGAAACATTAAATATTTTTTCAGCAGAGGCCCTAGAGAGATCTGTTTGATAAGATGCTTTCACAAGTCAGTAACAGCTTTTTTACATCTGAACAAAACAGTAAGGATAAAATCCTTGTAGCTTCTGGTTTCTTAGACCATAGAGATGATTGGTGAACTTCTGGTCCTCTGTCATTTCTATGGTAAGCCATTAGAACAACCGACTTCAGTTCTGGCCTCCCAGATAGAACAGGAGAGCTCAGAAAGACAGTGGAAGGTGGCAGGAGGGGGAGGGGCTAATTACACCACATGTAAAAGCAATCCAGCAGCTATTTAGTCATTAGGATTTATTTTATATGAAAAAGTATTGCTAACTGAAAAAAAGGTACCGGGGTAATGACTGCAGCTGCAGCCATGGGCTCAGTATAAACAGTGAAACCCGAGGACCTACGGGTGCACTGTCTTTAGAACAGGAGAGGTCAGAAAGACACTGAAAGGTGGCAGGAGGGGAGGGGGCTAATTCCACCACATGTAAAAGCAATCCAGCAGCTATTTAGTCATTAGGATTGCTTTTATATGAAAAAGTATTGCTGACTGAAAAAAAAAGGTACTGGGGTAATGACTGCAGCTGCAGCCATGGGCTCAGTATAAACAGTGAAACCCGAGGACCTACGGGTGCATCCTACAGACGGGAAGTGGTTAATTGGAGTAAAGTCTGTGCTATTTTTTTTAAATGTGATTGTTAAAAGGAGCAAATAATGCACAATTATGGAACTTTCACATGATTATGGGGGTTCCATAAGTTTAAATATCATACATAAGAAAAATAATGAAAAAATATAGGACAATCAGGAAAATTCAATAAAGCATTATCAATGGTTTTCTGGTGCTATGGCCCTTTAAAATAGCCTGGCCTAAATCCCCACTGTCCATTTTGGTAACTTCACTGATACATACCACAGATTCAGGTAGTTCTTAACATCATGTCAAACAACACCAAAGAAAATTCCTAGCTCAACTCACTTTTACAAAGTGGCGCTATTAATGCAATAGATTCAAAAAGAATTACCTCAAGTTCATAGATAATGAAACTGGATGTAATTAAGACCTACTCTTACTTGGGGTACAGAGACAGGCAGAGTGCCTGTCCCTATATGCAGTGTGGCAGAGGGGCATATGTATCACCACTATCCTCCACTTGTTGTTAAGGACACTGTCAACTTTGCAGCCGATTGCCTCCTAGCAACCAGTGATGCTGCAGTGTGCAGAGCCTAATAGGGAAGCTGAGACACTAGTTCCCCATCAGGTCTGCTGACAGCAGACAGTGGGGGTTCTACAGCCAATAGCAGGCTGTCAATTGACTATAGATCTGCCCAATGCCTGTTGTCAATCACAAGAGGAGTGGTCCTGATGGGGAACTAGTGTCTATATATCCATATCAGCCCCCCCCCCCAGGTGCAAGACTCAATGGAGCTGCATTATCTGACTGGTGTAGTGAGGGAGGAAGCACAACTGCTGCTGAGGGCAGCGCGTCCAAATGGATTCTCTGGTCTCAGTGCTCCTACACACTGCAAGCCCCAGATTAATATACTTGTTTACAACAGGTTCCCAAACCTACATTTGTTATGTGGATGCAAGATGGAATTCTGAAGAGTCTCTTAGACCAGGGTCTCCAAACTTTCTAAACAAAGGGCCAGTTTACTGTCATTCAGACTTTAGGAGGGCCGGACTGTGGCCAGTGGCAGTAGAAAAGGTCCTAGCGTCAGTGGGAAAAAATAATGCCCCATTGTTTGTTTTAGTGAGAATAATTGCGCCCCATTATTAGTGTAAGTGGGAGGAATTGTGCCCCATCATTAATGTCATTGGGCGCCATCGTTTGTGTCATTGAAAGGAATTGTGCCCCATCATTGATATCATTGGGCCCCATTGTTGGTGTCAGTGGGAGGAATTGTGCCCCATCATTGGTGTCATTGGGAGGAAATGTGTTCCCTTCATTGGTGTCAATCAGAGGAATTATGCCCCATTGTTGGTATCAGTGGATGAAATAGTGCCTCAAGGGCCAGATAAAAGCAAGGAAAGGGCCGCATCTGGCCCCCGGCCTGCAGTTTGGAGGCCACTGTCTTAGACCATATGTGTATGGTGCTCTTCCTCCTAAGTATGTATGCTATAGGTAAATCAGGAATAAGCTCTGTTCTTATAAACCAATAGAAACATTCCTCCCTGTATTGTATGCATCATTAATATTGATGTAATGGTGTAGACACGATAGATAGCTAGATCTCAGTAACCCTGTCCGTAGAAACTAGGGGAACACATTTTTTAGGACATGGCTTTTCTATTGTCCATAAACCTGTTCAACTTTTGGATTAAAAAAAAAGGATTACCTTCTATATTTCATTATACTATAAGACAAATCTTCCCTCTGCACAAAACATAATTTCTCTGTCCTTAGTATTGTTTATATAATTTACCCAACTTCCTGTTGGCATTATATAAATCCAAAAATAGAATAGTCCTCCAATTCTTTGTGCAGGAGAAATCAGCAATAGCTTGTACTGCCAATTTATTGCCGTTGAATCTCATATACTTCTTGAATCGCATCCAGGACACTCGATAAGTATATAATAATGTACCATTTACAGCTATGCAATGTTTTTAATTATCTAGTTTTACTAGGGATCTTGATCACAGACTTTTCAATGCAATCTCTAGGGTAACAACTATAGACTGAAAGAATTATCCCATTCTTTATTTTAGATTTATTTTAAGCCACTTTGTTATCCTTCAGACTAATGTAAGATCAATTGCCGTTTTTCATCTGTGCTAGCTGAGTATGTTTTATGATGACACTGGAAGTCTCTTATGGCATGTGGAAGATATTAAATAACTCATCCACAATATGTAATTTTATTACACAAAACCTTGCTCAAAACAAAATCCAATTTCACTTTTTTTTACTAACATATACACAAAAACTGTTAAAAAGCTGCATTTCAACCTCAGCAGACACCAAGTATTGACAAATATCTTTACTACTAAGCCATAGAAAAACACTATCCAATGTGTTTAACAGCAATTAAAAATATATACGGTAAGAGCCGGTTCACACAGGGGCAACACTACTCTTTGGAGGCGACCTGGAAGCGACCTGAGCCTGCACCACAGCGCGACATGGGGCGACTTACAAGTCGCCTCCAGGACAGGAGACATTCCAGTGGCCAATCAACCTTGAATCAGCTCTGTGGGAGGGAGGGAGGGGTTTGCCTTAGAAATGTGTTTTCTTCCTGTAAAGTTGCTTCTGTTAAGACAGTGATCCGACTTCTGAGGCGACTTCCGTTGAAATCAATGGGTACAAGTTGCCTACAAGTCGCCTACAAGTCGGATTGAAGTAGTACAGGAACCTTTTCTGAAGTCGGAGCGACTGCAGTCGTGTACATTAAGACGGCTCCATTCACTTTCATTCGTTTTAAAAATAGCGCGACTTGGGGCGACTTGAAGTCGCCTCCCGAGTCGCCACTGTGTGAACCGGCTCTAAGGCTGGTTATTTATAAAATACCCTAAAAAATCTGGGCAAGAAAGGTAAAGTTATACAATAGTACAGGATCATATCACAATTATGTTTAGATATTGTTCTCAGTTATATAGTGCAAACATCTTCAGCTTAGATTTACATTAGTCTATGTGCTTACCCTAGTCTATTGAACCTATGCAATATGTAGATAATCGCCAGTACACCAAGGATCACCAATTTCATCCATTTGTTTATTAAAGAAACATCACATCACAAAACGGTTTAGTGCAATGTTTCGGAGCCACCCCAGACCCCTTTGTCTTGCCATATGGTTCAATGTTAAATTTGAACTCTACTCAGATATAAAAGACACAAAATATTGCAGCTTTCTATTCATTTATAGACTATCAAATGTATCTTTTTAATGTAAAAATCTAAATTCGACCTAGTATCAGCCTTCTGCAGTCACTGTACAGCACAGCGTAGACTGAGGGAGTAAAAGCAGCACAAGCAAGCCAATCAGTTGCGCTACAGTGCAAGAAGCATGCTGGTAGGGGGAGAGAGCAGAGTTACAGAGAGATGAGCTCATTACTCCTTTCATTGTCCAGTTACAAATGAGGAACAAGGCATGTTAGTGTTCTTGAATTACAGGAGAGAAAAATCAGGTCTCTTGTTCTGTCAGACAGGCCTATGCTGTGTGGCAGAATTGTGTAAACCTCAGGACTGGATGGATAGAAATATAAATCCTTTATCAGGCAAAACACATCATTTATATGCATTTCATCAGTATTTGTCTGTTTGCTGGAAGTTTTGCTTTAAAGAATTGAGGAGATGCAGATAAACGTCAACCCCCCCCCCCCCCCCCCAATCGCAAAAGGCTTTCATTGAATAGAATTCAAGGTTTTGTATGCATGGAAGGGGTGCCAAGTGAGCGATCTCCTGTGATATCTGTACTGCACCTAGAACGCCTGGAGCGTTCTCTATTAAAGCTGAAATATAGCTTATGTAGTAGATAAAATCTACCATGTTTTCTCTACATGAAAATTAGACAGAAAGAACAACATATGCTACTGTTACATATATTTATCCAAGTTTAACTATTCAAAAACATGTCACAAATTATTCAAAAACATGTCACAAATATCTATTACAGGTAGACATACACAGCTCTGTCTCTATCTGAGATGTTCCCAGTTTGAGCATTGCTTGAGATCAGATGAACACTGAGCTCAATGGGGCTTCCCTAGTGGATGACAACAAGTGCTTCCAATGTGTCTGTGAAGGTTCT
Organism: Rana muscosa; assembly: GCA_029206835.1. Lineage (NCBI taxonomy): Eukaryota > Metazoa > Chordata > Amphibia > Anura > Ranidae > Rana > Rana muscosa. The sequence continues at coordinate 747,376,896 of CM055117.1, forward strand.
CATTTATCCAAATATCACAGTATGACTAGTAGTAGTTAGTCACATTCTGCTAGACTTGTTCAGTCATTTAGAAGAAGGTTTGAGCTTATGCAAGTCCCTTCTTCAGTTTCTTCAGTTCTAATTAGTGTCAGGAATATACCCCAGAATTTATATCCATCCACACAGGTACCAGATATACCTTAAAACTGAAGTCTAGTAAACTGTTTTCGGGGCATATACAGCACCAGTGACATAACTTACCACTAATTACAAATTCCTTCCCTTCAGTAAAGCTGGCTCACAGTGGTGATCTTTCAGTAATGTGGGGGTTAAGAGCAGTGAAAGGAAGCGATTTCTATATTCACACTTCCCTTCCTACCCCTCATCCATTCACAAAACATCTTGCATTTTTTCACAAAATTTATAAGGGGAGATACTATCATATATCTGCCCTACCTTTCCCATCATCCATTCATAGAACAGGATGGTTTCACAACTCCCATTCTGTCAATGCTGTCTGCACTACCTGTGTGGATATAAATGCTGGGATATAGTCTTGTCCCAACTGTAGTGGCTTGGATATGCTTTGAAACATCTTCAACATTACAGAACCAGCCCAGTTAAGTGTGACCGACCCCTACTAGCTACACAAGTGCTTTTAGTGCCTAGAAGCACTGGTTATCAAACAACTTTTTAAACATGGAAACTCTCTATGCAAGTAGGCACTGATAATGCCATTATTTATAATGAAACAAGAATACCCTTTTCACCACTTGCACATTGCAATGACATTTAACCTCCCTGGCAGTAATTCCCGAGTCTGGCTCGGGGTAAGATTTTAGTACCATTAGCGGTAACCCCGAGCCAGACTCGGGCTGCATCGCAGGATACAGGGAAAGTTACTTACCTTGTCCCCTGGATCCTGCGATGTCTCCCCGCTGTGTGTGCGAGCCGTGTCTCCTCGCTCAATTCACACAGTGCCCGAGTGCCGCCGAGCTCCGTTCCCTGCGACGTTGCGGTGCATGGGGGCAGAGATCGGCGCCAAATTCAAAAAAGTAAAAACACAATACACATACAGTACACTGTAATCTTACTGATTACAGTACTGTATAAAATAAATACACATCCCCTTTGTCCCTAGTGGTCTGTCCAGTGCCCTGCATGCACTTTTATATTATAAATACTGTTTTTTCTGCCTGGAATTTGGAGATAGTCCATAGCAACCAAAAAGTGTCCCTTTATGTCAAAGGTGGTTTTAGACCAGCTAGAAAACAGCGATAATAAATTAGAATCACTCGCAGAATTGAGCGATAGCGATTTGTGGGGAAATTCGTCATCAAACACTAAATCTAATGACAGCGACAATTCTGCAACTGAGCAAATTTGATTACATTATTGAATAATTTTTATTATTATTATATTATTTGTTATAATTATTTATAGTTATTTATTATATTATAATTTATGATTTTGTGTTTCAAACTTTATCCTACCCAGCATGTCTACTAGACTCTGGTTTGGACAGATTTAAGTGAGTTATTCCTAAGAATTACAGGCCTACAATATAAAATGCCAAATTTCCATGCAGAATAATTGTACCATACTGTATATCAAGAAGGTGCAAAAAATAGGCCTAAATTGCACTTTCCGGCACCACAGTAGTAAAATACTAATTCACAGTCTTCCTTTAATAGCCGTGAAGCTACAAAGGGTACTGATTAAGTGTAATTAATAAATATATAAATACACAAAAGAACAGATAAAACAGAGTTAATAAATCACTAAATGTAAAATAAATACCATAGACTAATATTACACTGGATAAGAGCAATAAAAGCCAGCCAGCTGCTGTTTAAATCTCAAACGAGAAACCCCGTAAAAGTGCATAAATAAATAAAAGTTATTAAAAAGTCCTGAGACATAAAAGTCCAGATGATAAAACAGCGCTATAGTTGGATAAATGTCCACTTGCATAAAAACATTTGGGTGATGATACAGTAGTAAGTCTTTAAATCCGTGAGTGCGTGTAAACAGTTGATTAAAAGTGCATCCTACACCTGTTCCCAGACTTCACCACATGTGAGGCACTCTCACCCGTCGGGGTGCAAACTCACCACAATGATGACACAATTGGGCCTGAGATATTAATACTGGTGGGCTCTCTCACTCGACCATCCGTCATCACCAAGCAGGGGACAGCAAGGGTTAACTCCATATACCATTCATATAAAACACAAAAGACACTAACATAGTGTAATCTTGCTTTAATGAATAAAAAATACCCCCATGCAGTAAACCCCTGCTACAAATGCACGTACAGAAAAAAATCAGTCAAACAGCATGTGTATGTGTATATTCACCGCTTTGCATTTGACCACGGCAGCGTCTGTATTCCTGGGGAATTACTTCCTTGTTGTGGCCAGTCAGCAGGGAACAGCATCCATTAGTTCTTAGTTAGAGAAGTGTCGTTGTAGCCACGCCTTGACTGGTTTTGTCCAATCGACTTCAACAGAAGTTGAAGTCGATTGGACGAAACCGGTCGAGTGAGAGAGCCCACCAGTATTAATATCTCAGGCCCAATTGTGTCATCATTGTGGTGAGTTTGCACCCCGACGGGTGAGAGTGCCTCACGTGTGGTGAAGCCTGGGAACAGGTGTAGGATGCACTTTTAATCAACTGTTTACACGCACTCACGGATTTAAAGAATAATTGTACCACTTTCAGCACCTAAAATCTGACAGAATCATACCGCCAGGGAGGTTAAGTTGCAAAGAAAATCTCAGTAGAACCTAATACCAATGGCAGCAAGTTTGAGGACAGGAAGACATCTTACATCATTCTCCATGAGAGATCTGCTCATCTGTGGCCATTTTGTAATGCTTTATCCATATCATAAGGCATGCCAAGGGCTTAATTATCTTTCTCCTCTCTTTTTGGATTAATGTGTTACAGGACATGAGCTCAGGCCATCTGGTAAGACAGTGATCTGGGACTTAAAAGGTATTTAGAAAAAAGGAAAGCACAAGGCAGCACCTAAATAAACTGCAGGATTAGATTTGGGAATAAAAGGTTGGATGACCTCATTAAGCCTTCATCTGGTAGACACACTGTACACATCTTTCATACATAAATCTGGTCAAGCAGGGTTGCCAGTATCATCTTTTTTGTAACAAAAGTGACAGCAGCAGAAAAAATAGAATCAAAAAAGAATCAGAGGTGACAAAATGCCATAAGAAATTGTGAAGATAACAGGCAGTGTTGAAAAACACATGGCATGTAAATGTCATTTACTTACAGTTTTAATTTATTTTATAATAGTTTTATTGAAATTTGCAGAGATGTAGTAAGCTGTAGCAAAGGAATTAGTGGTTACAATGGGGGTTGATTTACTAAAACCGGAGAGTGCAAAATCTGCACTAGGAACCAATTCCCAGTTTTAGTAAATAAACCCTAATGTTGCAAACATAGTGAATGGTTAGTCATTTGGTGATAAAGTGGGTAAAATAAGTATTGAACATGTCAGCATTTTTCTAGGTAAATATATTTCTAAAGGTGCTATTGACATGAAATGTTAACCACATATCAGTAACAACCCATGTAATCCATACATACAAAGAAGCCAAAACAAATACGTTCAGAAATTAAATTATGTGTAATAAAATGAAATGACACAGGGAATAAGTATCGAACACATGAAGAAAAGGAGGTGCAGAAAGGCCTGGAAAGCCAAGACACCAGCTGAAATCTATCGGTAATTAGAAAGCAATCCTGCCCCTTGTCAGTGAAAATTAATATCAGCTGGTTCAACTGATGGCCTATAAAAAGGGGTCTCTTTACGAAGGTGTCACACAAACATCTCATGATGGGTAAAATCAAAGAGCTCTCTCAAGACCTTGGCAACCTTATTGTTACAAAACATACTGATGACATTGGTTACAGAATAATTTCTAAACTTCTGAATGTTCCAGTGAGCATTGTTGGGGCGATAATCCAAAAGTGGAAAGAACATAATTTCACCATAAACTGGCCACTACCAAGTGCTCCTTACAAGATTTCTGACAGAGGAGTGAAAATAATTATCAGAAGAGTTGTCCAAGAGCCAACGACCACTTGTGGAGAGCTTCAGAAAGACCTGGAATTAGCAGGTACAATTGTTTTAAAAAAAACAATCAGAAATGCACTCAACTGCCATGGCCTGTATGTACGCTCACCACGCAATACTCCACTGATATAGAGGAAAAGCATGTTAAACCTTGTTGAAAGTTTGCTTCACAACATTTAGACAAGCCTGTGAAATACTGGGAGAATAAAGAATAAAGTCTGGTCAGATGAGAACAAAATCAAACTCTTTGGATGTTTGCAGGACAAATGGCACTGCACATCACTCCAAAAGCGCCATACCAACAGTGAGGTTTGGAGGTGGGAACATCATGGTGTGGGGCTGTTTTTCAGCTTACGGTACGGGCAAACTTCATGTCATTGAAAGGAAGGATGAATGGAAAAATGTACCAAGACATTCTTGATAAAAATCTTCCGCCATCTACCAGGATGATGAAGATGAAATGAGGGTGGACATTTTTTAGCAAGACAATGATCCCAAATACAAAGCCAGGGAAACTCTCAGTTGGTTTAAAAAAAGATAATATAAAGCTGCTAGAATGGCCCAGCCAACCACCTGACTTGAATCCAATAGAAAATCTATGGAAAGAACTAAAGATAGGTTCATAGAAGAGGCCCACGGAACCTTCAAGATTTGAAGACTGTTTGTGTGGAAGAATGGGCCAAAATCACACGCAATGCATGCGACTAGTTTCTCCATACAGGAGGCGTCTTGAAGCTGTCATTACCAACAAAGGAATATGTACGAAGTATTAAATACATTTCAGTTGGCGTGCTCAATACTTTTTCCCTGTGTCATTCCATTGTATTACACATAACTTCATTTCTGAACTTATTTGTTTTTGTTTCTTTTTATGTTTGAATTGCATGGGTTGTTACATGACATGTGGTGAACATTTCATGTCAATAGCACCTTTAGAAATATATTTATCTAGAAAAATGGTGATGTGTTCAATGCTTATTTTACCCGCTGTATATACCTATATATACAATTTTTTTATTAGGTTTTGAGCACCAGTATCTCTTCAATCTAGGTGGGTAACTTAAAAAATGGGACTTGGATTTCTAGTTTTTACAATCATACATAAGTCAAAGTTTAACACAGTCCATTGAAAATCATAGTTTAATAATACTATAAAACATAACATGTAGAGAACGTCCATCACAATAATCACCCACAGACATATCAAAAAACATCTTCATATTATATTGGTAATTTAGCTATCATATTGAACCAGCACATTATAGCTGTCAGGGAATGTGCTGGCCATAGCACAGCTGAAGTTCAGAGGCAAGAGTGAATACACGTGTGCAGATACGCTCCTACAGGCGCCCGTCTAGCCGGGCATAAAAGAATGCCATTAAAGCGGAGGTGCAGCTAGTTGTTTTTTTTTTTAAAGTCAGCAGCTACTAACAGTGTAGCTGCTGACTTTTAATAAGGACATTTACCTGTCCTACTTGCCCGCGATGTCGGTCCCGTCACGGAGATCGATCGCTGCTGCCAGGCTCCCGTCTCCTCCATCCTGACTAAGGGAAACAATCTGTGAAGCCTTACGGCTTAACTGCCCGTTTCCTACTGCGAATGTGCCACTCGCACGGCGCGTTGTGAATGGGCGGCTTGCCTTCTGGGATACACACAGTTTCCAGAAGGCAACGCGCCCCATTCACAAGAAGAGGAAATGGAAGTTCTCAATCCGAGGACAAGGAAGAGGCACAGTAGAGGCAGATTAGGGGACTTCCGCATAGCAACAGGCATTTCGGGTGAATATAAAAAAAAATGTTTTCCATAATTTTTTTTCTTTTTTTTTAGGATTTTTAATGTATTTTTTTTTTCTGGGTGGACCTTCGCTTTAAAGTTCATGTGTGTGGAAAGGCAGGTGTCCCAATACTTTTGGTGATACAGTGTAAAAAGCATTCCAGAAATGGTTTCTCACGTCCCATAGTATCACATTATTTGTACAAAAGAAATTTAAAAACCATGGTACATCTCCAGAAAAATAACTGCCCCTCCACATTCCCCAGAGGTCCAGCATGTCACATAAGGTATCTATGTAAGTATGAAAAAGCATACAATCATCGATTGCAAACAGATCTGCTATTGTCCCTTGCAGCATAAATATAATTGAAAGGCACTATAAAAGTTTGTAATTCACTTGGGCCCAAAAGTGTCAGAGATAATTTAATCCTTCAAAAATGTTGATGTTGTAATCAACAACTTCACAAGCAGCACATCCTTCTTACTGTGGCAACAAATACCTTAAATGTATGTCTCCATGGCAATCATAGCAACAAACAGTATAACACTAGCCTTAAAAATAATCATATAACTAAATGCAGCAGACATACTGTGATGGCCAATATATCCTTATTAAACGGAATCCTGGGAGTAATCCAGTCAGGCTTCATAAGGTATGTAAATGGCCTACACCTATAGCAAGGATATCATTCATCTTTAGTCAGAGCTACACAATTTGTTTTTATCTACAGACACCTCTTATCTGCGTAGGCAGTTTTGTGGTAAAGGTGAATCCCTTTAAGAAGAACAGAGACTTGTCCCCAACCAGTTTTGCTGCTTTAAGTCAACTGCATCAGCACCTGACCAGCAAAACCGGTTACTTTTGGAAAATGTTTGAATGACAACTATATGTTGTATGAATATGGTTTTATTAGTTATGACACAGATGATACTGTAAATGAGAACCAACTGTCAGACTAACATGAAAGCAACATTATTCTTTGTGTGACATACAATGGCTGATAGCTCTATACAAGTCTGAATACATCCTTGTGTGGAAAATAACAATTTTGCATATACAGTATCTTACAAAAGTAAGTACACCCCTCCCATTTTTGTAAATATTTTATTCTATCTGTGACAACACTGAAGAAATGACACTTTGCTACAATGTAAAGTAGTGAGTGTACAGCTTGTATAACAGTGTAAATTTGCTGTCCCCTCAAAATAACTCAACACACAGCCATTAATGTCTAAACCGCTGGCAACAAATGTGAGTACACCCCTAAGTGAAAATGTCCAAATTGGGCCCAAAGTGTCAATATTTTGTGTGGCCACCATTATTTTCCAGCACTGCCTTAACCCTCTTGGGCATAGAGTTCAGCAGAGCTTCACAAGTTGCCACTGGAGTCCTCTTCCACTCCTCCATGATGACATAACGGAGCTGGTGGATGTTAGAGACCTTGCGCTCTTCCACCTTCCATTTGAGGTTTCCCCCACAGATGCTCAATAGGGTTTTGGTCTGGAGACATGCTTGGCCAGTTCATCACCTTTACCCTCAGCTTCTTTAGCAAGGCAGTGGTCGTCCTGGCAGTGTGTTTGGGGTCTTTATCATGTTGGAATACTGCCCTGTGGCCCAGTCTCTGAAGGGAGGGGATCATGCTCTGCTTCAGTATGTCACAGTACATGTTGGCATTTATGGTTCCCTTAATTAGCTGTAGCTCCCCTGTGTCAGGAGTACTCATGCAGCCCCAGACCATCACACTCCCGCCACCATGCTTCACTGTAGGCAAGACACACTTGTCTTGGTAACAAAAAAGAAGAGAATAAAGTTCTCTCAAGACCTTAGAAACAGAAAATATAGGTGATACAAAAAAGCTTTAATTAATTTAGAGAATATCACAACAATTACATAGGAAAACATGGGTGATTGGCTGTGTATAACACAGACTAATTAAAAATAGGACAACATTGTCTTAAATTAAAACTCTTTGTACTCCTCACCTGGTTAACGCCACACACGCTTGACACCATCTGAACCAAATAAGTTTATGTTGGTCTCATCAGACCACAGGACATGGTTCCAGTAATCCAAGTCCTTAAGCCTCGTACACACGGCCGAGATTCTCGTTGAAAAAAACATGTCGGTTTTTTCGACGAGATTCTTGGACAAGAAACTTGTCCCGGCCGAGTGTACACACGCTCGATTCAAAGAACCCGCGGTTCTTTGAATGGAGCGAACGCGGTGACGTCATCGATCACGACGAGCATGCGCTCGTCACATTCGATGTCATCGCCGCCATCTTGGTTCACCCTACCTATGCCTAGGAAGCTACCACGCATGCGTCAAAGTCATTTCGAGCATGCGCGGGTTTCCCAGGGAAAAGGTAAGTGTACACACACACAATTTTCTCGTCGAGAAACAGGCTGACGAGAATCTCGACGAGAAAATAGAGAGCAGGATCTCTATTTTCTCGTCGAGATTCTTGTCGCTTTTCTTGATGAGAAACCATACACACGAACTAATTTCTCGGCAAAAAATCTCTGCCAGCAAGTTTCTTGCTGGTTTTTGCCGAGAAACTCGTTCATGTGTACGAGGCTTGAGTTTGCTTGTCTTCAGCAAACTGGTTGCAGGCTTTGTGTAATATCTTTAGAAGAGGCTTCTTTCTGGGATGACAGCCATGCAGACCAATTTGATGCAGTGTGCGGCGTATAGTCTGAGCACTGACAGGCTGACCCCCCACCCCTTCAACCTCTGCAGCAATGCTGACAGCACTCATACGTCTAATTCTCAAAAACCACCTCTCAATATGATGCTGAGCACGTGAACTCAACTTCATTGGTCCACCATGGCGAGGCCTGTTCTGAGTGGAACCTGTCCGGTTAAACCGCTGTATGGTCTTGGCCACCGTGCTGCAGCTCAGTTTAAGGGTCTTGGCAATCTTCTTATAGCCTATGCCATCTTTATGTAGAGCAACAATGATTTTTTTCAGATCCTTAGAGAGTTCTTTGCCATGAGGTGCCATGTCGAACTTCCAGTGACCAGTATGTGAGAGTGAGAGCAATAACACCAAATTTATCACACCATTTATCACACCTGCTCCCCATTCACACCTGAGACTTTGTAACACTAGCAGGTTACATGACACCGGGGAGGGAAAATGGCTAATTGGACCCAATTTGGACATTTTCACTTAGGGGTGTACTCACTTTTGTTGCCAACGGTTTAGCGGTTTAGGCTGTGTGTTGAGTTATTTTGAGGGGACAGCAAATTTACACTGTTATACAAGCTGTACACTCACTACTTTACATTGTAGCAAAGCGTCATTTCTTCAGTGTTGTCACAAGAAAAGATATAATAAAATATTTACAAAAATGTGAGGGGTGTACTCACTTTTGTGAGATACTGTATTACATCTGATAGGATACATACTGTATTGGCAGGTACCAGAACAGTATGTCTACTGTATCCAGTTATAGGATTATTTCAAGGCTTGCTAACAGTTTTATACTGTGTGTTTCTGTGACTACTAAGGAGATATATTTTTGCCACAGAGAGAAGGTCACGTTTCTCATGAAGCTGTTTATAACTTCATGATTTTTTGAGGATCAAATCATTCATTATCCAGGACACTTTTAAACCAAGTGGAATGCAAGGTTGTATAATGCTTTTCAATCATATTTATGCTGCAAAGGTCTATAGTAGCTTTGTTTACAATCTATGATTGCATGTTTTTTTTCATACTTGCATAGATACCTTATGTGATAAGGTTTGCAGGCTGAAACGTCGGAGTATGTGGAGGGGTGGTAATTTTAATGGGGATATACTATGTTTTTTAAAGCAGAACTAAACCCTCCTATTCTTTGCAGCCAAGGAAGATTCCATCTTAGTCACTGTTTGATCTGCAGTTGCCATGGTGCTGCACATGTGATCAGCTATGACACCAGCCATTTGATGATATGATAGCTCAGCTGGGAGCAAAAGCAACTATGATAGTTATTGTTCATCGCATGTTTTGAAAGCAACTGTTTTTGGAAAGGGTTAAATCAATAGCATTAGTTCTGTTATATAATAGTGTGACAGCAGGAAGGTAAAGTCACCTGGTTGCATCCAGGGGGGTAGATATATTTCTCCCAGATTCAGGCTTTATGCCGACTTATACAACTAGGGAAGGAGTTGATGAAGCCCAGCTGAGGCTAGTGGGCTCATGGATGACTCATACCTCTAGGGAGAGGGCTGGGCGTCGTGCAGGCAGGGAGTTGATGAGACCAGCTGAAGCCTGTCAGTTCGTTTAAGGCCTCTATAAAAACTCCCAGCTTCATTAGATGTTAGCTCATGCCTGGACCCAGACCTGTGTGGACTGTCTAGGGAGAGTGAACCCCTGTGCGGTGAGGCAAAGCCTGTGTGGCTATTTGTTTGGACTTTTACTAAACCAGGGACTTAGGGACTAGGACAGCACCAGGCTGATCCCAGTTGTTAGTTTAGGAAACCTGCATGTTTAGTCAGAGGTCAAACTGACCAGGATTTATTTTGTTTATGTTTCTTTTTGGCTTTGCTGTGTTTTTGTCACTGTACATAGAGAAATAAACCGCACCTTTTGATTTTGAAAACCACAACCTCCGTCTGCTGGCCCTGTTTTTGTGTGGGGAGCCCAACCAGGGGGTCACACACACCCGCTGCCGAGCTAACCCCCTCACAATAGACATTTATCTGCCCTCTTGCCATAACCTGAAACTGCAGAGCTATGACCACCCTTCTTTGGCTCTATAATCCACTCCATGTGTTCCTGTGGATACCTGCGTACCAATGCATACATAGAAAGCATCCTTAAAAGGTGGCAGCTACAGGTAAACAGCAATGTCTCACACATAGTGCTTGAGCTTGTGCAAGTGCTGTACTGAAAGCTGAGACCTTAATGATCACAGGTTTCTGACTTCTAAAGTCAGGACATAGCATGCTCCCTATCGCAATCAGCATAAGCTGTCTGCTAGTTATGTGTCATTTGTCTACTCTTGTATCCAACCTGGGAACAGAGCGCATTTAGGTGAAGGGATGGCACTGTAGGAACCAAACAGCTAAGGTATGCTTAATTTTGGATTTGGTGGCTCTTCTTTGCCATTTTCCTTTTGGTAGTTTCTTCTGGGAAGAACATGCATTAACAATACAGTAATCTATAGCTATATTACTATATTACTTTTTACTCGTTGATTGGAAGCCATTAGGTTGATCTAGGCAATTTTTTTACTTTAAGTGGATGTAAACCCACTCTCATCCATTCTAAACTACTGCCATAGTGCTGATCTATAAGGATATAGATGCATCCTGCATGTATCCTTATCTGTCAAATGTCTCCCCTCTGTCTATTATAAGAACTGAAAAACTGCAGATTCTGTGGGTGGATCTGTTGTCTGGAGCTTGGTGGGTGGAGTCGTGATGTCAGTAGACTCCCCGCCCACCTCTACACTCCCCTTGTCAACATGCATGTTCTCCTGTGTATTCCTTCTGCTATGATCACTAACATCCAGTCAAAATCCAGAAAAGTAACCACATCACTTCAGAAAAGAAGTGGGGGTGGGAACTAAAAAATAATGCCTGTCTAAAGCTAGTGCACGAGATATGTCAATAACCTGTCACTCAAAGCAAGGAGGCGGAACGGACAAAGGTGTTTCTCTGTTTGTCCGTTTTATCTCACTGAACAATAAAAGAGGATTGCTCAGAGCTGGATTAACTCTTTGTGGTAAGACTGCGCACAGATGATAGGAAATCTTATACTCTACATTGTGACAGCAAAAATAAAATAAAAAATTGGGTTTTCATCCACTTTAAGGTTGATGGAGGATCAAAGACAGTTTATCGCTGGAATGTTATACTAATAAAGCTCCACATTCCAAATGCCCAGAATTCACCACATAACTCACGTAAGTTATGCTCTAGACAGCAGAAGTGGTCATAAACTGGAATTGTGACTGCACCATCTGTCTGGTCTAATGTTTCAGATTATCTGATATTTGCATTGAAAATTTCCCCTGCAGCTGTCTTACCCTTATCTATTTATTTCCCAGACATAAATGTCATACCACAAAGAGCTCCCTTTAAACAATCAATATTGTTCATCTTAATTGCTTTATTGTCGAGTTCAAAGGACTGTTTAATCTATCAATCTCGTTTACATGAAAAGACTAATTACATTATTAAACAAGGTGTCAGAGATTGAAGCACTGTATACTATATGTCAGGAAGAAAAAAAGGCATTTTTTATTGCCCTGTTTGATTCCTTGAATTATGAATTATAAAGAGATTGTCTTAATTTATGTCTATTTCCATTTAATAATAAAACAGGTAGATCATAATTTAATGATATAAATTATTCCTCACTGAACATCTTAGTAACAGCTTCTTTTTAATGACTGGCTCAAAGTTAATGATAAAGTATACTATTAAATTGAAAAGCTGAATAAATGCAACAATTATTATCACATACAGTAATGCAAAAATTTGATTTTACTGAAACCTAAGATCTTCATAGTCAAAATCAAAGTCAAGAGCAAAACAGTGGCATATGATGCTCTTTAATAAACTAAAAAAAAGCAATGCAACAAATTCTGAACACCAATAAAGACACACACATGCCGCATACACACGATTGGACATTCCGACAACAAAACCAAGGTTTTTTTTTCCGTCTGATTTTCGCTTAAACTTGTCTTGCATACACACTGTCACACAAATGTTGCTCGGAAATTCCGAACTTCAAGAACGCGGAGACGTACAACACTACGACGAGCCAAGAAAAATTAAGTACAATGATTCTGAGCATGCGTCGAATTGATTCCGAGCATGCGTAGGATTTTTGTACGTTGGAATTGGATACACACGATCGGAATTTTGTTGTCGGAAAAATTGAGAACCTGCTTTCAAACATTTGTTCGATGGAGCCTACACAATATCCGACCAAAAGCTCACATCGAACATTTGTTGTCGGAAATTCCGATCGTATGTACGCGGCCTGAAAGTCTTGTCATAACTGACTTGTTTGTTGTCCAGAAGCTGGATATTTCAATAGCTTTTTCTTAAATGGTACATTTCCAATTGACCCTGAACTGGGCAAGCGATGCATTTGTCCTTGATGCTCATTGTGAAGACATGGCAGCATTATGCAGAAGGGCATGAAGGGGGTTGGTTTACCACAGGAGCAGAGATAGAGTATGTTCACTTAGCTTAGATATACAAGTCAAGCTGTTTTAAATACCCAATCCTGTGCAGAAGAATTAAAAAATTGTGAATTTTTGTTTGCACGTGTGTGAGTGTGTTTTATTTTTTACACTTTGCCAAGTAAACATTCACTACTCTTAACAAATCAACCCCACAGTATCTACTTCTCACTAAGTCACCTCTTATTTTAGGGATGGATTTGTTTGTATGTAAGCACACACTTTATTTTTTAGATTCTTCCCACGCTTTTATTCTATTAGCTACATGTGAGGTGTACAAGAACTAAGATACCAAACACTTTTCTTGGATCGTTTTCCTGTTTTGTACATGCATTTTCAAGGTTAATAAAATTCATTTTTTTGATGTTAGTCTTGTGATGATCAAACAATATTTCAAACATTTCCTTCTCCAGCATTGAACCTTCAGATTGGATTAGTTGTTGTCGATACCTGCATTTCTCCAGATTACATTTCCTTTGAAGATTTTGATCATCGACCAGGCTCATTAATATTCTGCTGATTTTATAGCACATATATTTTTATTAACTAAAATATAAAAAAATAGGCTAAGAAGATTTGAAAAGTGGATGTAGTGAGATTTTTCCTGTGTTTATATACCAGTAATCTTGAAAAAATAAACATTGTATACCTTAAATAATTATGGGACTGTTAAGCCGCGTACACATGATCGGTTTTACCGATGAAAACAGTCCGATGGATTTTTTTCATCAGACAAACCGATCGTGTATGGGTCTTTTTTCCATCGGTGTCAAAAAATAGAACATGTTTTAAATGTATCCAATGGAAAAAAAAACGATAGCAAATTCCGATCGTCTGTGTGGAACTCCATCGGAGAAAAAACCCATGCATGCTCAGAATCAAGTCGACGCATGCTCAGAAGCATTGAACTTAATTTTCCTCGGCTCATCAGAGTGTTTTACGTCACAGCGTTTGGAACGGTCAGATTTTTGACTGATGGTGTGTAGGCAAGACTGATGGAAGTCAGCTTCATCGGAAATCCGATGGAAAAATCCATTGGATTTTATTCCATCGGAAATCCGATCGTATGTACAGGGCTTTACAGTATAATGGTAAATAGAATGGTACTGACATTATCACAGGAGGCATATTCTCTGCACTGAGGACCACCTAGTGCCAGGGAAGAGGAAGCACACTGCAAAAAAATACTGGCTAAGGAACATCTGGGAGGAATGGGGGAGGGGGAGCTGAAGAATAAGTTACACACACAGTCGATTGACACAGAGGAGTGAGTTACTCCCCTCCCTCCACTCTCCACTTACATTGCTTAGATATCCTGAATTTTAGTCAGAGAGTCTAACGGCAAGCAGCTTTTGCTACTCTATCTTTAGAAAACCCAGCCTATTTTGTGATACCAGTGTCATGGATAGGCTGCCTCAGAAGCGCTGCTAGAATTGTAAAAGACCTGGGGCACCCAGAGGACACAAATGAGGCATAGTACAATGGTCCAAAGGGTGCATAGTGCACTGGGCCACAGTACCCTCCTCACTCCCCCCTGTCCCCACTGTATATACCTTACACAATTCCAATCTTCTGCCACCTTCTCCAGCAGGTCTGTTAACATAAAGGGTTATAAAAAGACAGAGAGGATGCACAGACCTAGTGCATTATCCCAAACCATTGCATTATTAATATAAAAAATGCAGATTCACAGCATCGTTCTAAGGTAATTATTTCATATGCGATGCATACTAGCTCATTATGCCTTTGTCTTGTAGGGTTTGTTTGTTTTTTGTTTTTTTCTGAGGTTTACAACCTCTTTAATAAAGCAATGGTTTTAGGATAATGCACTAGGTCTGTGCACCCTCTCTGTCTTTTTGTGGTTTCAGTTGTTCAAGATGTCCCCAGTCTTAAGAGGGCAGCAAGAAGAGATATAACCTACGTACATTGTATGGGCCCACTCCTAAGCGCAGGAGGTTTTAATGTTTGTGTGGATTTGTAACATAAAAAATTATGTAGCAACATAATACAAGCATAATGCAAGCACTCCTTGGTCATCACTGGCTAAATGACCACACTGACCAATGAGAATTATTTTGAGGCTCTTTTCTTCCAAAAAGCTGTTCCAGAACAAATAAGATATTCTCATTGGTTAGCGCAGCCATCTGGCCAGCGCTGACCAATGATCGCTTGCCATTGCAAGCACTGTGCTGCTATACAGCCTCCAGCACTGTTGTAAAGCTTTATAGTGTTGGATTATTATACCAGCTGGAGAGGGCATCAGAAAATGGGGATCATATAAAGTACATGCAACCAGGGCAAGGTTGGTGTAGTGAGTTAAAGGCCAAGAGTGTAATACACAGATAGTAACCAAGCAAGGCTTTCAAGGTGTGAAAAAATGTTCACACTGTGCTTGAGAATATAACATATACTGTATGTCAGTGCTGGTATGTGTATGTACAATGTATATGCATAAATACAGAATAAAATGTAGGGTCCCCTAATGTAACCACACACAGTTTGGCCACAAAGTGTGGTGACATTATTAAATGTCATAGGATGAGGTCATAGTGGGGTTGATTTACTAAAACCGGAAAGTGCAAGGTTTATTTTTTTTTATTTTTTTTTAAATAAAGGACTTGTCAAAAACTTGTGTTTTTTTTAATTTACTTTTTACACTTTTTTGGTGAATGAGTAGGGGTACTATGTACCCCTACTCATTCACATGGTGGGCAGGATCTGGGGGCCCTCTTGTTAAAGGGGGCTTCCACATTCTGATAAGCCCCACCACCTGCAGACCCCTACAACCACTGGCCATGTTTGTGGGGAAGAGGCCCTTGTGCTTTGAGGGGGGTGCTCGCTTGTCCCCCTAAAGCACCCCCCATGTTAAGGGCATGTGGCATGGTATGGTTCAGGAGGGGGAGCGCTCACTTATCCCCCCTTTCCTGGACTGCCAGACTGTATGCTCGGATAAGGGTTTAGCATGGATTTTGGGGGGCCAAGCGACATTTTTTTTTTAATTTTGTATTGCCGGCAATGTTTTTTCCCCACATTTAGCAGTCAGCAGGGAAACCCCGCTGACAGCTGACGACTCATTCATTGCTATGGACGCAATGGCCTGCTTCCCAGCCCCTCTTTAAGAACCAGCTACTCACTGGTTGTTAAGGATGCCGCTGGCCCCACTCCCTAATGCTACAGCTACTAAACGTAGCTTAAACACTAGCCTAAACACTGCTAGACGCCAGCAACAAATGCTAAAACTTTAGCATTTTTGTTCAGCGTTTCTAAAGTAGTTTTTAGCTTTCTAGTGTGCATAAATCCTGAAGCCCTGTACACACGATCGGTTTTACCGATGAAAACAGTCCGATGGACTTTTTTCATCGGACAAACCGATCATGTATGGGCCCCATCGGTCTTTTTTCCATCGGTGTTAAAAAATAGAACATCTTTTAAATTTATCCGATGGAAAAAAAAACTATAGCAAATTACTAATGTCTGTGTGGAACTCCATCGGAGAAAAAACCCACGCATGCTCACAATCAAGTCGACGCATGCTCAGAAGCATATAACTTCATTTTTCTTGGCTCGTCGGAGTGTTTTACGTCACGGCGTTTGGGACGGTCGGTTTTTTGACTGATGGTGTGTAGGACTAGGCAAGACTGATGGAAGTCAGCTTCATCGGATTTCCGATGGAAAAATCCATCGGATTAAAATCCATAGGAGATCCGATCGCGTGTACAGGGCTTAAATGTTTTAGTTTTGGGTTTCCTTGTTTCAAAAAACATAGACTCTAAAAATACATATATTGTAAGACCTTCCAATAAATCAACAAGCTTTACCTCCATTAGGAAACATTTTTCATATGCCATTATACATCATACATTAATTATTGATTAGCATAAACAACTTGAACTTGCCACCCAGTTGTGTGCTGTAATAAGCTGCATTATTTGAGGATACAAATGTCAGGATTTGCTGGGACACTGTAGCTGTAGATCACTGATGAGGCATGACATGACTGACCTTTACATTTCCTTCATTCTGTGCAGTTTATTCAGTTATATAAACCAAAGGCCACAGTGCAGAGCTAAACAAGTGGGGGCACTTTACCTTAATCAATATTCATGAAACAGATAGCTTTCCAGACCATTTATGAAAGGCAAAAAACAATCCATCTTGTCTTTTGGTTTTGCTCCAGTTACAGCATATCAGCAAGAAAATAACTCTAAGATGAATAATGATTTGGTGCACATGAAAAAAACACAAGCTAGATGTCCAAAAGAGGTAAATGAGAGTTGGACTAAGGTCATGCAGAAATCTCCACATGATGAAACAGTGTCTTATTTTTCATTCTGTCAAAAATAATGACGGTATGACACAATATTTTACAACTCGTTAAAACACAATTTTTAAACAGATAATTAGCATTCATATCACTGTGGTACCTTTGTGCTTTCATTTGTTGCACCTGTTATCCTGTGTTCTAAATTACTGACAGCTTTGTAGATTCTTGTTTTAAAACATGAACATTTGCTAAGATTGATAGACAGGGCACGTTTCTACAGTCCCCCTCTTATGTCGTGTATGCTTTTTCCGACAGAATTCCGCTCAAGCTTGGCTTGCATACACACGGTCACAGAAAAGTTCTCGGAACTTTCGACCGTCAAGAATGCAGTGACGTACAACACTATGACGAGCCGAGAAAATGAAGTTCAATGCTTCCGAGCATGCATCAAATTGTTTCCGAGCATGCGTAGGAATTTTGCGCGTCGGAATTGCTACAGACGATTGGATTTTCCAATAGGAATTTTTTCCGTCAGAAAATTTGAGAACCAGCTCTTAATCTTTTGTTGGCGGAAATTCCGACAGCAAAAGTCCGATGGAGCATAAACACGGTCGGAATTTCCGTCCAAAGCTCACATCGGACTTTCCTTGTCGGAATTTCCGATCGTGTGTACGGGGCATTACAGGTTTGCAGCAGCCCAATTTTGTCTCTTCTACTCAAATGTATGTGAGTCCAGCTTGTTGATCTTCAAATGAGGCCATAGAATGCTCTAACGGGACCCCTCAACCTATAAATGGTGATCAAGGTGACGGACAAGAGGCAGTCAACTCCACAACTTTCCCACCCACATTCTTCTTTGACATGGTCATTGTTATATGGTTTTATCACTCTCCTTAGTTAACTATCTTCAGTATGCTTGGTTAATGGTAATATATGCTGTTTTGAAAACCAATAATAACAAGGTGTGACTAGTTTCTATCCAAATGTGTTTGGTCTCAGATTTTTTTTCTGAGCAGTTAAGTTAAGTATTAGCTTTGATATTGTAGGTGCTGCCTGCAAACCCTTGCAGCTAATGTGCTTTAAAAAAACAAACACATTTGATGCCTTACAAACTGCATAGAGGATAGAAGGTTAATCATTCCCCACACAGTCACATGAAATTACATTAATGCTTATTTATTTCAAACACAGACCCTTAACTGGGCAAACAATTGTTCTCAGAGAAGATACAAGCATCAAAGAATATTGGGCAAAGTACTGATCTGGCTTAAATAAAAAACTTTAATTTTAAAAACATTTTACTTCCTAGATACATAATGGGTATCTAACATAATAGGAAGTGAGGGGAAATCTCCCCTATGGGGACATGGACTGTAGTAGAAATTCATTTTCTAATAAAATTAGGAAGATTTCAAGCCCTTGTCAGTAAATATAATATATATATATATATATATATATATATATATATATATATATATATTGTCTACATTGTTCCCAGTATAGAGATTTCCCATCACTTCCTGCCAAAATGATTGCTGTCAGACAGAACAAGAAGAGAAGGGGAAGAATGAAAGGTCTTAGCAATATGCTGGACCACCATGGGGGAGTTCAAAGGGGACCACAGATATTGTGCTTTATTTTCCAGGTTGATAGATTAGCAATTTCCCTGGGCAGCAACAGCCATGGGATTGGTTACCTGGATCTGAAGAGGATTGGTCGGCTACAGTAACCGAAAAGCCCGCGCGGAGAAAGTTTATATAAGGGACCAGTGAGCGGGGCGCCTCAGACCGTTTGAACCGGACCTCAACGGCAGCAGCATGCAGCGCAGTTCTCCGGTGAATCGCGTGTCCCTCCTACGCCACTTGTTAGAGAAGGCAGAGGGACAGGGCGGTGAGGAGTGGCTGCTTCGTTGCCTGGATGAAGGTCACGGTTCGGCTCTGCCTGTGGAGGTGGCTATCGCAACCCCAGAGTCAGTACTGGTGGAGAGCGGTCCACGCAAGCAGCCAGGCAGAGCCAAGAAACGGAAGATTTCTGCTTCTCCTCAGGTGCCTGACAGGGAGAGAGCCGGCGGGAGCCTGCAGTCTGTGAGGAAAAAAGACGCTACTCCACTGCCCCAAGTGGCTACAAACAGTGAGCATCCAGAAGATGGTGAGAAATGTTCTGTATCTATGGCTGACATGTCAGCGCTTTTTACCTCACTATCTAACATGTTCAGTAAAATGAAATGGGCACATTCATATGGTGCTATGTTGAGTCAGGGAGCACAGGTCTCTGGTGCTGAATCATTGGAGGAGGTTGCTACATTAAAGGGCAAAGTCCCTAGTGAAAATGAAATTTTTCATTCTAATATGAGGGTTAATGAGAATAAGAGTGCACAGGTATCTGGAGCTGGCTGCAGTTATATGACTGACTCTAAAGAATTATATGAAGGTGCACATTTATATGGTGCTATGGATGAAGGGCATTATGCTGACGCTGGTTCTGTATGGCATGGTTTGAGTGCGCAGCGATCTATGAATAATGATGCTACCTTATTGCCTAATATTAAGAACTTTAACCCTTTACAGTTCGTTAACCCTGCCTTGCCTCTAAGACCTTCTGCTACTTTGGTCGGTGAATCCTCATTTAAAGAACCCCTACCTTGTATATTATCACCTTTGGGCTTTCACTTGTCAAAGTCAGTGAAGGAAAAAATTTGGAGAGGTGATTTCATTGACCTATTATCATTGTTGCCAGCTTCAAAGGAATTTCTGGCTAAAAGTGATAAGCTGTCAGGTGATAGGTCTGAGGAGGATAGAAGAAGAGCGATTCCCAAAACTTTCTAAAACTGGCTTCAGGCATTTTGTATTTTTGCAGCTGTTTTGGGGGAACGCTTTCCAAGCAAGTGTTCGGGTTTATTTCAGCATGTCGATATTATTGCTGAAGCTTTCCGCCACTTTGGCGGTTCGGCTTGGTACTCTTATGATGAAAATTTTCGCCAGAAATTGGCGGTTCATCCCTCACTAAACTGGGGGTCTAAGGAAGTTGGATTGTGGTTGAATTTAATGCTACCTCCAAAGCCTCAGTTCACTCCTAGGTTAGCGTCCAATCAGCAGCCCCCTTTTCGCAAAGGTTTTTGTTTCGCCTTTAATGAAGGGCAGTGTAAATTTCTTACTAATTGCCGTTATCGGCACAAATGTTCTAATTGCAATGGTAGCCATGCAACTAACAGATGTTTTCGCAAGTCTACTGCAACCTCTTTTCAATCACATGCCAGGGATGCTGGGCCAAAAAGCTCGGACACCAGTGAGCTTACCAAACATGCTCCCGTGGTTAGATCGCTACCCCGATCGCAAGATGGCAACACTGCTCATTGAAGGATTTCGGGATGGTTTTTTGGTCCCTACTTTCAAAGGTCCTGGCTGTTCTATGGTCAACAATTTGAAATCAATTGCCTTGAATGATGCAGTGGTGCAGGAAAAAATTTCCAAGGAATTGGTAGAAGGTAGAGTAGCGGGCCCTTTCTCGTCCCCTCCATTTTCCAACTTCAGGCTTTCTCCTTTGGGAATAGTCCCCAAGAAAGAGGCGGGTTGTTATCATTTAATTCATCACCTCTCTTATCCTGTAAATTTTTCTTTGAACGATGAAGTGTCGGATGTGGAGGCTCCAGTCTGCTACTCCTCCTTCGATAGTGCTTTGGTTATTTTGCAACAACACGGCCGGGGTGCTTTACTATCAAAAGCAGACATCAAGTCTGCTTTTCGATTGCTCCCGGTCCATCCTCAAGGTTTTAATTCATTAGGTTTTCATTTTAAAGATCAATTTTTCTTTGACAAATGTATGCCGATGGGTTTCTCTTTGTCGTGTTTTTATTTTGAATCATTTTCTACCTTTTTGCACTGGGTATTGACTCAGAAGTGTCCTGAAGGCGGGTTTTTGCATTATTTAGACAATTTTTTATTTGTTGGCCCTCCGGGTTCTCCTTCGTGTCTAAATTATCTGCAAACATTCTTCTCCATTTGTGATGATTTCGGAGTTCCTCTGTCCTTAGAGAAGACAGTTCTCCCAACTATGTCTATTGAGTTTTTGGGGATTGTTATTGATTCCTCTGCAATGGAATTTAGGCTTCCTCTGCAAAAGTTAGAAAGGATGAGATCTATGATCTCTGTCTTTCTATCTAAACGTAAAGTTTTACTCAACGAGGCTCAGTCGTTATTGGGTCTATTTGCCTTCGCAGCCAGGGTAATTCCTATGGCCAGGGTATTTTCCCGCAGGTTTTCTTTATCTACCAAAGGTCTTAAGAACCCGTACTCCCACGTTTACATCTCTAAAACCATTAAAGAGGATCTGAAGGTTTGGGATGCCTTCTTGTGTAATTTCAATGGTACGACCATTTGGCAACAGGAGTTTGTCTCTAGTGATCAGCTGAATTTCTTCACAGATGCAGCTGGATCTGTTGGTTTTGGAGCATTTCTCGATGGCCACTGGTGCGCAGAGTGGTGGCATCAAGATTGGTTGCACCGGGATATTCTCCATAACCTTGTGCTTTTGGAATTATTTCCTGTTGTGGTTTCGGTAGTAATTTGGAAAGAGGCTTTTGCGAATCGTAGAGTTTTGGTTTACACTGATAATAAAGGTGTTTTCTCCGCGGTTAATTCCTTGTCCTCGAAGTCTGAACCGGTAATTACCCTACTACGTTTTTTAGTATTGCATTATATGCGTTATAATATTTGGTTAAAAGCTGCACATATAGCAGGCATAAAGAATAACATCGCCGACGCTTTGTCTCGTTTACAGTTCGAAAGATTTCAGGACTTGGCGCCGGAAGCAGACCTGCATGGAACTCCCTGCCCAGTTTTCCTTTGGGGCTTAATCCGGAGCTGATACTTCCGTATCTCAAGAACTCGGTTTCGGAGAAGTCTTGGTCAGATTATCTCCTTTCTTGGTACAGATGGTGCTCTTTTTGTCAGGATTCAGGTTTGGATTCTTTAGTTGTGACATCGTACACCTCTTTGTCCTTTTTGTCCGCTCTGATTCAATCAAATTTAAGTCCTGCTTCCATAAGCCGGATTTTAGCAGGAGTATCTTTCTTTCTGAAGTTTGCGGTTTTACCGGCTTTAACCTCATTCTTTCAGGTCAGTCAAGATTTAAAAGGACTTCGAAGGTCCAGTCCGTCTTTGGATACCCGGGGGGTCCCATTTCGATCCCTTTGCTGATTGATTTATTAAGGGTTTTAGAGGAAGTCTGTTTTTCAGAATTTGAGCTTCTCCTTTTCCGGGCATCCTTTTCGTTGGCTTTCTTTGGTGCTATGAAGCTGGGTGAATTCACAGCAGCTAATAAAAGATCTTTGGCCTTTCTGCGTTTTCACCATGTTCGCATAGACATTGATTTTCTCCACATTTTTCTGGCTAGGTCTAAGTCTCAGCCTGGGGGTAAGGGCCAATGGTTCTCTCTAGCTAGATCCTCGAATCATGTGATCTGTCCTGTACGGCATGTTTCGAGGTATTTGGCGGTCAGACCTCCCTCTGGGGATTCCTTCTTTGTTCACCAGGACCTGTCTTCCCTTACCAGATATCAGTTCTCGTCCGTACTGGCTTCCTCTTTGAAACGCTTAAATCTGTCAGGTTTTTGCTTTTCATCACATTCCTTTCGGATTGGAGCAGCCACTACGGCCGATTCTTTGGGTTTTTCTTCAGAAATGTTAAAAAGAGTTGGGCGCTGGGAGAGTAATAGATATAGAATTTATGTACGCCCTAATCTACTAATTATATGATTTTCTCTTTCAGATATTTCCAGAAAAGTTATCTGGATAGTGGGTCATTCCTTTGTTTTCTGGGCTGCTCAACATGCCGGAAACAGGAACTACTCCACCACATTAGGTCTGGACGCTAAGTCTTATTTAGTCTTATGGTCAGGGGTATGGGGTTTGAGATGGAGGGGCCTAAGGGAACATTTGATTTATTTGTCCAGCATTTGGCCCTTTCCTCAGGTTTTAGTGATTCACGCAGGGGCGAATGACTTAGGAAAAGATAGGACTTGGGACCTTTTATGCAAAATAAAAAGAGACTTAGGTTCTATTAAGATGATGTTTCCTTCTTCCATTTTGGCGTTCTCTGAAATGATTCCGAGATTAGTATGGTCTCCTGCCGGTAATCTCTTCTACATGGACAGGATAAGGAGGCGCCTAAATAGAACAATCCATAGTTTTCTTAGAGCGTCAGGTGGTGTCTCTTATCGGCACTCGGAGCTGGAAGGTTTCATTCCGGGGTTGTTCCGGGAGGATTCAATCCATTTATCCCCTATAGGTTTGGACATTTTCTGCATGGGTTTGCAAAGTTTAATCGAGTCGGCCACGGTGGTGGGGGGGGGCTTCAACCAGTAGTTTCCCTACTTGCCTCAGCCGGTGGGGTGTAGTTGTCCAGCATGTCTGGATGGACCCCGTTAATCTTGTTTTAATTATTAGCCAAGATCGTTTTTATATTTAATTTAATTATAGTAATTATCAGGTTACCCCTTGGATACACCATGGCCATTTAAAATGCCAAAAAAAAATAAAAAAATTATTTATTAATACATTTATTTGCACCTTTTATCGTTGTGTTGTCTCTTTATTGAGTCCCTTTGTACTAGCCCATAAAAGGTCCAAGCAATATGCTGGACCACCATGGGGGAGTTCAAAGGGGACCGCAGATATTGTGCTTTATTTTCCAGGTTGATAGATTAGCAATTTCCCTGGGCAGCAACAGCCATGGGATTGGTTACCTGGATCTGAAGAGGATTGGTCGGCTACAGTAACCGAAAAGCCCGCGCTGAGAAAGTTTATATAAGGGACCAGTGAGCGGGGCGCCTCAGACCGTTTGAACCATGCCTCAACGCCCACCCGCCCTCCCTATTGTTAAAGTCATGGTGTATTCAGTAGGGTTTTGGTGGCCAGCATGTCTGGATGGACCCCGTTAATCTTGTTTTAATTATTAGCCAAGATGGCTTTCATATTTAATTTAATTATAGTAATTATCAGGTTACCCCTTGGATACACTGTGGCCATTTAAAATGCCAAAAAAAATAAATAAATTTATTAATAAATTTATTTGCACCTTTTATCGTTGTGTTGTCTCTTTATTGAGTCCCTTTGTACTAGCCCAAGGAGAGATCTCCTCTGTGTGGAAACAGACAGCATGTAAAATACCATAGAAAAAATATTCATTTAGAATACAGACAGCATTTCCTCACTTTTCACACAGCTCAGTGTACTCCCTAAGTACTCCCTAGTTCTTGAGCAAAAGATAAGAATCATTTATTGCAGAAGAGACATAGAATGTAAATAAAGTTCAGATATAAGACCCTTGCACACTGTTGTAATAATTTACCAAGGTTTTTTTGCAGGATCTTGCTGGCATAAAGATCATAAGTAAAAAACACAAGTTATGTTCCATGAAGACCTCGCAAATACACATGTACAGGCACGAAAACTTGTGTATGGGTATACATGCACAAATCCTTCTTCATCCTCTTCTTGTCTGCCAGTGTGTCAATTGAAGCATACATAGGCGTGCGCACAGGGTCAGAATGTGTTTGAGATAACTCCATTTTGGCACCCCTGCTAACCTGTAGTGCTGGGAGTGGGACTATCTCTCAGTTGGATGCCAATATCCTGGGAGAACTGCAGCCACTGGCTGCGGAGTAAGCAGTCAGGCAGCCGCATTTTCCGATACTGACTCTATAGTTCCGGCTACTGCATCCCTGACAGCTGCATATCACTCCGCTGCCAGCTCTCAGTTGAGATGCTGAGATGCTGTAGCCGGCATCTGATTCCTGACTGCTTCCTCCACAGCTGGTGGCTATAGTACTGACAGGAGTAAGGGGTTACCAGAGCCCACCATCCTATCTTCGTGTTGCCACAAAAGTTTGAAGAGTAAAGACTGTCTCTCGTTCTCTGGACAAGTCGGGGCTTTCACATCTCTAGTACAGGTGGGTGGAGCAGGAAGAGATGATCACAGTGCAGTCCCAGCACGGCGCTTCCTGCCAAAAGTACACAGCACAGATCTCCCTGGGGCCGATTGAAGATCTCAAAGGATGGATGGCAGCCTGAATCTTCTCCACATGTGAGTCCTGACCTTCTCTGTCTTCTATACAATGCTGTGCTGTAACCCTGCCTGCACCTTGCAGGGACCATTTACTGAAAGGTAAGTAACTTTCTTGAATAGGATGAGAATTACTGGGACTTCTGTTACATGTATTCAACATTCACACAATATCTTATTAAAATAATTTTTTATAATATATAGTATATATGTGGAGTACATTTATGTAGCACCTCAGAAGTCCTATCAAAATATGTTAGCATAAAAAACAGCAAGGAATGTGATTTTATCCATGCAGTGTGAGGGGAGGAGGGGATATCCTTTTTCACTTAGGGCACATTCACTCTAAATCACTGGTCCCGTTAGCAGGTAAAGCGCCGCTGGTTTTAGCTGCATTTATCGGCCACTGGCGGGGGGGGTTTTAACCCCCGCTAGCGGCCAAAAAAGGGTTAAAAGTGCCGCTGTCAAATCACTTTGCAGGCGCTTCAGCAGTGTTGGCTATTGATTTCAATGGCAGGGGCATTTTGGGAGTGGTGTATACACCGCTCCTAAATCGCCCCAAATATGCTGCTTGCAGGACTTTTTCTAATGTCCCGCAAGTGCACCGCTCTAGTGTGAAAGCATTAGGGCTTTCATACTGGAGTGACAGGAGAGGCGCTTTACAGGTAAAACGCCTGTAAAGCGTCTCAGTGTGAAAATGGTCTTACCTGATTCCAAGCTGTCTTCCTTCACCCAAAGCCTTGACATCATCTCATACCATACAGGGACATTAACCCTGTATGGTATGATGGGGAGGCTGGAGTGTGACCACAACCAGTAATTTACATTGGACCTGAAGGGGACAAGTCACAGCAGTGGAGGACGTCTGCTGAAGAAAGTAAAGCTGGGTACACACAGATTGAGATTTGTCCAGTTCAGCAGGAACTGGCTAAATTTCAATGTATCCCTGTAAGACAGAAGCCAAGTTCCTACTATTGCCACATGCGGACCTGAAATGGACCAAAAGATGCACAGGACCCCTGTGCAAGTTGCATCGGAGCCGCAGCAGAGATATGTGAACCGGCTCCATAAAGAGCTGGTCACAATCTCCTACCGTGCAAATTTGATGTGGGGAAACCTGCATCCAATTTGCATAAATGTGAACCCAGCCTGAAACCTTGTTCAATTAGCAGCTTGCAGCAAATCGGCTGCAGCACTAATCAGTGTATACTGACGGTGGAGAATACCCGCTGTCAGAATACAATGTCCCTGTGTATGTATATATATATATATATATATATATATATACATACATACATACATACATACATACATGTGTGCATAGGCGTGCGCACAGGGTGTGCCTGGGCACACCCTAATCACCCTGCGCTGTGCAGATTCCCCCTGCTGCTTGGCTGCAGAGAAAAGGACTGGGGAATCTCTGTCCTCAGTTACCTTTCTCTGTCTCTAAAGTGAGACGTCAGGGGTCTATTTGGACCCCAGATACTTCACCAAAGCCCCTCAATGGGGCTCCGAAAAAAATTGTACAACATTTTTTTTTATAGAATAATAAAAAAATAAAAAATAAAATAAACGACTGACACAATCTACTGCTCTACTGCCCTATATATATTTACACACATACATGTGTGTCTGAGCTTTATGGTGCACACCCTAATACAATAGGCTGCGCACACCTATGCATGTGTGTTTGAGCTTTGGGGTGCAGACCCTAATGTAATAGGCTGCGCACGCCTATGGAAGCATATAATTCCATAGGTTATTTGTGTATACACACATATATTTATAAATAATAGAAATGTGCATTAGACATGTGCACACTGAAATATTTCGTTTCGGAATTTCGTTTTCGTCCGAAAAATAAATTTATTAAGTTACTCCCGAAATTCGTTTTTATTTATTTCGTTTTTCGTTAAAAATTGCATTCGTCCGAAAATCTGAATTAATTAAGGTCGAATCTGTCATTGAAGGCTTATGGTGTCTGTCGAATGTTCAAAGAAGATTCGACGGAGCAGCGAAACTGTACGACTCTGCAATCATACATTTCCGGTCGAATGTTCCGCCCACAAGCAGTGATCTTTTCTCTCTATGTCGAATCTTTTCTCTCTATAATGTCGAATCTTTTCTCTCCTATGTCGAATCTTTTCTCTCTATAATGTCGAATCTTTTCTCTCCTATGTCGAATCTTTTCTCTCTATAATGTCAAATCTTTTCTCTCTATAATGTCAAATCTTTTCTCTCCTATGTCGAATCTTTTCTCTCCTATGTCGAATCTTTTCTCTCTATAATGTCAAATCTTTTCTCTCCTATGTCGAATCTTTCCTCTCCTATGAAGAATCTTTCCTCTCCTGTGTCGAATCTTTTCTCTCTTTTGTCGAATCTTTCCTCTCCTATGTCAAATCTTTCCTCTCCTATGTAGAATCTTTCCTCTCCTATGTCGAATCTTTCCTCTCCTATGTCGAATCTTTCCTCTCCTATGTCGAATCTTTTCTCTCCTATGTCGAATCTTTTCTCTCCTATGTCGAATCTTTCTCTCCTATGTCGAATCTTTTCTCTCTATAATGTCGAATCTTTTCTCTCCTATGTAGAATAATCTTGGACTAATAGAGTTAAGGTTAGGCACATTCGACCACAGGTTCGATAGACACAGATTGTTATTGTCAGCGTCACGTCGAATCTCCTATCTATATCGAACTGTTGTAGCAACGAAAACGAAAATAAAGCATTTGTTTATGTCGGATCTTTCGGTTTTCGGATTCTGTGCTTTCGTTTTCGTTTGTTAAAACGATAACGAAAATAGCTGAAATTCGGACGAAAATGCATTCGGACGAAAACGAATGCACATGTCTAATGTGCATTAGTTTTCGTCCGAATGCATTTTCGTCCGAATTTCAGGTATTTTCGTTATCTTTTTAACAAATGAAAACGAAAGCGCAGAATCCGAAAACTGAAAGATCCGACATAAACAAATGCTTTATTTTAGTTTTCGTTGCGACAACAGTTCGATATAGATAGGAGATTCGACGTGACGCTGACAATAACAATCTGTGTCTATCGAACCTGTGGTCGAATGTGCATAACCTTAACTCTATTAGTCTGAGATTATTCTACATAGAGAGATTCGACATAGAGAGAAAAGATTCGACATTATAGAGAGAAAAGATTCGACATAGAGAGAAAAGATTCAACATAGAGAGAAAAGATTCAACATAGAGAGAAAAGATTCGACATAGAGAGAAAAGATTTGACATAGAGAGAAAAGATCGATGCTGGAATTGGGTGGGGGAAGTAAAATAAAAATAATGATGATGATGAATGTTATTGGCTGATTGTAGCCAAAGAGGAAGAGCAGTAAAATAGCTAGAACTAACTTGACAATTCAACATGAACGACGAAGATTCGACAAAGCATCGAAAAACATACAAACGTCGAATCTGTCATTGAAGGCTTATGATGTCTGTCGAAAATTCTAAGAAGATTCGACGGAGCAGCTAAACTGTACGACGCTGCAATCGTACATTTCCGGTCAAATGCATCTGCCCATAGGCTATAGAAAAATTCTAATGTTGGTTGACTAGTAATAATAATTAAAAAATATAATCATTACTAGTCATAAAACATTAGAATTCTTCTATAGCTTGTAGGTGGAACATTCGACCGGAAATGTACGATTGCGGCGTCGTACAGTTTTCGCTGCTCCGTCGAATCTTCTTTGAACATTCGACAGACACCATAAGCCTTCAATGACAGATTTGACCTTAATTAATTCAGATTTTCGGACGAATGCAATTTCTAATGAAAAACGAAATAGATAAAAGCGAATTTCGGGTGTAACTAAATAAATTAATTTTTCGGACGAAAACGAAATTCCGAAACAAAATATTTCAGTGTGCACATGTCTAATAAATAACTGCACTCGAATGTAAAACATTCCATTCTTCTTTTTTTTAGGGCTTTACATTTATGACTGCATTATGGACCTTTACCCAGCTGTGTGCATTTTCCCAATGCACTTGTGTTTAGATCCCTAATACAAATGCTACACAGCTGCAAATGTAGCAATTTTTTCCACTTGTGTAAGAAGCCTTAGGGCTAATTCACACATAGTGTGGTGACAGGCATTTTGCTGCATTGTAAAACATCTGTCACCACAAGAACATATAGCTGCACTGCAGCATGCTGTGATTAAATGCAGACATGCTGAATTTTTATTGCAGCACACTGTACAGAATCACATGGCACTGTACAGTGACATAAATGAAGTGTAATTTTCTCCACTTCAAATAAATTCTGTAAAAAAATACAAAAAAACGAGCTGTGTGTGATGTGCGAGGTAAGGAGAGGTAAAGCACTTCACAGCTGTCTATTTCTGTGTGAATAAAGCCATCAGGCATCAGGCATCAGGCCCTGTACACACGATCGGAATTCCGATGGGCTAAAATACGATGGAATTTTTCATCGGAATTCCGTTCAAAGCTGTCTTGCATACACTCCATCAGACCAAATTCCGACCGTCCAAAACGCGATGACGTACAACACGTACGACGTCACTATAAAGGGGGAGTTCAAACCCAACGGCGCCACTCTTTGGGCTACTTTTTCTGATTTCGTGTTACAGCGTGTTAGTAAAAGTTTGGTGTTAGCTGATTTGCGTTTAAAATAAATATTAAGACATTTTGGAGACCTGGCTTTAAAATAAAATACGAAGATTCATGAGATCACAAAAAACAAAGAAATACGTTTGTCAGAACTCGGTGTGAATATCCGCAGCGAAAAATAAAATTTGTTCTAACATTAGAAAGAAGAAAAGAATTGCGCTACATTTAACGATGCAATAATTTGCAGCATGATGAATGTGCTATCTCCATTACGAACGCTAGTTTTACCAGAACGAGCGCTCCCGTCTCCTAATTTAGTCTGAGCATGCGTGGATTTTTCTCCGATGGAGTTCCACACAGATGATCAGAATTTCCTATAGTTTTTTTTTCCCACCGGAAAAATTGAAAACAAGTTCTATTTTTTTACACCGATGGACTTGTTTCATCGGAAATTCCGATTGTGTGTACAGGGCATTAAAGTTTCTTGAATTCCTCCTAAAAAATAGCAGCAACTATCCTGGTACATGAAGGTGCCTAGGGACTCATGTGCCTTGGGCTTTATAGCTGTATATGTGCAGTGTGATATTGTATAACGCAGCCTCAGCCCTTTTAATCCAGGGAAACCTGTGAAATGATTGTTAGGTCTCAGGGAACCCCTGCTAAAAAAGTATTTTATTTACAGGTTTTGATATATTAGTAGTGATGAGCCGAACACCCCCGGGTTCGGTTCGCACCACAACCCGCGAACGGACCGAAAGTTCGCACGAACATTAGAACCCTATTAAATACAATGGATGCGAACGTTCGGATTCTAAAGTGCTAATTATAACGACTATTATCCATGTTATTGTCCTAAACAGAGTTTGGGAACCCGGGTTCTGCACCAGGGGACATGTATCAATGCAAAAAGAAGTTTTAAAAACGGACGTTTTCCGGGAGCAGTCATTTTAATGATGCATAAAGTGAAAAAAAAAAGTCAAATATTCCTTTAAATATTGTACCTGGGGGGTGTCTAAAGTATGCCTGTGAAGTGCCACGTGTTTCCCGTGTTTAGAACTGTCCCTGCACAAAATTACATTTCCAAAAGAAAAAAAAGCCATTTAAAACTACTTGCGGCTTTAATGTAATGTCTGGTCCCGGTAATATGGATGAAAATCTTTAAGAAAATCTTTAAGAAAAATGGCATAGCTACCCCATCACCCCCCCTACCCCAGTCCATTACCAGCCCCTTTGGGTCTTGTATGGATATTAAGGGGAACCCCGCACACAAAATAAAAAAGGCCCTATATACTCTGAACAGCCGTATACAGGCGGTGCATACAAGACAGGGACTGTAGGTTTGTTCTTATGTAGAATCTGTTTGTAATTTTGAACAGCTACATTGTTTAAGTGTCGCTCCAGCCCAAATACCTATTTTTAAGCTTTTTGGAAAACATAGGGAAGGGTTATCACCCCTGTAACATTTGTTTTGCTGTCTGTGCCCCTGTTCAGAACATTTCACCTCACTTTGCGTCCCAATGACAACTGTTTTTGAAATGTGGTGTTTTTATTGAAACAAGGATTGGTGATAAAGCATCAGTAGAGAGGAGACACCTTTCTCCCATATTTTTTCTTACAGGAGAGAATTTTCCTTCCAAGGGGTAGATTTCCTCTCACTTCCTGTTGTCTTCTTCCGTTTGCAAGTAGTAGTCGTTTGTAAGTTGGATGTTTGAAAGTAGGGACCTGCCGTATATACAGAATTTGGCCCCTTAGGTGTTGGTGTTGGCACAACACTGTAAGCACTCACAGTTACTCTTGGTGGGTGCTGGAACGCCCTGCTGTCAACTATTATATCAGGAATTGTAATAACATATAATTGTTGAACAGTGGTAGTAAAAATTGGGCCTTTGATGGTGGTGCTGGTGCCACAACACTGTAAGGCCTGACAGTTACTCTTGGTGGGCGCAGCAATGGGCCCTGCTGTGAATTATTAGATCAATAATTCTAATTGCATGCCCCTGTTGAACAGGGGCTGAAAAATTGGGCCTTTGGTGGTGGTGGTGGTGGTGGTGGTGGTGGTGGTGTTGACACAACACTGTAAGGCCTGACAGTTACTCTTGGTGGGCGCAGCAATGGGCCCTGCTGTGAATTATTAGATCAATAATTATAATTGCATGCCCCTGTTGAACAGGGGCTGAAAAATTGGGCCTTAGGCACTGGTGGCACAACACTGCAACCCCTCACAGATACTGTACTTGGAGCACAGCAATGAGGCCTGTTGCAAAGTATTGCATCAAAAATTGTAATTACACGCCCCTGTTAAACAGGGGCTGAAAAATTGGGCCTTAGCCACTGGTGGCGTCACCCATAAACCAAAATGATCTTCCAAGCTATCATCATTAATCGTATCATTGAGGAGGAGGAGGAGGATAGCCAGTCAACATAACAGCACAGGCACTCAGCATCAGCATCAGTCTTGAAGGGATGTGACATTTTAAAATCTATTAGTCTGTTATATCAGCATCAGGTGTGTGGTAGCTGGTGGTGATCCAAGACTGGTTCATCTTGATGAAAGTCAGTCGATCAACCGAGTCGGTGGACAGGCGCACCCTGTGATCCGTGACAAATCCTCCAGCAGCACTGAATGTGCGTTCTGAAAGAACGCTGGATGCAGGACAGGCCAGTAGCTCAATTGCATACTGTGCAAGCTCTGGCCAGTGATCCATCCTCAAGACCCAGTAAGCCAGAGGATTTTCGGTGGGGAAGGTGTCCAAGTCTGACCTTGCCCCTAGGTATTCCTGCACCATGTATATCAGACGCTGGCGATGGTTGCTGGAACCGATCATACTTTGGGGCTGCGGAATAAAGAATTGTCTGAACGCATCGGTCAGACGGCCACCTTCCCCACCGCTCCTTCTTTGACTGCCCGAAGCCTCAGCAACTCGTTGTCCAGGACCAGGAGTTTGTAACCTCCCAGTCTCTGGGAACGCGTTGCACAGACCTTTCTGCAAGGCCTCCCGGAGTTGTCTCATCCTCTGCTCCCTCTGCGACGGTAACATAAGGTCCGCAACCTTACCCTTGTACCGTGGATCAAGGAGAGTGGCCAGCCAGTAATGGTCCCTCTCCTTGATCCGAAGAATACGAGGATCCTTCCGCAGACTTTGCAGGATCAGGGAGGCCATGCAGCGTAGGTTAGCTGAGGCATTCAGTCCGGAGTCCTCTGGGTTACTAAGGACGACATGATCCGCCGCCACCTCCTCCCAGCCACGTACAAGTCCACTGGTTTCTTGGGACTGTAAATCATCCCTAAAAGACTGCTGCTGATGATGCTGAGTGCCAGCCTCCACCTCCATGCTGAAACAATCCTCCTCCTCCTCCTCCTCCTCCTCTTCCTGTGCGATGGGTGGGACAGAAGGAACACTGTCTGGGTAAAGGGGGCCTTGAGAGGCAAGGAAGTCCTCCTCTTCCTGCCTCTGTTCTGCCTCAAGTGCCCTGTCCATTATTCCACGCAGCGTGTGCTCCAACAGGTGGACAAGAGGTACAGTGTCACTGATGCATGCACTGTCACTGCTCACCATCCTCGTGGCCTCCTCAAATGGTGCCAGGACAGTGCATGCATCCCTGATCATGCCCCACTGGCGTGGTGAAAAAAACCCGAGCTCCCCTGACCCTGTCCTGGTGCCGTAGTCGCACAGGTACTCATTGATGGCCCTCTGCTGCGTGTGCAGCCGCTGCAGCATGGCCAACGTTGAGTTCCACCTGGTGGGCATGTCACATATAAGGCGGTTCTTGGGCAGGTTCAACTCCTTTTGCAGCTCAGCCAGGTGAGCACTGGCATTATAAGATCTGCGGAAATGCACACAGACTTTCCTGGCCTGCCTCAGGACATCCTGTAAGCCCGGGTACCTGCCCAAGAACCGCTGCACCACCAGGTTAAGGACGTGAGCCATACAGGGCACATGGGTCAGTTGTCCCTGTCGGAGGGCGGAGAGGAGGTTGGTGCCATTGTCGCAAACCACCATTCCTGGCTTAAGCTGGCGTGGCGTCAACCACCTCTCGGCCTGCCCCTGCAGAGCAGACAGGACCTCTGCCCCAGTGTGGCTCCTGTCCCCCAAACACACCAGCGCAAGCACAGCATGGCATCTTTTTGCCTGCGTACTTGCGTAGCCCCTTGAACGCCTACGGAGCACCGCTGGTTCGGAGGACAAACCACAGGAAGAGGCCATGGAGGAAGAAGAAGAGGAGGGGGTGGAGGAGAGAGGTGTGTCACAACCAGTAGTAGCATTTTGGAGGCGTGGCGGTGGAACAACCTCCAACACTAAATGTTACCACTAAAAAGTGATCAACTAAGTAAAACCAGAAAATATACTGTGCAAAACATTAAATGAACTGAACAACCAGGCAAATAGCTCTAGGAGTAATTCACAGTACTACAGATGGTTTTCAACATCAAAGAAATAATGTCCCATTTGCAACAGTGGTTGTAATATAGAAGGAAGGGAAAAAAATGCTTTAAAATAAAATAAAATAAAAGTCACCCAACATCCAACTTCTAGGACCAATAATGTTCGGTGAAATTCAACAGTTGGCTCAATAGCAGCAGAGATCAGAGGACCATGTGGGGAATAAAAAGAAAAAAACAACTTGTGAAGTACCGCTTAGGAACAGATTAACAATACGCTGTTATTGGGAAAACTCACAAGCCTTCAATGATAACCGAGCGTCAGTGTGTTCCGGGTTCACAACGGCGTGCGTTCCACAAGAACCGGAAGCAGCGTCACTGGTTCTTAGTGTTGACCGGAAATTTGTCAATGCATTTCGCCCCTCCTCCAGGGCATCATCAAGGATGGTCCTTGATGATGCCCTGGAGGAGGGGCGAAATGCATTGACAAATTTCCGGTCAACACTAAGAACCAGTGACGCTGCTTCCGGTTCTTGTGGAATGCACGCCGTTGTGAACCCGGAACACACTGACGCTCGGTTATCATTGAAGGCTTGTGAGTTTTCCCAATAACAGCGTATTGTTAATCTGTTCCTAAGCGGTACTTCACAAGTTGCTTTTTTCTTTTTATTCCCCACATGGTCCTCTGATCTCTGCTGCTATTGAGCCAACTGTTGAATTTCACCGAACATTATTGGTCCTAGAAGTTGGATGTTGGGTGACTTTTATTTTATTTTATTTTAAAGCATTTTTTTCCCTTCCTTCTATATTACAACCACTGTTGCAAATGGGACATTATTTCTTTGATGTTGAAAACCATCTGTAGTACTGTGAATTACTCCTAGAGCTATTTGCCTGGTTGTTCAGTTCATTTAATGTTTTGCACAGTATATTTTCTGGTTTTACTTAGTTGATCACTTTTTAGTGGTAACATTTAGTATTACACCCACTGCATTTCTGGTGACACCAATCACTGGTGTATAATCTTTTCATTAATAGTGTGTACCATCATCCCGAAAGGTTTAGATGGTTGACATTCACACATACGTTTGTATTGAGCACATTTATATTCGCTAGCGCTGCATTTTATAATTTTTTATCTCTCAAGGTGTTAGTGCCTTATGCTGTAGCAGCTGTGCATATAATAATTTCTTTTCACTTGTCATTTATTTTTGTATGTCTCCATAAGCGCGAGTTTTAGTTTTTGTTTATTTAACCTCCAACACTACTGCACCTTGTCCTGCATCCTTCCCAGCTGCCAAAAGAGTGACCCAATGGGCCGTGAAAGAAAGGTAACGTCCCTGTCCATGCCTGCTGGACCATGAGTCAGCGGTAATATGCACCTTACCGCTGACCGCCCTGTCCAGCGAGGCCAAGACATTGCCTTCCACATGCCGGTAGAGAGCCGGAATCGCCTTCCGTGAGAAAAAGTGGCGTTTGGGAACCTGCCACTGAGGAACCGCACATTGCACAAACTCACGGAAGGGGCCGAGTCTACCAACTGAAAAGGCAGCAGTTGAAGCGCTAGCAATTTAGCCAAGCTAGCATTCAACCGCTGGGCATGTGGATGGCTGGGAGTGAACTTCTTTCGACGGTCCAGCAGCTGGGGCAGGGAAATTTGCCTGCTAGAATCGGACGTCGGTGTACTGCTAGCAGAGTGGCCGCAAGTACTTGGCTGTGACACACCTAATTCTACACCTTCATTCCTCTCAGTGCAGGTTTCAGAGAGGACTGATGATATAGTGGGGTTGGAGATCCCAGCTGATGCGGTGCAAGGAGAGGTCCGCTTTGTTCTTTGGTGTGGGTCTTTAAGGTAGGCTTGCCAACGAGCTGCATGGCAGGTCAACATATGTCTGATCAAGCATGTGGTGCCCAAGCGGCTGATGTTTTGGCCACGCGATATACGCTTGAGACATATGTTGCAAACAGCAGCTGTGCGATCTGATGCACTCGCCTCAAAAAAGGCCCACACCAAAGAACTTTTTGAATGACGGGCAGAGGCAGCGCCCTGCACAGGCGGAGCTCTGCGGTGTGATTCCGTCGGTGTGCTGCCCATACGCTGGCCACCCAAGGGCATCCTGCCTCGTTGGAGATGTGCCTCCTCCTCATCCTCCTCCTCCTCCTCTCTCCTATTAGGCACCCACGTGGAGTCAGTGACCTCATCATCCCCTCCCTCCTCATCACTGGAGCCAATCTGGCAGTATGCTGCAGCTGCTGGAGCATGACTGCCAGATTGGTGTCCTTCTTGAGCATCCCCTCTCTCTGCTCTCACGCTACTGCCTTCCTCTAGCTGGGTATCATCATCAGATCCTTCGAAACACTGGGCATCCTCCTGGAGCATGTACCCAACACTGTGCTCAAACAGTTCGGGGGACTCCTCAGGAGGAGGACATGGTGGGTCTAGGGAAGGAGTGACTAATGATGACATTGATACCAGAGAAGAGGACGCTTTGGCAGCTGCTTTGCCAGTACCCTGAGCCTGGGTGAGAGAGGATGAGGAGGATGAGGTGGGCTTGGTCATCCACTCTACCAAGTCTTCTGCATGATGTGGCTCAACATGTCCAGCTGCCGAAAAGAAGGACAAGCGTGTCCCATGGCCACGTGCTGATGACAATGCACCGTGTCCACGACCAGCACTGTTGCCCCCAGACACAGAGCCTGCTTGCCCTCTTTTTTTGCCTCCTGACTGTCTGCCTCTCCTTGTTTGCCTTCCAGACATTTTAATGGATGGCCTGCAGGGAGATGGGAAAAACAGCAATAAGGGCTACCTTCAGGTGTATACTGTGCAGGAGGCTTAGCAACAAAGACACTGACACTGTCCCCTGCCTATCCTTCTCTGTCCCTAAACACAAGGATTTGCAATATGCTTCAGCAAGATTGGTTTAGCACAGAATAGCACACTGATAGTTTCCCTCACTGTCCTTCTCTGTCCCTACAAACAAGATTTAGCACAGAATAGCACACTGATAGTTTCCCCGAGTGTCCTTCTCTGTCCCTAAACTCAAGGATTTCAAATATGGTTCAGCAAGATTTGTTTAGAACAGAATAGCACACTGACAGTTTCCCCGAGTGTCCTTCTCTGTCCCTAAACTCAAGGATTTCAAATATGGTTCAGCAAGATTGGTTTAGAACAGAATAGCACACTGACAGTTTCCCCGAGTGTCCTTCTCTGTCCCCAAACTCAAGGATTTCAAATATGGTTCAGCAAGATTGGTTTAGGACAGAATAGCACACTGACACTTTCCCTCACTGTCCTTCTCTGTCCCTACAAACAAGATTAAGCACAGAATAGCACACTGATAGTTTCCCCGAGTGTCCTTCTCTGTCCCTAAACTCAAGGATTTCAAATATGGTTCAGCAAGATTGGTTTAGCACAGAATAGCACACTGATAGTTTCCCTCACTGTCCTTCTCTGTCCCTACAAACAAGATTTAGCACAGAATAGCACACTGATAGTTTCCACGAGTGTCCTTCTCTGTTCCTAAACTCAAGGATTTCAAATATGGTTCAGCAAGATTGGTTTAGAACAGAATAGCACACTGACAGTTTCCCCGAGTGTCCTTCTCTGTCCCTAAACTCAAGGATTTCAAATATGGTTCAGCAAGATTGGTTTAGGACAGAATAGCACACTGACACTTTCCCTCACGGTCCTTCTCTGTCCCTACAAACAAGATTTAGCACAGAATAGCACACTGATAGTTTCCCCGAGTGTCCTTCTCAGTCCCTAAACTCAAGGATTTCAAATATGGTTCAGCAAGATTGGTTTAGGACAGAATAGCACACTGACACTTTCCCTCACTGTCCTTCTCTGTCCCTACAAACAAGATTTAGCACAGAATAGCACACTGATAGTTTCCACGAGTGTCCTTCTCTGTCCCTAAACTCAAGGATTTCAAATATGGTTCAGCAAGATTGGTTTAGAACAGAATAGCACACTGACAGTTTCCCCGAGTGTCCTTCTCTGTCCCTAAACTCAAGGATTTCAAATATGGTTCAGCAAGATTGGTTTAGGACAGAATAGCACACTGACACTTTTCCTCACTGTCCTTCTCTGTCCCTACAAACAAGATTTAGCACAGAATAGCACACTGATAGTTTCCCCGAGTGTCCTTCTCTGTCCCTAAACTCAAGGATTTCAAATATGGTTCAGCAAGATTGGTTTAGCACAGAATAGCACACTGATAGTTTCCCTCACTGTCCTTCTCTGTCCCTACAAACAAGATTTAGCACAGAATAGCACACTGATAGTTTCCACGAGTGTCCTTCTCTGTTCCTAAACTCAAGGATTTCAAATATGGTTCAGCAAGATTGGTTTAGAACAGAATAGCACACTGACAGTTTCCCCGAGTGTCCTTCTCTGTCCCTAAACTCAAGGATTTCAAATATGGTTCAGCAAGATTGGTTTAGGACAGAATAGCACACTGACACTTTCCCTCACTGTCCTTCTCTGTCCCTACAAACAAGATTTAGCACAGAATAGCACACTGATAGTTTCCCAGAGTGTCCTTCTCTGTCCCTAAACTCAAGGATTTCAAATATGGTTCAGCAAGATTGGTTTAGGACAGAATAGCACACTGACACTTTCCCTCACTGTCCTTCCCTGTCCCTACAAACAAGATTTAGCACAGAATAGCACACTGATAGTTTCCCCGAGTGTCCTTCTCTGTCCCTAAACTCAAGGATTTCAAATATGGTTCAGCAAGATTGGTTTAGCACAGAATAGCACACTGATAGTTTCCCTCACTGTCCTTCTCTGTCCCTACAAACAAGATTTAGCACAGAATAGCACACTGATCGTTTCCCCGAGTGTTCTTCTCTGTCCCTAAACTCAAGGATTTCAAATATGGTTCAGCAAGATTGGTTTAGCACAGAATAGCACACTGATAGTTTCCCTCACTGTCCTTCTCTGTCCCTACAAACAAGATTTAGCACAGAATAGCACACTGATAGTTTCCCCGAGTGTCCTTCTCTGTCCCTAAACTCAAGGATTTCAAATATGGTTCAGCAAGATTGGTTTAGAACAGAATAGCACACTGACAGTTTCCCCAAGTGTCCTTCTCTGTCCCTAAACTCAAGGATTTCAAATATGGTTCAGCAAGATTGGTTTAGGACAGAATAGCACACTGACACTTTCCCTCACTGTCCTTCTCTGTCCCTACAAACAAGATTTAGCACAGAATAGCACACTGATAGTTTCCCCGAGTGTCCTTCTCTGTCCCTAAACTCAAGGATTTCAAATATGGTTCAGCAAGATTGGTTTAGCACAGAATAGCACACTGATAGTTTCCCTCACTGTCCTTCTCTGTCCCTACAAACAAGATTTAGCACAGAATAGCACACTGATAGTTTCCCCTAGTGTCCTTCTCTGTCCCTAAACTCAAGGATTTCAAATATGGTTCAGCAAGATTGGTTTAGCACAGAATAGCACACTGATAGTTTCCCTCACTGTCCTTCTCTGTCCCTACAAACAAGATTTAGCACAGAATAGCACACTGATAGTTTACACGAGTGTCCTTCTCTGTCCCTAAACTCAAGGATTTCAAATATGGTTCAGCAAGATTGGTTTAGAACAGAATAGCACACTGACAGTTCCCCCGAGTGTCCTTCTCTGTCCCTAAACTCAAGGATTTCAAATATGGTTCAGCAAGATTGGTTTAGGACAGAATAGCACACTGACACTTTCCCTCACTGTCCTTCTCTGTCCCTACAAACAAGATTTAGCACAGAATAGCACACTGATAGTTTCCCCGAGTGTCCTTCTCTGTCCCTAAACTCAAGGATTTCAAATATGGTTCAGCAAGATTGGTTTAGCACAGAATAGCACACTGATAGTTTCCCTCACTGTCCTTCTCTGTCCCTACAAACAAGATTTAGCACAGAATAGCACACTGATAGTTTCCACGAGTGTCCTTCTCTGTCCCTAAACTCAAGGATTTCAAATATGGTTCAGCAAGATTGGTTTAGAACAGAATAGCACACTGACAGTTTCCCCGAGTGTCCTTCTCTGTCCCTAAACTCAAGGATTTCAAATATGGTTCAGCAAGATTGGTTTAGGACAGAATAGCAGACTGACACTTTCCCTCACTGTCCTTCTCTGTCCCTACAAACAAGATTTAGCACAGAATAGCACACTGATAGTTTCCCCGAGTGTCCTTCTCTGTCCCTAAACTCAAGGATTTCAAATATGGTTCAGCAAGATTGGCTTAGCACAGAATAGCACACTGACACTTTCCCTCACTGTCCTTCTCTGTCCCTACAAACAAGATTTAGCACAGAATAGCACACTGATAGTTTCCACGAGTGTCCTTCTCTGTCCCTAAACTCAAGGATTTCAAATATGGTTCAGCAAGATTGTTTTAGCACAGAATAGCACACTGATAGTTTCCCTCACTGTCCTTCTCTGTCCCTACAAACAAGATTTAGCACAGAATAGCACACTGATAGTTTCCACGAGTGTCCTTCTCTGTCCCTAAACTCAAGGATTTCAAATACGGTTCAGCAAGATTGGTTTAGAACAGAATAGCACACTGACAGTTTCCCTCACTGTCCTTCTCTGTCCCTACAAACAAGGATTAGCACAGAATAGCACACTGACACTTTCCCTCACTGTCCTCCTCTGTCCCTACAAACAAGGTTTAGCACAGAATAGCACACTGACACTTTCCCTCACTGTCCTTCTCTGTCCCTACAAACAAGGTTTAGCACAGAATGACACACTGACACTCTCCCTACCTATCCTTCTCTGTTCCTAAACACAAGGAATCCAGGATTAGTAAAGGAAAAAAATGACACTGTCCCTGCCTATGCTTCTATTTCCCTTTTCCGGAACACACTACACAAGGCCGCCGCGCTGGCGGCCTTTTATAGTGTGGGGCGTGTGCTAAACCCCCTCAGCAATAATTGGCCACAGGCATCCTGCCTGTGGCCAATCATTGCTCTCCTCGCTGCCGGCGCTGTGATTGGCCAAGCATGCGGGGTCACAGTGCATGCTTGGCCAATCACAGCGCCTGGATGACACTGCGATGGCGTAGTGCATTGTGGGCCGTTCGCGTCACTCGAATTTGCCGCGAACGGCCCAAATCGTTCGATCTTCGTCGAACGATCGAACAGCCGATGTTTGAGTCGAACGTATGTTCGACTCAAACACGAAGCTCATCCCTATATATTAGCATGATCAGTAAGTTGTAATAAATAAAAAAAAGTCAGAAAAGAAACATACACTCTGAAAATTGTAGGTTCCCTTCTCAGTAGTTTTCAGTGCAAATGTGTCCCTCTGTCCATTAAAAAAAAATGCTTCTTCACATTGGAGGTCAGTGGGGAAAGGCCCCTTTACATTGGTGATTTGCGTAGAGTTGACCCCTTACATTGGATGTCAATGGGAAATTGCCTCCTCTCATTGGAGGTTATTGTAAGTGGGAGGTCAATTTGTGAATGCTCATTGTGCAAGGAACATCTAGCAACCTTTGTAGGATACGTAAGGTTTTGCAGAATGCTGGTAGAGAAACCTGATGTAAGGCACTGCTCTGTCTGACTGCTAGTCACATAAAATCTGAAGTGAGATTTAGTGGTGTCACTACTGTTCTGCTCACTGTTCTTCTTGCTGGAGACACCATTCTTCTTTCCTAAGCCTGCAGACAAGCATTCCACTGCTTCTGTCTTATCCATTCTCTGGATCTGTGATTTATGCACCTCTCCTACGGATACTTTATTATTGCTCTATCCATCTGTCGGGGGGGAAGCTTGAGATAGGAGAAAGCAAAGACCTGCCTCTACCAAGATGGCCACCTACACACATAGAATGTGGTACAAGCATGGGGAGTCAATAATGAAGACAAGACTAGTTGCAGGGAAACCGTTGGCAATACTGGTGGCTAATCCTTTGCCCTCTGCATGCCTTTTTTGGGCACATATTTCATAGATCAGTTAAATCCTTTTTAAAATAAATGTAAACCCTACATAACTGACTTTTTTAACTAAAGTACTGAGTTTAAAAAACATATTTTGTTGCATCTCAGTGCTGCTGATCTCATGCAACTTCTTTACAGTAACTTCCTGTTTACATGCAAGCACTCCAGCAATTGCTGCATGGAATTTCTCAAGTGGGGTTTACCTGACAACAGTGGACAGTGGACCGTACCTGAAAAATGTACACTGAAACAGCCCCTGGTGTCAAAAGCTCTTGTGACAGGGTGACAATGCAGGAGTACAATTGGAAGACAAGGAAAAAGTGTTGTAACCCCAGAACTGAAAATGCATAAACATGGACCTTTATGGCAGGATCACTATGTTTCTTTATTTTCTCTGGGTCATCCTGGCAATAAACACACTTCCTGCCTTATAGTGACAATGCATGTAGTGCGTACTGTATTTGTGGAGCAGCAGCATTGTCACGCTAAGTTAGAACTAAAGACCGCCCTCCCCCCTCCCGTGACATTTTGGAAAAGTGTTTTGTAGTCCACAGAGATAGCTGAGAGAAATGGGCTCCATTCACAGAACCAAATCGCATGCAGTATATAGGTGTTTTCCCAAATACTGCATGTGATCCTGAAAATGTCAATTCACTATTGCTTTATTTACCGCATGAAGCAAAAACACTTGGTAAATTCTGCATAAAACAGGAGTGACATTCAATTCACAAAAGGAAAAAAAATGCATGTAGTAAATTAGTAGTGGTCCTGGCATGCAATATTTAAGGAACTGATAACCACTGGCATTCCTAACAACAGGTCTGGTATAGATTTTTAGGGGAACCCTCATGCCAAAATGTGTTTAAAAATGGCAAGGGGTCCCCCAAAATCCATGCCAGACCCTTATCCGTGTATGAAGCCCAGCCCCCCCCTATGTGAATGAGTATGGGAAACATAGTACCCCTACTCATTCAGCAAAAAAAAGTAGGCCGTTTTTGACAAGTCCACTAATAAAAAAAAGAAAAACTAAAAAATTTCCCTTGGTGTAGATCCATCATCAATCACATTTTTTTCTGGTTGGTGGTGGTGGCAGGCATCGTTATTGATGATAGTTCTACACCGGGGGGACATTGTTTTTAATTTTATTTATTTTTAATAGAGGACTTGTTAAAAAATGCCTACTGTGTTTTTTTACACTACACCTTTTTTCTGGTGAATCAGTAGGGGTACCATGTACTCATTCACATGTTAAAGGGGGCTTCCAGATTCCAATAAGCCCCCCACCCACAAACCACCATCCGGGGTTGTGGGGAAGAGGCCCCACAAGCCCCCCCCCCATGTTGAAGGCATGTGGCCTGGTATGGTTTTGACCTGCTGTGCGGTAT
Source organism: Rana muscosa (assembly GCA_029206835.1). Classification (NCBI taxonomy): domain Eukaryota; kingdom Metazoa; phylum Chordata; class Amphibia; order Anura; family Ranidae; genus Rana; species Rana muscosa. Next base: position 747,420,575 of record CM055117.1, read on the forward strand.
CTTACTGCATACTTGGATGCGGTAAAATACAGCTTTGTGGATGGAGCCCATTGTAACTGATAACAGTCAGCAGAAGAACAGATTACAAAAAGTTATCAGCATCAACTTATTGCACTTATCATGCAGATATAATAGAGTACTAAATTGCATATTTAACAGACCAAATATGAGCAAATAAGAGAAATATATTTTTAGGGTTTAAAATAAATTTAAGTAATTTTCTTCACAAATTTGTTAAGATTATCATACAAAATGTACAAATATCTATGACATTGATGGGATATTCTAAATTACATTCTGGCACAAAATTACATTCAAAAAGCTTATTTTTAAAGCAGCAAATAGTTAATTGTCATAAAAAGAACAACTTGTTATAACAAATGTTAAAACATATTAGCATTTCTTTTTGTACTGACTTGATGTTTGTTGTCCTAAATGCGGTATTAAACAGTACTCAAACAGATGACAGCTGTCACACAAATTTGCAAGAAAGAGGAAAAAAAGAATAACTTATGAAGGCACACATGGGAGAATGTTTGAAATATTTTTTTCTTAATTTAGTAACTCAAGATACAATGTACATGTTTATGCAAAAACAGACAGAATTTTTTTATTTATGATCAAATATATCAAATTACTAGTAAAAAATATACTGTAAGAATTTAAGGGTTTCTGAAACCATTAAACACTAATATGAGTCATTAGTATGAATTGCTTATAGTGATGCCATGAACCCATAATTGGTATTTTTTTTCTCCTGATTTGAATTATTAGATTTCTTATGTTATTTTGTATTCATCACTGCAGGTAAAATGATTAGTAGTGCTGTGGACACCAGAAATAATTAAGTAATAGTACCCCAGCAGAGCCCAGATACATTCAGGGGAATTCATAAAGAGTGTCCAAGACACTCTTTAGAATTCCAATGTGCTGCTGCATGAGAAAAGTCAGTGCGGATGACAGATTCAGATTACCTGTTGAATTTGGGGTGCACGCCAAGTGTGGTCGTGTACTTAGACCAGAGTGTCCATACATACGCTCCATCCTCAGTGCAACTGTGCTTCCTTACTGCCGCTGCACAGACAGAGCAGCACCGGAGAGTTTTGTTAGAGCCTAATAATGATTCACAGACACTAGTCTCTCATCAGGTCCACTCTTCTTATGATTGACAGCAGGCAGTGGGTGGATCCTTGGCCAATAGACAACCTGCTACTGGCTATAGAATCTGCTCACTGCCTGCTGTCAATTCCAAGGTGATTGCAGATCTGATGGAGAATTAGAGTCTCAGATTTCCTATATGTGAAGCTGACAGTATCCTTAACCACTTCAATACCAGGCACTTATACACCTTCCTGCCCAAGCCAATTTTCAGCTTTCAGTGCTGTCCTAATTTGAATGACAATTGCGCGGTCATGCTACACTGTACCCAAACAAATTTTTTATCATTTTGTTCCCACAAATAGAGCTTTCTTTCGGTGGTATTTGATCGCCTCTGTGATTTTTATTTTTTGCACAACAAATAAAAAAAGAGCGAAAATTTTGAAAAAAACTATGTTTTTCTTTGTTTCTATAATTTTTTGGGTAAATAACTATGTTTTCTTCTTCAATGACGGGCACTGATATGGCTGCACTGACGGGCACTGATAAGGCGGCACTGATGGGCACCGATGAGGTGGCACCAATGAGGTGGTACCAATGAGGTGGCACTGATGGGCACTAATGATGGGCACTGATAGGCGGCACTGATGGGCACTGATAGGTGGCACTGGTATGCGGCACTGATGGGCACTCATAGGTGGCACTGATGGGCACTCATAGGCGGCACTGATGGGCACTCATAGGCAGCACTGATGGGTACTTATGGGTGGCACTGATGGGTACATATGGGTGGCACTAATAGGTGGCATGGAAGGGCACTGATAGGTGGGCACGGATGGGCACTGATAGGTGGCACTGATGGACACTGGTGGGTGCCACTGATGACACTGGTGGGTGGCATTGCTGGGCATCACAAAAAAAAATTGTGCCAAGATGGTGCCAGTCAGTGCCCATTTGTGGGCACTGATTGGCATAAGTTAGGCATATTATTATACATGTGGATGGCCATGGGGGACTTACGTGGCCATCCACATGTTAGGTGCTTCCCTGGTGGTCCTGGGCGGCATCCTGGTGGTCTAGTGTGGGCATCCGAGGGGGGGCTGCGCTGATAAACAATCAGTGCGAACCCCCCCTGTCAGGAGAGCCATCGATTGGCTCTCCTCTACTCGCGTCTGTCAGACACGAGTGAGGAAAAGCCGATCAACGGCTCTTCCTGTTTACATCGTGATCAGCCGTGATTGGACACGGCTGATCACGTGCTAAAAAGCCTCCGCCGGAGGCTCTTTACCAAGATCAGTGTAGCGGTGGGTCAGACTGACACACCGCTCCACCGATCGCTGCGATGCGCAACCCCCCCGGGCGCGCGGCGGCTGTTATCCTGCAGGACGTCAATAGACGTCCAGTCAGGATAACACAACCACTTCCCGGACGTCAATCTCCTATTGACCGGGCGGGAAGTGGTTAACAACCAGTGACAGAGAGAGTAGCAATTATGCTACCCTGCGGACAGGAACAAGCACTCTGCCTGTCTCTGTAAGCCAAGATAGAGTACAGGTAGGTCTTATTTACCTCCAATTTTGTTATCTACAAACTGGAGGTAATTATTTTCGAATTTGGTGCATTTATAATGCCACTATAAAAAGGGTGATAGGCATTTCTGAACATGGCACAGACCATTTTGAGGGTCATAGTGCTAAAAAAAAATGTTGTTTATGGTTTATGGAATTCTTCCAATTGTGTTTGCTTATGCCAACTTTTTTGTGCTTACCTCTACTCTGTTCATGAAAAGCTAAGTGCACCCAAAACCAAAATGTTTAATACTTAAACATTATTTAACTACCTGACCTCCATAAGGTTTTAACCCCTTCATGACCAGGGCATTTTTGCTATTCAGCACTGTGCTACTTTAACTGGCAATTGCTCGGTCATGCACCACTGTACCCAAATTAAATGTATATCTTTTTTTAACATCTCTAAAATGCCAGGACAGTACAAATACCCCAATTTACCTCTTTTTGGAAAGTAGACAGTCCAAGGTATTAAGTAGGAGGCCTGACAAGTTTTTTGAAGTTGTAATTTTTTTGTCACAATTTACAATTGGATTTAAAAAAAAATAACAGCTGCTAGCAATGGAGGAAACATACAACCTTCAAATTATTATAAAAACCAAAAAATGCAGTGCTAATAGTGCATTAAAAACAAAATAGTCCATAAATATAAAAAATAAAATATTAAAGTGCAATAGGCCTTCATTGGGAAAACATAAATCTAGTAATGACCAACTGGTGTATCAAAATAGTCAAAATGTAATGGTCCATGAAAGTGCAATGCTCCATTAAATATGTGGAAATGGAAGAAGTGGCCACTCACCAGACATAAGTGCTGTCTCAACCAAGAGAGCAGCTCACACATATTAAACACTACAAGCGCAAATGTGATTCTTCAAATTGATCCACTTCTGATGTTAATCATTGTCACCTCCACATCATATCATATCTTACCAAAGTTAAAGAAAAAAATCTCATAGTGTAGTTAATCAATAGGATAGTAAGGAGAATCACCCGTGATAGTGACGAATAATATTAGATCCGTGCATCACTCTGCCTTCCCCACATGCAATGAAAACTCACCAGAGGGAGCATGAAACCATGCAATATGAAGCCCACTATGCTCAACAGGAATGGTTAGATGGATCAAAGCAATGCCTCCAATATCCCCTTAATAGAGGACTCCCAGTAAGATGGTTTTAGGGGTAACTCAGCCGCTCACACCACGACATGATACCTCAGTGTGATGATGAGCCTTTCCACTGGTGGAATACTGTTTCGATAATAGGTGTCTTGTGGCTGCAGATGTGGAGAGAGTAAGCCAAGCAAATGCAAAATGTGAAGCAATCTTCAGAAACCAATCGAAAGACCATCCATGAAGTCAAATTAGATTTGTTTTTAATGCACTATTAGTGCTGCTTTTTTTTTTTTTTATATATACAACATAAACATATGACTGGTGTGATAGTGATCAGGGATACTGACTGGTAACAGAATGTAGAAAAAAATAAATAATAATAAAACATTTTTTAATTTTTTTTCTCTTTTTTTACATTTGATTTTCTTTTTAAAATGTTTTTTTTTACATATTGTCATCAGAGTAGTGCAGTGTCACCATAGTGACACTGTGCTACTCTGGGGGTGAACATGGATTTTTTTTACACTGTGATTGCTAGTAACAGTGATGATCAGTAATTGGCCCACAGTTATCACGTGGTACAGGGTGCTGGGCTTGGTCCAAGTACTATGTGATCACTGGTGATCAATCCCAGATCACACACAGTAGTAAAAAATGATGTCATATAATGGATTCCATTTATGAATGTTGTTTACCATGTGACATGACCAGAGAGCAATCAAGTGGTATCTGGGCCGCACCACAATCGAGGAGGGCATGTAGTGCCGTCAGCAAGTGGTTAAAGGATTATGTTACTTGAGCACTTGCTCTTTCTTGTTTTGTTTTTTTTTCTTGTCATTGTGTGTCTTCTGTTCTTGACGCTTATTTATAAAATATAAAGCAATGTAATAGCAAGTGGATATTTTGCATACAAAAATTAATAAGGCTTTATGTTTCTGAGGTAACACCCCTATTTTTTACGAGTCCAAGTTTTTACTAATCACCTGCAGTGATTTTTGTTTTTAAAGAGTTTTAGGTTTGCTGACCTAATGCATAAACAGCAGACCCTGAACAACTTTACCTTGTGTGATCTAATTTTCCTCTGCTATGGCCAATGTAGGAAAGAAAATCACCAGGACTGCTTGTCAGCTTAACAGCCAGGTCCCACTATTTGCTTCAAGACCAGAGAAAGCAGATCCCATGTAAATGACACTTCACTGATAGATGTGATGTAGTAATATTATTGTTGCATCAATTGTAGGTCAAATGAGTGCCCTTTGAGTTGCGCATACTGTATAATCATTTAAAACAAAACAGATTTTTTTTTTCTTTTTAAACTATATATCTAAATCCAGGAACAATCATGTAATATAGCAGTTTTCCAGTCAGATATCAGTTAAATGTGAGGGCTATCTTGGTTTTCTTTTTTAAACTTGTTTTACTTTATTTTTATAATCCTGATAGTAACACTGTCCAAGGGTGACAACGCTCATTTACTCATAACTGTAGAAGTGTTCTGAAATTACCTGAAGAGCTGAGAAAGCTGATAACATTGTTTACCATTTTAATTCAGTACAGAGGAAATTACAAGGGCACTACATTTCTACCAGGATCAACTGGTATTTTTGGGTTTATATTTCTGAATATTTTTTTAGAAGAAAGATATTATATAATTATATTATAAGTTTTTTTATATATATGTCTTAGCTGAAAAAAATAAATTAATGCAGCCACATCTAGGGGTTCTTGTGTTGAGACATACTTTACACTGGCCATACGCTAGTAAAGATTAGGTCAATTTTTATTTTTGACGAAATTTTGATTTTTGATTTCTTAGTGGAGTCAAATCTACGTTAATTTTTGACTATAATGAAAAAAAAATTCAAAGGCACAGGATGGAATTTTTTTTCCCGAACAAATTAGTTTCTAAAAGTGAATGTGGTTTTCATTTGGAAAAGTCCATTCATTCCAGAATTGAATGTTACAAGCAAACAAAATCTTTAAGAACTTTCAAGCGGCATTCTTCAAGTAATCAAATGCACTGAGAATTCTCACACATTTGAATAAAGGTTTGTTCCAAAATCTACTACTGTATGGCCAGCTTTACTCTTGTTATACTTTATTTAACCCTTATCACCCCTAATTAACTCCCCTTCTCCCTTTAGCTTTTTTTTTTATAAATGTGTTTTTTTTTTTATTTATATTGAAACTTTTCCAAAACTAAAAACTGAACAAAATGTAAAAACTCTTATTTTGATTGTAAAAAGTGACATGTTTTTAACAGAAATGTAATTGTAGTGTCATTAAAAACATGACAATCATCTTTGTCTTTAGATTCAAAGAAAAAACATGTTGTAAAGACCATATTTGTCAAAATAAAATCTTTTCTGTACCCCAAAAAATTATTTATGTATTTCTACAGCATCAAAATGATTTAAAAAAAAAACAACCAGGCCCATATCAGAAATGTAAAAATGTAAACATTCACCTGGTTTATAAGGGGTATGTATGCATGTTGTGGAACTGAAGTGGTTAAGCATATTATTTTAAATTCACTAAAGGAAGCTGCCCACAGTGGAAAATTCAGGCACCATTTCTAATAAAAAGTATTCATGTATGAGTTATGTCTTCATAGGTATTGGTGCAATTAGTGATTGTTGTTGGATCAGCTGGAATCAACTGCCACTAGAAAAAATATGTTTTACCAATGCTACCACTATGAATTATGTTACCGATACTGTAATGCCAGCAACAAATGTGAAGTACTAAAAAATTGCCACCTTAAAATGGGAACCTCACCTACCATGCTTACCGTAACTGTATTACTGTGACCTACTGTTACCAGTAGACCAAGAAGTCACCAAAATACTTTTATCTAACAAATTTATTAAGCAACTGACAGATTCAAACCATTAAAGGTACTTGTCAAGATAGGAAAAGCAGGCAACTCCATATCCAAATGTAAACGTTTATTGGTACATGTAAAAATATAGTGGCAACCTTAAAAGTCCATGGAAATACCAAACCTATAATACCTATTTAAATAAAACACAAACAATTTTTTGGAAAATATTGGCCACAGCACGTTTATTGGTGTATTCAGATCAATAAATAATAATAACAATATTCTGATCATTTTATTAATTCATAAAATCCATCAATTTCAACAATAAACTTAAAACAGCTCAGTCTTAAAGGACTCATACAGAATATTTTAAAACCAAAGTCCCCCCTATACTTATGCAGGGTGACAGACCACATAACGTGCTTAGCGACTAGGGAGGGGGGGTGGGCACTGGCGGGAATACCTGTGAGAAGGATCCTATATATAATAAGCCTCTTTCCAGAACATTCCACAGGGGTCACATGACTATTTGGGGTTTACCCAATCAGACTGTTCACCTTTAACCCCCCCCATACCTATTTGAAAACCTCCTAAAGGGGCCCTGTCCCTAATACATTAACCTGTGTATAACTTCCTATCATTATCTTATTATTTAAATCTATCCTATGTTTTATAAAGGGAGGGGCGACTGCATGCCCATGCTTGTCAGGCCCAAAACTTTAAGCCTTCCTAGTCCATTCTTTTTTCTCTTGTTCAGTTCTTTGTACATGTAAAAAGATACAAGGGTTGAAATAAAACACAACACTAATGAATTCCATTAACAAAAGGTAGCTGTGTCATTATGTTAAAAACATCAGAGAATAATCACTCTAAGTGTCCATGCTTCCGATTTTTTCTTCTTCATACCCTTTCTCTATTATTTTAGTTACTTGGCATTAACAAAGTGATTTTGAGATGTGTAGAAGAAATATATTGGAGGTAGGGAGTATGTGTATATAAAGTCCAGTTACATTTTTATGGTTATCCTTGACAAAGGGTATTAGGAAACACTGGGTAGTTATTTTCAGTATAATCTGCATAACAAGATTGTAACTTTGTGCTGCCCCCTTAACAGGAGTTGTGTGCTTCGACTTTCTGACTGAAGTTGAATTCCTTGCAAATATTTTAAAAAAATTACTTACATGTACTTTAAATGCAACTTGAATAAAAATAACATTTTGACTTGATATCAGCCTCTTGTAGCCCCTTTATAACAGTACTCAGACTGGAAGAATGGGGCAATTGGGCAAAGGGGACAAGAGAATGGAGAGATGACCACATGAGTTTGTTGCTGCAGCTCCACTGTCCAGTTACAGATTAGAGACAGGAAGACCTAGTTGTATTGCTTAACTGCAGAGAAAAATCAGGTCACCAGAAAGTCTGTGCTGTCAATACTGGCTTTTCTAAATCTAATAGGATGGGAAGAAATAAAATTTATTTGGCAGGTAAGACAACTCCCAAATATGTTTTTATTTGTGCATTTAGCTGATTTCCTGGAGTTCAGCTTTAATATACTTTCAGATTATTGCACCAAAGTAGAGCATGTTACCACAATGAAAGTGAAAGCACATTACCACAATGTGTGTGTTTCTATGGGCGGTGCGCTGCTGATAAACGCCACCCAACACACTGTATCAGCCAATGCATGCAACAACGCCACAATGCACATGCCATGGTGAGAAAGAAAGGGTTGTGTGCATTTCTGGTCAACTGAAAGGCATTGGTAGTCCATTTATAATACATAGGCTGCCTTAATGCAAGGCCTGTTAACACACAACATTGGGGTTGATTTACTAAAAGTTGAGAGTGCAAAATCTAGTGCAGCTGTGCAGTGTAACCAATCCACTTCTAACTTCAGCTTGTTCAATTAAGCTTTGGAAATATAACCTGGAACCTGATTGGTTTCTATGCAGAGCTGCACCAGATTTTGCACTCTCCATTCTTAGAAAATTACCGCTATAGTATTTATTAACACACTAAAGGTGAACGGATAAGTCTAACGGGGACTTTTATATTTACTTGTTGCTTTTTTTTACTATGTAATTACTCCATGTGCATTTACTTTTATACACAGCATTGTGGTACCTACAAATAGCATTTTATAATATTTTTGGCAGAGATTTTCTGTTATGCTTCATACTATTTCTTCTGCTGCTTATATTTTGACCACACAAAAGTGCAGTTACTCTTTCATGTCTATGTTATACATCTACACCCCCATGTTGTAATATTTGTGCCATGGTTGTGGTAATATGTTATGTTAGGCCATGTAAAATTAGAAGCAAGTAATTATATTGAGTGTTGTGTTTTTTTTTTAATTCTTATTCAATAGTTGTTTATGGTGAATTTGGTGATTGTGGTTCATTGGGATTTAGTTAACCGTATTTGCTATTATAATGTATGGAGCCAGGGATCATATTTATTTTTAATTATGTAGTTGTTCATAGTTACAGAAGGTGACCATGCACCAGCAGACTGAGAAGGCATATTTTTTCCAGATCTTAAAGAATTATGTTAAGAACATATTCAGAGGGATATTATATATTCTGCTGCATTTATTTTGTCCCAAAACTGCTACAATGGATCCTATATTGTCAAATTCAGCCTTACAGCATGTAGTAATGAATCCTTCTAAGTACATCCTTCCTACACTAGCCAATGGCTCCACAAAATTCACTAAAGTTACTTGGTGTTAAAGCCATTTACCAACCAAAACTAAATTTTTCTGCTTTGGATAGGGAGGGGAATAGTAAGAATCTCTGTTAGGTCTTTATTGCTATTTGTTTTCACATTGTGAAGAATTGCAAAATACTTCCTGTATGGTCACTGACATAAAGTGAGAAAATTGTTTTTACAAGGCACACGCAGCAAAAAAAAACAACTTTTTCTGATCAGGGAATAGTTAAAACTTTTTCAGTTTTTTAATCCTGTCCATCACCCTCATGATATACCTCTACCCTGAATATGCATTCACATTTACAAGGACTGTACTGAGCTGTCTGCTTTCTCCATAGAAAATGAAAGGTCCATTTACTCTTGCACAGATATTTTTCAACTAATTGGTAATCCCTGAACCAAGTAAGTACTTCAAAGGGTCAGTAACATTACATTTACGCAATCTCTGGGCCACATTAGATCAACGATCCTGCCACTGATGACAATTTGAAAGTGACTGGATTGTTCACAGGTCACTTACCTTTTTCTATAGAGTTACTCCTTCACTAGCAAGACAAAAATGATGCCAATCTCTAGCTGCTCCCTCTCTAGCAATTGAAATCCTGCAATGTTCAAGGCCAGCAAAGGAGTGATTTCTTTAGGGTAAGTGATTTTATTTCCTGGGTGATTCTGCTGCTGGTGATGTGTTGCCAACATCAGATTTGTAAATTTGGTATGGCCATGGGGATGTCCTACATGGACAAATCTGTTATGGCCTCAATGGATCAGGCTGTGTATTGTCACACTTAGCACTCATGTTTCCTGATTTCCATCATCTCATTGTGTGTTAACTTACAGAATTAAAAAAGCAGAAGGAGAAACATATCAACCAGCAAAAACAAAAATAAATTCCTTGAGCATGTACTTGAGCACAAAGAAAAGATTTGAAAGTCTTTTCAGACAGCACAATCCATCTTGCTAAAATCCTAGACGAATCACAAAATAAGTGCCCCTGCCCTACTTTCAACAGCAATGAATCATCCTCCAGAGGTGGTCCTGTAATGAGGCACAATGAAAGGCCCATCTCCAACAAAAGGTTTTAAGATGCAGCAAACTTTGCTAGCAATTACAAGGGTGTAATTTATAGAAAACAAAATCTTTAACATTTTATTGCTGCCACTTTCTGAACTTGGGGACTTGTAGTTTCTCTTTTTTAAAAGCATGGAAATAGATGAAATTACAAGATTTTCATGTTCAGTAAATCTTTCATCTTTAATCATATATGCTTTGCATTTGACGTTGATTTGTGTAGGCATTGAGAAGATGTGTCATTTTCATTTTCACTTCAGGTGTCACAATAACTTAAACCAACATCCACTGTTACATACACCATAATCTCTTCAAAGATAAATTTAACATGAATCACGTCCAATTTACTGCCTGTCTTTATAGCATTGAAACTGTCAGCGCACCAGAGCACTTCATATCAGAAGTCTTATGCCGCGTACACATGATCGGTTTTACCGATGAAAACAGTCCGATGGACTTTTCTCATCGGACAAACCGATGGTGTATGGGCCCCATCGGTCTTTTTTCCATCGGTGAGAAAAAATAGAACATGTTTTAAATTTATCCAATGGAAAGAGAAATTATAGCAAATTCCGATCGTCTGTGTGGAACTCCATCGGACAAAAAAACACGCATGCTCAGAATCAAGTCGACGCATGCTCAGAAGCATTGAACTTCATTTTTCTTGGCTTGTCGGAGTGTTTTACGTCACAGCGTTTGGGACGGTCTGATTTTTGACTGATGGTGTGTAGGAAAGACTGATGGAAGTCAGCTTCATCGGATTTCCGATGGAAAAATCTATTGGATAAAAATCCATAGGAAATCTGATCGTGTGTACAGGGCTTTAGGGGTATCTAGGCCCATAACTCTGGGAATTATTAAGGTACTCCCCTAAGGTGAGGTAAGTGGGATCTGTTATCAGTCAAAAACGTAACCATGCACTCCTTCCATGCCAAGCCTAACTTGCCTTAAACTGATATTTCTTTACTTAAGAGCTGCCCGGAAAAACTTTAGTAGTAAATTGCTGTTCTCTTTTAGAATGTTTCCCTAAAAATTTCAAGATGAAAGTGAGAGATGGTTTTATGTTTCATGTACTACAGAGAGCTCATTGATCTCTCCATATGCCCTGAATCCCGTTTTTCCTTTAGGTTATTTTTTTCACTGAATATAGCACTATTAACTAGTGGAGAGAGTAACGCTGGATTCACACTAGTACGAATTGGGTGTGGGTTTCTCCGCATCCAATTCGTATGTCAGGAGATTGTGACCGGCTCTCTATGGAGCTGGTTCACACATCTCTGCAGTGTGCCAATTGCACAGAAGCCCTGTGCGTCTTTTGGTCCATTTCAGGTCTGAATTCAGCCCAATTTTCGGGCTGAGACCGGACCTGAAACAGTGAATACGCACCGGACTCCTGCTGTGAGCCGCTTCGTGCTGCGGTGTAAACCCAGCCTAAAAGAGGGAAAAAGTTATCACAATTTCTAAACTTTGAGGCATAGGACTGCTCCATCAATCCTGCTGTCCCATACTGTACATTTATGGTCCTATTAGATTGGACTAGATTAATAAAAAGGAGTATTTTATATTTAAATGTTCCTTATCTGGCCATCTTTGAACAGCCATGGGTAAATCCAAGAGCTGAACTAAAAGTGAATGGCCCCTCGACGGGGTGCTTACCACCTTTTCCTACCCTCTCTGTTCTGTAGAGCTTATACTTTTCAAATGTATTGTTCTGTATTTTCTGTATTTTTTATCTTTCCATTTGGTAATATTAGTAGCCCGATATTAACAATGGCTGTAAGTTTATGCTCTCCTACTGTTATAATCTCACTCGTTATTATTATACCACACTCCTACTCTTTTTATGTAGCATACAATGTAATAATACTACTTATCTAAATAGTCTTTTATTGCAGACGCTCGTAGGGTATTATGTATCTACATGAATTTTATGATGGCCAATGGTCGCTATAATATAATTTCACTATACTATCAGATTCTGTAACATTTATGTATGCACATTGATATGCGTCACTGTGTTTCAGTCTGTAATCTTGTGTACACTTACAGTAAATGTTCAATAAAACTTTATGGAATTAAAAGTGGAGGGTTCAGGAGTTGCTGAGATGAATCACAAGACTCAATGTTGGGTTACATATAGCATTTCTTTTTTTCTACAGACTCTGCAGTCCAGTGGTAACTAATTATCATGGAACATGATTTATTTGAAAAGAATAAGCTCATACAAAAGGGACATTGTTCACTTGCACCTAGGGCAGAGTGTCCTCTAAATAAAGCGTTGAGTTTTCTATGCAACGCCTATCACTTTTATTATTAAAGTTTAGCGGTTTGAATGTTGATTGATTTCTTTGAGTTCTTTGCACAATTCTTGCTTGAGCTACCCAGTACAGACCTCTTTTTAAATGACTTGAAGTAAAAAGTTAAACCATCAAAATATTGAGACATCCTGTAGATAATCTGAGTTTAAAAAAGAACATACTAAAGACCTGTGTAGGACAAACTCCATATCAAGTATGTACAGTATCGTGTAGGAATAACAAATGTAGAATAAATTCTACGGTGGCAAGTATCATTACTATACAAGCTATGTTGGACTAGAATGAGTGGAAAGACTACGTTGCAATATGTTTAGTTTTTTTTTAACTGTAATGATCAAATAGAAAAGCTGCACAATATTCTACTTTTGCTATAACATCCTCGGGAAAACAGAAACCTTTTAGTGTGTATCTCACATGATATATACTTTAGGGGTTGCTCCCAGCAGGTTAGCTGCACCTGTGTTGGCGTGGAATATTTTTTTACAGTTAGTATCTATTATATTTTGAGCATGTGTTGCAGATATCCCATGGGTGCCTTTTATCAGCAAGAAAACTCCAACTATTATTAAATAGCAAAACAAATTGCTAGCAGAAATTTGTGCAGCAAACAGACGCCTTAGAGGAAAAACTGGCCATCCTGCATAGTAAGTCACAAAGCAATATCACAGGTACCTTAACCCCTTTGTGCCTAAGGGTAAAACAAATCTAAATGTGTAAGCCCAATTTTGTGACTTTGACATGTGTTAGTAAAAGGGTACAAAATATCATCACAACTACTTTTTACAGGACAAATTGGCTTTCATTTGGTGGTAAATGGTAATGGATGCCTCCTGCTTTTTTTTTATTACCAAAGAACAACGGGCTCATAATAGTAAAACAAATAATTTTTTTAAATGTAGCTGTATATTTCTTGGTACTACCATAACCTACAACCAAAGAACAACCCAAAATAAATTCTCCTGCTTCTGACGATCGCAGTGATATCACATATGTGTACGTTAGGTGTTGTATGTACCGGTAGTACAGCCCAAAAACAATAGTGCGCATTTAGCTTTTTTTATCCTACCTAAAACATACTGACATTGATATTATTATTTTTAAATACTGACCCTGACCTTGACCTTTGACCCTGACCTTGACCTAAACACTGACCCTGGCACTGACCTAGATCAAACCTTGGTCTAGGTTTTTTTTGTATTCTTTTATTTTTATTATTTAATTTTTATTTTTATCACACACTTTTTTTCTGTGCAAGGATAAAGAGAGATACAATTTATCGCTCTCCTCAATTCACAGGAAAAAAAAACACGATGGCGGAACTCCCGATTCAGGGTCACCTGATCATTGTGATAGCCTCTGATTGGCTTTTACAGTGATCAGGTGATCCTGAGCCAGGAGTTACAGGTCCCGTTCATTAGTATGGGGCATAAGGCTCACAGTTAGACCCTTTCTCTGTGCTTGGAGCGTGCCATGCAGCGCACTCCCAGCACAAAGGGAGGTATGCAAATATGCAGCGCCATGGCAAAAACCCCAGTGCAGTGTGTTGCACGTTTGTCTGACATCGGCGTGAAGGGGTTAAACATTCCCTAGAAGGCACACCAGCCACAAAATGCGATCCATTGCCATCCAAAAATGAGTCAATTTCAAGCATAATACCATACAGCTGCACAAAGAATCCTTTACAAATTACTTTGAGTAAAAGTAGTAAAATTCCCACTGGTACCCAAGGATATACACTGTATTTAAAGCTGAACTCCATTCTTCCCTTCAGTCTTGCATGGTTGTACAGGCTCCTCTCTTGTTCTTAAATTGCTACTTACTTTTATTTTGCTACATATTGTGAACATCTCACGCTGTGCATTAGATGCTGCAGCAATTCAGGTATAGCCCCCATCTAATTTCCTGGCTGGAGGAAGCATCGTCTAACCCTTTCCACCCCAGCCTTACTGTCTTTGGCCCACCCCTTTCGTTCATTGGATTTCAATTTTTTGCAATCCTGGAGGCTCAGAAATACATGTGGACATTATCTGGTGTGATCTGCATGCAAATGCAACCTGCCTAGGGTCACCCACTCCTCTCGACTAACATCAAGGCCTTTGTAATATTTGCATAACTCCTCCCAAGAGCCAGTCCACTGCTTGCATCAGGGCTAAAGCTGGATAAACACTATACACTTTTCTTTAGATTTTTTTTTCCTTTAGATTTACCAAAACCATATAATATAAGGGCAAATCTTAATAGTTTCAAATTGTATGCAATCAGGCAGCCCCTTGCACTACATGGTTTTGATAAATCTAAAGGAAATCGGACAACAAAAGTTGTATAGTGTGTTTGGGGTCTAAGGGCTCTCAAGAGAAGTACTGAGACAAGGTGTTGTGATGTTATCAGATAGCTATGTACAGCACCTAACTAGACTCTACCACCAGACATTATCTGTCTGCATTGCACAGAGAATCACACAGATCCAGTAATGACATCGCTGGTTCTAAAATAGAGTTTGTAATGAAAAGTGGAAAGTTTTTTTTACAAAATGTATTAGCATGTGTATGGGGAAGGGGCAGAACTAGGTAGGGAAAAATACGATATAAGCAGTTTAAACTGCAGTTTAAAAAAACAAACACATACACACAAATAACAGACATGCTTCATTGCCCTCACTTTGTTATATGACACTTGCCATTGTCAAACCTATATAAAGTATGCACAAGAAGTATGTTTGTTATAAATAAACTGTTAAAATCACATTTACAGTGGTTTTAGAATATGTCTGTGATAGTTATCCCATTAGTTGGCCAACTAATGTGATTTTGTATGGATACTGTGTAACCAGTTGAATTATGAAAATCTACATTTGCAATATGACAATAACCCTGACAAATATGTTGTATTATAGATGTTCATCTTTTTGGACATTTATAGACTAGACAGCCAGCTAGACCCCAGCCTTCACATTTTACAGAGCAGTTTAAGCCAGCTTTCTTTGCAAAGTAACTTTTCCCTGACAGTTATTCTA
This sequence comes from Rana muscosa, assembly GCA_029206835.1. Classification (NCBI taxonomy): domain Eukaryota; kingdom Metazoa; phylum Chordata; class Amphibia; order Anura; family Ranidae; genus Rana; species Rana muscosa. Next base: position 747,436,296 of record CM055117.1, read on the forward strand.
TGCATTAAAATTCAAGCTTGTCAAACAGAGTTATTGGATGTGATATTGACATTTCAGTCACGTTGACCACCGTTTCGCAGGACGCATTGAGGATAGAGTTGTAAAAAATTTCACACTGGACTACACTAGCATCTAAAGTCTGCTAAAGGATCAATAATCATGTTGGCTGATCAGGGCTGCTTAGAAATAAGTGGATGGAAGCTAGTAGGTTGGCTGTATATGAAAAATATTGTCTGTAATCTATACCTGGCTGGGATTAAGAAGCAGGAGGGCTTTACACAGAGCTGGAAGCTGCAGCTTTTGTTGCTCAGTAAAAATGAAAATCCGTGTTGGACTATTATTCTGGTAATTTTTAATTGAAACAAATTTAAATAATGCTTACAAATTTAAATATTGCTTAAAAAAAAGAAAGAAAAGGAAAGCACAAAGAAAAAAGTGACAGTACATGCATCACATTACAACAACATGATGAAGCATTGTCACAATAAAAAGAGCAATAGCATCTCAAGCCAGCAGATTTTTAAAAGTGCTGCATTCTGGGGGTTTCACTTTAACGTAGAATAGAGTAAGGGAGGGTTATAACCTCTGTCTGTTTTTTTTTTGTCACCTGCGTCACCTGGGTCCTATTGTGAATATTTTCATTCACTTCCTGTCCCATAACCAAAAGAGGAAGTGAGGTAATCCTTGGTTTTCACCAGGGTCACCAGAACTAGTCTCTCCACTGGAATATTCCCCCTCTAAACCTGTTCTGGAGGCAACCCCAAACGTAGTATTCTTCTTCACTTTAACTCTTAAGCCTCATACACACGGACAGGTTTCCCGACGGGAAAACTGCGAGGAGAGCTTTTGGCCGGGAATCCCAGCAGTGTGTATGCTCCCTCGCAGTTTTTCCGATGGGAAAACTGCCAAAATCGGCCAGCTAAAAGAAGAGAACCTGCTCTCTTTTTTCCCGGCGGGTTTCCCGACTGACTTTTTCTTGTCAGAAAACCCGACTGTGTGTAGCAGAAAACGGCCATTTTTGGCCGTTTTCCTGTGGGGAAAAACTCTGATGGAGCAATATACACGGTCGGGATTCCCGAGGAAAAGCTCTCATCAGAGTTTTTCCGACGGGAAAACCGAGCGTCTGTACGGGGGAAAAGTAGAGAGCAGGCTCTCGGTTTTCCCCTCGGGATTTCCGACGGATCTTTTCTTGTCAGGAATCCTGGTCGTGTGTACTAGGCATTAGTGTTAACAATCACCAGGAATATTAGAGAGAGTGCATCTCCATAATGGGCACACAGATAGTAAGAAAAACCTGACAATTGTTTTAATGCCTTTCCTGCCTACCTATAACTAAAACAAATTTTGCCTTTTGTTATATTTTAAGGCATGGAAATAATTTTAAAGACAACTGGGGGTTGAGATGTTCGATAATTTAAATTACCAGCATGTGTTTGATAAAGCTATATTTGAACCAGGGCTGATATATCAAGTATTCAAGGAATGTAAAATTTATTTTTCAAACTTGGGTTCCCCTATTGAAAAAAGGGGGGAGTGTTAACCTTCAGGAAACTTTGAGATCTTTTCCTTCTCATATACTCAAAACTGAAATTATATCTACATGATTAGAGAGGTATGCAAGAACACCCATTAGAAAATGTAAAATGTATTGGGCAAATTTGTAAGAAATTATATACAATACCACTTGGGGACAATATATAGAATACCCCTGGGAGGATTGTATACGTTGCAAGGTCAGAAAGATATAAGAAAAGAGATGAAAGATGCATTTTTTGCACAAACATAAATTTGATGAAACCTGCTTTAAGTGCCAATTTGGGGGGGTGTATTTAAAACGAATAAAGAGGGACTATATGCTCCATTCACAGAATCAGATTGCATGCGGTATGTAGGTGTCCAGACACATTTTCCCTAAATACTGCATGCGATCCTGAAACTGTCAATTCACTATACCATTCTGAAGTATTTACTGCACAATGCTGAAAACACTTGGTAAATAGCACATGAACAGGCGTTAAACTCAATTCCGCCAGGCACCCGCGATCGCTCGTGACAGAGTGAGAACCGTGATCTGTGTGTGTAAACACACAGATCATGGTTCTCTCAGTATGAACACCAATCTCTCTCTCCTGCTAGTAAGTACCAACCCCCCACAGTTAGAACACACCTAGGGAACACAGTATACCCCTTGATCGCCTACTAGTTACATAGTTACATAGTTAGTCTGGTTGAAAAAAGACACAAGTCCATCCAGTTCAACCATAAAAAAATAAAAAAATATATAATATCATACAATCCCATATACCCAATTCTATACCCACAGCTGATCCAGAGGAAGGCAAAAAACCCCAGCAGATCATGATCCAATTTGCTACATTAGGGGAAAAAATTCCTTCCTGATCCCCCGAGAGACAATCGGATTTTCCCCGGATCAACTTTACAGTACCTATAAATGTTAGTACCCAGTTATATTATGTACGTTTAGGAAAGAATCCAGGCCTTTCTTAAAGCAATCTACTGAACTGGCCAGAACCACCTCTGCAGGGAGTCTATTCTACATTTTCACAGCTCTTGCTGTGAAGAAACCTTTCCGTATTTGGAGATGAAATCTAATTTCCTCTAGATGTAAAGAGTGCCCCCTTGTCCTTTGTGCTGACCATAAAGTGAATAACTCAACACCAATTTCACTATATGGACCCCTTATATATTTGTACATGTTGATCATATCCCCTCTTAATCTCCTCTTCTCAAGAGTGAATAAATTCAGTTCCTCTAATCTTTCCTCATAGCTGAGCTCCTCCATGCCTCTTATCAGTTTGGTTGCCCTTCTCTGCACTTTCTCCAGTTCCTCAATATCCTTTTTGAGAACTGGTGCCCAAAACTGAACTGGTGCCCAAAACTGAACTGCACATTCCAGATGAGGTCTTACTAATGATTTGAACAGGGGCAAAATTATATCTCACTCTGGATTCCATACCTCTCTTAAAACAAGAAAGGACTTTGCTCGCTTTGAAAAACGCAGCTTGGCATTGCATGCCATTATTGAGCTTATGATATACCAAAACCCCCAGATCCTTCTCCACTATGGATCCCCCCAGTTGTACTCCCCCTAGTATGTATGATGCATGCTTATTCTTAGCCCCCAAGTGCATAACTTTACATTTATCAACATTAAACCTCATCTGCCACATAGTCGCCCAATTAGACAGAGCATTGATGTCGGCTTGTAAATTGGAGACATCCTGTAAATACATTATTCCACTGCATAGCTTAGTGTCATCTGCAAAGACAGAAATGTTACTTTTGATCCCAGACCCAATATCATTTATAAAGATATTAAAAAGTAAGGGTCCCGGGACTGAACCTTGGGGTACACCACTGATAACCTTAGGCCATTCAGAGTAAGAATCATTAACCACTACTCTCTGAATTCTGTCTTTTAGCCAGTTTTCTTAGTTTTCACAGATGCTCAATAGGGTTTAGGTCTGGAGACATGCTTGGCCAGTTCTTTACCTTTACTCTCAGCTTTTTTAGCAAGGCAGTGGTCGTCTTGGAGGTGTGTTTGGGGTCATTATCATGTTGGAATGCTGCCCTGTGGCCCAGTCTCTGAAAGGAGGAGATCATGCTCTGCTTCAGTATTTCACAGTACATGTTGGCATTCATGGTTCTCTTAATGAAATGTATCTCCCCAGTGTCGGCAGCACTCATGCAGCCCCAGACCATGATACTCCCACCACTATGCTTGACTGTAGGCAAGACACACTTGTCTTTGCACTCCTCACCTGGTTGCCGCCACACACGCTTCACACGTCTGAACCAAATAACTTTATCTTGGTCTCATAAGAGCACAGGACATGGTTCCAGTAGTCCATGTCCTTAGTCTGCTTGTCTTCAGCAACCAGTTTTTGGCCTTTTTTGTGCATCATCTTTAGAAGAGGCTTCCTTCTGGGACGACAGCCATGCAGACAAATTTATTGCAGTGAGTGGCGTATGGTCTGAGCACTGACAGGCTGACCCCCCACCCCTTCAACCTCTGCAGCAATGCTGGCAGCACTCATATGTCTATTTCCCAAAGGCAACCTCTGGATATGACGCTGAGCATGTGCACTCAACTTCTTTGGTCGACCATGGAGATGCCTGTTCTGAGTGAAACCTGTACTGTTAAACCACTGTATGGTCTTATCCAACGTGCTGCAGCTCAGTTTCAGGGTCTTGGCAGTCTTCTTGTGGCCTAGGTCATCTTTATGTAGAGCAACAATTCTTTTTTTCAGAGACTTCTTTGCCATAAGGTGGCATGTTGAACTTCTAATGACCAGTATGAGAGAGTGAGAGCGATAACACCAAATTTAACACACCTGCTCCTCATTCACACCTGAGACCTTGTTATACTAATTAATCACATGACACTGGGAGGGAAAATGTCTTATTGTGCCCAATTTGGACATTTTCACTTAGGGGTTTACTCACTTTTGTTGCCAGCGGTTTTAGACATTAATGGCTGTGTGTAGAATTATTTTGAGGGGACAGCAAATTTACACTGTTATGCAAGCTGTACACTCACTACTTTGTAGCAAAGTGTCATTTCTTCAGTGTTGTCACATGAAAAGATATAATAAAATATTTACAAAAATGTGAGGGCGTCCATCTCAGGCACCTTAAGCCTGGGGTGAGGTACTACACCGGAGGCCTGGGGCCTAGGACCTTTGACTGGGCTCCGCAAGGGTGGAGATACTGTATGTATATATATATATATATATATATATATATACATATATATATATATATATATACTGTATATCATATGCAAAGTACATAATATTATGTATAGATGGTGTTGTGATGAGTAAATAGATAGCCAACATGTCAAGCCTTAAATTTGTGCATTACCTAGAAAACAATAAAAAACCCATGCTACTCCTACTCTTTCTATGTAGTACTATTGCTCATAAGTGGTCACTAATCCACTTAATACAATCCAAACCTCATCCACACAGTGCTATACACAGTACATAAAATAATATATACGAAAAACACACTAAGTCCATGATAAGTGCTTGATGCATACACAGTCCACACTATACACTCCAGTTTTGTTCATGATTTTCCACTGTAACATGTTCACAACTTCATTCATAAAGTAATCATGTGCTTTAAAGTACTCCGTATCCCCTCAAGTGTTCCCACACTCATCAGAAATGTTTGACTCCTGCATAAAGCATAAGAGTCAAAAATGTTTTTTAAGAATTGTTATCCCTCCTGGACTCTCTCCTCCACTCCACCATGCTCAACAAGACCCCTCTTTCCACCTCCAAAAGTTCTCCCACTTGTATTTATGTAATTATGGGGTCATCTACTCTTAGGCAGTTATTTAGATCAAAAGGGGAGAAGAGGCCATCATAATGTACTATTTTTTATTACCCATGGCATTAAAATGGTTACACTCACTTAAAAACATCCAGCATCCTGGGGACGGCCAGTTGGAGTGGTGAAACATGTTGGGCAGTTATTTCTGGTAAGGGCAGATCAGCAAACAGATGTTCTCTGGTTTCCCTTACCTTTAAACCACATGCCAGTCTTGGGCCAGCAGGTGGGATAGCAGAGCCCAGAAAACCTGGAACAAGCATCCAGCAAGTAATGTCAATACTCCTAACCGGCATACTTGGTCCGGGTTGTTGATTCAAGAAATATAAAAAGTCATACGATCTACATGATGATGATAACTATATTTTTCTGTCTGAATTCCAATGGGAAAATATGAAAATGACTGGTAGGGACTTAAACCACACAAATAACTTTCCAATAAAAGACATGTTTACAGGTCAAATGTTTCAAAGTTGATATCTGTTTCCATGTCAAAAACAGTAGAACAGAAAATCTTTTGACCATTGTCTGGCACAGAGGGATCAATATATAATTGTATTTTCCTTATACCATACAAAAATGTTATCAAGGTTTTAAAACTTCCTCCTGCGTAGACTAAAAGTTTATTTGTTCAGTATATTCTTTGTCTGGTATAACATAAATAAGTGACCGAATAAATTAAAGTGTATGGAAACCCTAACAAATTAACCTGTCTGCTAATTATATTAATGGTTTTGTTATATCTGTTCGATAAATGCAAAAAATACCTGTTGATTTTGCCAAAAATATTGTAAAGCCGATAAGTTCCTGTCCTAGCTCCCTATGCACAGGAATGAGTTATCTAGATGAAGGGGGTGGGCATGGGAATGAGGATAGGCCTATGCTCTTTGTATTGCATCACAAATTAGGTAGGCAAGACTGAAAACACATGGCTTGGAATTCAGAGTTAAAAATAAACTGTGTTGTCACACAGGACAAACACATGCAGGAGGAAGTTAGGAGGGCACTCTATTTTTGGCACAGCAACACAACAGGTATTTTTGTGTGCCTGCAATGTGTTTAACCCTTCTCTATCACTGATGTAAGGCTAATGTCGGCATTGGCCAATTCTATTGGAAGAAGATCCACATTTAAAATCTACACTTCCACCCAAACCCAGAGCGTTTCAAATGCCTCTGCCAGAAGGAAACTTTCTGGATCTACACTCTCGAAACCCTTGTGACAAAAACAAAAATTGCAGCTCAAGGCAGATAGGATAAGGGAGGTACTTCTCTCGGAGACCTTGGGTGCCGGCAATGCACGTAGCAATTGAGGAAAAAATAAGATAAAAGAGGACAGCCGCACTCCAATCCAACGTGTGTTTAATGAACAGGCACTACAAAAACCAGCTAGAACAGGATAGCTGACGTGTTTCGCACAAAATCAGTGCTTACTCATGAGTAAGCACTGATTTTGTGTGAAACGCGTCAGCTATCCTGTTCTAGCTGGTTTTTGTAGTGCCTGTTCATTAAACACACGTTGGATTGGAGTGCGGCTGTCCTCTTTTATCTTATTTTTTCCTCGAAACCCTTGTGCCCGGTGACCTCAACGAGGACCCTGATTTGAGTCCTTTAATATCCCACTGTCCTCCTCCCAAATTCTGTTTAGCCACTAATAGTTTCCCTTTATTTCATGGAGGGCCCTACCAATGAGATTGTACTTTCAATTTTGATTGATCTCCTTTTCTTCTTTTCCCTCTTCCCTCCTCTCCTAAAGGGTCTGGTATGGATATTTGGGGGGAACCCCTTGTCATTTTTTTTTAATTTGACGCAGGGTTCCCCTTAATATCCATACCAGACCTGAAGGGCCTGGTAATGGAATTTGGGGGGATCCACATGCATTTTTTTATTTTTTTTATCAATGACTTTTCTCTGTTTTGCCCGGAGCCGACAATTCATTATAGCCGCGAGTGCTTTTAAATTACTTTTTTTCCTTCAGAAATGACACTTTGTGCAGGGACAGTTCTAAGCACAGGAAACAAGCGCTGCTTTACAGTCTTACTATGCACCCCCCCCCCCCCCGGTATGAAATTTAAAGGAATATTTCACTTTTATTGTTTCACTTTAAGCATTATTAAAATCACTTCTCCCGAAAAAACGTCCGTTATTAAAACTTTTTTTTGCATTGATACATGTCCCCTGGGGCAGGACCCAGGTCCCCAAACACTTTTTATGACAATAACTTGCATATAAGCCTTTACAATTAGCACTTTAGATTTCTCCCATAGACTTTTACAGGGTGTTCCGCGGCTTTTCGAATTTGCCGCAAACACCCCAAATTGTTCGCTGTTCGGCGAACGTGCGAACAGGCAATGTTCGAGTCGAACATGAGTTTGACTCAAACTCGAAGCTCATCCCTACTTGTTATAGTGACTGCTCTCTCATGGCCACTGCCGGCTCTTAGGACCCTGCGGCTGCCACTTTATCTATATAAGATCTCTTCCAAAAAGGCACTGCTAAGGCCTGAAGAAGGAGTGCATGCTCCACAAACGCATCGCCTGACATCTGAGCAGTAATGTCACGATTGGTTGCCTGTGCATTCCACGGCTCCAGGAAGTACCGGAATCCACTAGCAACGTCCCACCGAGTACCCAGCCACAGAGGCCATCCCGATGCCCTACTCCAGTGATGTTGGTGATCTGCAGTGCATAATGCTCTTGATAATTTTACTTTTGTGAGTAACACTCTTGTTATCTACAATAAAATCCATATATGCTGCACTTAGTATGGCGCTTGTGCTTTCTCCTCAGCTGTGCCCATCATAACATGAATGAAACTCTGAAAGAAATATTCCAACAACCCCCAACACTGGCTTTGAGACAACCACCCAACCTCAGACATAAACTAATCAGCAGGATTATGAAGGAACTAGGCCCTGAACAAAAAACAATGTAAACTGTGCAATCAAATTAATCTATTGAAAAGTGTCATGCACTCAAAAGGGACATACAACATCACAGGACCTTACAACTGCACCTCCAGTACTGATGTGTACCTCATCCAATGCAAAAAATGTAGCAAGGGACCTTATGTTGATGAAGCAGGACAGAAGTTACAAACAGATGAATTTGCACAGACATACCATCAAGGAAGATAAGGAGGATTATACACCTATGGGACATTATTTCTCACAACCAGACCACACTATGGAAGACCTTAATGTTTTAGATCTTAAGGGGAATTTCAAAACCACGCAGGATAGGAACATTTTTGAACTAAGAACAACAAATCTTATTGACACAAAAGATAAGGGGCTGATTTTATGTATTCATGGCATTCACGAAGGTCTTAGCTGCTGGAGACAAGAGTGTCTGGTTTTGAGTTAAGCAGCTACTACTGTCCCTCACAATAGAATTACGGTGAGAGGCTGGTTAAGTATGGAGTAAACACAGGAAACCTTTCTAAGTTGACTTTATGGGAGACTTTATGAAAAATTTAGAAGAGATAAGGGGCTAATTGGATGTATGAGATCAACCATGTTGTATACCCCATTCTCGTTCCAATATTGCACTTCTTAATGAACCTGTTAATATTTTATGCTTACAAAAGTGACTGGTACTGATCCTTTTTTTTATACACTGAGTAAAGAACTAGGCTTGAGATTAAATCTGCCTTGGATCTTATAGCCACGTAAGAGTTCTTAGGACATTAATAAGGTAGCTGTTAATCAGATCAATAATAATTTTAGTATGTTTTGGAAGCCATCAACAAATATGCAACACACTCAACCTCCTAATCACTCAACCTCCTAAACAAACCAAAAAACCAAACTATTAGGCTGACAAATTATGCACCAAAAGTATTAGTACCCAGGCATAACATTCTCATGTCTGGAAGTACAAGCTCGGAAATCACGGTAACTAAAACTAAGTACGGTAATAATCCATACTCCAAATAAAGCAGTAGAAGTGAGAGTGCAATCCAAGAAAACACTAGGAACCTCAGAGGCTCGAATCCCAAGTTGAGAGGTGTCTTTCTCCTAACTCAACTAAGATTCTGGGTGGTCTGGGCCTTTAACAAATGGAATATTGTACAAAATACACTGAAATAAAATGGAGAAGGAGATTCTTTTTTTCATTCTAAAAGTTAGTTTCATTCATAAAACCAAATTACAGTGCAGTGTTAAGTAATTGTTCAGAATCAAAGTTAAAAGTGTAATTTAAGTGTCATGAAAGCACTGTTAATTGTTCTTTCTAAAGTATAAGAATAAAGCAAATGAGATGTATAAAAGCCCATAACATAATAGTTATCAAAAGTGAAAGCAGAAGATTTTTGTGAGAATTTGAACAATCTAAAAATAAAAGGGAACGTGAAAAGCAGCTTCCTATTTTTTGGGTTGAAGCTTGTGTGATAGACTGAAAGAATGTCATACTTACACATTTTCCACTTTTTTCTATATCGCTAATCTGCAACAGACTATGCAAGTCTTGCAGAACTTCAGCTGGGTCCTCAATCTCAAGAAATAAACCATGGGGCCATCTCACCACCTGGAATATCTGATCCTCATCCTGCACATGACCCTGACATGAGTTTCTCTCACAGGAAAAGCTTCAGACCCTTTGGTCTAACGTATGGGAGTTGAGTTCCCTGGAACACCCCTTCTCCCACCATTGATGGTAGCCTCCTTCAAAGCAGTCCCATACATTCTGTTTCATTCAAGACTGTTGCAGCTCAACATCGTAACAGCATGGAACAAAAGGAGTCTGTCCTTGATTCACTCTATGTCCCAGAGCACCAAGACAGGGTTAGCCTTGGAATGGTGGCTGTCCAGGCCAGAGCTGAATATCCTTTCTCTCTAAGGTGTAGAAAGAACTGATGACAGACACTAGCTTGGCAAGCTGGAAAGGAGTCCTGGACTCACTACCAGTTCAAGGGACGTTGTTTTCAGTCGAAGCCTGGATGCTGAGCAACATCCTGAAGCCAAGGTGATTCAGCTTCAGGTGATTGGTCACAAATATCACATGGTACCAGGGCTGTGCACAGCAGCCCGATACAATGATCTGTGTGCCAGAGGACACAGCAGGCCACAGATTGCACCGCTGTGAGCAATAGGGCATGCACAAGGAACGTAAATGGCAGAACATCATATGATGTCCACCCAGGATAGCAGTGCCCCCACCCAGCCCTATTAATTCAATAGGCAGAGGGAGGTGGTTAAACTAACCCCAGCACTCTGCTTACCTTGCAAGAGTTTCCAAGAGCATAACCCAAACCCATAGTCTAGAAATTAATGCGCATGTGTCTTATGAAAGGAACTCCTACAACAACAAGACATTTTTCATATAGCCATGGTCCCTGCTGGGAAGATTAACCCTTTCTATTATCCTGTTATCCAGTTCCCTCCAAAGCTAGGAAAAATCCCAAATTTTAAGCACTAGAGCAAGGTTAGAGGGGACTTTCCAATTGGGACACTTCCAGTGACAACTGTCCAAGAGGGCATTTCCCTCATTTGCCTTTCTCCTCATGCTGTGTCTACAGAGCAAAACTGTAAAGTAACTCTACCAAATGGGACATAGATGGCCAAATAAAAACTTAATAGTGGTTTTAACCATTGCCTGCTCTATTCAAAATGAAAAAATATATACTTTAAATGAGCATTTCATGTGGAAAATTACTCCACAGCTAAGTTGTTATTTTTGTGGATTGACTATATTAAATGGACATGAAATAAAATAATATAATGAGTTAAAATAATTTATCCATTTTTGTGACTTGAGATTCATATGGTATGTGCAGATTTATGTTAGATATTCATTGTAGAATGTGAAGCAGTATGTGTATATTTTGATGCCAGGTTTACCAGCTCATTCTCAGTTACAGCCTTATTACTATCTGTCAAAATTGTGCAGCACTTGCTTCAATGAATAATACATGCAAAAACTTGATGCTCTTTCACCGTAACTAAATCAGATATTTTGTAAATCATTACAATCTTTTTTGGGCTTACCCCGTACTTGATGCTGGATTGTGCCGCTGGTTCAGGTTCACTGACCTACTCATTCATTATAATACAGTTTCAGGTTATCCCATTTACAAGGAGCAGATAAAAGGTCCACAGTTCATTTCAAGTGTGCTATTTGCATTTGGAATCTGTTGCTGTCAACTCTCAATATGAGATCCAAAGAGCTGTCACAATCAGTGAAGCAAGCCATCATTAGGCTGAAAAAACAAAACAAACCCATCAGAGAGATAGCAAAAACATTAGGTGTGGCCAAATCAACTGTTTGGAACATCCTTAAAAAGAAAGAACGCACCGGTGAGCTCAGCAACACCAAAAGACCCGGAAGACAACAACAAACAACTGTGGTGGATGACCGAAGAATTCTTTCCCTGGTGAAGAAAACACCCTTCACAACAGTTGGCCAGATCAAGATCACTCTCCAGGAGGTAGGTGTATGTGTGTCAAAGTCAACAATCAAGAGAAGACTTCACCAGAGTGAATACAGAGGGTATACCACAAGATGTAAACCATTGGTGAGCCTCAAAAACAGGAAGGCCAGATTAGAGTTTGCCAAACAACATCTAAAAAAGCCTTCACAGTTCTGGAACAACATTCTATGGACAGATGAGACCAAGATCAACTTGTACCAGAGTGATGGGAAGATAAGAGTATGGAGAAGGAAAGGAACTGCTCATGATCCAAAGCATACCACCTCATCAGTGAAGCATGGTGGTGGTAGTGTCATGGCGTGGGATTGTATGGCTGCCAATAGATTTGGTTCTCAGGATGAAGCAGGATGAATTCTGAAGTGTTTCGGGCAATATTATCTGCTCATATTCAGCCAAATGCTTCAGAATTCATTGGACGGCAGATGGACAATGACCCGAAGCATACTGTGAAAGCAACCAAAGAGTTTTTTAAGGGAAAGAAGTGGAATGTTATGCAATGGCCAAGTCAATCACCTGACCTGAATCCAATTGAGCATGCATTTCAATTGCTGAAGACAAAACTGAAGAGAAAATGCCCCAAGAACAAGCAGGAACTGAAGAAAGTTGCAGTAGAGGCCTGGCAGAGCATCACCAGGGATGAAACCCAGCGTCTGGTGATGTCTATGCGTTCCAGACTTCAGGCTGTAATTGACTGCAAAGGATTTGCAACCAAGTATTAAAAAGTGAAAGTTTGATTTATGATTGTTAATCTGTCCCATTACTTTTGGTCTCTTAAAAAGTGGGAGGCACATATACAAACTGTTTTATATATATATATATATATATATATATATATATATATATATATATATTTTAATAAGAAACAAGGATTCGTTTGTTTGAAATGTTGTTGTTGGTAAGGGGTTAACATAGCTGCACACATATGACAGGCTTTAGATTGATAACCTAATTCCTTTAACAGTTCCTTTTGATCTGTAGGAATGTTAGGTGTGTTTGATATGGGAGATGCTCTGCTATTTACCCGTCATTAATTTAAAAGCAAGGAAGAGATACCTTCTGAGTTAAATACTGTAGTGGAGACCTGACGGGCCATATTCATTAGCTAGATAAAGAGATTGTAGTCCCCTGTGTTAACCAACCCATTATCCACTTCAAATAAACGTTTGATAGGCAGAGAATATTTATTTGATCTGTTCAGGAATGGACAATTTGCCCCGGCTATGACCATGCATAGTTAAGTGTCCCATTCAAGAGAAGGTGAAGACCTTCTCTTTAATTAATTTCTCTTCTAACTAATTATCTCTCCAAGAGAGGAGGTGCTAGTGAGGGTCTGTGCTATGCTAAATTAAGGGGAAGGGGAAATTGTCCAATCTTGGAGGAGATACCTCCGGAGGGAGGAGAGGGTGGCCCTGTTCAAGTCAATGAGAGATGGGCCTTTATTAGTGTAAGGTACACACAGGGAAGGCAGAAGGAGTCATGAGTCTGATGTAGGCCCACACACATCACTACTGGTAAATATCAGGCCAGCTCCCAGCACTTAAGGTATACCTGCTTGTCATATGTTTGTTTGTTTGCTGTTTGTATTTTGATGTTTTGAGGAATATACTCGGTATTCTTTTATTTTAACCTAGGATTTTCTTCCTTGGTATAGACTATAGATAGATGGATGTTTATTAGATAGACTTTCAACTACTCACCAATTTTGTTATTGTGTTAAAGCTTTCGCTCGTTATCGAAACAACTCTCATTAAACCCACATCATATCTTTCAGATATTAAATCTCAAATATAATAAACGGTAACAGGATATTAGTAAAACAATTGTGCTGTTTAGTGGCCTTTTGGTCTGGCAGGCTATTCACCAGTAGCTAATTGAAAGCTGCTAAAACACGTGTTTCGGAAATGCACCTGCTGTATGTGAGCTGCATTATGGTCAACACTGTATCCTAGCCTAGGCCAACAAGGCCTAGGGCAGCACTTTGCAAGGGGGCAGCACGGAAAGAGTCCCCGCTGGCTTGCGCTACAATGTTAGTGGTGTAGTGCCAGTATTATGGGGTGGACTGGGCTGAGAGTCAAATTAGTCTAGCGCCCCCATAAAGCGGCCGCACTGCTTCCAGTATGCAGGCGGCTGGCATTCCCCAACTGTGGGGGGGGGGGGGGGGCGCTGCTTCTAATTTTGGCTGCCCTATCATCCTGGACCACAAACTTTCCTCACTGTGCTATATGTTTTCTGCTGCATCATTGGCATGGTTATATCTTCTTAGTCCTCTCCATAAAATTAGCAGAAATGTGTGCTTAAAGTAGAATTATAGGCAACACTTTTATTTTAGTTTTGGATAGAGTAAGGGAGGGTATAGCCCCTGTCAGTTTATTTTTTACCATCCCTGTCCCACTGCAGAGATTTCCCTTCACTTGTTGCCCCATAGCCAAACAGTTAGTGAGAGGAAATCTATGCAAATTAAGGGAATTCATTCCCCCCCCCACCCTGGCCCTCAGAACTAGTGTCCCTCCTCGAAAATTTCAGGGTAAGTCTTAAACAGCAAGGGGCGTGGCCTTGACAGAAAGGGGTGGGTCATATTTAAATTAGGGGTTGCACGAGTTTAGTCAGGCCTAGAGCAGCACAAAACCTAAATATACTAGTGATTATGGTGCCAATCATTGGGAATGGTACCACAAGGTACTGTACATTGGAGTACAACAAATAACACACTGCACCATTATTTACATAAAGTATTGTGTATTGTGGTGCTCTGCGTTGCTAGGAAAAGAGTTCTGTGAATTTTTTGATCTGTTTTGTGTTGGCAGTCCATTATGTTATAAACGGACTGCCATAACACAGTGCACATTAATGCACAAAGTATTAAATGTTAACACTGCAATAGTTTGCTAAGGTTTGAAAAAGCCCACAGGAGCAGATCATTCAGATACTCCAGAATGGGATCCCCCTAGGTTTACAGAAGAGCCAAAACTGGGTCTGCCATCTTTGTGAATACTCATGTTGCTGTGGCCAGGTCAAAGGGCAGAGCCACAAAATTATTATTATTATACACAATTTATATAGCGCCAACAGTTTATGCAGCTTTACAATGTAGAAGGGGACAGCACAATTACAGTACAGTTCAATACAGAAGGTACAGGAGGGCCCTGATCATAGAGCTTACATTCTAAAGGGGGGGTGGTACAAAAGGTAATAACTGCAGAGAAGGATTTGATGGGGGTTGCTTGGGGACAGTTGTTAGGTGGGTCTGGGATAGGCTTCCCTGAATAAATGAGTTTTCAGGTATCTCCTAAAGGTGGACAGGGTAGGGGATGATCCGACATACCAGAGCAGGGAGTTCCAGAGGATTGGAGAGGCTCTGGAGAAGTCCTAAAGGTGAGCATGGGAGGAGGAAACAAGCGAGCTAGAGAGCAGGAGGTTCTGGGAGGAGCAGAGGGGATGATTTGGGCGATATCTGCAGATGAGGTTGGTGATGTAGATGGGGGCGATGTTGTGAATGGCCTTGTATGTTGTGGTTAGCATTTTGAATTTTTCACGGTGGGGTAGGGGAAGCCAGTGAAGGGATTGGCAGAGAGGAGCAGCAGTCACTGATCGGTTAGTGAGGTGCATTAGTCTAGCAGCAGAATTCAATAATAGACTGAAGGTGGATAGCCTGCATAAGGGTAGGCCATTAAGGAGAGATTTGCAGTAGTCAACATTTCACAAAATGAAAATGTTTTTTCCCTACCTCAAAGCGTAGGTAGCACTGATGAAGTGGAAATAGAGGGATGTGCAGTTAGGCATCCTTGATGTCCATCAAGGCCAGAAAATTCCCTCAGATGGATGAAAGCAATTAGAGACTGTACAGATTCTATATAGTACTTTTGAACATGATTTTTTTTTTAAATGATTCATATAGTTAGTTACATAGTTAATGTGGCTGAAAAAAGATACAAGTCCATCTAGTTCAACCAATAAAAGGAAAAAAAATAACAAATTGTATATACAGTATATATACACAGGTACATATAACCGCAATAAAGCATGATCCAATTTGCTCAAGCAGGGGAAAAAATTCCTTCCTGATCCCCCGAGAGGCAATTAAATATTCCCTGGATTAACTTTACCTATAAATATTAGTATCCGGTTATATTATGTACATTTAGGAAATAATCCAGGCCTTTCTTAAAACAATCTACTGAGCTGGCCAGAACCAGCTCTTGAGGGAGTCTATTCCTCATTGTCACAGCTCTTACTGTGAAGCAGCCTTTCCTAATTTGGTGATACAATCTTTTTTATTTCAGATGTAAGGAGGGCCCCCTTGACACTTTGATGACCTTAAAGTGAATAACTCACCACCAAATTCACTATATGGACCATTTATGCATTTATACATGTTGATTATATCCCCCTAATCTCCTCTTCTCAAGAGAGAATAAATTCAGTTCAGCTAATCGTTCCTCCTAGCTGAGCTCCTCCATGCCTCTTACCAGTTTGGTTGCTCTTCTCTGCACTTTCTCCAGTTCCCCAATTTAATTTTTTATGAACTCGTGCTCAAAACTGAACTGCATATTCTAGATGAGGTCTTACTAATGATCTGTACAGGGTCAAAATGATATTGCTCTCTCTGCAGTCCATGCCTCTCTTAATACAAGAAAGGACTTTGCTCTCTTCGGAAACCACAGCTTGGCATTGCATGCCATTATTAATCTTATGATCTACCAGAACCCCCAGATCCTTCTCCACCATTGACTCCTCCAGCTGTTCTCCTCCTAGTATGTATGATGCATGCATGTTTTTAGCCCCCAAGTTCATACCTGTACATTTATCAACATTAAACCTCATTTGCCACACAGTTACCCAATAAAACATTACGTTGAGGTCGGCTGGGACCTGTAAGGATGTTATTCCACTGCATAGCTTGGTCAAACACTGAACTGGTAATTTTAATCCCAGATCCATATAATTTATAAATATATAAAATAATTAAGGGTCCCAACACTGAACCTTGGGGTACATCACTAATAACCTTAGACCATTCAGAGTATTAATCATTAACCACTACTCTCTGAATTCAGTCTTTTAGCCCATTTTCTATCCATTTACAAATAGATTTTTCCAAGCCTGTAGAATTTACGTGCATGAGGAACTATGCCAATTGCTTTGGAAGAATCTAAATATGCTACGTCCACAGCCACTCCTTTGTCCAAGGTTTTGCTCACCTCCTCACAAAAAGAAATTAGATTTGTCTGACAACTTCTGTTTTTCATTAATCTATTCTGTCTGTTACTTAGAATATTTTTTTTCCAGCAAGAACTTATCTATGAGGTCTTTTATTAAACTCTCCAGTATCTTCCCAACTATAGAAGCTACACTAACAGGTATTTAGTTACTTGGTAAAAACTTTGATCCCTTTTTAAATATAGACACCACATTGGCCGTACGCCAATTTAGTGATACTATTCCAGTCATTAAAGAGTCCCTAAAAATGAGAAACAATGGCTTTGAATTGACAGAGCTCAATTTTTTTTAGGATCCGTGGGTGTATGCCATCTGGTCCAGGTGCTTTATTCACCTCTATTGTGTCTAACTATTTTTAGACCATATTAATTTTGAGCCATAGTGGTTCATTTGGGGCTGTGTCAATATCATACCCATTATGGACATGAGCTCCCCCATGCTCCTTTGTATACACAGAGCTGAAAAAGTTTTGTCATAGATATGCCTTCTCTTTGTCCCCAGTCAGCCACTCCAGATTATTTTGTAAAGGGCCTACATGCTCAGACTTGACCTTTTTACTATTAATCTATTTGAAAAATCTTTTCGGGTTTGCCCTACCATCTTTTGCAATCTGTTGTTCGTTTTGAATTTCTGTGTCCTTTATTTCCTTTTTACATATTCTGTTATATTCTTTGTAAACAAATAAACAATGATAGTGTTCCTTAATTTTTATATATTTTAAAAGCTCTTTTCTTATTATTTATAGCTTTTTTTAACTTTGGATGTGAGCCACATAGGTTTTATTTTTTAGCCTTTTAAACTTATTGCCCATGGGAATATACTTTTCAGTCGCTTTGAGGAATTCCTATTTCTGTTCTTTGTGCATCAATGCCAATATTCCCTCCCAGTTTAAGTCTTGGAGAGCAGCCCTCATCCTTGGAAAATTTGCTCTTAAAGTTAAGTGTTTTTATCTTTACCGTATGTGTTTGTTGCTTACAGCTAACATTAAATTAAATCATGTTATGGTCACTGCTACCCAGATGTTCTTTAATATGAATATTGGTAATAAGTTCTGCTTGGTTTGAAATTACCAGGTCCAACAGAGCATCATTCCTAGTCGGGGCCTCTATGAACTGTACCATAAAATTGTCTTGCAACAGGTTTATAAATGTTTGCCCTTTAACTGTTCCTGCAGTGTCAGTACTCCAGTCAATATCAGGTTGGTAAAATCCCCCATTATTATCATTGTCCCAGCCCTTGCAGCCCTTTCTATCTGTGCAAGGATCTGAATCTTCACCTCCTCATTAACACTGGGTGGCCTATAACAAACGGCAATGATTAACTTTGAACTGTGCACGTCTATATGCAGTTCCGCCCATATAGAGATTATTTGATCACTATGAGTTTTTAAACCTGTGTCATACCCTTATCCCAATACTGTATATAGCTTATGAATTACTTTGAGGTATGTCTTAGTGCGGTGCATTGTTTATGTTTTATTTAAGAAGTAAATTAATCTTTTGAAAAGTAACGTAGCTTTTAATTCACTTTTCTTTGTGCAAATACCACATAAACTGAAATGTTTTTTAAGTAAAGTGTAGTTTGCACAGCCTGCTTAATATACCCCATACAGAGACACAGTAAAGGCACAGCAAGTGGCAAAACTCTTAAGTAAGTTTGTAATTGCCTTACATGACTATCTTGAATAAAGTGCTCCATTTTCAATATAATTAATTGGCGCTGGCATACCGTCTCAACACAATAATTTATCACGAAGACAGAGCACTATCAAACATTATTTTTATGACAAAACAAGAATGAAAACAGCCTTACGATCTGCCCATGAAGCAATAAGAATTTAGTTAGTAATTCTAAAGGACACTTTTAGTTTATTGAATGATGGATGATCAAACTGTACTACAACTGAATAATTAATAAATAAAATAAAACCACGGGCAAACTAAAAATGGCATGTACGATGCAGTGTGGAATTAACACAACAGGTTTTGTTTTTATGAGTCCCTCTGTAACATAGTTTCAATATATACTGTTCCTGCTAGTAGATCTGTTATTTTTCACTTTCCGTTAACAGAGTGACAAGGATTTTTATTCTGCAGTAAAATAATACACCAAAGATAGTCTTAGATGGAAATGTAGTTTTAAATGGAAGCAACAAATTAAAACCCAATTTCAGCTAACAGGTTTAAGAAGTAACAGCAGTTTTTCTTTTATTTGGGATTTTTTTTACATCATGTAAATAAAATTTGACTGTTGTAAGCACCCTTGTCAATGTTACATGGATTGTGCAAACCCCTTTAACTTTTACTTTTCCTGGACAGCTTAGCCTGTATGTAATTGTGAAGGAATTATAGACAAATGCATGTGAAAAAAATGAATTAATTTATTTGAAACTGTCTTTACATTCAAGAAAATACACGTGTTTTGCTATAGTTGTCCATTATGAGCAAAACAGATTTTTTTTTTCTTTTAAGATGAGAAGGACAGGATTAAATCCCCTTCCAGGTTTTCACATCTACTAGAACACTAGCAGGGTGTCCACTCTTACTCCCACCAACTTTTTATTTGCGTTCTTTTTCAGTTGAGTTCTCTTGCATTCATAGTGAGAATCCACTAAAGGGTAAAAAACCCTAAATGAGACATGTTTGAATGCTCTTTATCACAGGATGTTGTCTGTCAAAGATGTGCCTGCTGACGGGGCAGCTCCCACTTGATGGATTGAATTAAACTTCAACACCAATGTAAAATTTAACAGTTATTGTTTCTGGAACTGCAGAGGAGAAACTTGCAGTGGAGACACCTTTTCTTGTAACATACATTAAAGGCATGATTTTCCCTCTCCGTTATGTCTCTAGAAATGAAAGTGAATAAAATCTCCCCTACTGAAGCAATTAAAATCTGCATAGGTTATAACGCCTCCGACGCCATCCAACACTGAAGAAAAACAGAACTTTTGTACTTACAATATAATTTGTTTCTTAGAGTTCATTAAGAAACAGAAGACCAGAAATAAGTCAGACAAAATTGGATTATACCACTGTTTCCAGGATGAATTGGACACTGGCAAACTTAAAAGCAGTTGGCCAGCCAAACCTTCCACTCACATGCTTCAGTTTTGTTGAAAATCAGTATTAAGAGTAGATCAAAACATCACAGAGAAGTGTGTTCTTAATGAATTCCAAGCAATCAATATTAAATAGAAACAAAACATGTTTTCTTTATTGCTCGTTAAGGGACACAAAAATTTGGGATGTCCAAAAGAAGATAACACAGCAAACAAAAATGCTAACAAGCCCACAAAACAGCAGTGTAAAAACTGGGGGCAGTGTGCAGCCCAGGGAGCTGCCTGTAGGATGATAAACCCAAAGCTTGTATGCACTGAGGCCTGAACATCCATCTACAACAACATAAAAAAGGTATATACGGAAGAGACCACATGGCAGCTTTGCAAATTTGAGAATAAGTTGTCTGATGCCAAGAGGCCCAAGAAGCATTTACTTATCAAGTAGAGTGTGCCCTAACAGGAAAGGGTCAAACTGTATCCTAAAGCCTATACAGTAGATATGTATAGTGATCTGGTGACCTAGAAATTATGAAAAGAGAAGCAGGTTGTCCATTGTAGGGACCTTCAGGAATGACAAAAAGAGAATCAGTCTTCCTGAAGGAAGATGTAACTTCAAGATAAATATGAGCAGCTCTCGAAAAATCAAAACAATGAAGCCAGATCTCATTGGGAAGCACTGGAGCCAGGCAGAGGGATGGAAGCACAGTTAAGGTGAAAAATAGAAACCACCTTCGGGAGGCGATCGATGATCGTGAGAAGATAATTACAAAAATGTGAGGGGTGTACTCACTTTTGTGAGATACTGTATATGCCAATACTTTGTCATTGTCTCTTTAAATCCCGATTGAACAGCCAAGATAATCACTCAGAGCTCCACAATGTTAATCGGAAGAAAAGCCCTTTCTTCCCAAAATCCCTTGCACTGGCTGTGTGTCTATGACTTATTTCCAGTCTGTCAGGTTGGCATCTGTTAAGAGAATATTTCAGAACAATGAAGTAAATATTTCCCCCACTCAGGAGCTGGGTTCCTGATCCACCAGGCCAGAGGTAACCTGGCCTTGGTTGTCAGATATTTTGGTTGCAAAAGCAGAAAATTCAGATGACTCCTGGACTAAAGAGTTCTTAATCGGGAGTGTAGAGTTCAGGATTCAGAGTTTGTTTTCAAATGAAAGAAAGAGCAGTATCCAGAATTAGACCCAGAAACTCTGGTTCCAGCTGTTTTCGACATTGCCTTCAGAAGGTTTGGGATCTAACCAAACTCTTAAAGAGCCTGCATAGTCTGTCAGCCTTTTCTTGACAAAGTCTGTGTTGAGTGTTTCTTAACCACTTCCCTACCCAGCCATAGTCAAATGATGTCCACAGATGGGATCTCCCATCCTGGGTGGACATCATATGACGTCCTCGGCTTTGTGGGGGGATATCTGAATGATGCCTGCAGCTAGAGGCATTATTCAGATATCCTTTTGTTGTGCCAGCGATTCTGTGCACCATAAGAACAATCATAGTGGCGGTTCCACCGCCTAATTGCTCTTATAGGCGGCGGGAGGGGACATCCCCCCTCCTGCCGCCATCGGGTGCTTCTCCGGGCTCTCCCGTGCCATCAGGGACCCGGAGAGAATCGACCGGCGCCGGTGGTGGGTCACGTGACAAACATAGAGATGACTGGTGACCAGATGGTCACCAGTCGTCTCTATGACCGTCGGAGGCCCGGGCGCGATGTGATAACATCACAGCCGGGTCCTTGGATGTAAACAAAGCCACCATTGCGGCTAGTAAGTATGAGATCAGTGAATTTTTTTTCACAATCTCATGCTTTCCAGCCTGGAGGAGAGATGTGGGGTCTTATTTACCCCGCATCTCTCAATAAAGAGGACCTGTCACACACATTCCTATTACAAGGGATGTTTACATTTCTTGTAATAGGAATAAAAGTGATCAAAAAAATAAAAAATAAAATAAGTGTAAAAAAAATAAAAAATAATAATAATAAAAAAAAATTAAAACGCCCCTGTCCCCGGTAGCTCGCGATCAGAAGCGAACGCACACATAAGTCCCGCCCACATATATAAATGCCGTTCAAACCACATATGTGAGGTATCGCCGCGTGCGTTAGAGCGCGTGCAACAATTCTAGCACTAGACCTCCTCAGTAACTCTCACCTGGTAACCTGTAAAAAAAATTAAAGCGTCGCCTATGGAGATTTTTAAGTACCGAAGTTTGGCGCCATTCCATGAGTGTGCGCAATTTTAAAGCGTGACATGTTAGGTATCTATTTACTCGGCGTAACATCATATTTCATATTTTCCCCAAAAATTGGGCTAACTTTACTGTTTTGTTATTTTTTAATTCATAAAACCATTTTTTTCACAAAAAAAGGCGTTTGAAAAATTATTGCGCAAATACCGTGCAAGAAAAAAAGTTTCAATGACTGACATTTTATTCCCTAGAGTGTCTGCTAAAAAAACATATATAATGTTTGGGGGTTCTGAGTAATTTTCTAGCAAAAGAATGATGGTTTGTACATGTAGGAGAGAAGTGCCAGACTAGGCTTGAGGTGGTAAAAAAAGCCCGGGGTTGAAGTGGTTAAACAGGAGATCATCTAGGCATCCCACCATGGAAAGGCCCAGGGAGTGCAGAAAGGCTAAAAAAAGTCCCAATGATAAATGGAGACTATGACAAAATGGTTTCCATGCAAAATATTTGCATTCAAATAAAGATACTGAGTGCCTTCAAATTCAAAATGGGGTGAATGCACTTTTTGACTGTGGAAAACCTTTCTGCTTTTTAAACAAGGGCAATGACACCTTGATTTTGGACACCAGCCTTAGCAGCATGGAGGTCTGTTAGCCTGTTAGGAGACACAGGCAGGTTGGAGTACATGAAGCAAAGTGGATGCTTGCAGTTAGAGTTTACAGGCTACAGTTATAGGTTGCAACTCTAACTGTAGCCCCTGAACACCATGTGTCTGAGATGGGTTTGGTCCTGGTGTCTGCATTACCAACAGGCATCAAAGGTTTGGATAGTGGGGGCATTTCTTCATCGCTGAAAGGATTTGCCTACAGGTTTTGATGATTTGGGAGTACAAGACCTGTGATTGAACTGGGTTCTGGATTTAAGGCCTGGACTTTTAGGCCTGGGAGAAATAAAGCATCTCTTCTTGACTTTAGAGACAGGCTGAGTTTTGACAGTTTAAGCTTTTTGTTTTTTGTTAGGGCAAAAGAGTTATTTTGTCACTAATGGCATATTTATTAAAGTTGTCCAGGGAAGCACAAGAGCGACATTCTGTATTAACCTGCCTAGCGGTATTCCCGAGTCTGGCTCGGGGTGAAGTTTCAGCAACAAAAGCGGTAACCCCGAGCCAGACTCGGGATTGCATCGCAGTGATCCAGGCAGAGTTACTTACGTGGTCCCCTGGATCCTGCGATGCCTCCCCGCTGTGTGACCAAGCTGTCTCCTCGCTCGATTCGCACAGTGCCGAGTACAGCCGAGCTCCGTTCCCTGCGACGTTACGACGCACGGGGGCACGGGGGCGGAGATCGGCGCCAAATTCAAAAAAGTTAAAACACAGTACGCATACAGTATACTGTAATCTTACAGATTACAGTACTGTATAAAATAATTACACACCCCCTTTTTCCCTAGTGGTCTGCCCAGTGTCCTGCATGCAGTTTTAGATAATAAAAACAGTTCTTTCTGCCTGGAATTTGGAGATTGTTCATAGCAACCAAAAAGTGTCCCTTTATGTCAAAAGTGGTTTTAGACCAGCTAGAAAACAGCGATAATAAATTAGAATCACTCACAGAATTAAGCTATAGCGATTTGTGGGGAAATTCGTCATCAAACACTGAAAAACACTTTTATTATTATTATATTATTATTAGTTATAATTATTATATTATAATTTATGATTTTGTTTTTTGAACTTTATCATACCCGGGATGTCTACTAGACTCTGGTTTGGACAGATTTAAGTTAGTTATTCCTAAGAATTACAGGTCTGCAATATAAAACGCCAAATTTCCATGCAGAATAATGGTACCGCTTTCAGCACCTAAAATCTGCCAGAATCATACCGCCAGGGAGGTTAAAGGGTATATGCAGCAAGCTTCTTCTTTTTTTTTTTTTGCATTGTTGTGTGCAGACCAACATTTAGGCCAAAGAGTACTCAGCATTATAATAGAGAGGAAACCCATTCTGGATATCCACTAACCATTCAACGCAATAGTTTTTTGCAGTGGGTATAAGCTCTAAACATTGCATAACTGAATGGTCAGTAAGGATAGTTTTGAGATTATCAGACATATGCTTAGTCCATATGTCTAAAGCCTGACAAATCGGCATGCCAGCTACAGGTTGCATAGCAGGATCTGCTAGGGAGAAGAATGATATGGTAATGTCTTCCAGTCACTTGTTAGCCTTATTCTTAAACACTGGAACACTCTCAATCAGAACAGTGTTTCATTAAGACCCCTTTCACATTGAGGAGTTTTTCAGGCAGTTTAGCGCTAAAAATAGCGCCTAAATACCACCTGAAAACTCCTGCCCCTGAAAGAGGGCTTTCACACTGAGGCGGTGCGCTAGCAGGACCGCTCCAAAAGTCCTGTTAGCAGCATCTTTGGAGCGGTGAGAGGAGCGGTGTGTTTACCACTCCTTCCCCGCTCCTTCCTATTGAAAGTAATGGGAAACCGCGGTAATACCGCCAGCAATGCGCGGTATTAACCCTTTTTCGTCCGCTAGTGGGGGTTAATACCGCACCGCTAGCAGCTGAATACTGCCTCAATTCCGCGGCAATTCCGACGGTATAGCACCACTAAAAATAGCGGCGCTATACCGCCACTGCACCCATCGCCCCAGTGTGAAAGGGGCCTAAAGCTAGAAATTGCCAGATCCACAAACAGAATTGCCCACTACCTAATAAATGCCTCCTTAAATAGATACTGCTCATTAAAGCATTTGAGAGGATAAAACAGTTTGTCAGGAGTAATCTAGTCTCTGTAAAGAATAGGTTCAAGTAAAGAATGTCCTGGAAAAGATTTAACAGTTTAAGGACCCTTAAAGGAGCCTAGACTAGTAACTGTATCAGCACTAGACATAGGTTGCTTCCGTTTTAAAAGAACCAATATGATAGCCAAGGAACTATATCAGCAGAATGAGGAGTGTATGGATTCAAGCAGGAGACAACAATTCAGGCTATCACCAGGTCCTCGAAGAGAGACACTGCACGCTCCCCCAGAGCTGTTAGTGGATCATGAGCTGGAGAGGCTCGTGGGGCCACTACATTTGTGTTTAGGATCCAACACACTGTTTAGCAAGTGAATCTAAACACACCAAGAAGGACCTTGGGTACTCAAAAACCAGCTGTTGAAAGCAGGAGAGTTTATATTACCAGAGCTAAAAGTCATGTCAGACAGTGGTAAAGACAAACTAAAATAAAACTGAGTGACCTTTGCAAGTAGACCTTTATGCTGAAAAGGCTGGAAAAGAGGGTGTATATTGTGCACACGACACTTCTATTAGTGACTTAACACCTAAGTCTCTAGTGTGTTAACCCTTTTGGGTACAAAAATGGCAAAAGAAAAATCAATAGTGCATCATGCTCATATAAGGCTAACTCCAAAAAATATACTGTAGGCATAGGCCTAGGAGATCGCTCTGTGGTGAACCAGCACAGTACCAAGGTACCATAAAGTGCCATATGCAGAACCTAGTGATTAAATGCCACATTCCAAGAATATTTTGCCTTATTTATGGATATATTCCTAAGAAAGTAATTGGGGACTGGGTCGAACCAGGAGCTGTGTCATAGTCCAGGACCTGTAAAACAAAACAAACTAGTACAATAGGTGTCTGTTACGTGCCACAAGTGGAGCCCAGTGCCGAGGGTAACATCACAGGCAAGCCCACAATATTCAAGAATTAGTCATCCCAGATACTTGCATAAGAGCTCGGAATAACAGCCGAATGATGAATTTAAAAAATCATATTGAAAAAAAAAATGCCCAGTAAAATGAAAAAATGAAAACAAAATATACCCATCCTCCTCGGACATTAGAAAACAAAGCATACTAGGAGTAGGAGGGTTTACACCTGGCTGGTCAATTACGGTATTTTTTTATTTACCAACATCCAATATCTCCAGTAGGCAGCAGTGTAATCCAAGAGTCTCTGATTTACTTCTGATCCTGTGTATCTTAATCAACAATAAAGAAAAAGTATTAGCTTTTACTAAGTATTCACTTTTTGACAAATCATTTAGTAGCTCCAAGCTATGCTATAAAATATAAATTGAATTAAAAATAACAAGTACCAGTGCAATAAGATGTTATTTTACCTAATGAAATATAAAATATCTGTCCACAAGTTATTCGATGTTACAGGTAGAGCTAACAAGTAACATACAATTTACAGAGACAATGAGCAATATGCATAGTACACACAAAGCAGTCACCTTTACCTTTGCAGTGAGGAAAGAACTTATTGGTTGCTGTAGTTAATTATACTTTGTATTGCCTTAATCATTTTCTAACTAGAGACAGACATTGGGATTGATTTCATAAGAGGCAAATAGGTTGTTAACTTTTCAAAATAATTTTCCCTTGATAACCAAGTATACAGCAATCAACATGTAGGAAGCAGTAACTACAGCTGTAGGTATTAGATACAAATTGTTAAGCACATAACCTGTACAAAACTATTACATAAATGTGTGTCATTATTTATTCACACACGCAGTGGCAAAAAATGTAATAAAATCTCATGACAAACAAAATAGTATAATATGTAAATGCCTGCAATTTAGAGAAAAATAACTGTATTTAAAAGTGAAAATATACATGTGCACATTTAATTATATTTAGTAGACTGCTAAGTTGAGCAAAAATATATTTTCTGCAATGTGTTGATTATCTGTCTGGAAAGCAAAGCACAAAAAAAAAAAAAAAAAAACGTATGCATGCTTTTTATTCAAAGTCAATAACACAAAGCTTTCATGTGCGACAAGGCTGGCCAGCCAATCAAGCGACTACAAAAGCACAAGATCATAGCTACATTTATTTGAAAAGCAATAAAAGTGATAAAAGTCCCTATGAGCAGTAAATGTCAAGCAAGATATTCCCTGATAAAACATCGCTGGCTTCTCAAATATGTCTGATATGATTTAGTGTTTATACTCTTCATAACGCATACATAAATATTATTTAAACATAAAAGGATTTAAAATGAATGCAGTTAATAGCAAAACTCAGCTGGAAGGGCTCCCCATGACATACATAGATATAGACATATTATATGTTTATATAGTAAAAGGTATAAATGTCTTGTGAAATATGCTTTCTTTTTACTGAGCTCAATTTCAATTTTTGTAAGATATCCAATCAGCTCCAAAAGCAATTTATACTTTTTATAATGTTGGGATACTCATTCAACCATACCAAAATGTATGTTATAGTAAAATGGCTTTAGATTTTTTCTAACCATTTGCCGACCGCTGCACGCTGATATACGTCAGCAGAATGGCAGCGGTCGGCAAATGGACGTACCTCTACGTCCCCTTTAAGAAGCCGTGCGGCAGGTGCGCGCGCATGCCCGCCGCACTCTCCGTGACCGTGTCCGGAGAGTGCAGAACGGGGAGATGCCTATGTAAACAAGGCATTTCCCTGTTCTGCACAGTGACAGGACAGTGATCTACTGCTCCCTGTCATCGGGAGCAGTGATCACTGCCGTGTCTCTTGTAGCCCAGCCCCCCCCACAGTTAGAATCACTCCCTAGGACACACTTAACCCCTTCCTTGCCCCCTAGTGGTTAACTCCTTCCCTGCCAGTGTCATTTACACAGTAATCAGTGCATTTTTATAGCACTTATCACTGTAAAAATGACAATGGTCCCAAAATAGCGGCAAAAGTGTCCGATGTGTCCGCCATAATGTCGCAGTCACGATAAAAATTGCAGATTGCCGCTATTACTAGTAAAAATAATAATAATAATAAAACTGCCATAAAACTATCCCCTATTTTGTAGACGCTATAACTTTTGCGCAAACCAATCAATATACGCTTATTGCATTTTTTTTTTACCAAAAATATGTAGAATAATACATATCGGCCTAAACTGAGGAAAAATGTGTTTTATATATTTTTTGGGGATATTTATTATAGCAAAAAGTAAAAAATATAGCTTTTTTTTCAAAATTATCGCTCTTCTTTTGTTTATAGCGCAAAAAATAAAAACTGCAGAGGTGATCAAATACCACCATAAGAAATCGCTATTTGTGGGAAAAAAGGAAGTCAATTTTATTTGGGCGCAACGTTGCACGACCGCGCAATTGTCAGTTAAAGCGACGCAGTGCCGAATCACAAAAAGTGCTCTGGTCAGTAAGGGGGTAAATTCTTCCAGGGCTAAAGTGGTTAAATATAAAGGAAGATAGATTTGCTCAATTTTAATAAATCCTGTATTTTTTGAAGATGTCCTGCCCTGTGTCTCATTTGCTGTATCACTATGTTTGTTATGAAGTTGTTAAACAACAATTACTCTGTAATAAAATTTCTGGCATGAGGTGTTTTTGTTGACAATTCTTGGCCCAAATGCATTATATATAGCAGCCAAAAGAAAGAATGTCAACCAGACTTCTTCTTCTGACCAACTGCCATACGATTGTCATGCTTGGCTTAGATGACTCACCATCACTTTGCTTGTTTCCAGTATGTTCTTTTTAATCATTTTTTTAAAAGTTTAAAATAGAAAGAGGGTTACAATTGTACAACTAAAGCATGGGTGCAACAATGAGCTCTTTTTCATGTTTATAATATATATAATAATATATATATATAAATATGATGCATTTTCTATGCACTCCCTGGTGCATGTGTCTTAGTTTCTCTAAAATCAGCCACATGCATAAGAGCTATAGCAATGTAAATACTTTGTTGGAAAAATGTATTTGATATAAAAAAAAGTAAAACTCAAAAGAGGACATCCAGTGCACACAAAAGATTCAGCTAATATCTGAAACGCTTCTGAGGTTCTGTTGTGTGCAGAAAGGCCAGTGCTCTTTAGCTCAGCATACTGAGGAATGACCCTGGGTATCAATGGTCACGGTGTAAAATAATTTATTAATTTCCACATTGCATTTTAGTTATTTCATTCCCCTATTAATCCCAACATTATTGAAGATTTGAAATGTTCCAACGATGTCCTGTGAGTAGACACTGCTGTGTTACATATGACACAGAGTCTGCCTTTTGAACTACAGAAGTCTTGGGGGAAGGAGTTTTAGGAGGCAAAGTCAGTACAGGAATCATTGCCTACAGGCAGAAAGGTACCATGGCAGTGGCGGAATTATTAGGGTCGCAACAGTCGCACTTGCGACTGGGCCCTGTAGTTCTGCCACTTCAGGGCGGCCCGCCGTCCGCCCGTTTGCCCGTGTGAGGTGCCCGCCTGCCGCCCGCGTGAGGTGCCCGCCTGACTGTGTGGTTTGTTCTGCCGCAGGGAGGGGGACTTTCGCCCGCTGAGGTGAGAGAGAAGGCAGAGGCAGCGCAGCATTGAGAGACTGTGTACCACCCCGCCCCCACCTATCCAGAGACAGAGAGAATGTAGGGAGGAAGGGAGGACACTGAAAAACACCAATTAAGTGAAGGCGGGGGAGGAGCTCTCCCCTCTGCGACTGCTTCGAGTACCTGTCCCATCTACCCATGAGGCAAGGCATTCCTGGAGGAGGCACAGTGACAGATTTCTGAGGGGGAATCGATTGATTGCTGGTAAGCCCTGTCAAGTGACATCTTGCACTGCAATTGATCCCATCCCCCCACCACCGCAGATCTCATCCCTATCCCCCATCACCACTGCAACAGAGGTGATGATGGGGGAGGGGGATAGGGATGAGATCAGTGGTGTTGGTGGGGGGATGGGATCAGTAAGAGGCAGAGGTGGTGGTGGGAGAGGATGGCACCACCACTGCCACTACTACCACCCCCCTCGTGTACCACCGCTACCACCACCACTGCCCCCCACAGCACTACTGCTGCCACCCCCTCAACACCACCGCTGCCATCCCCCCCAACACCACCGCTGCCACCCCCCTCATCACCACCGCTGCCACCCCCTCAATACCACCACTGCCACCCTCCCTCAACATCACCGCTGCTATCCCCCCTCAACACCACTGCTGCCACCCCCCCTCAATACCACCGCTGCCACCCCCCCTCAATACCACCACTGCCACCCTCCCTCAACACCACCGCTGCCACCCTCCCTCAACATCACCGCTGCCATCCCCCCCAACACCACTGCTGCCACCCCCTCAATACCATCGCTGCCACCCCCCTCAGCACCGCCGCTGCCACCCTCCCTCAACATCACCGCTGCCACCCCCCTCAATACCACCGCTGCCACCCTCCCTCAACACCACCGCTGCCACCCTCCCTCAACATCACCGCTGCCACCCCCCCCAACACCACTGCTGCCACCCCCTCAATACCATCGCTGCCACCCCCCTCAGCCCTGCCGCTGCCACTCTCCCTCAACACCTCCGCTGCCACCCCCTCAACAGCACCGCTGACATCCCTCCTCAACACCACCACTGCCACCCTCCCTCAACACCACCGCTGCCACCCTCCCTCAACACCACCGCTGCCACCCCCCTCAACACCACCGCTGCCATCCCCTCCAACACCACCGCTGCCACCCCCCTCAAAACCACCACTGCCACTCCCCTCAATACCACCGCTGCCACCCCCCACAACACCACTGCTTCCAACCCCCTCACCACCACCACTGCCATCCACAACACCACCGTTGCCATCCACAACACTACCGCTGCCACCCCCCTCACCACTGCTGCCACCCATCCTAACACCATCGCTGCCACCCCCCAACACCACCGCTGCCACCCCCCTCAATACCACCGCTGCCACCCCCCCTCAACACCACTGCTGCCATCCACAACACTACCGCTGCCACCCCCCTCAACACCACCGCTGCCATCCACAACACAACCGCTGCCACCCCCCTCAACACCGCCGCTGCCATCCCCCTCAACACCACCGCTGTCACCCCCCAACACTACCGCTGCCACCCCCCCTCAACACCACCGCTGTCATCCCCCCCAACACTACCGCTGCCAACCCCCTCAATACCACCGCTGCTACCCCCCACAACACTACCGCTGCCACCCCCCTCAACACCACCACTGCCACCCCCCTCAACACCACCGCTGCCACTGATGGGGGGCCCTTCATGATTTCTTGCACCGGGGCTCAGAAGTTTCTAGTTACGCCTCTGTACCATGGGATATATAGTCCTTAAAAATTAAATGTTAACCAATGCAATTAGTAGAGAAGAAGCTGCAAAGCATGCAGGGAATCCAGGAAGTTTTGCAGAGATGTCCAGTAGACCAGCAGTACTCACAACACGAGAGAAGGTATTTCATGTAAGCTTATATTGTATTGTTAAAAAATACCTATTGTTGTATTGCTATTACATTGCCAATGTTATACGATTAATATATATGTTATAATATATATCTATAGATATAGATATATATATATATATATATATATATATATATATAGATATATATATATATATCTTGTGACAGCAGGAAGGTAAAGTCACCTGGTTGCATCCAGGGGGGTAGATATATTTCGCCCAGATTCAGGCTTTACGCCGACTTATACAACTAGGTGGAGAGTTGTATAAGCCCAGCTAAGGCTAGTGGGCTCATGGATGACTCATACCTCTAGGGAGAGGGCTGGGCGTCGTGCAGGCAGGGAGTTGATGAGGCCAGCTGAAGCCTGTCAGTTCGTTTAAGGCCTCTATAAAAACTCCCAGATTCATTAGGTGTTAGCTCATGCCTGGACCCAGACCTGTGTGGACTGTCTAGGGAGAGTGAACCCCTGTGCGGTGAGACAAAGCCTGTGTGGCTATTTGCTTGGACATTTAAAACCAGGGACTTAGGGACTAGGACAGCACTAGGCTGATCCCAGTTGTTAGTTAGGAAACCTGTGTGTTTAGTCAGAGGTCAAGTTGACCAGGATTTATTTTGTTTATATGTTTCTTTTGGCTTTGCTGTGTTTTGTCACTGTAAATAGAAAATAAACCGCACCTTTTTTTTGATTTTGAAAACCACAACCTCCGTTTGCTGGGCCTGTTTTTGTGTGGGGAGCCCATCCCGGGGGTCACACACACCCGCTGCCGAGCTAACCCCCTCACAGTTGGTGGAGAACCAGTGGCAGTTTTTTTTAAGCCAGCATGGAGGAGATACTGAAGCAGCTGGCTCTAGCAAATGCCAATCAACAGCAGACAAATGCAGGTTTGCAAAAGAGCCTTGCAGCTCAACAACAGAACTTCGCAGCCCAGCAGCAAGCTCATCAACAGAGCCTTGCAGCCCAGCAGCAAGCTCACCAACAGAGTCTGGAAGCTCAGCAACAAGCCCAGCAGCAATCTGAGGCCCGCTTCATAGACCTGTTACAGAAGCAAGAGCAGAGACTACAACAAATGGAAGCAGTAATGCAGCAACGTCCGCAGACCAGTGAGGAAAGCCGTCCCACTAATACCGCGTCCTTTGGGGTGAGTCGTTTATTGACAAAAATGACTGGAGAGGATGATCCAGAGGTATTTTTGACCACATTTGAAAGGACTGCTGAAAGAGAAAAGTGGCTTGAGGAGCAGTGGGCTGGACTGGTGGCTCCTCTGTTAACTGGTGAATCGCAGAAGGCTTACTATGACCTAGAGCCTGACCAAGCAAAAGACTATGTGATGCTAAAAGCTGAGATATTGGCAAGGCTGGGTGTCACCCAGGCTGTCCGGGCTCAGCGTGTGCATAACTGGACTTTCCAGCTTGGAAAACCCCCCAGGTCTCAAATGTATGATCTCATTCACCTGAGCAGAAAGTGGCTACAGCCAGAGACTTTGTCCGCACCAAAGATTGTGGAACGTGTTGTAATGGATCGGTTTTTGAGAGCTCTTCCTACTGCCATCCAAAAGTGGGTAAGCCATGGAGACCCAGAGACGGCCGATGGTCTTGTGGATCGTGTGGAGAAATACTTGGCTACAGAGAACCTGACGGCCTCTTCCAGAGACACTCGGACTTTCCACCCTAAGACCAGACCATCCCCAGGGGCGGATAAGAGGATTCCAAGGGGTAAGGGTGGAGAGAGTGAGAGGGTGGGAGCTCTACCCCAAGTTTGGCGAGAACAGCCTGGGAAATCAGCGGCTCAAGAGGCGGCAAGAAGGATCGTTTGCTACCGCTGCCGGCAAGCGGGACATATTGCAGCCAATTGCCCGGTTGTGGAGGAACCCATGCAGTGTGACTTTCTGACGGGCAGACGTCAGTCGCTGTGTGCGACAGTCGCATGCACTGCCATTCGAGGAATTGAGAAACATTTATGCAAAATGTGTGTTAATGGTAGAAATGTTGTGGTATTGCTGGATTCAGGTAGCCTTGTGACCCTGATAAAGGCTGAGTTAGTTAAAACAGAGGTCTCTGGGAATAGCAAGGTAGCTGTTATTTGTGTGCATGGGGACACCCGAGAGTATCCAGTGACTACAGTGTGTTTCGAGACCCCCAAAGGTACCCTCTCTCATCCAGTGGGCTTAGTATCTCAGTTACCGTATGACGCCATTGTGGGAAGGGATTTTCCGAAGTTCTGGGAACTGTGGGATGATCCTGAGCCCCCCACTGGTGCCCCTATGTACCAGGAATGTGATAGCCAGAACTCCCCTGAGAGTGGTGAGGACTCTCCGGAATTTCCCTTATCAGTATTGGCAGGGGAGACTCAAGAAACTGGAGAGGAGCCCACCTCCTCAGACGAAAACCTACCGTCTGTGGAGTTTTCTGATCTTGAGGTTCACAGGGAAAACTTTGCCACAGAACAGTTGAAAGACCCCGCCCTAATAAAGGCACGCGAAAACGTAGTGAAAATAGATGGCGAGTTAGTGAACCCAGATAATACCTGCACTTACCCATACTTCAGCGTAGAGAAGGACCTACTGTATCGGGTGGCAAAAAGGGCAGAAGAAACCGTTGAGCAGCTTGTGGTGCCCAAACCTTACAGGAAGTTGGTGTTGGAGTTGGCCCATGGGCACATTCTTGGAGGTCATCTGGGGACAGAGAAAACCCGAGAGAGGGTATTACAGAGATTCTATTGGCCGGGGGTGATGAAGGACATAGAAAATTATTGTTCCTCCTGCCCTGTGTGTCAGAGGTCGGCCCCGATGCCACATTTCCGTAGCCCGCTGGTCCCTCTACCCATCATTGAGGTCCCGTTTGAGAGGATCGCCATGGATTTGGTAGGTCCTATAATCAAGTCCGCTAGGGGGCACCAGTACATATTAGTTATAATGGACTATGCCACCCGTTATCCAGAAGCGATCCCTCTCCGAAATACCTCGGCCAAAACCATAGCCAAAGAGCTATCTCTTGTGTTTAGCCGGGTGGGTATTTGTAAAGAACTGCTTACGGACCAAGGTACACCCTTTATGTCCCGGGTTATGAAGGAGCTGTGTAAATTGTTCAAAGTGACGCAATTACGTACATCTGTGTATCACCCCCAAACCGATGGGCTGGTTGAAAGATTCAACAAAACCCTAAAACAAATGTTGAAGAAAGTGGTGGATAGAGATGGAAAGGATTGGGACTGTCTACTTCCTTATCTGATGTTTGCTATTAGGGAGGTGCCCCAATCCTCTACGGGATTCTCCCCCTTTGAGTTACTGTATGGGAGACACCCAAGAGGGCTGTTGGATATTGCCAAGGAAACTTGGGAAAGTGAGAGTTCTCCCCACAGGAGTGTGATTGAGCATGTCGCCCTGATGCAAGACCGAATTGCACAGGTAATGCCCATCGTGAAGGAACATTTGGCCCAAGCGCAGTTAGCACAGCAGAGAGTGTACAACCGTGGAGCCAAGACCCGTACCTTTTCCCCGGGGGATAGGATACTGGTACTTGTCCCTACGGTTGAAAGTAAATTCCTTGCCAAATGGCAAGGCCCCTACGAGATAATGGAAAAAGTGAGCGAAGTGAATTACAAGGTCAGACAACCAGGAAGGCGAAAGCCCGAACAGATCTATCACGTTAATCTGTTGAAAGCCTGGAGGGATAGAGAGTCCCTAGTCGCAGACACTTGGTCACCAGCTCAAACTGGTTGCGTGATTCCTGAGGTTGGAATAGCAGCCACCTTGTCACAACCCCAACAACAGGAGGTTAAGGAGTTTGTGCTTCGCAACAAGGAGGTATTCTCTGAGCTGCCGGGACAAACATTTGGGGTAGAGCATGACATCATTACCCCGCCCGGTGAAAGGGTGAAGTTAAAACCCTATCGGATCCCAGAGGCCCGACGGGAGGCAATACGGGAGGAAGTACAGAAAATGCTGAACTTAGGGGTGATAGAGGAGTCCCAAAGTGATTGGTCTAGTCCCATTGTGTTGGTGCCTAAACCGGATGGGAGCTGGCGATTTTGTAACGATTTTCGTCAGTTGAACAAAGTTACAAAATTTGACACCTACCCCATGCCACGTATAGATGAGTTGATCGACCGGCTGGGAACAGCCCGATACATGACGACTCTTGACCTCACAAAAGGGTATTGGCAAATCCCCCTGGCCAAATTGGCCAAAGAGAAAACCGCATTTGTAACCCCAGACGGGGCGTTCCAATATAAAAGAATGCCGTTCGGGTTACAGAATGCGCCGGCCACATTCCAGCGGAAAATGGACCAGATGCTGAGGCCCCATCGGAAGTATGCTGCGGCTTACCTG
Source organism: Rana muscosa (assembly GCA_029206835.1). Taxonomy (NCBI): domain Eukaryota; kingdom Metazoa; phylum Chordata; class Amphibia; order Anura; family Ranidae; genus Rana; species Rana muscosa. The sequence goes on from CM055117.1 coordinate 747,472,113, forward strand.
GATGACGTAATTGTCCATAGCACAGATTGGGCCTCACATCTGCCAAAAGTGCAAGCAGTCCTGGACTCTGTTCGGGAAGCGGGGTTTACGGCTAACCCCAAGAAGTGTACCATTGGGCAGGAGGAGGCCAAATATCTTGGGTACACCATTGGGAGGGGAGTAATAAAACCCCAACTCAACAAAGTCGAGGCCATCCAGAGTTGGCCACGTCCCAACAGCAAGAAGCAGGTACGAGCCTTTCTGGGAATCGCTGGGTATTATCGGCGATTCATTCCCCACTTTGCTTCTAAGGCTGTGCCCCTAACCAACCTAACGAAGGGGAAAGGGTCGGTCATGATTAAATGGACCCCCGAGGCTGAGGCAGCATTCCAATTCTTGAAACAAGCCTTATGTAGCCAGCCAGTGTTGTACTCACCCGACTTCTCTAAAGACTTTGTCGTACAAAGTGATGCGTCAGATGTGGGGTTAGGAGCAGTATTGTCCCAGGTCTGGAACGGAGAAGAGCACCCAGTCATTTACCTCAGCAGGAAGTTGAAGTCCCATGAGGTAAATTACGCCACCGTTGAAAAGGAGTGTTTAGCGGTGAAGTGGGCTCTAGATTCCCTTCGGTACTACCTGCTAGGTAGGCACTTTGACATGGTTACGGATCACGCTCCGTTAAAGTGGATGGCTCAAAACAAGGAAACAAATAGAAGAGTGAATAGGTGGTTCCTGGCCCTCCAGGAATTCAACTTCACAGTAAAGCATCGCCCTGGCGTTCAAATGGGGAATGTGGATGCTTTGTCTCGAGTACATGAATGCCTGATTGCTGGTGTTCCAACCCCGAGGTTAAAACAAGAGGGGGGGGTATGTGACAGCAGGAAGGTAAAGTCACCTGGTTGCATCCAGGGGGGTAGATATATTTCGCCCAGATTCAGGCTTTATGCCGACTTATACAACTAGGTGGAGAGTTGTATAAGCCCAGCTAAGGCTAGTGGGCTCATGGATGACTCATACCTCTAGGGAGAGGGCTGGGCGTCGTGCAGGCAGGGAGTTGATGAGGCCAGCTGAAGCCTGTCAGTTCGTTTAAGGCCTCTATAAAAACTCCCAGATTCATTAGGTGTTAGCTCATGCCTGGACCCAGACCTGTGTGGACTGTCTAGGGAGAGTGAACCCCTGTGCGGTGAGACAAAGCCTGTGTGGCTATTTGCTTGGACATTTAAAACCAGGGACTTAGGGACTAGGACAGCACTAGGCTGATCCCAGTTGTTAGTTAGGAAACCTGTATGTTTAGTCAGAGGTCAAGTTGACCAGGATTTATTTTGTTTATATGTTTCTTTTGGCTTTGCTGTGTTTTGTCACTGTAAATAGAAAATAAACCGCACCTTTTTTTTGATTTTGAAAACCACAACCTCCGTTTGCTGGGCCTGTTTTTGTGTGGGGAGCCCATCCCGGGGGTCACACACACCCGCTGCCGAGCTAACCCCCTCACAATCTATAGATATATCTATATCTATAGATGATATATGTATATATATATATATATATATATATATATATACACACACACAAGTATTATTAATTGTCTAAAATACAGCTAAAACTGTTTCACAGCAGTAAAAAAAGTAAAAATGTATGTTAATGAAACTGTACTTGAAGATCATACATGTAGGGGTATGAAAATGTGCTATCTTACAGAACATTTAATCTATTCAAAACTCATTAGCAACACTAGACTGAGCCCACTTATGGTCATTAAGGCAGGTTAATGGAACATGATATTAGTTGACCTACTCAATAAGTAAATTACATTTTACAACACAAGGTCATTAGTATGTTGGTAGTAACCCATGGTAAACCAGAAGAATATTGCTATCTTCTAATGTTAAAATATTCAGCTGATTTCATGGTACTAATAAGTCTCTTCCTAATATGAATAATCAGAACAGCATTTCTCATATTGTCAGAACTAATATCTGATGAGATATAACAATGAATCTGCATGCATCTGGTAAATTTATATTGTTTTGGGTAAGTACTTATACCTGTATCATGACGTTTTTTGTGACACAGTTAAGAAAACATAACGAAATGAGAATACTTAATTTCAATGCAGACATTGGAGTTACTAAACACAAATAGGATGTTCACTTTGCAGGGGACCTTTTACTTTGCAAGCAAATTTTCCTTTAGCTAGTGAGTGAGGTGACTTCCATAATCCAATCATATGCAAGCACAATATACTTTTTTTTTATTCTCCTTGCACATTATGAACCACTTCAATACCAGGCACTTTCCCTCCTTCCTGCCCAGGACAAGTTTCAGCTTTCAGTGCTGTTGCACTTTGAATGACAATTGCACGGCCATGCAACACTGTATCCAAACTATATTTTTTATAATTTTCTTCCCACAAATAGAGCTTTCTTTTGGTGGTATTTGATCACCATTGGGGTTTTTATTTTTTGCTAAACAAACAAATAAAGACTGAAACTTTTGAAAAAAAATGTTTTTCTTTGTTTTTGTTATAAAATTGTGTTTTCTTCTTCACTGACGGGCACTGATGAGGGGCACTGACGGGCGCTGATGGGTTGGCACTAATAAGGTGGCGCTGATAGGCATTGATGAGGCGGCACTGATATGTAGAACTGATGGGCACTGATAGGTGGCACTGATGGGCACTGATAGGTGGCACTGATATGCAGCACTGATGGGCACTGATAGGCAGCACTGATGGGCACTCACAGGCAGAACTGATGGGCACTGACAAGTGGCACTGAAGGGCACTGATAGGCGGTACTGATTGGCACTGACAGGTGGCACTGATGGAGACTAATAAAAGGCACTGATGATGAGGTACTTACAGGTGTTGATTGGCATTGTGATGGGCACTGATTGGAACTGTTATGGGCACTGATTGGCACTGTTATGGGCACTGACAGGTGTTCCTGATGGGCACTGACTGGCAGCTGATAGGCACTGATTGACATTGTTGTGGTACCACTCATGGGGGCTGCACTGATAATCAATGTGCTGATTATCAGCGCAGACCCCCCTCTGACAGGGAGAGCTGCTGATTGGCTCTCCTTGCCAGCGTGAACCGAGGAAAGCCATTTACCGGCACTTCCTGGTTCACGCTGTGATCATCTGTGATTGGTCACAACTGATCACGTGGTAAGGAGCCTCCATCAGAGGCTCCTTACCACGATCAGAGATGCGGTGTGTCAGAGTGACACACAGCACCACTGATCGCCGTGCTGCGTGCCCCCATGGGCGCACGCCGGCATGTCATCCCGCTGGATGTCATATGCCGCCCAGTCAGGATAACTGAACCACCGCCCAGCCGTCATCCTGCTATAGGCTGGGCGGGAAGTGGTTAAGTATTTTTTTCAAAGTGAATTTTACCTAATTGAAGCTCCTTCTGCAAAGTTCAAATTTCCTTGCAAAGTGAACAGCCTACTGGCCCTTAGTAAACCAACCCCATTTTCCTAGAACACTCTAAAAGCTGTTGGACAAAACATTTCGGTCTTCTCAACACTTCAGAACCTTCAAGTATATACATAAATTTATGTACACATTTATCAAATTCAGCAAACGAGTGGGTCATCAGATCCAGCTTTTACATACATCTCTCCCAGAGTCTCTGATTACAGAGACATTTGTCACTATAAGAGGGTGTATATGCTTTTAACTATTTCCATAGATCAAAACACTCACTGGGGTTGATTTACTAAATGAGGAGAGAGAAAAATCCGGTGCAGCTCTGCATAGAAAGCAATCAGCTTCCTGTATTTATTTACAAAGATTTTTGAACAAGCTGTAGTTAGAAGCTGATTGGCTACCATGCACAGCTGCACCAGATTTTACACTTTTACAGTAAATCTATCCCATAGTGTTGTCATAATTTCTGTGCAAGAGAAATATCCAAGGTAGATAAGGCTCACTCTTATCATTAAAGTCTATCTAAAGCCAACACTTAAAAAAAATAACTATTTGGACGGAGTGAGGGTATAAGGTAGGCAGGGTTAAAATCATTGTCATTTGGCATCTGTATGTCATTTGGGAGATTTTCCTTCATGTCCTGTCCTGTAGACTAAACAGAAAGTGAGAGGATATCTTTAAAATGTGGGGTAGATCTCCTCTCAAACAGCTGTCACGGGTAAAAGCTTCACAATTTAAAAAATGTATCATCTATTCCGGTTCTGTGGTCACTAAAAATTTGGTAATGAACCCATTTTCCTTTCCTTTGACATGTGTGATCCAGACAATTAATGAGAGTGAATCTCCCTATTGGAGACCCAATATAGCAGTACAAATCTGGTTTTAACCCCTCAATACTCTACCCAAAAGCATTTTGCCTTTTGCCTTTAACTTTGAAATTAAAATCCAGTCAAACACACTCTCAATAGACACAACTGTGCTTTCAGCTTTTTAGTTTGTCATTAATTTTGTTCAGCTCTATGCTCCACTTTGTAATTCTCTGAATGGCCATTGAATGTGTGGGTGGATTATTGCAGGTCAGTGTGTTCCCTGGTTCCAAACACTACCCTATGGGCATAGAGAGGGATGCTTAACAGCCTTTAACTTTGAAATTAAAATCCAGTCAAACACACTCTCAATAGACACAACTGTGCTTTCAGCTTTTTAGTTTGTCATTAATTTTGTTCAGCTCTATGCTCCACTTTGTAATTCTCTGAATGGCCATTGAATGTGTGGGTGGATTATTGCAGGTTAGTGTGTTCCCTGGTTCCAAACACTACCCTATGGGCATAGAGAGGGATGCTTAACAGCACAGATTTAGGTGTCAAGAAGCTAAGACCATAGAGACACTGTGAAATTTGTTTTGCCTTTAATTGTAGTGGATTAAAGAAAACTTATATTAAGCTGAATTAAGAATATTTTCTGACTTTAGCACAGTTGCATTTTTGTCCTTTGTTTGTTAGCATTATTGGTTTACAGTGATTTTACATTCCTCTATTGATTTGCTATTAATCCTCAAAAAAAAGGCAGTTCAAACACCCTTTTCAGTTTAAAATGCTTGATAAGATGAAATATTAAATATTATGGACATGCATAAACACATATACAGCAAGTTGGCTTCATGGTTAGCACTCCTGCCTTGTCGCACTAGGGTCCTCAGTTTGGATCACAACCAAGACACTATCTGTATGTACTAGCTTGTATGTTCTCCCTGTGCTTGTATTATGTTCCTCTCACATGCCAAAGACATGCTGGTAGGTTAAATGACTCCTGTCCAAATTGACCCTAGTATGTATCCATGCACCTTAGATTGTAATCTCCTTAAGGGCAGAGACTGATATGAATGTACAGCACTGCATAAATTGTCAGCACTATAGCTTTTGCACTAGACTGACTGATTCCATCATTTTTGACTGGTATCTAGATATAGAAAAAGAACTGGAGGGTCAGTATTTGAGGGATGTCTTCTTCCTCCCTTCTCAACTCCTTTTTCTATCCAGTTGAGGTTAGTACCCACTATGTGAAATTGCAATGATTTTTTATTACATTTACAATTTGGTAAAGTGACTTGAAAAAATAAATAAAAAAGAAAAAGTGTGTAAAATTAAATGAGATTATTATACATATGCATATTTTATATATTGTTATGAACTCTAATGGTTTTAAAAGTTGAAAATAAAACCCAAAATATGGAGCATTTAGCACTCTATATCCAAAGCACTCCAACTGACAAGCTTCTCAAAGGTGTGCATTTCCTAAAGGTAAGCCGTAGCCTTCTGTTGCTCTTTAAATGAAATCCAAGGAATCCACCAACACTTTTAAGTGACTTCCACACAACCAGTTTTGACTGAACTCTTCACAGACTAATGCTTGAAAAAGCTACCTGTTGGGATAAAAGTCACATGAAAGGGACTCAATGGTGGTGCTGTCATTTATTTTGAGCTTATATCCTCAAGACAGTATACTGTATATTAATGAAGAAAATTAGTATTCTTAGGTTTTGCATAAATTAAACCAAATTCTTAAATAGGAATTAATTTAAAGATACATTACTTTGCCATATCCATTCATTAGTGTTTGTAGTACAGTACATAGAAAAGTATAAAATATATTGCTGTTTTATATTTGTTGCACAAGCTGCACATTCTGTTGAATTTAAATGAAAAACTCAGCTCATGAATAGACTATTACAGAATAGATGTGAAATAATTTATTAAAGTAAACCATGTGTCAGTAACTCAGCACCTAAAATATTTTACATCTATCCTTGGTTTACCTGATGCGTACAGAAATGTTCTTGTACATCTATCTGTTTAGATACATTTTAAGTGTTTGACAAAGGTTCAGCTTTTACAAGTACTGACAAGATGGACAATAAAAAATACATCAAGGTATTTTGTGAGTTCAGTCCTTTTTTTAAATACCCACAGGTTTTTCTCAGTGTACATAAACTAACTACCACTAAAATTCACAAAATAAAGAGAAGTTAAAAAAAATAACACAGAAAATATCCCAACCAAAATGCACTTAATCACATCCAAAAATACATATTATTTTTCTATATATCTGCCAAATACATAATTGCCTATTGCTATCTGTGCCAAACTGCCAACTGTAGTCATGAATTTCAATTTTTGAAATATAAAGAAATGTTTTGTAAAATATCTATTGCCCCAACAACAGCCCCAATATGTCATTCAAAGACCCTGATGTGCTACACTAAGACTCTGAAATCATCTCATTAAATAAAGTACAGCACTTCAAAAACTCAGTACTTTATAGGACATATTGGTCTGTTTAGTAGACAGCATTCATAATCTTCAGTACTACAGTACAGAAGCAATAAACAGAATATAATGCATTTCAATTCAGAGATTCATTGAAGTTCAATCTATGATGTATTCTCCTGGAGTTCATTCCTGGAGTCATTTAAAGCTTAAGTTTAGGTATGATTTTTATAGCATAGTTACATTGGTACTTGCATATCTCATCCCTGAATGATCCCTGTGTAAGCTGTAGATCACTGTAGTAGTTGCCACTGCTACAGTGAAAGCAGCAATCTCCCAGATCCTGTTCCAAGTGGCAGCCCTTCTGCACAGTAACCACAAGGTGTGCTTGCTCAGCAGTAGTAGTATTTAGTGGTAGTAGTAGTGGAAACTACTACAGTGATTTGCAGTTTACATAGGGATCACTTAGATAAGAGATATGCATACTTACATTGGTCTAAGCTGCAGGATGACAAATTGGCAAAACGAATTGTCCTTTGCAAAATGCAGATAACACTGATGAGGCAGTGTCCAGGGAGCCTAATTGCTGCGAAGAAGCTTTGGAACCAGCCTTGGTTGGTTTGGAGGGTCATGTCTTCTTTGGAAAGTATGTTTTTGCTTTTGATTTGGTACAGGAAGATTGCGATGGATGAAACCAGTAGCAAGTGTTTAGGAGCAAGCCTTCTTTTTCTGGGGAATAGTACTCTTATTATTATTTTTCTCTGCATTGTGTACAAAAATTCTATCTCAAAAAGACCTGATCTACTGAATTGGATTCATGACAACTTTGGAAACAACCCATTCTTGTTCTATAACTGATAATGTTGAACATGTTTCATATAATGATCATATATCTGACCTTTTAATTTGTAACAATAACAATTTTTTAAAAATTATAATAAATGTGTGTTTGGTCTTATCAACCCAGTGGTATATTCAATCCCAATCTTTATCTTTATTAATTTTGTAGTACTCCTACCACCTGTAACCTCCTTGATGTACTTATCCTTAGAGGTACCAAACAGGTGTACACATTCAAAGGGTAACCACTTAAGGTGCTTCTTGCATGGGAGCTTAAATGAAAAACATTTAAGCCAAAAGATCCTGCACATGTGGATGGAGAAGTCTTATCCTGGAGATCTTCATCCTATTCACACACAGCATAAAGCTGTATGTAAAAGGTTTAACTGACTGTTGACTGAGGAATCTGTTAGGATGGAACTACGATCTTGGACCATGCTTTTAGGCCAGGCATCAATGTTTTGGAAGACTGCCATAAAAGCAACTGCCGACTGAATAGCTAGGTCTACCAAAGAAAAGAGAGTTATAAGAAGTCCTCCAACCTCATGTCTAATAGGTTCTTTGGGTTTATCAATTTGTATTCCATTTTAATTTTCCTTATCATCCTTTTCCTTGACAGGGTAAGACCAAATAGATTTTTCTATCATCTATATTATATATACCCTAATCACATGCATGCTCATGAAGATTGGAACAATCCGTGAAACGCGTAGAGATGATATATGCCGTATTTCTATCTTTCTTGTGTTCTACCATCTACTCTTTATATGTTGTACTATATTAACTGCGACCATGTGAATTTTTAACTCTACCACATGTGGGCATGTGTGTACTGTATATACATGAATTGTATTGGAGATTTTACATGTACTGTAATTACCATTATGTACCTTGTCACCACCATATTCAACAATTTTTTATACAAATTAAAATCTTTTATTAGTATCTATGTGCTTCATTCAAAGTCCCACTTCCCTGTCCCCTCCTTTTCAATAGATAGGGATGGAGGCACTGGACCTTACCAGGTCACCGCCTCATTTAAAGTCCCAAACTGTTTCTCTTTTATATAAGTTTCTTGGAAGTAGAATTATTCACCACAGGGGCCCCAAGGGTCTTTTAAAAAAAATGCAGGATCTAGCATAGTAGCTGCTCATAGTCATAGAAAACTTTCCTTAAAAAGATACTGTTGAGCAAAGCAAAGGAGGAGTAAACATTGTTTCGGATGAGGCCAGTCCCCATAAAGGACAGGCATCACCAGCAATTGGACCGTACAAAGTTTTAAGGCAGCTTTAGAGACTCCATGCTGGATACCTTGAGATGAGCAGACTCAGGCTGCTCTAACTCCAAACAGGAGCATATAGAAATGCACAGTGCACATGATTAATAAGTGTAGCTATGGTATCCTAAGCTAGGATGAATTATCCACAAGTGTATAATGTTTCAGAAGGTGTGTGTTCATTTTCAACTAACATCTCCTCCTCAAGTAATATGTCATCTCAGGGGCAAAGTAAAAGACCAATTCAGGTGGAGAAGTTGAAAAGGCACAGGTGTGGCCATTGCTATCTATAGCATTGATAAGGCCTGAAATTCTGCCCATGAAATCTGACATGGTGTCAGAGCATTTCTCTCTGGACAGGAATGAGCAAACCTGGGTGGCAGATGGGCCAGCAAGGGCAGGGAGCCAGAATGGTAAAACAGTCAGAATCAAGTGAGTGAATACACTACCACCTCCATTGGAGGTAAACGCTGAGCCTGAGCAAGCAAGTCTATCTGACTCTTTTTTCTTGAACTTGTGATCTGTCATGCTTGCTGCCCCCAGAGGGATACTCACAACTTCCGCGGCTGTGGAGAGGAAGAGGAAAGTCTAACTACCAAACACTTGTAGGTCTCTGTGAACAGAGGTAGTGTGGAGAAACCACTATACTGCAGTAAGCCAAAATGACAGTGAAGTGGTGCAGGTGCAATGAGCACCAGGGCCATATAGGTTCAGTAAGCACCCAGGTTGTACAGGCACACTAGGCATCACAAAGGGGAAGGTCGCACAAGCACAGTACTGATACTGTTGTTTTTTGGGACATGTCAGGAACTGATTCATGCAGATATGTAAAGTTACTGGGAGTTCCTGTTTAAATATTGTTAAAAACAGTGGATTATGCTGAAAACTGTATTAATAACCTTAAAAACGAATAGCATTCACAATGATACTCATATTTTGAAAAGTTTCATTTAAAGCACAGCTTTTCTACAGGCAAAAATGCATTCCTTAATTTCATTCTTTAGCTGGGATTTATGCAAAAGAGGAATTGAGAGGAAGTAACAGAAATAAAAGCAAAGATCTGTCTGGTTAGTGAAATGTTATCTGATCAATGTGACCCCATAGCACCTGTACCACCATACTCCTTTTCTCAGTTTAGCTTTGTCAGTGAGCACAAATGTATGCTCCATTTTAGTAAAGCACCAGAAATGGAAACATTTTTAAATAATTGGTGACCATGTTAGGCCAAAAGACTACCAATTTATTACCCTTCCCTAACATCATTCAGATGTTGCATGCCCAAGGACTAATTTTAATAATAATAATAATAACAAAAAAATACAAACAAGCCTAACTGGTTCTGAAAAAAGTATAACACATATTTTTCTTTTTTGAAGACTATCTTGTCAAACAGACTGGTAAATTGCCTAAAACACTAATTGCACATGCCAGAAAGCAATAATGGACAATAATAGCACACAATGGCTTCTATTGGTTTTATATTTACAGTAATGACACTGGACATTTCAGTTAAAAAAAATCAACCACAGAATGTATTAAAGAGACAGAATAGATTCAAGAGCAATTGTAATAAGAAATTAATTTATTAGGTGTGATCCATAGTAATACCTCTTACATGATATAAATATGGGTTGTCAAGCTTTGGCTGTCAAGATTACCAGGCTACCAGGAGTATTGTAGATATTTCAGAAAATAATCTATGTGTTTTATATTAATCACATTAAAAATATATATTTTAAAAAGCAAAGTTTTAATGCATTAATGTGCATTGATAATTTACATTAAAGCGGAGGTCCACCCTGAAAAAGTTTTTACATTAAAAATCCCCCCCAAAAAAGAAAGAAATTAATAGAATTTTTTTTTATACTCACCCTAAATGCCTGTTGCTATGCGAAAGTCCCCTAATCTGCCTCTACTGTGCCTCTTCCTTGTCCTCGGATTGAGAACTTCCGTTTCCTCTTCTTGTGAATGGGGTGCGCTGCCTTCTGGGAACTGTGTGTATCCCAGGAGGCAAGCCGCCCATTCAAAAAGCGCCGTGCGAGTGGCGCATGCGCAGTAGGAAACGGGCAGTGAAGCCGTAAAGCTTCATTGCCTGTTTCCCTTAGTCAGGATGGAGGAGCCCGGGACCTGCCAGCAGCGATCGATCGCCGTGGCGGGACCGACATCGCGGGCGAGTAGGACAGGTAAGTGTCCTTATTAAAAGTCAGCAGCTACACTGTTAGTAGCTGCTGAATTTTTTTTTTTAAATGGCTGCACCTCCGCTTTAAGTTAATTTATTTAAAATTCAGTTTATAATACACAACACAAAAAGAATGCAACCTATTTTAAAGCAGATTTTGCATTATGACTACCTTAACCACTTCCGGACCGCCACACGACTATATACGTCGGCACTTTGAAGAGGGATATCTCTGTTATGGCAGCAGCTAGCTGCCATAACCCAGTTATCCTCGTCTTCAGCCGGCGGTCCAGTTTCCAATAATGGTGGTCTCTGCGGCTGATTCGGGGGCCTCTCCTGCTGCTCTCCCGTGCCCTCTGACGCTAACCAGTGCCGTCGGTAGCGGCAAAGGCGATCGGGTACTTTGGGTGGCTGGGTATGGAGACAAGAGAAGGTAAGATGGCCCCCACCCGTCTCCATACCATAGCAGGGTGGAAGTGATGTCAAAACGTCACTTCCGCCCATAGCTCTTAAAGGGTCTTTTTTTTTGTCATTCATTCATATGACAACATTTTTATTTTATTTTTTTAATTGCATTTTAGTCCAAATATGAGATCTGAGGTCTTTTTGACCCCGGATCTCATATTTAAGAGGACTTGTCATGCTTTTTTCTATTACAAGGGAAGTTTACATCCCTTGTAATAGAAAAAAAGTGACACAATTTTTTTTTTAAAAGAACGGTGTAAAAAATAAAAATAAAAGGTAAAATAAATAAGAATTTTATTTTTATTTTTTTAAAAGCGCCGGGTCAGGCCGAGCTCACGTGCAGAAGCAAACGCATACCCAACGCCTGCATATGAAAACAGTGTTCAAATCACACATGTGAGGTATCGCCGCGATTGTTAGAACAAGAGCAATAATTCTAGCCCTAGACCTCCTCTGTAACTCAAAACATGCAACTTGTAGAATTTTTTAAATGTCGCCTATGGAGTTTTTTAAGGGTAAAAGTTTGTCGCCATTCCACGAGCAGGCACAATTTTGAAGCGTGACATGTTGTTACAGTATGCTAGTAAACATAATGCTTTGTGTCTTATTTTATCTATGCTCTTTGTGCATTAGGATTGTTGTTCTTTTTAGTGGATACTTTATGCGCAACTCCCTGAGTGCTATGCCTCCTACTTGTTCTAATATTACCTGTTCTCGGATGTACTTATATTCTGTTTATGTTCAACCCTCAAATTACAAACTAAACAAGAAATAACACTGTATGTGTCTTGATGAAGATGTTTCAGGAAATTAGAGGAGGAAATCTAAATTAAGTCATCCTCTCATATGAGACCAATGACACTAGAACAAATGTGCCCCCTGGAAAATTTTCCCTTTGTGATAACTAAAAATGATTAGGTTTCCAATCACTTGCAGATAACAAGTGTCATCAGCACCAATAGGCAGTGTAAATCTTCCCAACAGAGGCACAAACAGCAAAATAAATTACCACGGTAAAACAAACAAAAAAAATGCTGGCTACAGATACATTTTAAAGAGTTGTACTAAAATGCTCAGTACCAGAAAATAAGGTACTGAGGAAAAATCAACTTTTACCATCTCCAATTTAATGTATGCTTTTCCAACTCAGTTTGCATGACACCTACTTAGACTTAATGATCCTTTCTACATATAATTTCCTTTCCTTCAATTTTTATACGTTATTTATTGCCTGTGCTATGTGTGAAAGTTGTGCTTTTCACACAGTAGTTATAAGTTAAGTGTGGATGGTAACTATTCAATCAAATATACCGCATAACTGAAATTTGATTTGATATACATGTATATTAGTTACATACCTTGCTGATGTTCATAGCGTGGTGGGGCTATCAACATTTTGTTAGCCAAAATGGGTAGGGTTTACTAGTATATGAGATGTTTAACCCACATATGGACAAGTGTTTCAGGGATCATGTGCAAGATCAATGTCCCTAATTTGATCTGAAAATTCTGGCTTGCATGCAGTTTAAGAAAAACATACTTGTGTTCATAACTGCAATATTTTACTGGCTAAGCATCTCCACATATTCATTGAACCAACCATTCATCTGCATATTCCTTCACTGAAATGACTGGGTTTAAATGGACTTGTATAAAGAGCTTCTGGTAGAAACGTGGTATAATTTCTAGCTGGCAGATAGCACAAAAGTCTTATTTGTCACCTGGCACGCATGGTCCATTGCCAAGAGCAACAGGGTTAAAATGGACATAATGAAATCATAAATATTAAAAATTGACATTGCTTTTCCCATTATTTTGTCCATTATTTTTTCCTGTAACATTCCACTTCTAGTAATAAATTTGTTTTTTTTATCAATAGGATCTCAACACTGGCAACTTAAGGTGTAGAGCTCCTGATTCTTCTTATTAGGACCTACCACACTAACTCTATAAACCCTAACCCTCCCTGTAACCCCCACTCTCATGCTAAATCTATTTTTTTTGTGCTTTGCTGAAGCTTCACCCCAGTCTAAAGCCAAACAGTGAACCAACTCTGACTGAACAGTCAGAGCTGGTGGGGTTGGATGATAGATCCATGGCTGCTAGTAAACTTACACTGCACCAGATCAACAGGTTTATTCACACAGCCCTGCAGTCCTGACTTACTGTTTCCTATTAAATTCATGATTAAACAGTCAGCGTTGTGGGTCTTCGTGATAGATCTGCAAGCAAAGTGTATTTTTACTAGACACCATAGATCTAATACACAGCCCCATAGCACTGACTTTTCACTCATAAATTCATTAGCAAACAATTAACCAGTACTGCAGGGCTGTGTGATCGATCTGTTGGCTGCTAGAAAATATAAACTGTGCCGGCAGATAGACCACACAACAACATTTACTTGTATTGTGAATGGAGCAGACCCCACCCCCTTGTCTGCTGAATGGCACACTTGTCTCCAGCGTGTGCATGCTGCTAGAAATGAGCACTACCAATCAGCCTTTATTAAGTATTTGTCTTCTTGCTAAGAGCAAAGTCAGACAGCAGAGGGGTGAGGAAGGGAGCTATCTGACCACACTGCTCAACAACTGCTGGACAGGTTGGGTATTTATTCTGTGGGGAGTTTAATAACAATTAAAAAATAAAGAAATGCTTCTTCTTTTACCCTTTGCTTGCATAATCACCTCTTCCACAACAGGATGCTTTGCACCAAACAACCAACAACCCCTATGTTAAAAAAAAATGGAATTCGCACCCCAGCACTGAAATATTTTGTTCCATACCTCTGAAGATTTGTTTAGAAATCCATCAAAGGATCAGTAGGTTGAAGGAGCACAGGGGCTGCTTTAAAAAGACCTAGAAGATCATTTTAAAGCTTAGACATCCCCAACGCATCCTTATTTTCTCTTAATCAGTGATCTGGAGATTTGAACAGTATGTCTGAGCATAACTAAGATATAGGGTTTGATTTACTATAACTTGAGAGTGCAAAATCTGGTAAAGATGTGCATGGTAGCCAGTCAGCTTCTAACTTCAACTTGCTCAATCAAGCGTTGCCAAAAAACCTGGAAGGTTTCTATGCAGAGCTGTGCAATACTTTGCACTCTCCAGTTTTAATAAATCAACCCCAAAGTTCCTTTTTGATTTAGCTTTTCCCCAATGTGATAAATTAGTAGCGCTTGTAAAAAATAGCATACAAATCATTTTTTTTTCTTTAACTACATGGACTAGTATCTTTTTTTAACCTGACTAACTATTTAAGTATGCAATTATGTGTTTGCTAGGCAGTACTATGCACATATATAATATTTTGAGATCCTCTTTTAACTTTTTGCAGGGTTTCACAATAATATCACACTTGTAAGTTACTGCTATATATTTCAAGCAATCATTTTGCTTTAAATGTATAATTATGACTCGATAAAGGGACAGCATTCTAAATGTACTGTATAGATTTTTTTTTTATTTTACCACATAAATGAGTTATCATACTGTTGAATTCTCTACCAAGAAAGTTACTAATGTCACAGGCCTGCTGTGCCTAACTATAAATCCTGTCTGATTAATATACATGACTGTACAGCTGTTCAGCAACTAAGGATCCAACAAGAAAGACTGTCTGAAAGCCTGCAGCCCATTCATACCATGATTCATTTCACTTTCCCAAAGGGCATGGTCAATAAATCCTAATTTCCAAGTGCCCAAGGCATGCCTTAAGCGGGTGCAAATGAGTAAAAAATTAAGTATAAAGAATTCTGGGTGATAAGAGGCCATTTATACATTCTTCTCATAAAAAGACACAATTTGTTCTAGTCCTGCAATGTTATTGTAGAATGGAAAATTAGCTTGCTATTTTCTTTTCTGTATTGGTGGTATAAGTTGCATTCATTGCTCAAAAATAAGAAAACAAATTGTATCATCAGCAGAACAAATAAAGTATAGCACTGAACCTTGATATAAGTAAAGACAGTTAATGGAGCTTCAAATAACTGCTTCACAGCAATTACAGTATAGAATAGGTTGCTTGATTAGTTTCCAAAGCACATATTTTATTCCACACAAAAGAGAAAAGTGTTGGCATGCATTTGGGAATAATTGGGGTATTTATTTATATTTTAGTATATTGATGGTAAAGTACATTATCTGCCAACTTTGGTCCTCAAGGACAACGGAGTTTTCCATGAGTCTGAATAAAATGCTTATCTACCATATATAATTCTTTTAAAACATAAATTCAAGGTAATACAAAGTGCAGTAGAGTAAAACAACTAAATAATCACATAAGAAAAAACACACATAAAGATCATTAAGTGCAAATACTAATGGTGAATATGGTGAGTTCATTTATAAGCTGAATAGAAGTCCAAATTCAAAACATGATGTATGTCAACCACCTTCTTCTAATCAGATGATTTCCATGTGTTTTCTTATATACTCAATATAGTGCACTTCCACCTCTGTGCAAACTTCCGTGCTCACAGAACTCTCACCTCCTAAAAGGCTCATATAGGCCTTTGAATACCTTGCCCAATGGGCCTCCAAGGCACTACAGCAATCTCCACTTCCAATAGATAAACACCCAGGGCACTATATTGAGTATATAAGAATACACGTGGATATCATCTGATTAGAAGAAGGTGGTTGACATACATCACATTCGGAATTTGGACTTTTATTCAACTTATATATGAACTCACCATATTCAGCATTTTCACTTTAATGTCCTTTATGTGTGATTTTTCATGTGATTATTTTGTTGTTTTACACTATTGCATATTTAGGCCTTCACTGTCACAATATTTATTTTGACTTGTTATTGTGAGGCCGTGCAACCCCATATTTTATCTTATTGCTGTTGCATTGTGGGAACACAACAGGGGCTGCAACGACCTATACACATATTATTGATTAATATTGATTTTTATTGATTGGTTTACAATACACATTTGTTATATACCATTCACACAGCGCAGAGGTTCACACCATTGTATACAAAGTGCAGCGTCTATGTGTCAAGCATAGTTACCTATTGCAAAAAAATGGTTTTATATTTACCGTAATCAAAAATGAAAGTGGATGAATCTGCTTGGTTGGCATCGGTTAGTACATGGGTTTGTAGCTGGGAAAAAAAATCCTATCCTAAAGTGGACTACACTGGCAATTAAATCTCTTTGGCACTAAAAGATTTAACTGCTTGTTAGCAGCAGTTGTCTCATTATCACCACATTGATTTCAGTGTTGAGGTGGCTATCATCAAGCAGTAAAATGTATAAGTTTAATCACCACTGTATCCTTGGCCTTAAGCTGACCAGAGATGGGTATTTTTTTTCATTCTGCAAGCGGGCTGAACAAAAAAAAAACTTATTCCTCCATCCACAATAAATGAGGTGGATGCAGGAAATCCTCCCCAGCCAGGACATCCACTGATTGGCAAAACGTTTCCAGCATGTGCCTTCAACAGAAGTCAATCAAGACACACACTGATTGAAATATTTCTGGTCCCTGCTAAACTAGGTACATTTTGAATCCATGGCCAGCTTTAATGTCTAAGGAAACTAGAAAAACATTTTTATCTTTAATGCCCTAATCTAGCAGTAAAATATCACTTCCATCCAAGATTTAAGTCTGTAACTACTGTTAGCACCATCAAATTCTTTGCAAACAAAATTATATACAATAGTAAACTACTTGTCAAGAAAGGCAAGCCAGTATCCAAGATGGTGGTAGCGGCGCGCACGGGGGCGAGCATGCACGGTAACGGCGCACGGACATGTGCTAGAGTGCGCGGTGAAGGATCTTGGCGCCAAACGGTGCTATTTAAAGGGACTGATGCCTGGACTCCTTGCTGTTCAGTCTACAGCGTTCCTGAGACCCACCTGCTACCCGTTTAACCTGTTTGCCTATCCGTTCCTGAGACCCGGCTTGTTCCTGATTGTTCCAGTTTCTGCCTGCCTTTGACCTCGGCTTGTTTGACTATGCTTCTGCTTCAACCTCTGGCCTGACTGCTGCCCGCCTGTTGCTGACCCGGTCTGAACCATGACTCTGCCTCTGTCTCCATATCTGTACCTGATCCGTCTGCCTGTGTATGACCCGGCCTGTCTGGACTTGCTTGTGTGATGTACTACAGAACACCTTCCCCACTGTTGCGGCTTCCAGCTTCCAGCACCTCTGCCTCCAGCTTGTCAGCTGTTCCAGTCATCACCTGTACCACTGACATCTCTCCAGAGTTTCCTGAAGTCCAGCTCAGCTCCAGCACCAGCGTTCCTGTCAGGCGCTGGTGCAACTCTGCACTCTCGAGCTCCCTGTCTGCACTACCAGGGGTTCCAGAGTCAGAGGAGTAAGAGTAGCCGCTCCCTGCATATCAGGCTCTAAAATCAGGTACGTGACACTACTTCACTTTTTAACTGCCCAACATGGTCTTACATGCAACCATAATTTTGCTCACCTAACTTATGCCTTCAGTTAGCAATATCTCTCTCTTTCCTTTTCAGCTGATCTGCTGTGCCACACCAGACACTTATAAGCTCTGCAAAGCTTTTTATATTCAGCCAGAACTTTACTTCAGTAAAATTCTTGAAATAATTATTTCACAGTTAGCTTCACTGCAGAGATGTGCAAATCTTCTCTGTTCTCTTAGCTTGCCATTTACAGTTTGTGCCCTAAGGCTGACTGCTCACTGCCCCTCCACCCTACAACTGTGGCAAGTAGTCAGGATAGTGTAAACAGTATTGGAATGCATTTCAGGGCGTTGTAGGCTAACTGGTAAGTGTGCTGGGAAATATTAAGTTTGATTGTACTGGGAAATGCCCTTCCATCTGTACCTTACTTCAAAAGTTGCCATTCTTTATAGCCTGCTTGCTGGATTTGGCGTGGGGACACATTGGACATGTTCAGCTGCCATTGTGCTCTTTCCAGACTTTTAATATGTCCCTATGTCTTTAAGGAGGAATGGGCTTCCTCCAGGCATAACTGCCCTTAATTTATCCAACTTAAAGACCCTCAAATTAAGATTTAGGACTGCACTTTACAGAGGAGACTTGACCAGGCATTGTGGCTTCCACATATATTTGCAAAAGTGTGCAACTAAAACCTCAGTTTTTAACATAAATGGTTAGACAGTGCCATTTTTTGTGCATGCTAGCTGGTAAGTGTGCTGGGAAATCTTTTGTTTGTTTGATTGTACTGTGCAATGCCTTTCCATGTGCATCTTACTTCAAAAGCTAGTTATAAATTAGGGTGGTTGCTATTCTTGTGTAGTCTCACAACTATCTGTGTTAAAAAGATACAGTATACCATCCTGTCTATACCTGAACATTTGTTTTTTAAATCCACTTTCCTTACAGTGTGCCACACTTTGCACACGACCATTGCTATGGTAAGGTCTTATTAGCCAACTGTTCAGTAGGATAAGGGCAATAGATACAGTACATGCCGTACTATTACTAAACTTTGCTTGATGAAAAACTTTGCTAAATGAAATCTTGATCACTCCTAGATTAGCACTTATGCAGGTTACAAAAATGACAATTGCTGTAGCCCATGGTGACCAATTAGAATAGTGGTTAAAGATCAATGTCAGTGAAAAGTATTTTTTTTATGGTTAATGGCAAATGTAATTGCATGCTGCCTTTTTATATTTGCTTTGCTATTTCAGTGGTGGGATATTTATATATGAACTCCTAGACTTGTCCAACTTCTACAACCATTGCAAAGCCAAATAAAGAATTCACTCTCATCATCTGATTTTCCATAATTCAGAATAAATAAATGGGAGGTCCAACTGTGAGAGAGTGATACCATCATATTACAAGTGGGGTCAGCAACCTGTAGATCGTGATCTACCAGTAGATTGCGGCCAGGTGACTGGTAGATCACGGTCTCGGCTTTCTGACTCGCCACCCCAGAGCATTTAGCAGAGTGCAATGCAGAGGGACTACTTGTTAATTTAGAACTTTAGTAGAGAGCAAGAGCCACATAGGCCATTGCCTCCCCTGTAGTGCTGGCTCCTGTCCCATGCAGAGTGATACCAACTGCACTCCACCTCTTATTCCAGCTAGCGGATTCCAGCATGGTGCCAGCAGCAGGAAAGAAGAGATCTTCAGGTAAGTGTGAAGCAATACACTGGGCATAATAGTATAGAGCTGCTTTCACACTGATGTGCTGTGGTTTACCCACACCGTGGGTGCAGTGCAGTGTACCTGAAGCTTTTCTGTGGGTTTGCTGCACTTAGCCATTGACATCTCTTATATCCTGCGGGTTTGGTACACTTTCCGAAAGCACACCAAACTCCTGAATTCAGTGCTTTTAGAAAGTGCACCACACCTCAAGGATATAATAGAAGTCTATGGCAAAGCACAGCTAACCCAGGAAAGTTGCAGATATACTGTGCTACACCCACGGTGCAGGTAAACCGCAGCACATCAGTGTGAAAGCAGCCTTTTAGGGGGCTCAGAACAGTAAGGGTTCATTCACATTTGCAGTTTGGTTAGTGGTAAAACCCCATAGTTAAGATGTGCTTTTACCACCACCGCCCCAACCACACCCCCTTTAGCTGCAGTGGCCTGGGGAGTACACATGTCGGAGCCACAGCAGAAGTTATACACCCGGTCATGGTTGGTGGGTGTAGCACCTGCCAAACATGACCCATTGAAGTGAATGAGGCCACTCTGAAAGTGCCCTGCAACCTTGTGCAGTACAGCAAACAAGGGGTTAAAGCAGGTAGCATTGTGTTGCTTTCTCACACCTGCTTTAACCCCTTGGACCCTGCAGAAGCATGCAATTGTGTTTGCAGAGTAGCTCCATTTACTTGAATAGGTCACAAATGGCAGGCGGTAGCACCCACCAAAAGCAACAGGGGGTTTCATACCTGCTGTGGCATTTATACACCTTTAGCTGCTTCTGCAGCAGCTAAATGGAGTAGGGGTAGGAGGCGGTAAACTCAACCACAGGGTTTTACCCTCTCCCAACTTTAGGTGTGAATGAGCCCTAAGTGTTTTGCTGCGGAATGCTAAGGACTCATTCACAAGTGCAGCAGGCATTGCTGCTCCTCTGAAAAGTGATCTGAGTTGCCTCCTCACCACCTGATTCAAACCCATAATTGCTATGCAATGCACGCGATTGCGACACAGTATTATGGCAATTAGAAGTTTAAATCAGGTGTGAGGAGGTGACACTGGGCAATACTTTGCCCGGTGATCTTTGACTTCTCCCATGTTGTTCAGGTAGATCTCCACCTCTTAAAGATTGCCTAACCCTGTTTTACACTGCTGAAAAAAACATTGTTGTAATAATACCTTAATGTAATTATAGAAGTGGTTGGTTTTGTTGCTGGCAATGCATTATGTATAATGTTATACACAGTTCCTGAATTGATAGTCAGACCTATTTTTATTTGGTTTCATGTTCCAATTTCTGATCTGCATTCCTGGTAGGAAAAAACTGTAATAGATAATTCACGATCTATGACTAAGTTTCTTATTTGATGACTAAGCATGTGAGTAATGTACATAGCTGATAGTTAACACTTGGTTTTCCACATTAATAACTACAATTTAAGCCACTCTAAGACTTTATTATCATAGTACATCATTACATTATCATCACCTTTATGCCACTATGTTCTATAAAGTGAGTTACATAAAAGATTAATGGATTCATACCTAAATGCTATGTATAACTACTGATCATAACTAGTTACAGCACAGAATTTTTAATACAGAGAAAGTGTTGCCACAGATGTTAGTAAAGCCACCTGACACAGGGATGTTGTACCTTGGCTTTCTGTCTTCATTGCTTCTGTTCCCAACATAATGGAAAGAGCTGTATATATTGTATTGATGCAAGAATAAAACACTTTCTATTCTCCTATGAGAAAGGCAGCAAAACATTTTCCAGGTACAAGGCCACATTCGGACTTACAGTATGAAACAGTATTTTGCTTCCCATGCACATGGAAAAGTTCTCTGTTTTTGAATAATTTAGTGCTTAAATCACACACCCATACTGTATGTGAAGTGTAGACAAATGGAAATACATTATCAAACTTTTATAACAACTTTTATATGAAGTACATATTAATATTGATATACCACCTATTTACAGTAACTCCCAAAGTCAAGTTATGCAGCTTCAAATAAATTTACTTACCTTAATTATATCTGTCTCCTAAAGCTTAGTCACACACAGTTGTACTGCAATCTCTCTTAAACTGAAATTACCTAATTTGATTTCACTGATTACAGCGAGTTTCTCACAGTATGTATTAGAAGTTGCAGCAAGTGAGTTAGAGTCTCATTTCCAGGCTGAAGGATGTTCATCACCATTTAGATTTTCCTCCCGAGCCTGACAGTTGCAGGCCCCCTACTTTTATTATTGGATTTTAGTTCTTTTAATCATTGAGTTTCAGAATCACATGTGGGTGTTACCCGGGAAGGTCTAAATGCAAATGCAGTCTTCTCAGGACACCGATTTCTCAAAAATTATATCCACCCATCAAAGCATTTTGATATTTTTTTTAAAACACCTCCAAAGAGACAGCCCAAGGTCTGCACAAGGGCTGAGGGTTCTTAAAGTAAGATCTGAGACAAGGTGCCCTAATGTTTTAAGTACAGCATCCTGCCTGCCCCTCCCATTATCCATAATCTGTATGCATTGTGCAAGGACTGAGTTATGAGACTGGGCCTAAACTAAGGTATGTAATAAAAAAGAAAATATTTATTTGAAAAGGTTATTACTAAGGGGTGGTAGCGTCAGGAAAGACAACATACGAACAGATTAAACTTCATCTTTAAGGTGTATGTCAAGACAAAAAGTTATTTCTAATTTTTGATAGAGTATGGAAGAAGTAGAACTCCTGACAGGTACTACAAACCAAAGCTCTTTTAGAGGGATTTACCATCACTTCCTGTCCTTCTGACAGCAGTTACACCAGGCAGGGAGTGAGGGAAAATCTGCAACTTGGACCCACAAAAATAAAAACATGCAAGGAATTCTAGTCGTCCCCTACCTTACTAAAAAATGTTTTTTATTTCTATATATAAGTAATTACTCCTGTACTGCCACCACAAAATTGAAAGTGATTGAAAACTCAAACACACCCCACCAAGCTGCTGCTGACATATGTTCCCACATCAACATTAAATAACAGTAAAATATAGTGCCTCGTTGCTTGAATTATACAACATAAAAAAAGTGGAATTTACAAATTCCAATTTGTATTTGGCATTCTAACCCCCAATACATCAATAATTTGAAGCTGGTGTCATTATAGAAATATAATTGCTTTTGGGCAATTGAAAAACATTTTATACATCAGACTTGTTTTTCAATCTATGGTTGTAATCAAATTAATCTATGTACATTATGTATGTACCCCATCAGTCATTTCAGCTGTAATCACAAAATAAAATTACAAACAAAATTTTAGTTTTGACTCTAATTGTGACTCCTGCGCATGTGCCACACAGGCTGTTGTGGAGATGAGTTTTCGGTATAGCTAGCACAGCTCTGAGATGCTGAGAGAGGGGAGATGTGAAGTTCTGTATGCTCCTGTATGAGATAAGAAAATTACCTGTCACTCAAAGCACAGGGGAAGAAACGGACACCTATTTATCTGTGTGCACTTTTTTTTTTATGTGTGTGTGTGTACTTTTCTTACTGAAAAAAGATAAAACGATTGATCAGAGCTGGATTAACTCTTTTTGGCAAGACTGAGCACAGATGACATGACATCCTACACTCCACAAGGTACAATAGTTAATTAAACATTTTTTTTCGGGTTTACATTCACTTTAATATATATATATATATATATATATATATATATATATATATATATAGAAATGCCTGTTGATTTTCTGGGGAAAGGTTTTATCATACATAGCTTTACACTAATACAATTCTAAGAATAACATTATTACATTAGTAAATATAACTTTTACATATTGCTTTTCTTCAAAAGTTACCTTTCGATAATATAAATATAATAAAACATAGAGGTGTGTGGTGCATCGGGATTCCCTGTGCCTTCAGAACACCTTAAAGCTAACTGGTGCTTCACCCATGCAGACCAAAACAGCAAGATTGCTTTAATGCCCTCCTCCTCAACAGCAGGGCTGGTGTTTGCTGATTGGCCCAGTACTGCCACATGGCAAATAGAGTCCTTAGCACTGTGTAAGCTCTGACTAGACTGACTTTCCTCACACCAGGTAGTTGAATAAAATGTGTGCAAAGTATCTAAAAAATAAAGAAGCAAAGAGTATCAGAATCACAACACAATCTACAAAGGATACATAAAGTATATGATATAGAGTAACCTTCAGTTGTCAAGCACAAATCAGCTTTTAGAAACTTGGAATGCCTATACACAAGCAGATCAAATATATAGAACAGATTTGCTTGTCATTACTAAAACTGATAAATATATGCTCACAGCTGCTTTTAACCACACGCAGACTATATCAAGCGCCAGTATATGCTCAGTGAAAGAACCAAAACATATACAGAAAAGGGAAAGCATCTTTTATTGATAACAGATTTTTCAATATACTGGAAAATGTCTGTCGGAGACAACATCCACTCATACTTGCATAAGTATCGTTCACAAGGGTTTAACTTCCCCATAGTGCATTTGCAGTTTGAAAAGTCTCACAGATTTTCTTTTCAAACATGCAGAGCTGGATGAACATCTATGGAATGGACGGAAAAATTAAATATAATTTCTGATTGGCTGCTTTAATCTACCCCCACTGCTCTCTATGGTCTATGTTCCGAATTAAGTCAAATCATGCTCACAATTTTTAGTGTAATTGAGATTTCAAATAGCAAATATAGGCACTGTAGGCAAAACTGATTTAGTTTCCTCCTAAATTGATTGCTTTGGAATAAAGTGAACTCATTCACAAGTAACTCTAGAATTATAAGGATCAACTGAACTCATGGTATATTTGTTGATTTCTCTATATCATTGGAAATTATATCTTCTACTGTTGGTGTGGCAGTAAAATGGTTTAGTTTTGATGAGGTCATTGCTTAGTTTGACGTCTGAAAGCAGCTTGGGGTTGATTAATGATGGTCCATGTATGAACATACTGTATGTTTATGCAGATAAAATATTATTTTAGATTCTGCAGTTCAGTGAAAATGACTTGATTTTATTCACCTTATCAGCTTTTATTTCACTAATAAATATGTGCATAGTGAACTCCATATGAGAAACCCTATTGCTCTGCTTGTCCAAAGCTGACACAGAGAGTAACAGCTGTTGCGTGGCTTTACAAGCTATGTATTTATTATTATCTATATACATTCAGTGTGAATCTCTAGCAGCTTGGCACTATTATCTAAATAGTACATTTAAATATAACGTATGAATTATTGCTAACGCATTATCAGGTAAGTAGAAGTTATATGACATTCCATTCCATTTTAGGTCATATAGTGACTTTTGAAGTAATAAAAGCCAACCTTCAGCAAAAACTTTCAACAGGGTGGGTAAGACAGAAATTCTAGGAAGTGTTTATTGCTGTTGGTCTCCTCATTGGTGAGATTTCTGCTCACCCCCCCCCCGCAGCATTGATACACAAAAAGGAAATAAGAGTGTGTAGGTGTCACTGGGACAGGAAGATTCAGAGAGCAGAAATAACAGTTGCTGTAACTTCTTTCCTTGCTAGCAAATAAATGTGTTTTTGTAGATGTTTCTGTTCACATCAGAAAGATATACCAGCCTTTCCTGTCCTTTTGATAAGTTATCACTGTGACAGTAAGTAGGGTCAAATGTCTTGAAAGGGCACATACAGCAATAAAAACCTGCCTACTATTCTAACCTTTCCCCTATCTGTGCAAAACTAAAAAAATAGGGTGGATTTGGACTAATATTTTGCTGTTCTGTGAAATCAAATACATTGGTCATAACCACAATATTTCAGTTTACATATAAACCCACTGGATCTAATATTTTATTTTTTGCCTTAACTTGATGAGTTTACAGATCTGTTTGATATAGTAACTGACAAAGTACCTGTAATGCAGTTACATGCTTTACTAGATGTGGCAAATAAGATAAAATGACTTTCATTGATATTGTAACCTGCAGTAAGAATTAGTGGGGTTTGTACTAGTATAACGAATGTGATCAGATTAGAATAACACATTTATCGATAAATACCCCACCATGTATAGGACTATTGTGATCCATATAATAATAGCCTCAAGGCTTACAATAGCATCTCTATGGAAGTCTACAGAAGCCCCTATCCTATCAACGGTCATTAATAGACTGAATACTCAAGCCCAACTAGAACTAATGCTAGCCTACAAAAACCTATCTATCAACTCCTATGGCAGAAAATGGAAAATGTGGCTATCTCATCCCAGAGCCTCCAATTATCTAAAATAATGTAAACTTTAAAACTCTATCTTACAGTTTGTATTACTTTGTTTATTTTTGTAAGTAACTTGGTGTAGAACATTTCTTATGGCAGCCTTTATTTTTGTTTATCCCCTCTTTCCTCCCCCCTCCATTACTATTTATACTACTTCCTATCAGTTGTTTAGGCTGTACCAAAGAGTAACTTGGTGACCTTCCAGTCCTACAGTATGTACCCATTAGGGGTAGGCTGGTCTAGGTCATCAAGACCTATCTACACTTTTCAAGATGTGCCTTTACAATATTTTTGTGCTACAAATATTGTATATTGAATGCAACAAACGTATTTGTTATAGTTTATAAAATTCAATAAAAATGTATTGAAAAAAAAAAGAATAACACATTTATTAATAAGCTACTAGTTACAAAAGATAAGTATATATTTTATCCATACTGTTCAAAATAATCTATTAGAAGGATCTGATTCAAGCTTCATAAATCAAGGTATGACATATCATATAGAGCAGTTACTGTATAGGAACAAGGTTATTCTAACACAAAACCTGAGCCTCCCACACATTTATTCCAGATAAAGCAGTTCTAAAAGGCAGAAGCAAATATGAAAGAAAAATAGTCTAAACCAGCCTTTTTCAAGTAGAGTTCCCGCAGCAGCTGCCAGAAAAAAAATTGCCTAACCAGCCTTTCTCAAGTAGAGTTCCTCCAGCAGCTGCTTTGAGTTCTTTGAGCAGTCAGCAATGATCACCTCTGAAAGTGGCACACTTCTACACTGACCATCAATGGTACTTTTCCACTGACCCCAAAGTAAAGGTGGTGCTTCTGCACTGATCAGCAATGTATGTGAATGCCAGCTGTCTTTTGTTCACTAATTTAAAGGCACACCACAGGTTTCACTGTATTTACTAGCTTTTGTTATTGTTATTTTATGTCACAATAATTACTGAAATTACTGAGTTTATTTGTCTTATAGCACGGATGGGTGTTAAAACCCTCTCTTGGTGTCAAATATAAATGTGTACACCACATTGCTTATCCTCTCATTTCAAATAATATCTACAACTTACTCATCATCATTAAGCAATATATATATATATATATATATATATATATATATATATATATATATATTTTTTAAGCAGAGGTTCCCTAAAAAACTAAAAGTTCCATTATGGTAAAAAAAAAGTTGAGAAAAGGCTGGTCTAGACAAGCATAGCACTCACAGAAAAACTCCACAAATCATTTTACTGAAGACATACAAAGTTCTGTAAGTGCAGTGAAGAAGTATAGCTACACACCATGTATGCGGGTCCATTATCAGTAAATGATGTGTCTGCAGGAGGACTGAATCCAGCATCTTCTACAGCACAATTGCTTTGGTAATGACATACTAAGCTGCCTTTTTTGCAAAATGATTGTATATATCCCTGGTGTAATGTACACATTGAGCTAAAGACTACTAATTAACATGTCTCAGTAATTAGAACATCATGTATAGATAACACCTGACTTACATTATGCATTGCAGGGTGCAGAATTAAGTTATTAGCTATACGTGTCTTGTGATTTATCATCTTCAGCAGCCAGAACATTAAAAAAAACAAAAAAAACAAAACAACTCAAAATATGGATAATCTTGTATATGATGTTAATCTTGTATAGGGTGCATGCTTTCATAACCTGAACGTGCTTGTATGAAGGCAATGCAGCACCGTCTCCTATCTTAGTGGAACAACGCGACTGCTGTCTATGATGCTGAAATCTGCGGCTGCTGTCTATGGTGCTGAAATCTGAGGCTGCTGTCTACGGTCCTGAAATCTGAGGCTGCTGTCTACGGTGCTGAAATCTGCGGCTGCTGACCACAGAGCTGAACAGCGTGGTCTCTAGCTATGGTGCTGAACTATGCATCCGCTCTCCACAGCCTGAACTCTGCCGCCGCTGTTCAGGATGCTGAAACCTGAGCCCTGCAGTTCATGGCAGTGAAACCTGCCGCCGCTGTCCATGGTGCTGAAACCCGTGCCTTATAGTCCATGGTACTGAAACCTGCCGCTGCTGTCCATGGAACTGAAACCTGCCGCTGTCCATGGTACTGAAACCCGTGCCTTGCAGTCCATGGTGCTGAAACCTGCCGCCGCTGTCCATATGACTGAAACCCGTGCCTTGCAGTCCATGGCATTGAAACCTGCCGCTGCTGTCCATGGGACTGAAACCCGTGCCTTGCAGTCCATGGTGCTGAAACCTGCCGCCGCTGTCCATGGAACTGAAACATGCCGCTGTCCATGGTACTGAAACCTGCCGCCCCGCAGTCAGTGGCGCTGAAACCTTCAGCCGCTATCTACTGTGCTGAAATCTGCAACTGCCTATGAACAATACAGCTCTAGGGGAAATGTTTAAAAGCCAGGACCATGTACTTCATTTGCTATTAAATACACACATTTTACTGAATCCAAGATAATCTCAAATCTACTGCAAGATACCATTGATATACATTGGAAGCTGTAACTGCTGTACATCGTCATGCTCAGCAAACAGATATGCCCCCTATATGCTTGCAGCTGGACCTGTATCTTTAGACAGGGTAACCCTCTGCCAGCAGTGCACTGACCTGTGATTTTTCTGGCTGTCCTTTTTCTCCATGATGGACGGTACACAGTTGGTGAGTTCAGTCCAGTCTGCATGCAAACCACAACTCCAGCCTGTAGAGAAGCGAGAAAACAACCAGGTCTCCTTTCTCCCAGGACGGTGACAGGTGCACTTTTTCTGACCTGGCTTACAGTCACAGGGCTGTTCCAAACGGATATTCCTAACCAAATGCCTTCCAAAAGTAGTCCCCCCTGTCTTCTGGATGTGCAGGAACACTATCACATCATCCCCCTTGATGTTAAAATCCACAAATCTGTAAAGGTCTTTGGACATGAAGCTGAAGGTCGGCTGGAATTTGGGGGGGATGTTATCCTCTGGAAGTTCAGTCTCATCCTCGTCACTCTGCCACTGAACCTCTGCCATCGCAGGCAGCTCAGAGGACTGCTCTCTTACAGGATCCCCTGCCCTGAAATGCCAGGAGCCGGTCCCAGTTGGGCAGATGTACTGGTAGACAATCATCACAAAGAGTACAGCTAGAACCGGGGCCAGGATCAACTTGTTGGCTCTGTCATCCATGATTCCAGAGAAGCCTTTTTCCTGAACGCTCATAAAGGAGAATGAATGTACCCTATTGGCTGACATCAAGTAATATAGGAAAGCCGGGCTTTCAATTTGAGGGTGATCTGTTGGTTCTTGCTTGTACCCATCCCAGCCTGCGAGGCATGCATTGATTGCTTTGTGCTGCAATACAAATCACTAAGTTGAATGCCGTAACAAAGTTACAAGTGTGTGGAGGACACGTGAAGGTGCCATGAGCTGAGCCTGGCCGCTCGGCAACAATCTTTAGCTAGCTCCACTCATTGCCTGCACAAGGAAACCCTCACGCCTTCTGCTCAACGGGATGGGAGCTGAATGCTGGAATTTCTTATTCACACCAAGCCAATGGCAGAGCAGCATCTCACTTCTCATACCCAATCATTGAGTTCTTCTGGGAATGAAGCAGACGGAATTGTGAACCAATGGAAAATGTAAACAGGGAGTAGATTGACTCCTACACTGCAGACAGAAAAGCTAAGCCAATGAAAAATGCAATGACTGCTGATGGGGTGGGTGAAGTCTACGAGGAGCCAATACAGCATGGATGAAGCTCAGCTGTTATGTGCGGAAAGAAGACATCCCCGGCATACCTTTACATGTGCTGCTTCCAATCATCCACTGCGCAGTGCAGACTTCTGTGTGAGCTGATGTTCAATTACTCAACCAATTATCGGAAAAACAGGGGGGGTGCCACAGCTGACCACCTTATAAAAATGTTGGGGACTTCGCTATTATGCTGATCAAGAACAAGAATGCACATTAGGAAAAGAAAAGAAAATCCAGAATATTAAAAGAAATAAATCATAGGAAAGCAGAATTCCAGCTAAAGCCCAACTAGTCTGAAAATTTTCCCTCCCCTCCTAACACCTATGCTAACTTATCTGTGTAAGATGTAAAAAGACATATATACTTATTTATTTTTAGCCAAATGATCCCCTGTGTTTGCCAGCGGAATGGAGAGGGTGCCTAACAACAGCTGTGAAAGCTGGGAGCAATGACATCACCCTTAAAGTGATTGTAAAGGCACAAGTTTTCTATGCTTGAAGGTAAAAAACCTTCTGGGTGCAGCAGCCCCCCTAAACTTACCTGAGCCCCCTCTTGATCCAGCTATGTCCATTAGAGCCGTGCCTCCCCGGGGACTCACACTCCTGATTGGCTTTCGATAGCAGCAGGAGCCAATGGTCAATCATAGCCATTGAGCTAATCAGGAGATGGAGGGTCGGGCTAAGACGCTGCTCCATGTGTGAATGGGCGCCCAGAGCCACGGGTCGAGAGTGCACCTGCTTTTGTGACCCTAGACCAGTGTTTCTCAACTCCAGTCCTCGAGGTGCCCCAACAGGTCATGTTTTCAGGCTTTCCATTATTTTGCACAGGTGATTTAATCAGTTTCATTGCCTTAGTAATTACCACAGCCGTTTCATCTGAGGGAAATCCTGAAAACATGACCTGTTGGTGCGCCTTGAGGACTGGAGTTGAGAAACCCTGCCCTAGACCAAGCTGCTTGCTCTGGGGGCACCTGGCATAAGGGAGGGGCAAGGGGCCAGGAGCACCAGCAAGGGACCTGAGAAGAGGAGGATCCTGGGCTGCTTTGTGCAAAACCAACTGCACAGAGCAGGTAAGTATAACATGTTCGTTATTTTAATGTAAAAAAAAAAACAAGGGTTGTGTAATCCAGTGTTTCTCAACTCCAGTCCTCGAGGCACCCCAACAGGTCATGTTTTCAGGCTTTCCATTATTTTGCACAGGTGATTTGATCAGTTTCACTGCCTAATTAATTACCACAGCCTTTTCATCTGAGGGAAATCCTGAAAACATGACCTGTTGGGGCGCCTTGAGGACTGGAGTTGAGAAACACTGGTGTAAACCTTTAAGCTGGCCATACATTATACAGTTTTATTATTCAATTTCTTTAGATGTACCTTCAACCAGTGGTGGCTGGTGCTCTATTTTTTTTTGGGGGGGGCGGCAAACAACCACCCCGCCACCGAATCCGCACTTGCCCCATCCACGGGTGTGGCTTCCCCTCCTTCTTGGCCACCGTGAGGTTCATTCACAGCAGATGGATAAAGCAGTAGGAGAGCAGCCAGGTGGACAGAGCTAGGCTTCAGCACGCTCCAATGACAGACATCACCATCTTTCTTTTACCAGCTCAGGCTACACAGCAACTCTGCCTCTGCACATATCACTGCCGGAGACTGCAAGCTCATTGGCTGCCACCAGCTCCCTTGCCTCCTCCTCCTCCGCTCCTCTACTCCTCTTCTCCACTGCTTATCTGCTCCAACCACAACCGCACACCTTACGCAAGTGGGTGGGCTCAGGGCACAGTGCTCTGCGCACCCCGAGCCCACCCTATTTGAAGCCAATTAGTGCCTTAGGCTCTAATCATGTGCTTCTAGAAAAAAAAACATTGAAATACAAGTGTTCCGCACCCTGCATGGAGATTATGGGCCGGGCGCATGGATTAGGAGCTTTGTAGCACAAGTGCCTGCCTAGTTGCATGCAAATTTAAAGTGTTTAGGTTTTATTTCATATTATATGGTTTTGGCAAATCTAAAGGAAAGTTGTACAAGAAAAGTGTATAATGTATGGCCAGCCTTAGGCTCCCATGGTTAAGCCATTGTCCGTGGTCTCCCCACTGTCATGCCAGTGCCACTGGCTGACACAGAGGAGCCAAATCACATGACCAGACTGGGCTGAAAATAAGTAAGTATATACAGTACATCTTTTTTACATGGATTAGTTAGTATAGGTGTTGGGGGAGATGGAGGGGGACATTTTTAAGACTAGTTAGGCTTTAGCTGAGATTTTAAAATGTATGTAAATTCTACCAATACATTTGTCACCTTATTGGTCTGTTAACTATATAATTGAAAGCATTTTGTTATATCCTGTTCAACAAGTGCAAAACAATAACTTTTTGCCCTGCCAGAAATCCAATGACTTCTTTTTGCAGGCAGTGATCAATTAGCATTGTTTGCAGCTATGTCATTTGACTTCAAAACACCTCTTCATATATCATAGAAAGGGGAAGATGTTATATAATCTTAAAGAGGAGCTCCAGTCTGAAAAAAAATGCCAGCAGCTACAAATACTGCAGCTGCTGACTTTTAATATAATGACACTTACCTGTCCAGGAATCCCACAATTTCGGCACCCTGAGCCGATTCGTCAGTCAGCTTCAGGTGTCGGCACCAGCATTGTAAGTAAAGGAAACTGGCAATGAAGCCTTCAGGCTTCACAGCCAGTTTCTTACTGTGAATGCATGAGTCGCACTGCACATTCTGAATGGTCCCACCGTCTTCTGGGACCTGTGTGTGTCCCAAAATGCAGCGGGGAGAAGGAGGAGGGGCTGGAAATGCTCGGAGATCGCTGCAGCAATCTTGCCGGGAGTGGGTACCTGCCAAAGCCAGGTACCCTCTTCCCCCTAAAAAGTGCCAAATAGGGCAGTGAAGGGGGGAAGGGTGTAAATAAACGGAGCTTCCCCTTTTGGGTGGAGCTCCATTTTAACACGCTCTCTTCCTTGAGTGACAATTCCGCTCCTCCTAGATACAGTATTGTTGACACCCTTGGACAACAAGTGCGTTGCTAGCATGATCACCAAGTGAAAGTAAAAATAATAAAGTGTGAAAAAGGAAAATGAATTCAGCCACCACATCTAAGGAAAGGTAAGTTGCACTAACTTCAGATCTTGTTTTTGGGTTTAGCTATACTATATAAACCCAAGAGTACATTTTTTGCGTGTACAAAAAATTCCTGTTGATCCTGTTGGAATCATTTTGTCTTTCTGACTTTCTGTGCACTGAAGTTTAATTTTAAACACTGTCATCAGTCATTTTCTGTGAACTACAAACGCTGCCCTACGTAGTGAAGATGAGGAGAGGGGGAGGTGTTTGTAGTCCAACCCAGCAGAGTAGCCTAGGTTGACAATATAGCTTCTCTGTGAATAAGGTACAGGGAGTGAGCATTGTCACACTAGGACAGAAAGTGTGTTACTGGCAGGATCATCAAGTAAAAACAAAAAAATTGTTGAAAACCCTTACATATAACTACTGAATTGACTTGCCTTGGGTGATACACAGAGATAAAACAAATACTCAAACATAAGTTGTACCTGTCCAACTGCAGCATCTGGCTTGCAAAGCTTTCTACAACACATGGAATTTAAACAGCATCTGCCAGCATCTTTCAGCAGCACACAGCAGGGAGTATGGACCTGAATTAAGACACTGTACCACTAAGGGCCATTTCATACTGAACAGTTTTTAATGCACTCTTGGGGTTTAAAAAGCAGAAGAAAAATGCATGACAAATACATCCCTTTAAATCCTATGGAACTCTTCATAATGTAAGTGTGCTGCACCTTTGGGGCAGTTTTTCAAAAGCACCTTCCATTTTAATTCATAAAAAGCACATCAAGAGCATATTAGTAGTAAATGGCCCTAAAGGAGAAGAGCTCTGAGCATGATTGGAGGGAAGGGACACACCCTCTTCTCATACAACACGGAGAACAAGCACAGCTGTGGCTGTCAATCACAGGCTATATGCCAGAGTTCTCTTCTTTCAAAACCTTTTTTCTCTTGGTGTTTGTATAAGCGATCAGAAGTGACTCAGATGCAGATAACAAAAGAATGAAGCAGCAGAGATAAATCAGACTCTGAGCTTTGGATAGAGACAAGCACACAGTATAGAATGTTGTACTTTGTTCCAAATTCATGTCCAAGGTTTACAACCACGTTAAGATAAGAAATCTTACAAAAAGGAAACTAATACAGCCACCATATCCAAAGACTGGTAAACTCCAATATATTACATAGTTTCATAGTTGATAGGTTGAAAAAAGACACCAGCCCATCCAATCCAACCTGTGTTCTTGGCGTATGTGTATCTATATAATCATTTCCCATATGTCTGTATATTGTTTTCACTAATATGCATGTCCAAGAGTCTTTTAAAACTATCAATACTTCTTGCTGACACCACCGATTGTGGAAGAGAGTTCCACATCCTTATCGCCCTGACAGGGAAATACCCCCTACGCAGTTTAGGGTTAATTTGCTTCTATAATCTCATTGAGTGGCTTTGTGACTTATTACACTCCCTAAAACAAAATAGTTTCCTACCTAAGCTGGGATTACCATTAAGATATTTGTGCATCATTATCATATCTCCTCTCAAGTGTCTCTTTTCCAAGGAGAATAGGTTTAGTGCTTGTAACCCCTTCCTTGTACTTGAGGTCCTCCAATCCCCTTATGAATTTTGTTGCCC
This sequence comes from Rana muscosa, assembly GCA_029206835.1. Lineage (NCBI taxonomy): Eukaryota > Metazoa > Chordata > Amphibia > Anura > Ranidae > Rana > Rana muscosa. Next base: position 747,506,384 of record CM055117.1, read on the forward strand.
TTCTCTGGACTATATCCAGTTCCAGCACATCCTCCCTGAGGATTGGTGACCAGAAATGGATGGAATACCCCAGATTTGGCCAAATCAGAGTGGCAGAGTTATCGTTTTATCTCTGGAGTAAATGCCCTTTTTAATGTATGCTAAAATTCTGCTTGCTTTGCTTGCTGCAGCAGCGTGGCATTGCATGCTGTTGCTCAGTATGTCTTCAACTAGGACCCCCAGGTTTTTCTCCATCATGGATTCCCCCAGAGATTCTCCCCCCAGTGAGAACCTGGCATTTATATTTTAGCCCCCAAGTGCATTACTTTAAATTTTTCAATATTAAATCTCATTTGCTATGTAGTTCTCCACCCATTTCATTTATTGAGGTCTTCTTAGCTGTGTTTTGTCAGCAAACATTGAGATTGAACTATTTATTCCAACCTCTATATCATTTATGAATAAATAAAACAGAACTGGTCCCAGGACAGAGCCTTGGGGTACCCCACTTACCACTGCAGACCAGTCTGAGTACACGTTATGTATCACCACCCTGTGGACACGCCCCTGTAACCAATTTTCTGTCCAAGAACAAACCCTATGGTCTATGCCTACAGACCTCAGTTTGTAGATTAGGCATCTATGGGGGATTGTATCAAATGCCTTTGCAGAATCCAGATACACCACATCCACAAGCCTACCTTTATCTAGATGGCAGCTCACTTCTTTGTAGAATGTTAACAGATTGGTTTGGCAAGAACAACTTTTCGTAAACCCATGCTGATTACTACTAATGATTAGGGATGAGCTTCGTGTTCGAGTCGAACATACGTTCGACTCGAACATCGGCTGTTCGATCGTTCGACGAAGATCGAACGATTTGGGCCGTTCGCGCCAAATTCGAGTGACGCGAACGGCCCACAATGCACTACGCCATCGCAGTGTCATCCAGGCGCTGTGATTGGCCAAGCATGCACTGTGACCCCGCATGCTTGGCCAATCACAGCGCCGGCAGCGAGGAGAGCAATGATTGGCCACAGGCAGGATGCCTGTGGCCAATTATTGCTGAGGGTGTTTAGTACACGCCCCACACTATAAAAGGCCGCCAGCACGGCGGCCTAGTGTAGTGTGTTCCGGAGCAGGGATAGAGCAGCATAGGCAGGGACAGTGACTGTTATTTCTTTCTTGCTTAACCTGGATTCCTTTAGTTTAGGGAAAGAGAAGGATAGGTAGGGAGAGTGTCAGTGTGTTTTGTGCTTGTGCTATAGTGTGCTTAAAAAAAACATTTATTCTAGGGACAGAAAACTGTAGGTAGGGACAGTGTCAGTTTCTTTCACTCTGCAAGTCCTTGTTTCCAGGGACCTGGAAGGACAGTGAGTCAATTGTCCTTGTGCTATATTGTGCTTAAAAAAACATTTATTCTAGGGACAGAAAACTGTAGGTAGGGAGAGTGTCAGTTTCTTTCACTCTGCAAGTCCTTGTTTCCAGGGACCTGGAAGGACAGTGACTGAATTGTCCTTGTGCTATATTGTGATTAAAAAAAACATTTATTCTAGGGACAGAAAACTGTAGGTAGGGAGAGTGTCAGTTTATTTCACTCTGCAAGTCCTTGTTTCCAGGGACCTGGAAGGACAGTGACTGAATTGTCCTTGTGCTATAGTGTGCTTAAAAAAAACATTTATTCTAGGGACAGAAAACTGTAGGTAGGGACAGTGTCAGTTTCTTTCACTCTGCAAGTCCTTGTTTCCAGGGACCTGGAAGGACAGTGAGTGAATTGTCCTTGTGCTATATTGTGCTTAAAAAAACATTTATTCTAGGGACAGAAAACTGTAGGTAGGGAGAGTGTCAGTTTCTTTCACTCTGCAAGTCCTTGTTTCCAGGGACCTGGAAGGACAGTGACTGAATTGTCCTTGTGCTATATTGTGATTAAAAAAAACATTTATTCTAGGGACAGAAAACTGTAGGTAGGGAGAGTGTCAGTTTATTTCACTCTGCAAGTCCTTGTTTCCAGGGACCTGGAAGGACAGTGACTGAATTGTCCTTGTGCTATATTGTGATTAAAAAAAACATTTATTCTAGGGACAGAAAACTGTAGGTAGGGAGAGTGTCAGTTTATTTCACTCTGCAAGTCCTTGTTTCCAGGGACCTGGAAGGACAGTGACTGAATTGTCCTTGTGCTATATTGTGATTAAAAAAAACATTTATTCTAGGGACAGAAAACTGTAGGTAGGGAGAGTGTCAGTTTATTTCACTCTGCAAGTCCTTGTTTCCAGGGACCTGGAAGGACAGTGACTGAATTGTCCTTGTGCTATATTGTGATTAAAAAAAACATTTATTCTAGGGACAGAAAACTGTAGGTAGGGACAGTGTCAGTTTCTTTCACTCTGCAAGTCCTTGTTTCCAGGGACCTGGAAGGACAGTGAGTGAATTGTCCTTGTGTTATATTGTGATTAAAAAAAACATTTTTTCTAGGGACAGAAAACTGTAGGTAGGGAGAGTGTTTTTTTTCTTTCACTCTGCAAGTCCTTGTTTCCAGGGACCTGGAAGGACAGTGACTGAATTGTCCTTGTGCTATATTGTGATTAAAAAAAACATTTATTCTAGGGACAGAAAACTGTAGGTAGGGAGAGTGTCAGTTTATTTCACTCTGCAAGTCCTTGTTTCCAGGGACCTGGAAGGACAGTGACTGAATTGTCCTTGTGCTATAGTGTGCTTAAAAAAAACATTTATTCTAGGGACAGAAAACTGTAGGTAGGGACAGTGTCAGTTTCTTTCACTCTGCAAGTCCTTGTTTCCAGGGACCTGGAAGGACAGTGAGTGAATTGTCCTTGTGCTATATTGTGCTTAAAAAAACATTTATTCTAGGGACAGAAAACTGTAGGTAGGGAGAGTGTCAGTTTCTTTCACTCTGCAAGTCCTTGTTTCCAGGGACCTGGAAGGACAGTGACTGAATTGTCCTTGTGCTATATTGTGATTAAAAAAAACATTTATTCTAGGGACAGAAAACTGTAGGTAGGGAGAGTGTCAGTTTATTTCACTCTGCAAGTCCTTGTTTCCAGGGACCTGGAAGGACAGTGAGTGAATTGTCCTTGTGTTATATTGTGATTAAAAAAAACATTTTTTCTAGGGACAGAAAACTGTAGGTAGGGAGAGTGTTTTTTTTCTTTCACTCTGCAAGTCCTTGTTTCCAGGGACCTGGAAGGACAGTGACTGAATTGTCCTTGTGCTATATTGTGATTAAAAAAAACATTTATTCTAGGGACAGAAAACTGTAGGTAGGGAGAGTGTCAGTTTATTTCACTCTGCAAGTCCTTGTTTCCAGGGACCTGGAAGGACAGTGACTGAATTGTCCTTGTGCTATAGTGTGCTTAAAAAAAACATTTATTCTAGGGACAGAAAACTGTAGGTAGGGACAGTGTCAGTTTCTTTCACTCTGCAAGTCCTTGTTTCCAGGGACCTGGAAGGACAGTGAGTGAATTGTCCTTGTGCTATATTGTGCTTAAAAAAACATTTATTCTAGGGACAGAAAACTGTAGGTAGGGAGAGTGTCAGTTTCTTTCACTCTGCAAGTCCTTGTTTCCAGGGACCTGGAAGGACAGTGACTGAATTGTCCTTGTGCTATATTGTGATTAAAAAAAACATTTATTCTAGGGACAGAAAACTGTAGGTAGGGAGAGTGTCAGTTTATTTCACTCTGCAAGTCCTTGTTTCCAGGGACCTGGAAGGACAGTGAGTGAATTGTCCTTGTGCTATATTGTGCTTAAAAAAACATTTATTCTAGGGACAGAAAACTGTAGGTAGGGAGAGTGTTTTTTTTCTTTCACTCTGCAAGTCCTTGTTTCCAGGGACCTGTAAGGACAGTGAGTGAATTGTCCTTGTGCTATATTGTGCTTAAAAAAAACATTTATTCTAGGGACAGAAAACTGTAGGTAGGGAGAGTGTCAGTTTATTTCACTCTGCAAGTCCTTGTTTCCAGGGACCTGGAAGGACAGTGACTGAATTGTCCTTGTGCTATATTGTGATTAAAAAAAACATTTATTCTAGGGACAGAAAACTGTAGGTAGGGACAGTGTCAGTTTCTTTCACTCTGCAAGTCCTTGTTTCCAGGGACCTGGAAGGACAGTGAGTGAATTGTCCTTGTGTTATATTGTGATTAAAAAAAACATTTTTTCTAGGGACAGAAAACTGTAGGTAGGGAGAGTGTTTTTTTTCTTTCACTCTGCAAGTCCTTGTTTCCAGGGACCTGTAAGGACAGTGAGTGAATTGTCCTTGTGCTATATTGTGCTTAAAAAAAACATTTATTCTAGGGACAGAAAACTGTAGGTAGGGAGAGTGTCAGTTTATTTCACTCTGCAAGTCCTTGTTTCCAGGGACCTGGAAGGACAGTGACTGAATTGTCCTTGTGCTATATTGTGATTAAAAAAAACATTTATTCTAGGGACAGAAAACTGTAGGTAGGGAGAGTGTCAGTTTATTTCACTCTGCAAGTCCTTGTTTCCAGGGACCTGGAAGGACAGTGAGTGAATTGTCCTTGTGTTATATTGTGATTAAAAAAAACATTTTTTCTAGGGACAGAAAACTGTAGGTAGGGAGAGTGTTTTTTTCTTTCACTCTGCAAGTCCTTGTTTCCAGGGACCTGTAAGGACAGTGAGTGAATTGTCCTTGTGCTATATTGTGCTTAAAAAAAACATTTATTCTAGGGACAGAAAACTGTAGGTAGGGAGAGTGTCAGTTTATTTCACTCTGCAAGTCCTTGTTTCCAGGGACCTGGAAGGACAGTGACTGAATTGTCCTTGTGCTATATTGTGATTAAAAAAAACATTTATTCTAGGGACAGAAAACTGTAGGTAGGGAGAGTGTCAGTTTATTTCACTCTGCAAGTCCTTGTTTCAAGGGACAGAGAAGGACACCTGAAGGTAGCCCTTATTGCTTTTTTCCCATCTCCCTGCAGGCCATCTATTAGAATGTCTGGAAGGCAAACAAGGAGAGGCAGACAGTCAGGAGGCAATAAAAGAGGGCAAGCAGGCTCTGTGTCTGGGGGCAACAGTGCTGGTCGTGGACGCGGTGCATTGTCTTCAGCACATGGCCATGGGACACGCTTGTCCTTCTTTTCGGCAGCTGGGCATGTTGAGCCACATCATGCCGAAGACTTGGTAGAGTGGATGACCAAGCCCTCCTCCTCCTCCTCATCCTCTCTCACCCAGGCTCAGGGTACTGGAAAAGCAGCTGCCAAAGCGTCGTCTTCCCTGGTATCAATGTCAGACAAATCATCAGTCACTCCTTCCCTAGACCCACCATGTCCTCCTCCTGAGGAGTCCCCCGAACTGTTTCAGCACAGTGTTGGGTACATGCTCCAGGAGGATGCCCAGCGTTTCGAAGGGTCTGATGATGAAACCCAGCTAGAGGAAGGCAGTAGCGTGAGAGCAGACAGAGGGGATGCTCAAGAAGGACACCAATCTGGCAGTCATGTTCCAGCAGCTGCAGCATACTGCCAGATTGGCTCCAGTGATGAGGAGGGAGGGGATGATGAGGTCACTGACTCCACGTGGGTGCCTAATAGGAGAGAGGAGGAGGAGGAGGATGAGGAGGAGGCACATCTCCAACGAGGCAGGATGCCCTTTGGTGGCCAGCGTAAGGGCAGTACACCGACGGAATCACACCGCAGAGCTCCGCCTGTGCAGGGCGCAGCCTCTGCCCGTCATTCAAAAAGTTCCTTGGTGTGGGCCTTTTTTGAGGCTAGTGCATCAGATCGCACAGCTGCTGTTTGCAACATATGTCTCAAGCGTATATCGCGTGGCCAAAACATCAGCCGCTTGGGTACCACATGCCTGACCAGACATATGTTGACCTGCCATGCAGCTCGTTGGCAAGCCTACCTCAAAGACCCACACCAAAGAACAAAGCGGACCTCTCCTTGCACCGCATCAGCTGGGATCTCCAACCCCACTATAACTTCAGTCCTCTCTGAAACATGCACTGAGAGGAATGAAGGTGTAGAATTAGGTGTGTCACAGCCAAGTACTTGCGCCCACTCTGCTAGCAGTACACCGACGTCCGATTCTAGCAGGCAAATTTCCCTGCCCCAGCTGCTGGACCGTCGAAAGAAGTTCACTCCCAGCCATCCACATGCCCAGCGGTTGAATGCTAGCTTGGCTAAATTGCTAGCGCTTCAACTGCTGCCTTTTCAGTTGGTAGACTCGGCCCCCTTCCGTGAGTTTGTGCAATGTGCAGTTCCTCAGTGGCAGGTTCCCAAACGCCACTTTTTCTCACGGAAGGCTATTCCGGCTCTCTACCGGCATGTGGAAGGCAATGTCTTGGCCTCGCTGGACAGGGCGGTCAGCGGTAAGGTGCATATTACCGCTGACTCATGGTCCAGCAGGCATGGACAGGGACGTTACCTTTCTTTCACGGCCCATTGGGTCACTCTTTTGGCAGCTGGGAAGGATTCAGGACAAGGTGCAGTAGTGTTGGAGGTTGTCCCACCGCCACGCCTCCAAAATGCTACTACTGGTTGTGACACACCTCTCTCCTCCACCCCCTCCTCTTCTTCTTCCTCCATGGCCTCTTCCTGTGGTTTGTCCTATGAACCAGCGGTGCTCCGTAGCCGTTCACGGGGCTACGCAAGTACGCAGGCAAAAAGATGCCATGCCGTGCTTGCGCTGGTGTGTTTGGGGGACAGAAGCCACACTGGGGCAGAGGTCCTGTCTGCTCTGCAGGGCCAGGCCGAGAGGTGGTTGACGCCACGCCAGCTTAAGCCAGGAATGGTGGTTTGCGACAATGGCACCAACCTCCTCTCCGCCCTCCGACAGGGACAACTGACCCATGTGCCCTGTGTGGCTCACGTCCTTAACCTGGTGGTGCAGCGCTTCTTGGGCAGGTACCCGGGCTTACAGGATGTCCTGAGGCAGGCCAGGAAAGTCTGTGTGCATTTCCGCAGATCTTATAATGCCAGTGCTCGCCTGGCTGAGCTGCAAAAGGAGTTGAACCTGCCCAAGAACCGCCTTATATGTGACATGCCCACCAGGTGGAACTCAACGTTGGCCATGCTGCAGCGGCTGCACACGCAGCAGAGGGCCATCAATGAGTACCTGTGCGACTACGGCACCAGGACAGGGTCAGGGGAGCTTGTTTTTTTTTCTCCACGCCAGTGGGGCATGATCAGGGATGCATGCACTGTCCTGGCACCATTTGAGGAGGCCACGAGGATGGTGAGCAGTGACAGTGCATGCATCAGTGACACTGTACCTCTTGTCCACCTGTTGGAGCACACGCTGCGTGGAATAATGGACAGGGCACTTGAGGCAGAACAGAGGCAGGAAGAGGAGGACTTCCTTGCCTCTCAAGGCCCCCTTTACCCAGACAGTGTTCCTTCTGTCCCACCCATCGCACAGGAAGAGGAGGAGGAGGAGGAGGAGGAGGAGGAGGATTGTGTCAGCATGGAGGTGGAGGCTGGCACTCAGCATCATCAGCAGCAGTCTTTTAGGGATGATTTACAGTCCCAAGAAACCAGTGGACTTGTACGTGGCTGGGAGGAGGTGGCTGCGGATCATGTCGTCCTTAGTGACCCAGAGGACTCCGGAGCGAATGCCTCAGCAAACCTACGCTGCATGGCCTCCCTGATCCTGCAAAGTCTGCGGAAGGATCCTCGTATTCTTCGGATCAAGGAGAGGGACCATTACTGGCTGGCCACTCTCCTTGATCCACGGTACAAGGGTAAGGTTGCGGACCTTATGTTACCGTCGCAGAGGGAGCAGAGGATGAGACAACTCCGGGAGGCCTTGCAGAAAGGTCTGTGCAACGCGTTCCCAGAGACTGGGAGGTTGCAAACTCCTGGTCCTGGACAACGAGTTGCTGAGGCTTCGGCCAGTCAAAGAAGGAGCGGTGGGGAAGGTGGCCGTCTGACCGATGCGTTCAGACAATTCTTTAGTCCGCAGCCCCAAAGTATGATCGGTTCCAGCAACCATCGCCAGCGTCTGATAAACATGGTGCAGGAATATCTAGGGGCAAGGTCAGACTTGGACACCTTCCCCACCGAAAATCCTCTGGCTTACTGGGTCTTGAGGATGGATCACTGGCCAGAGCTTGCACAGTATGCAATTGAGCTACTGGCCTGTCCTGCATCCAGCGTTCTTTCGGAACGCACATTCAGTGCTGCTGGAGGATTTGTCACGGATCACAGGGTGCGCCTGTCCACCGACTCGGTTGATCGACTGACTTTCATCAAGATGAACCAGTCTTGGATCACCACCAGCTACCACACACCTGATGCTGATATAACAGACTAATTGATTTTAACATGTCACATCCCTTCAAGACTGATGCTGATGCTGAGTGCCTGTGCTGTTATGTTGACTGGCTATCCTCCTCCTCCGAGTCCTCAATGATACGATTGATGATGATAGCTTGTAAGATCATTTTTGTTTATGGGTGCCGCCACCAGTGCCTAACGCCCAATTTTTCAGCCCCTGTTTAACAGGGGCGTGTAATTACAATTTTTGAAGCAATACTTTGCAACAGGGCTCATTGCTGTGCTCCAAGTACAGTATCTGTGAGGGGTTGCAGTGTTGTGCCACCAGTGCCTAAGGCCCAATTTTTCAGCCCCTGTTCAACAGGGGCATGTAATTACAATTCTTGATCTAATAATTCACAGCAGGGCCCATTGCTGCACCCACCAAGAGTAACTGTCAGGGCTTACAGTGTTGTGGCACCAGCACCACCATCAAAGGCCCAATTTTTACTACCACTGTTCAACAATTATATGTAATTAAAATTCCTGATATAATAGTTGACAGCAGGGCGTTCCAGCACCAACCAAGAGTAACTGTGAGTGCTTACAGTGTTGTGCCAACACCAACAACTAAGGGGCCTATTTCTGCAGAGTATATACGGCAGGTCCCTACTTTCAAACATCCAACTTACAAACGACTCCTACTTGCAAACGCAAGAAGACAACAGGAAGTGAGAGGAAATCTACCACTAGGAAGGAAAATTCTCTCCTGTAAGAATAAATATGGGAGAAAGGTGTCTCCTCTGTACTGATGCTTTATCAGCAATCCTTGTTTCAAGAAAAACACCACATTTCAAAAACAGTTGTCATTGGGACGGAAAGTGAGGTGAAATGTTCTGAACAGGGGCACAGACAGCAAAACAAATGTTACAGGGGTGATAACCCTTACCTATGTTTTCCAAAAAGTTTAAAAATAGATTTTTGGTCTGGAGCTACACTTCAACAATGTACCTGTTCAAAATTACAAACAGACTCTACATAAGAACAAACCTACAGTCCCTGTCTTGTATGCACCGCCTGTATAGGGCTGTTCAGAGTATATAGGGCCTTTTTTATTTTATGTGCGGGGTTCCCCTTAATATCCATACAAGACCCAAAGGGGCTGGTAATGGGCTGGGGTAGGGGGGGGTCATGGGGTAGCTATGCCATTTTTCTTAAAGAATTTCATCCATATTACCGGGACCAGACATTACATTAAAGCCGCAAGCAGTTTTAAATGGCTTTTTTTTCCTTTAGAAGTGTCATTTTGTGCAGGGACAGTTCTAAACACGGGAAACACGTGGCACTTCACAGGCATACTTTAGACACCCCCCAGGTACGATATTTAAAGGAATATTTGACTTTTTTTTTTTCACTTTATGCATCATTAAAATGACTGCTCCCGAAAAACGACCGTTTTTAAAACTTCTTTTTGCATTGATACATGTCCCCTGGTGCAGAACCCGGGTTCCCAAACCCTTTTTAGGACAATAACATGCATAATAGTTGTTATAATTAGCACTTTAGAATTCGAACGTTCGCATCCATTGTATTTAATAGGGTTCTAATGTTCGTTCGAACTTTCGGTCCGTTCGCGGGTTCTGGTGCGAACCGAACCCGGGGGTGTTCGGCTCATCACTACTAATGATACTGTTTTCATCAGCAAATTCTTGGCTATAGTCCCTTATTATCCCCTCCAATAGCTTACATACTATCAATGTTAGACTGACAGGTCTGTAGTTTCCAGGAATACAGCTCGCCCTTTTTTGAATATTATTGGTACCATGTGGGCTTTTCACCAATCAGCTGGTATTATTCCTGTCAGTATGCTGTCCATAAAGTCTAGGAACAGTGGACTGGCTATAACCTGACTGAGTTCTTTGAGGACTCTCGGGTGTAAGCCACCTGATCCTGGTGTTTTATATGTGTTAAGCTTTTCCAGTCCTTTCTGGACCCTGGCTTCTGTTCCCCACAAGAGTACATCCTGTGACGTGTTACTAACAATACAATCATAGTTGTTATACCCCTCCTTTTCCTGTGTAAAAACTGACGAGAAGGAAGCATTTAGTACAGTTGCCTCCTCCTTTTCATCTGTAACCAACTTTCCTTCATCATCCTTTATGGGGCCTATATGCTCTAACCTCACTTTTTTACCGTGAAGATATTTTTTTTTAAATTGGGATTTTTTTTTTAACTCTCCTCTGCTATGTGTCTCTCATAGTCTTTTTTAGCCACCCTGATTGTGTTCTTACACTTCTTATTGCATTCCTTGTGGTGTTGGAATTGTGACAATTAACCCTCTGCTTTATATTATTTAAAGGCCATTTTTTTTTATCTTTACTATGACTTTTTACATTATGGTTTAGCCACCCAGGTTTAACCTTTGTTCTTCTATATTTATATTTATTTTATTGGAATACACTGGATGATACCTTTATTTAACCACTTGCTGACCACCTAACTGGGAATTTACGTCATGATTTTGATGTTAAGTTCTGGAGTTATGACTTCAACTAGATGCCATAACCCCAGTATTTTCTTTTTACTATTCACCACGGGATCACTTTTAGAAGTGGCGGGAGAAGTCCCCCCTCCCTGCTTTCCAGTGGCTCCTGGGTTTACATTGCTGAGCACGGGAACCATCTGACGTCTGCAGTATTTTCCATAGAGATAAGTGATGGCAAGATGGCCACCGCTCATCTCTATGCCTTTGGAGGACCAGAGCTATGTCATGACATCACTTCCAGTTCTAGGGTCATATAAACTTTTTTTTTTCTTAAAGCAAAAGATAAAAAATCATTTTAAGGGTAAATGAGAGATATGGAGTCTGTTAGACCCCAAGTCTTTCCATGAAGAGGATCTGTCATGCTGTAATGTCATCGCAAGAGATATTTACATTCCTTGTGATAGCAATTAAAGTGATCCAAAAAGAGGAACAGTGTAAAAATGTAAAAAGTTTTAAAATAAATGTAAAAAAATTAAAGCGCCCCCGTCCCCGCATGCTTGCGCACAGTAGTGAATACCCGCAGGTCACGCCCATATATGTAAACGATGTTTGCACCACACATGTGAGGTATTGCCACAAATTTCTGAGCGAGAGCAATAATTCTAGCACTACACTCTGTATCTCTAAACTTGTAACCTGTAGACATTTTTAAAGTATCGCTTGTGCAGATTTTTAGGTACCGTAGTTTGGCACCATTCCACGAGCACATACAATTTTAAAGCATGACATGTTAGGTATCTTTTTATTCAATCTTTCATGTAATACAAAAAATTGGGGTATATATTATGTTTTTTTTTATTTATTAAATTGTATTTTTTCCCAAAAAATTGCATTTGAAAAACCACTGCGCAAAAACAATGTGATATAAAAAATTGCAATGACCACCATTTTATTCTCTAGGGTTTCTGCTAAAATATATATATATGTAATGTTGGGGGTTCTAAGTAATTTTCTAGCAAAAAATACAGATTTTACTTGTAAACAACAAATGTCAGAAAAAGAGTCCTTACTGAAAGTATATTACTAAACCACTCCCATTTTTCCTCAGTGTTCAATGTTTCTAGGATTTAGTCCCATTTAATATCTTGTAGTATTTAGCGCAGTTTAGAAAAGTTGGCTTGCTTGAAATTTAGTGTTACATACCCTCATGCCTCCTTTTCCTACGATTTATGCTGAATGTAATTACCCTGTGATCCCTGGTTCCCAAGTTGTCCTGTATTTCCACATCACATTACTTTTTTCATTTTGCATTTAAATATGCATTAGAGAAAAACGTATCCCTGTAGTTAAAAACTTGCAAGCAGGGAGGATTTTTATTGCAAAAAATACATACTTGATTTACTAGGTTGAGACATTCACTTTGCAAGGAAATTTTCCCCAAAGCTTTGTGAATGTGATGAAAATCAGAGGCATGAGAACAGGATGTGCTGGATGTGCCTGGGCATACCCTAATCACCCCATGGGCATTAGTGTAGCTGAGTGCCAAAGGCTGTATGTTTAACTTGGTGTCCACCTGCCGCTGGAGCCACTGCTTTACAGAGCGACTCTTCATGTTAGTGACAGTACAGGTTGGGTCCCCGCAGCTGTGTTGTTGGACAGCAAGCTGAGCTCCAGTTTCTGCTCTCTCTCACTCCTACAATTGCACTGAGGAAACAGAGTTTAACATATGTGTCTGCTCCTACCTCCCATCTCTCTCCCGGCAGTGGCAGTGATACACAGGGTAGAGAACAGACCACAAGGCTCCTCTCTACCTCTCCCCCTCCCTCCTGGATGATGGACCACAAAAGATTAGGGGAAATGTAGTGTGGAGGGGCAGGGGTGCAATGCAAATTAATGGAGCTGCAGACTGTAATGACCATAATAAGGAAAGGAGACAGAATTTTGCAGAAATTCCACAAGATATTAAGGGCAATCTAAGGCCCTGTTCACATTATCGCACAGTGGGAACAAGTGTTATCGATGTTGACAGTGCAATTTTGACAACGTGATTTTTGCATAAATCTTTGTGTCAAATAGGGCAGCCCACTCATTTTAATGGGCTGCCCTATGCATGTTTGTCACCTGAAAAAAATCTCCCGCTTCTTTTTGGGTGAAAAGCTTCCAGTGATTTTGCCATGTAGTCCTGTAGCGCGACAATTGCGGCAGAGATCTGCACGTGTGGTTTCCCGCACGCTGACTTTATTTACTATTTTATTTTTCAATTTTGTGGTGGGACTATTTGGCACTTATACATTAAAAAACACTGTGTTGTCCAGCACCTCTTAAATCTAAGGCCTTTCTTTAGATTTATGGGATTATTATGTATAATCATCTTTTCATTGATTTCTGCCTTGTTTAATACAATTTTACCATAATACATTTAAATAATTTACCACCAAACCGCTTGTGGTCTAATCTAATATATATATATATATATATATATATATATATATATATATATATATATATATATACATACACACACACACAGTGCCTTGAAAAAGTATTCATACCCCATGAAATTTTACACATTTTGTCATGTTACAACCAAAATCGTAAAAGTATTTTATTTATGTGATAGACCCACACAAAATGGCACCTAATTGAAAAAAGGAAGGAAAATGATAAATGGTTTTCAACATTTTTAATCAATAAATATATGAAAAGTGTGGCATGCATTTGTATTCAGCCCCCCTGAGTCAATACTTTGTAGAACCACCTTTTACTGCAATTACAGCTGCAAGTTGTCATGGATATGCATTAATGTCTGTCTGCCATCTTACCTTTCCTCGTCATGTGTTCATCTTAGAGGCCAGACTCTCTCTCACCTGGCTTCCTTTATAATCTCCTCCCAGCCTGACTCCACCCCAGACCCTATCACAGAACACTATATTAACCTGTGCACTGCAAGCCTGTTTTGCTGATCAACGTGTTTGTTATGCATTGTGTGTTTGGGTTCCTGCCTGCCGTGTGCTACGTCTGTCTCTCTGTTACGTTATTGGCTTGTCCCCGACTATCCCTCTCTGCTTGTGACCCTTGACCTTCGGCTTGTCCTTCGTTATCCTTGTCTGCTTGTGACCCTTGACCTTCGGCTTGTTATTCGTTATTCTTGTATCTTGTGCTGCTGCTTCCCCTCTTCTCCCCTTACCCTACGGGGCGTGAGCTAAGAGACTCTAGGGGCCGCGACCTGGACCTAGCCTGCAGCGTAACATCCTCACCACTAGAGGCTCTGGAGAAGACCTGCTGGGTCTTAGACTCCGCGCCCTGGGGAATCTTGGCTCTAGCTTCCTGTGGGATCCCGGTTGTGCTCCTCTGGTCCCGCTTTCCACAACCACCCAGTTTCCTATCCGCAGCAGTCAGCCATAGGGTTCACTATCTTGTGGTGCACTCCTGTCCCCCTACGGTGTGCACCTGTCATCTGGCCACAGGTGACCCGACAGTTTGATCAGCCATGGACCCGGCTGATATGCCGCTCCCCGCGGATGATCCATTGCGGGGCATAGTCCGCAGACTTGAAACCCAGGAATCGAATCAGACTCAGGTGATGCGATTCCTCCAGGATCTGGCTTCTCGATTTGAGCAGCTTCAGGCCTCCTTGGGAACCCCGAATCCGCAACCTCAAGTACAACCAGCGGCTGTACCTATCGCACCAGTCGCAGCCACACACTCACTAAAACTGCCAGCTCCGTTCCGTTTCTCTGGGGACTGCAAGGCCTGCAGGGGGTTTCTCAGCCAATGCATGATTCATTTTGAGCTTCAGCCTCAAAACTTCCTGTCTGACCGGGCTAAGGTAGCCTATATCATTTCCCTCCTCTCCGGTGAAGCTTTAGCCTGGGCTGCCCCCCTGTGGGAGAGGAATGATCCGGTGGTTTCCAGCCTGTCTGACTTTTTGAAGCTCTTTCGTAATATCTTCGAAGAGCCAGCTCGGGCTTCTTCAGCGGCTAGTGCTGTCTTACGTCTTCGCCAAGAATCTAGTTCAGTGGGACAATATGCTCTTCAGTTCCGTATCCACACAGCTGAATTGAGCTGGAATAATGAGGCCCTGGTCGCTACCTTTTTACATGGCCTCTCTGACCGAGTGAAAGACGAATTAGCGGGAAGAGCCTGTCAGTGTACGTACCTTGCCGGGCGCGTCGGTGGTCGCTTCGGTGTGCGTTCGCGTGCGCCAATGCGCGCTGTGGTTTTGCATGTCTCCATCCGCGCTGGTACACTTCCTGGATCGCGGGTGCGCGTGCCTGTGCGCGCCGGTGCGTGCGGGTGCATGTGCGCGCATTGCGGGTGCGTGCACGCGCGCGCCCGCGCACGCCGGTTTGCTTATTTAAACCCCTGGAACACTTCAGACCAGTGCTGTCTGATCTGCAGTCCCCTGTGTATCCTGCTCCTGTTGTTCGCCTGGAATCCGACCTTCTGACCACCCGGCTTGTTACTGGACTTTCCTTGCTATCCGCCTGCACCCGACCTCGGCCTGTCTTTGACCCTGAACCTGCCTACCCCGCTGTGCCACATTGCCCGAACGTTGCCGAACCCTGCCTGTCTGACCGCCCCTTCTGCTTCTGCCCCGCTACGCTGCTCTGTATACCGGCCTGCCTACCTACCTGCCTGCAGCCTGCCTGGCTCGCTACCCTCCTGAACCCAGGATCCGGAGCCGCTCTCTTGAACCACTCTCAGGCTCTCTTACCCTTCCGCACTCCCGTGCCTCCTGTCTGCACTACCAGGGGCCCGTGAGTCGGATCCGTACGGGTGACCTCTCTCTGCTCCAACGGACTCGCTGATCAGGTGCGTATCCCGCTGACAGTATCAGACAGCCATGTCCGAGTCCGAGCAGGGGAGGGATCCCATGGAGGAATTATGCCGACACCTGAACGGGCTGACGCAAGCCATGAAAGACCTCCAAGCCGGCTATACCAGGTTGGAGGAAAGAGTTCAAGTCCTGTCCTCGCCTGCCAGCCCGCAAGGCACCACATCCACGGGATATCCGGCTACACCCTCCGTCGTCATGCTTCCTCCGGAACCCAGGGTCCCTACACCCGAGAAGTTTGCGGGCAATCGCAGCAAATACCGAGCGTTCCGCAACGCTTGCGAGCTTTTCTTCGCCCTACAACCCCGCACCTTTTCCCTGGAAGCAACCAAAGTGGGCTTCGTCATCTCCCTACTGACCGACGAGCCGCAGGCCTGGGCTCACCGCCTTCTAGAGCAGAAAGATGCCTCCTTGGAGACCCTTGCCACGTTCTTTGCCGCGATGTCTCAACTCTATGAGGATCCGCAACAAGCGGCTACTGCAGAATCTGTTCTCCACTCCCTCCTGCAAGGTCGTAGAGCGGCCGAGGATTACGCGGCAGAATTCAAACGTTGGAGCTCTGACACAGAGTGGAATGACGCTGCTTTGCGCTACCAATTCTGGATGGGACTGTCGGATCAGCTCAAGGACGAGCTAGCACGTGTCGGAGTTCCTCAAACCCTGGACAAGTTAATAGATCTGGCAATCCAGATAGACCGACGCCTGAGAGAGCGTCGCTCCGAGAGGACCTCCAGTCAGCCCCAACCCACCTGGTTGCTCCCCAAGGTCTCAAACCCGGCCCGTCTTGCGCCTCCGGCGCCCCCGTTTCCGGCGTTAGATGACCCAGAACCCATGCAACTGGGCTTACTGCGCCCATCACTCTCTCCCGAAGAACGCCAGCATAGGCGTAGTAACAATCTGTGCATGTATTGTGGCGAACCGGGACACTACGTGAGATCCTGTCCGGCTAAGATGCGTAAGTGTCTGCCTGTCTCTTCTATTTGTGCCTCTTTGTTGCCTAATCCAACTTCTCACTTGGCTCTCTCCATTTCCTTACAGCCCCCCGGAAGGACTTCCGCAATCCTAGTACCCGCCATAATTGACTCGGGGGCATGCAGCTGCTTTATTGATTTGACATTTGCTGCCAGTCATCACATTCCCCTGCGGCCGAAACCCCGGGGACTTGCAGTACATCTCGCTGATGGCTCTATTATCAAATCCGGCCCCGTCACTCAGGAAACCGTCCCTTTGATGGCCTCGGTGGCAACCCACCATCAGGAGTTCCTAAGTCTGGATGCCATCTCCTCTCCGCTATTCCCCGTCATTCTGGGGATGCCCTGGCTGCAAGCCCATAACCCCGACATTGACTGGGCTACAGGGAGAGTTCAATTCCTCTCTGATTATTGCCTGCAACACTGCCTGCAACAAGTCTCTTCCGACCACCCTCACCTGCTCTGTCTGGGCACAGACCCTGACCTTCAGAAAACCATCCCGGAGCCCTACCATGATTTTCTGGACGTGTTCAGTAAGAAGGGAGCAGAAACCCTTCCTCCTCACAGACCATATGATTGCCCTATAGAACTTTTGCCTGGGACCGAAGTACCTTTTGGGAGGATCTTCCCGCTGACTGAGCAGGAATTGGGTACCCTGAAAGTCTACATTGACGACAACCTAAAGAAAGGGTTCATCCGCCCGTCCACCTCACCTGCAGGTGCGGGTATCTTTTTCGTTGAAAAAAAGGACCATTCCCTACGCCCCTGTATTGATTATCGGCAGTTGAACAGGATCACCATTAAAAACCGTTACCCCTTACCTCTCGTGCCGGAACTGTTCCAGAGGCTGGGAACGGCGGTCATATTCACCAAGCTTGACCTCCGAGGAGCGTACAACCTGATCCGCATTCGAGAGGGGGATGAGTGGAAGACGGCCTTCCGCACACGGTTCGGGCACTACGAGTACCTAGTTATGCCGTTCGGACTGTGTAACGCGCCGGCTACCTTTCAACATTTTGTCAATGACATCTTCCGTGATTACCTGGACTTGTTCGTCATAGTATACCTGGACGACATCTTAATATTCTCCTCCTCTGTAGACGACCATCGCAGGCATGTCCGGAATGTCCTTGTTCGGCTTAGACGACATGGGCTTTACGCCAAGCCAGAGAAATGTGAGTTCGAGCGGCAAAGCATCCAGTTTCTCGGTCTGATCATCTCAATTGAAGGCATTAAAATGGACCCTCAGAAGGTGTCGGCTATCCTGGACTGGCCTGCCCCCACTGATAAAAAAGGGGTCCAGCGCTTCATCGGATTCTCCAATTTCTACCGGAAGTTCATCAGAAGTTTCTCTGCAATTGTCGCCCCCCTTACCGAACTGACCAAACAAGGAGACCGCTTCTACTGGTCCCCTAGAGCCCAAGCTGCCTTTGACAAACTGAAGGAGTTATTTGTCTCTGCCTCCATCTTGAAGCACCCTGACCCCGCAGTACCTTTCGTCCTGGAAGTGGACGCGTCCGAAAATGCAGTGGGGGCTGTGCTATCCCAGCGTCAGGGGGCTAAAGCCTTACTTTTTCCAGTGGCCTTCTTCTCGCGCAAGCTTTCCACGGCGGAACGTAACTATGACGTGGGTGACCGGGAACTCCTGGCTATCAAGGCCGCATTAGAAGAATGGCGTTACCTGCTCGAGGGGGCGGCACACCCCATTTTGGTTTACACGGACCACAAGAACCTTGAGTACCTGAGAACAGCCAAGAGGTTGAAGCCAAGGCAGGCAAGGTGGGCACTTTTTTTCTCAAGGTTTTTGCTCCACATCACCTACAGGCCGGGCTCAAAAAACATTAAACCGGACGCACTGTCCCGAATGTTCAGCACTCCTGAGGAGAACTTACCTGTTGACACCATCCTCCCTGCCGGGAACTTCCTGCTGCTCCAAGAAGACCTTATGCCCCGTATTAAGCGGGCGTCTGCTGGCTTGACCTTGCTTCCGGAGGACTGTGTCAGGGCACAAGATGGTCTGATCAGGCACGAGGGCAAGATTCTGGTCCCTGAGGGTCTTCGGATAGCTGTTCTGGAGCTTTGCCATGACCACAAGTTGGCCGGACATTTTGGTACCTTGAAAACGGCCGAGCTCATCAAGCGCACGTTCTGGTGGCCGCAGCTGGGTAGTGACTGCAAGAGATACGTGGACTCATGCAACACCTGCTCCCGGAACAAGAATAGCCGGATGAGGGCCTGGGGTCTACTAAAACCTCTACCTGTCCCTGAAAGACCCTGGAAGATGGTGTCGATGGACTTTATAGTGGAGCTCCCTCTGTCCGAAGGGTTCTCCACGGTCTTCGTTGTCGTTGACAGGCTGTCCAAGATGGCTCATTTTTTGCCCATGAAAGGTACACCTTCCGCCATGGAAACGGCAAGGGTTTTTATCAGGGAAATAGTGAGGCTTCATGGAGTTAAGGCAAGTATTGTCTCAGACCGAGGCGCCCAGTTCACCTCCAGATTTTGGAAGGCTCTTTGTGATTCCCTGGAAATCAAGTTGGCTTTTTCTTCGGCATATCATCCCCAGACGAATGGCCAAACTGAGAGGACCAACCAAACATTAGAGCAGTACCTCCATTGTTTTTCCTCCTTCTCCCAGGATGATTGGGCCTCCCTACTCCCCATTGCTGAATTCGCTTACAACAATTCCCTGCACTCTGCCACTAAGCAAACCCCATTCTTTGCCAACTATGGATTCCATCCCTCCTTCTTGCCAAGTACCATACCCGAATGCACTGTCCCTGCGGTGTCCGAAACAATGGATTTCTTCTTCTCCAATAACAAACTTCTACAGGAGACCATGTCCAAGACCCAGGAGTACAACAAGAGGATGTTTGATAGGAAGAGGAGAGGGGAACTCATTCTGGAGCCCGGCAACCAGGTGTGGTTATCCACGATTAACCTAAAGATGGCCTGCCCGTCCAGGAAATTGGGCCCTAAGTTCATGGGACCTTTCTCGGTAAAACAGAGGATCAACAATGTAGCATATGAGCTCAACCTACCCAACTCCCTGAAGGTCCATCCAGTCTTTCATGTGACTCTGTTAAAGCCGGTTGTCCCTAACCCCTTCGCTGGCCGTAACATTGGCCCACCGGAACCGGTTCTGATTGACGGCGAGGAGGAGTTTGAGGTAGAGGCAATCCTGGACTGTAGGAAGAGACACAACCAGGTACAATATCTGATTAAGTGGAGGGGTTACGGCCCAGAAGATAATTCTTGGGAACCCGAAAACGGCATACATGCGGAGGAACTCATGCAAGCTTTCAGGAGGTCTCACGCCACGAAGATCGCTCAATTGGGCATCCGGAGGCTGCCCTAAAGGGGGGGGCACTGTCAGTGTACGTACCTTGCCGGGCGCGTCGGTGGTCGCTTCGGTGTGCGTTCGCGTGCGCCGATGCGCGCTGTGGTTTTGCATGTCTCAATCCGCGCTGGTACACTTCCTGGATCGCGGGTGCGCGTGCCTGTGCACGCCGGTGCGTGCGGGTGCATGTGCGCGCATTGCGGGCGCGTGCACGCGCGCGCCCGCGCACGCCGGTTTGCTTATTTAAACCCCTGGAACACTTCAGACCAGTGCTGTCTGATCTGCAGTCCCCTGTGTATCCTGCTCCTGTTGTTCGCCTGGAATCCGACCTTCTGACCACCCGGCTTGTTACTGGACTTTCCTTGCTATCCGCCTGCACCCGACCTCGGCCTGTCTTTGACCCTGAACCTGCCTACCCCGCTGTGCCACATTGCCCGAACGTTGCCGAACCCTGCCTGTCTGACCGCCCCTTCTGCTTCTGCCCCGCTACGCTGCTCTGTATACCGGCCTGCCTACCTACCTGCCTGCAGCCTGCCTGGCTCGCTACCCTCCTGAACCCAGGATCCGGAGCCGCTCTCTTGAACCACTCTCAGGCTCTCTTACCCTTCCGCACTCCCGTGCCTCCTGTCTGCACTACCAGGGGCCCGTGAGTCGGATCCGTACGGGTGACCTCTCTCTGCTCCAACGGACTCGCTGATCAGGTGCGTATCCCGCTGACAGAGCCATTCCCGTCGGTCTGGACGATGTAATTTCGTTATGCAATCAGATTGACATTCATTTTCAAGAGAGGTCCCTAGAAAAAAAGACGCCAGCACTCTCTGGGTCCTAGCCAGTCTGAGCTCCCCTCCCTTCGTCCTGTGGAGCATCCTCCACCTGCTGAGGAACCTATGCAGCTGGGCCGGACCAGACTAACCCCTGAAGAGCGTGCTAGGCGCAGAACTCTGGGCTTGTGCCTCTATTGTGGGGGCAAGGGTCCTTTTCGTGACTCCTGCTCGCTTCGTCCGAGAAACGCTCGGGTCTAATACATTTGGAAGGTGGAGTATTGGACCCAGAAACATCACCTTCTCTTGCCGGTGTTCCTTCATGTAGGCACTTCTCCTCAGTCAACCCTTGCATATCTGGATTCCGGGGCTGCCGGAAATTTTATGGATTGGAGAACTGCTTCTTCTATGAAGCTTACCCTTTCACCTCTCACTACCCCATTGGTAGTCTCGGCAATTGATGGCACTGTTCTCCCAGGGGCCCTATTCGCTTCCAGACGCTACCCATTAGGATGTCGGTAGGGATTCTCCACCAGGAGTGGATATCCTTTCTCATTCTACCCAAGGCCTCTACCCCCGTTGTATTGGGCCTCCCTTGGCTACAGCTCCACTTTCCACATGTGGACTGGGTCTCTGGGCAGATCCTGGCCTGGGGTTCCTCTTGTTTCTCGTCGTGTCTTCTCAAGGTGGCCCCCAAGGAGAGTCTTCCGGTTGCTGCCACTTCTGTTTCTTCTGATCTTCCTGCTGCATACAGCGATTACCGGGATGTGTTCTGAAAGAAATCAGCTGAGGTGCTTCCTCCCCACAGGTCTTTTGACTGTGCTGTTGATCTTGTCCCCGGAGCAACTCTACCCAGGGGTCGTACCTACCCTCTGTCCATCCCAGAGACCCAGGCCATGTCTGAGTATGTCGCAGAGAATCTGGAGAGAGGTTTCATACGGAAATCCTCATCGCCTGCAGGGGCAGGGTTCTTTTTTGTTGCCAAAAAGGATGGTACCTTAAGACCCTGCATCGATTATCGAGGTTTAAATGCGGTTACTATTAAAAATCGATACCCCTTACCCTTGATATCTGAGCTATTCGATAGGTTGAAGGGTGCCTCCATTTTCACCAAGTTGGATCTCAGAGGCGCGTACAATCTCATTCGAATACGGGAGGGTGATGAATGGAAGACTGCATTCAACACTAGAGACGGGCATTACGAATACCTGGTGATGCCTTTTGGTCTGTGTAATGCTCCAGCTGTGTTTCAAAACTTTGTCAATGAAATCTTCAGAGATCTGCTGTACCAGTTTGTTGTCATCTATCTGGATGACATTCTGATCTTTTCTGAAAATCTGCTCGTCCACAGAAACCATGTCCGCACTGTACTTCAGCGTCTTAGAGAGAACAATCTTTATGCCAACTGGAGAAATGTTCCTTTGAATGTTCTGAGGTCCTGTTTCTGGGGTGCTTTGTCTCATGTTCGGGTCTTCGTATGGATCCTGGGAAGGTCTTGGCTATTACCAACTGGCCTCTTCCTGCTAGCCTCAAGGCCACACAGCGCTTTCTTGGCTTCACAAATTATTATAGGCAGTTCATAAGGAGTTACTCTTCCATTGCCGTGCCTATTATCGCTTTGACCAAGAAGGGTGTGAATGCCAAAGACTGGCCTCCTGAAGCTGTCTCTGCATTTCACAACCTGAAACAGGCCTTTGTTTCTGGCCCGCTCTTGAGGAGACCAAATCCTGGGAATGCTTTTTTATTGAAGTGGACGCTTCCTCAATGGGGGTGGGAGCTGTGCTTCTTCAAATCTTTGAGAAGAGACGTCAATCATGTGTGTTCTTCTCCCAAAAAAATCTCAGGCAGAGAGGAATTATGCCATCGGTGATCGGGAACTTCTCGCAATTAAATTGGCGTTAGAGGAGGGGCGTCATCTCTTGGAGGGTTCCCCTCACTCCATAACGATCTTTACTGATCACAAAAATTTACAATATCTACAGAATGCTAAACGTCTGAATCCTAGACAGACCAGGTGGAGTCTCTTCTTTGCCCGTTTTAATTTCACAATTACCTACAAACCTGGTTCCTGCAATGGTCGGGCTGATGCGCTGTCTAGGTCATTTGACACTTTGGACGAGGAGTCCGTCCCTGAACCTGAGCCGATCATTCCAACCTTGTGCATTGTTGCCCACTCTACCACCCTGAAGTCTAAAATCCCGCCTTTGTCCCCACTGAGCTAAGAGCTATGATCCTTCATTGGGGACATGATTCCAAGGTGGCAGGTCATTCTGGATTCCTCCGATCCTTCCTACTCATCAGTCGTCACTACTGGTGGCCTAATCTCCGCTCAGACGTCAAAGACTACGTTAAAGCTTGTCATGTCTGTGCTCAGTCCAAATCCTCCACACAAGCTCCTGCTGGTCTCCTCATGCCCTTGCCCATTCCTAAGGAGCCATGGATTTTATCACCGACCTCCCACTGTCTGAGAATAATACAGTCATTTGGGTGGTAATCGATCGGTTCTCCAAGATGGCTCATTTTGTTCCTCTTCCTGGTCTTCCTTCTGCTCCTGCCTTGGTTCCCATTTTCATTCGAGAAATTTTCTGCCTTCATGGGGTTCCTTCTCATATTGTTTCCGACAGGGGAGTCCAATTCACGTCTCGTTTTTGGAGAGCCTTTTGCAAATCCCTCAATATTGTCTTGGATTTTTCCTCTTCTTACCATCCCCAATCCAATGGACAGACTGAGAGGGTTAATCAGGAGTTAGAGGTCTTTCTTTGCACCTTTGTGTCTTCTCACCATGACGATTGGTCCTCTCTACTCCCGTGGGCAGAATTCTCCCATAAGAATCATGTGAATACCAGTTCGCAGAAGACACCCTTTTTCACAGTTTATGGAAAACACCCTCAACTTCCTCTTCCCATGATCTGTTCTCCAGATATTCCAGCTTTGGCTTCGGTTCAGGAGTCTCTCAATTCCGTTTGGGGTGACGTTCATGATTCCCTCCGGGCAGCTGCTGAAAAATTCAAAGGCTTTGCCGACCGCCGCAGGCGTAAACCGCCTTCCCTTCAGCCAGAGGACAAAGTCTGGCTCTCTATCAGGAACATCAAGCTCCGAGTTCCTTCTCTGAAGTTTGCTCCACGATTCATTGGTCCATACACTGTAACTGCTAAACTGAATCTGGTTTGTTTCAAACTCCAGATTCCTAAGAGCCTTAAAACCACGAACTCCTTCCATGTTGCTCTTCTAAAGCCTTTAGTCCTCAATAAATTCTCTCGTCCTCTCCCTACCGTGGCGCCCGTCTCTGAGGATAATCAGGAGATCAGTCAAATTCCGGACTCCCGACTCTGTAAAGGCGTTCTTCAGTACCCCTTTCATTGGAAAGGGTTTGGTCCTGAGGAAAGGTCTTGGATCACTGCATCTGAGGTCTTTGCACCTCGTCTGTTAAAGGAGTTTCATCTGAAGTTTCCCTCTAAACCTGGGCCCAGGCGGGGAAGGGGGAGGCCTCATAAGAGGGAGGGTACTGTCATGGATATGCATTAATGTCTGTCTGCCATCTTACCTTTCCTCCTCATGTGTTCATCTTAGAGGCCAGACTCTCTCTCACCTGGATTCCTTTATAATCTCCTCCCAGCCTGACTCCACCCCAGACCCTATCACAGAACACTATATTAACCTGTGCACTGCAAGCCTGCTTTGCTGATCAACGTGTTTGTTATGCATTGTGTGTTTGGGTTCCTGCCTGCCGTGTGCTACGTCTGTCTCTCTGTTACGTTATTGGCTTGTCCCCGACTATCCCTGTCTGCTTGTGACCCTTGACCTTCGGCTTGTCCTTCGTTATCCTTGTCTGCTTGTGACCCTTGACCTTCGGCTTGTTATTTGTTATTCTTGTATCTTGTGCTGCTGCTTCCCCTCTTCTCCCCTTACCCTACGGGGCGTGAGCTAAGAGACTCTAGGGGCCGCGACCTGGACCTAGCCTGCAGCGTAACATCCTCACCACTAGAGGCTCTGGAGAAGACCTGCTGGGTCTTAGACTCCGCGCCCTGGGGAATCTTGGCTCTAGCTTCCTGTGGGATCCCAGTTGTGCTCCTCTGGTCTCGCTTTCCACAACCACCCAGTTTCCTATCCGCAGCAGTCAGCCATAGGGTTCACTATCTTGTGGTACACTCCTGTCCCCCTACGGTGTGCACCTGTCATCTGGCCACAGGTGAAAAAAAAGCACAAAATACAAACAATATTCGCGCTACTAACAAATGTGAGCAGCTACAATGCCTATGGAAAAAGCAAAAAACAAACAATATACAAAAAATGTAGCGCTATACATAAAAGTTATATACAAAACACCCAAGTGTAGTGCTCAAAACAAATAAATGTAAAAGAGTCCGTGAAAAGTCCAAAATGGACAAAATATATGTGTAAATAAAGTCTTTGATGACCATTCAAACGTGGATAGTCTTGAAATTTTCAAAACACAACTGGTGACTTTCAAAGAGCAAATGACTATAACGTGACCACCACCAAATGGAAAGGAGGCTTACCAGATGGAATGGACCCAGTAAACGTATGTCTAAAGGGTCAAACAGGCTTGGTACATGTATACTCGTAGGTCTAGAGTCCTGGCTGGCGTTGCACACATCAATGTCCAAAATCCAGGGTCTAGTGGTGTCACCAAATATCCGAACCCAGTATGATGATGGGATAGCTCACAATGGAACCATATTATAGGGAAGAAGGAGAGGGCACATAGCGTAATAACGTAGATACTATTTATTAAATGCAGGTAGATACACTTGATATATCAACGGGGTAGGGGTAGGTCCAGAGGGGTTAGAGGGACCAGAGGTTCATCTAGGGGTCATCCCTATCATCATAGTGCTCCACGTCACTATGAGTATGACGATTATTCATATAACGTCTCTCCAGCTCGACAGAGAGCTGCCCCGTCATCCTACTATGACCATCTATCATATTATGGTCCCCCACCAGTTACTACTCACAATAGATATATCCCTCTAGAGGATACGCGTGATGATAGCCATCATACACGTACTAGATATCCTCCTGAATCCTCTTATTATAGTCCTGGCTATCCCAATCAACAAAGCCACGATACACGGGATTTTCACGAGGTCCCAGACACACGCCGAAGAGGGCCAGATCCAAAAGAGGGACCAGAGGGGGGCAGAGAATTCAGAAGAGGAAAAAGAAGGAGAGTATAAAAGGCCAAGGCGTTTTCAACCTAAGTACAAAGGAGTTCACCCCCGAGGAATTATCAGTTTTGGATAAAGGCCTCAAATTTGCCCCTCCAAAGAAACTCGATAAGTTTGGTACCTTTATCGACATACATAAGTATGTTCGGAAGGTTAACATACAACGGTACCTCATCACTAATCCCATTGTGAGTGAGGCCAGGGCAGCTACGTTTGGGACGGTACACTCGGGTCTATCTAACCCGTCTCTGTTTAATCCCCCCGTCCCCGTAGCACCCTCTGTCAGTATCTTCAGAGATTTAGTACTGAAGGACTTGTCAGAAATTCCAGAGAAACGAGGCTCTTATCAAACTGTGTCCAGTGTGGGTCTCAAGTCCTTGTGTTCAAACAAGGACTTGGTGATCCGCCCAGCGGACAAAGGTGGAGGTATAGTGGTCCTTGACAAATCTGACTATGAACAAGAAATGGCCAGGATTTTAAATGAACCCAATACCTACCAACGGATGTCCACCAACCCTACCTCTAGGTTTAAAGTTGAACTTCAGAGTTTGGTTGACAGTGGCTTCTCTAGAGACATTCTAAACAAGAAGGAAAAGGCGTTCCTGGTTCCCGCGGTCCCCAGGATACCAACTATTTATTATTTACCGAAGGTTCATAAAGACCCGGTACACCCCCCCGGTCGTCCCATTGTGAGCGGGATTAATTCTGTTACATCCAGAATTGGCCGCTATATCGACCATTATCTTCAGCCCTTGGTCAGACGTGTGCCATCCTATTTGGCGGATACTGGGGCCACTATTAGAAAACTCCAGGATACGAGTATAGGAGGTGATTACATCATGGTGACAGCCGATGTAGCCTCACTATATACTTGTATCCCACATGGCAAAGGGTTAGAGGCTGTTAAGTATTACCTAGAGAAGGAAGAAACACTAGCTCCCTTCCAACGGGAATTCATTATGGAATTGTTGGAGTTTGCTACCAGAAGTAGTTACTTCTGGTTCAACGACAATTTCTACCTCCAACTAAGAGGTGTGGCTATGGGGGCCAAGTATGCCCCCAGCCTGGCGAATCTCTTCATGGCCAAATGGGAGGAGGATGTCGTCTATACCTATGACACCCAACACTTAGTGTTTTGGGCTAGGTACATTGACGACATCCTCCTCCTATGGAGTGGCAGTCTGGCATCACTTAAGATCTTTATGGACCATCTTAATGCCAATGACAGAGGAATTTCTCTCTCATATACTGCCAGCCATGAAAGAATCCAGTTTCTGGATTTGGAGATCAGCATCCAAGATCGACAGTTCCACTTTCAGACACACTTCAAGAAAACTGATCGGAATGGATACATTCCGCAGGACAGTTGTCATCACCAATCTTGGTTGAGGTCCGTCCCACGTAGTCAGTTTCTGAGGTTGAGGCGAAACTGTACCGATACCGATATCTTCCTGACTCAAGCCGAGATTCTCAAACAACAATTCATTGATAAGGGGTATGACCCCGTCAGGATCGATAGAGATCTCGAACAAGTACTGGAGACCGACAGGCATTCCTTATTGGAAGTTAAGCCCAAAGTAGAATCCAACAACAGCTTCAAATGGGCAATGCTCACCTCCTTCTCTATGCAACATAAACAAGTGAAAGCTATTATAGCCAAGCACTGGAACATCTTGAGGAATGACAATATCCTCGGCTCAGTTTTACCTGAACAGGCCAAAGTTGTCTTCAGAGGTGCACCCACTCTCCAGGGTAAAATAGCACCCAACATCATTAACCCCCCGGTACGTCCTTCCTTTTTTCATCAATTGGTGGGATATCATCCCTGTAAAAAGTGCAGTGTGTGTAAATATAACACATCCGGGAGAGGTAAAACCTTAGAGTTTAGGTCTACCAGTACAGGGAAGTCATACCCAATTAAACATTTTTGTACATGCTCTACTACACACATTGTATATCTTATCACCTGCCCTTGTGGCAAACAATATGTGGGCCGCACCATCAGGCCATTTACGGTTAGAGTGGGGGAACATGTTACATTAATTTTAGGGGGTGATGTGAATCACACGGTCCCTAGACACTATAGGTTACATCACAGTAGGAATCCAGCTGGCACACAGTTCTTGATCATTGATCGTTTCATTCCCCCATGGAGAGGTGCCCCCAGAATTAGGGGTGTGTCCCAGCTGGAGACTTACTGGATATACCAATTACAGACACACAGGCCGTCTGGTTTAAATGTCGAATGGGATATCAATTCCTTCATCGACCAGTCCTAACATTAGTTGGTGCCTTTCGATCATGGATCCGTTTTCTGCTTTTTCTTGTTGTTTAGTGTTTCTTGTATTTTTTAACCAATTCAATATGGTTTTATATATTCTTTACACAACTTTTAATATACTATGTATGGTTGTGTTTGGGTACAAATTTGGATTTATATGGAATTTGCTCCTCATTCATCCATTGGGCAATCTCCTGTTGGGGTGTGTGGGCCTCCTTCCGTCATTGGTTATGATGGGTTGAGGTCCCTACATTCTTCCACCTTGATGGTCCTCTCTATGTGCGAGACGTTAGTCTCGCACAGTTGGAGCGGACCATCTATATTTCTTGATCTGTTATCCAAAAGATATTTCTTATTTTTCATTTTTTATTTTTATATTTATTATCTGTTTACACATTTAGTAATTTAACCTCAGCTCAGCTGATTTTATTATTTTTATAACAATAAAACTATTTTTGTGCTAATGGGTAGTTAGACTTACAGCTACTAGCTTCACCATTGTTATCCCGGGGAATTTTTTCCTTTTTTCGCCCGATTTGGGCGATGCTAGATAATTCCTGTAGATTAGTTGGAGTCCTGTGTGTACACATTTGGCTGCGTTTCACATTTTTTGCCGTTATGGGGCGGTGGAGCACAGTCAATGTATCAGCATTTCAGGGTTGCCCACTTCCGGGAAGCACGCCGTGATCGCTTGATTATGCAATTGCGTTGTCGGACTCAATACGGACGTCTCTACGTCCTATCCGGGCTGCGTGTCTCAGATGGGGGCGGCGCTTGTATGCGATGACGCGATCGCGTCGCTTTTCATTAAGATGCTCGCGGGTCATGTGACATCATGTGATAGTCACATGACGGCGGGATTCCTCGTGACGCGGTCGCGCCGTCTGATTGGATATGGACGTCATGTGACACCACTGGACGATCACATGGCGTCCGTCACATGGTTCAGGCGCCGTCTGATTGGACATTGATGTTCGCGCGTCATGTAACATCGCCGGACGATTACATGGCGTCTATCACATGGTTTACGCGTGACGTCACAGCCGCGACGTTAGTCGCCAGACTAAGATCTATGATGTATTGTAAGTATTGGGTTAGTGATGCCCCGTATCCAGCATGTATGATGAGGTTATTCCACACAAACATGGATCTATCCCCCCACCTTTTTTTTTAATACAGCTTCCCATATGATGAATATATTAGCGCACTATGCAGGGATTACATAGAGAGGCGTGGAACGCACGCCGACACGCCATTTTGAAAGATTCAGGAAGTGATTGCATAATGGATTAATGAGGGGGAGGTCCCTTAAACTTATAAATAATATGCAGGCAACAGTGGAGTCATACCCCAGACGATGCAAGGTATTGCGAAACGCGTCGGGAGATTCCACTGCTGCCACTGAGTGTTTTGCAAAGCGCTACGTTTACTGCTTGAATGTAAGTGTATCTACCTGCATTTAATAAATAGTATCTACGTTATTACGCTATGTGCCCTCTCCTTCTTCCCTATAATATGGTTCCATTGTGAGCTATCCCATCATCATACTGGGTTCGGATATTTGGTGACACCACTAGACCCTGGATTTTGGACATTGATGTGTGCAACGCCAGCCAGGACTCTAGACCTACGAGTATACATGTACCAAGCCTGTTTGACCCTTTAGACATACGTTTACTGGGTCCATTCCATCTGGTAAGCCTCCTTTCCATTTGGTGGTGGTCACGTTATAGTCATTTGCTCTTTGAAAGTCACCAGTTGTGTTTTGAAAATTTCAAGACTATCCACGTTTGAATGGTCATCAAAGACTTTATTTACACATATATTTTGTCCATTTTGGACTTTTCACGGACTCTTTTACATTTATTTGTTTTGAGCACTACACTTGGGTGTTTTGTATATAACTTTTATGTATAGCGCTACATTTTTTGTATATTATCTGGCCACAGGTGACCTGACACAAGTCTTTTTGGGGATGTCTCTCCCAGCTTTGCACATCTAGAGAGAGACATTGTTGCCCATTCTTCTTTGCAAAATTGCTCAACCTCTGTCAGATTGGATGGAGAGCATCTGTGAACATCAATTTTCAAGTCTTGCCACAGACTCTCAATTGGATTTAGGTCTGGACTTTGACTAGGCCATTCTAACACATGTATGAGCTTTGATCGAAACCATTCTATTCAGGGCTGGGGCAAAGATTTTTGACACCCTAGGCGAAATCTAATTTTGCTGCCCCATTGGCTACACCCATGACTCCACCCCCTTTTCCCTGCCCTTGTGACAGGAGGTGGCGCCATACAGGAAGCATCGGCTCTGCTTCCTCTAGCACTGGCTTCAGTGCTGCATTGCACCTCTAATTACACTAGCAGTCGGACGAAGCAGCTGCCTGAGACTGAGTTAGTTACATGCTGCAGCCTGCAGAGCATGCAGGCGCGGAGGGAAACCAGTGGCCGGGTGCCCCTAGGCAGAAGTGCACCCTAGGCAGTTGCCTAGTTTGCCTAGTGGTAGCACCGGCCCTGATTCTATTGTAGCTCTGGCTGTATGTTTAGGGTCGTTGTCCTGGTGGAAGGTGAATTTCTGCCCCAGTCTCATGTCTTTTGCAGTCTGTATTTTGGCTCCATCCATCTTTCCATCAACTCTGACCAGCTTCCCTGTCCCCGCTGAAGAAAAGCATCCCCACAATATGATGCTGCCCCCACCATGTTTCACGGTGGGGACAGTGTGTTCAGGGTGATGTGCAGTATTCGTTTTTCACCACACATAGCGTTTTGCTTTTAAGCCAAAAAGTTCAATTTTGGTCTCATCTGACCAGAGCACCTTCTTCCACATGTGTCCACTACATGGCTTCCCAAAAACTGCAAATAAGACTTCTTAAGGCTTTCTTTCAACAATGGCTTTCTTCTCGCCACTCTTCCATAAAGGCCAGATTTGTGCAGTGCTCGACTAATTGTTGTCCTGTGGACAGATTCTCCCACCTAAGCTGTGGATCTCTGCAGATCCTCCAGAGTTACCATGGGCCTCTTGACTGCTCCTCTGAATAATGCTCTACTTGCCCGGTCTGTCAGTTTAGGTGAACTTGCATGTCTTGGTAGGTTTGCAGTTGTGCCATACTCTTTCCATTTCCGGATGATGGATTGAACAGTGCTCCATGAGATGTTCAAAGCTTGGGATATTTTTTTATAACCTAACCCTGCTTCAAACTTCTCCACAACTTTATGCCTGACCTGTCTGGTGTGTTCATTGGCCTTCATGATGCTATTTGTTCACTAAGGTTCTCTAACAAACCTCTGAGGGCTTCAGAGAAAAGCTGTTTTAATACTGAGTTCAAATTACACAGGTGGACTCTATTTACTAATTATGTGACTTCTGAAGGCAGTTGGTTCCACTAGATTTTAGTTAGGGGTATCAGAGTAAAGGGGCTGAATACAAAGGCACGCCAAACTTTTCACATATTTATTTGTAAGAAATGTTAAAAACCTTTTTCTATCACATAAAATCCCAATAAAATGCATTTACGTTTTTGGTTGTAACATTTTCAAGGGGTAGGAATACTTTTTCAAGGCACTGTATATATTGTGACAGCAGGAAGGTAAAGTCACCTGGTTGCATCCAGGGGGGTAGATATATTTCTCCCAGATTCAGGCTTTATGCCGACTTATACAACTAGGGAGTTGATGAAGCCCAGCTGAGGCTAGTGGGCTCATGGATGACTCATACCTCTAGGGAGAGGGCTGGGCGTCGTGCAGGCAGGGAGTTGATGAGACCAGCTGAAGCCTGTCAGTTCGTTTAAGGCCTCTATAAAAACTCCCAGCTTCATTAGATGTTAGCTCATGCCTGGACCCAGACCTGTGTGGACTGTCTAGGGAGAGTGAACCCCTGTGCGGTGAGGCAAAGCCTGTGTGGCTATTTGTTTGGACTTTTACTAAACCAGGGACTTAGGGACTAGGACAGCACCAGGCTGATCCCAGTTGTTAGTTTAGGAAACCTGCATGTTTAGTCAGAGGTCAAACTGACCAGGATTTATTTTGTTTATGTTTCTTTTTGGCTTTGCTGTGTTTTTTTCACTGTACATAGAGAAATAAACCGCACCTTTTGATTTTGAAAACCACAACCTCCGTCTGCTGGCCCTGTTTTTGTGTGGGGAGCCCAACCAGGGGGTCACACACACCCGCTACCGAGTTAACCCCCTCACAGTTGGTGGAGAACCAGTGGCAGTTTTTTTAAGCCAGCATGGAGGAGATACTGAAACAGCTGGCTCTAGCAAATGACAATCAACAGCAGACAAATGCAGGTTTGCAAAGGAGCCTTGCAGCCCAGCAGCAAGCTCATCAACAAGCCCAGCAGCAATCTGAGGCCCGCTTCATAGACCTGTTACAGAAGCAAGAGCAGAGACTACAACAAATGGAAGCAGTAATGCAGCAACGTCCGCAGACCAGTGAGGAAAGCCGTCCCACTAATACCGCGTCCTTTGGGGTGAGTCGTTTATTGACAAAAATGACTGGAGAGGATGATCCAGAGGTATTTTTGACCACATTTGAAAGGACTGCTGAAAGAGAAAAGTGGCCTGAGGAGCAGTGGGCTGGACTGGTGGCTCCTCTGTTAACTGGTGAATCGCAGAAGGCTTACTATGACCTAGAGCCTGACCAAGCAAAAGACTATGTGATGCTAAAAGCTGAAATATTGGCAAGGCTGGGTGTCACCCTGGCTGTCCGGGCTCAGCGTGTGCATAACTGGACTTTCCAGCTTGGAAAACCCCCCAGGTCTCAAATGTATGATCTCATTCACCTGAGCAGGAAGTGGCTACAGCCAGAGACTTTGTCCGCACCAGAGATTGTGGAACGTGTTGTAATGGATCGGTTTTTGAGAGCTCTTCCTACTGCCATCCAAAAGTGGGTAAGCCATGGAGACCCAGAGACGGCCGGTGGTCTTGTGGATCGTGTAGAGAAATACTTGGCTACAGAGAACCTGACGGCCTCTTCCAGAGACTCTCGGACTTTCCACCCTAAGACCAGACCATCCCCAGGGGCGGATAAGAGGATTCCAAGGGGTGAGGGTGGAGAGAGTGAGAGGGTGGGAGCTCTACCCAAAGTTTGGCGAGAACAGCCTGGGAAGTCAGGGGCTCAAGAGGCAGCCAAATGGATTGTTTGCTACCGCTGCCGGCAAGCGGGACATATTGCAGCAAATTGCCCGGTTGTGGAGGAACCCATGCAATGTGACTTTCTGATGGACAGACGTCAGTCGCTGTGTGCGACAGTCGCATGCACTGCCATTCGGGGAACTGAGAAACATTTATGCAAAATGTGTATTAATGGTAGAAATGTTGTGGTATTACTGGATTCAGGTAGCCTTGTGACCCTGATAAAGGCTGAATTAGTTAAAACAGAGGTCTCTGGGAATAGCAAGGTAGCTGTTATTTGTGTGCATGGGGACACCCGAGAGTATCCAGTGACTACAGTGTGTTTCGAGACCCCCAAAGGTACCCTCTCTCATCCAGTGGGGTTAGTATCTCAATTACCGCATGATGCCATTGTGGGAAGGGATTTTCCGAAGTTCTGGGAACTGTGGGATGATCCTGAGCCCCCCACTGGTGCCCCTATGTACCAGGAATGTGATAGCCAGAACTCCTCTGAGAGTGGTGAGGACTCTCCAGAATTTCCCTTGTCAGTATTGGCAGGGGAGACTCAAGAAACTGGAGAGGAGCCCACCTCCTCAGACGAAAACCTACCGTCTGTGGAGTTTTCTGATCTGGAGGTTCACAGGGAAAATTTTGCCACAGAACAGTTAAAAGACCCCGCCCTAATAAAGGCACGGGAAAACGTAGTGGAAATAGATGGCGAGTTAGTGAACCCAGATAATACCTGCACTTACCCATACTTCAGCGTAGAGAAGGACCTACTGTATCGGGTGGCAAAAAGGGCAGAAGAAACCGTTGAGCAGCTTGTGGTGCCCAAACCTTACAGGAAGTTGGTGTTGGAGTTGGCCCATGGGCACATTCTTGGAGGTCATCTGGGGACAGAGAAAACCCGAGAGAGGGTATTACAGAGATTCTATTGGCCTGGGGTGATGAAGGACATAGAAAATTATTGTTCCTCCTGCCCTGTGTGTCAGAGGTCGGCCCCGATGCCACATTTCCGTAGCCCGCTGGTCCCTCTACCCATCATTGAGGTCCCGTTTGAGAGAATCGCAATGGATTTGGTAGGTCCTATAATCAAGTCCGCTAGGGGGCACCAGTACATATTGGTTATAATGGACTATGCCACCCGTTATCCAGAAGCGATCCCTCTCAGAAATACCTCGGCCAAAACCATAGCCAAAGAGCTATCTCTTGTTTTTAGCCGGGTGGGTATTTGTAAAGAACTGCTTACGGACCAAGGTACACCCTTTATGTCCCGGGTTATGAAAGAGCTGTGTAAATTGTTCAAAGTGACGCAATTGCGTACATCTGTGTATCACCCCCAAACCGATGGGCTGGTTGAAAGATTCAACAAAACCCTAAAACAAATGTTGAAGAAAGTGGTGGATAGAGATGGAAAGGATTGGGACTGTCTACTTCCTTATTTGATGTTTGCTATTAGGGAGGTGCCCCAATCCTCTACGGGATTCTCCCCCTTTGAGTTACTGTATGGGAGACACCCAAGAGGGCTGTTGGATATTGCCAAGGAAACTTGGGAAA
Source organism: Rana muscosa (assembly GCA_029206835.1). NCBI lineage: Eukaryota > Metazoa > Chordata > Amphibia > Anura > Ranidae > Rana > Rana muscosa. Next base: position 747,541,130 of record CM055117.1, read on the forward strand.
GTGAGAGTTCTCCCCACAGGAGTGTGATTGAGCATGTCGCCCTGATGCAAGATCGAATTGCACAGGTAATGCCCATCGTGAAGGAACATTTGGCCCAAGCGCAGTTGGCACAGCAGAGAGTGTACAACCGTGGAGCAAAGACCCGTACCTTTTCCCCGGGGGATAGGATATTGGTACTTGTCCCTACGGTTGAAAGTAAATTCCTTGCCAAATGGCAAGGCCCCTACGAGATAATGGAAAAAGTGAGCAAAGTGAATTACAAGGTCAGACAACCAGGAAGGCGAAAGCCCGAACAGATATATCACGTTAATCTGTTGAAAGCCTGGATGGATAGAGAGTCCCTAGTCGCAGAAACTTGGTCACCAGCTCAAACTGGTTGCGTGATTCCGGAGGTTGGAATAGCAGCCACCTTGTCACAACCCCAACAACAGGAGGTTAAGGAGTTTGTGCTTCGCAACAAGGAGGTGTTCTCTGAGCTGCCGGGACAAACATCTGGGGTAGAGCATGATATTATTACCCTGCCCGGTGAAAGGGTGAAGTTAAAACCCTATCGGATCCCAGAGGCCCGACGGGAGGCAATACGGGAGGAAGTACAGAAAATGCTGAACTTAGGGGTGATAGAGGAGTCCCAAAGTGATTGGTCTAGTCCCATTGTGTTGGTGCCTAAACCGGATGGGAGCTGGCGATTTTGTAACGATTTTCGTCAGTTGAACAAAGTTACAAAATTTGACACCTACCCCATGCCACGTATAGATGAGTTGATCGACCGGCTGGGAACAGCCCGATACATGACGACTCTTGACCTCACAAAAGGGTATTGGCAAATTCCCCTGGCCAAGTCGGCCAAAGAGAAAACCGCATTTGTAACCCCAGACGGGGCGTTCCAATATAAGAGAATGCCGTTCGGGTTACAGAATGCGCCGGCCACATTCCAGCGGAAAATGGACCAGATACTGAGGCCCCATCGGAAGTATGCTGCGGCTTACCTGGATGACGTAATTGTCCATAGCACAGATTGGGCCTCACATCTGCCAAAAGTGCAAGCAGTCCTAGACTCTATCCGGGAAGCGGGGTTTACGGCTAACCCCAAGAAGTGTACCATTGGGCAGGAGGAGGCCAAATATCTTGGGTACACCATTGGCAGGGGAGTGATAAAACCCCAACTCAACAAAGTCGAGGCCATCCAGAGTTGGCCACGTCCCAACAGCAAGAAGCAGGTACGGGCCTTTCTGGGAATCGCGGGTTATTATCGGCGCTTCATTCCCCACTTTGCTTCTAAGGCTGTGCCCCTAACCAACCTGACGAAAGGGAAAGGGTCGGTCATGATTAAATGGACCCCCGAGGCTGAGGCAGCATTCCAATTCTTGAAACAAGCCTTATGTAGCCAGCCAGTGTTGTACTCACCCGACTTCTCTAAAGACTTTGTCGTACAAAGTGATGCGTCAGATGTGGGGTTAGGAGCAGTATTGTCCCAGGTCTGGAACGGGGAAGAGCACCCAGTCATTTACCTCAGCAGGAAGTTGAAGTCCCATGAGGTAAATTACGCCACGGTTGAAAAGGAGTGTTTAGCGGTGAAGTGGGCTCTAGATTCCCTCCGGTACTATCTGCTAGGTAGGCACTTTGACATGGTTATGGATCACGCTCCGTTAAAGTGGATGGCTCAAAACAAGGAGACAAATAGAAGAGTGAATAGGTGGTTCCTGGCCCTACAGGAATTCAACTTCACAGTAAAGCATCGCCCTGGCGTTCAAATGGGGAATGTGGATGCTTTGTCTCGAGTACATGAATGCCTGATTGCTGGTGTTCCAACCCCAAGGTTAAAACAAGAGGGGGGGGTATGTGACAGCAGGAAGGTAAAGTCACCTGGTTGCATCCAGGGGGGTAGATATATTTCTCCCAGATTCAGGCTTTATGCCGACTTATACAACTAGGGAGTTGATGAAGCCCAGCTGAGGCTAGTGGGCTCATGGATGACTCATACCTCTAGGGAGAGGGCTGGGCGTCGTGCAGGCAGGGAGTTGATGAGACCAGCTGAAGCCTGTCAGTTCGTTTAAGGCCTCTATAAAAACTCCCAGCTTCATTAGATGTTAGCTCATGCCTGGACCCAGACCTGTGTGGACTGTCTAGGGAGAGTGAACCCCTGTGCGGTGAGGCAAAGCCTGTGTGGCTATTTGTTTGGACTTTTACTAAACCAGGGACTTAGGGACTAGGACAGCACCAGGCTGATCCCAGTTGTTAGTTTAGGAAACCTGCATGTTTAGTCAGAGGTCAAACTGACCAGGATTTATTTTGTTTATGTTTCTTTTTGGCTTTGCTGTGTTTTTTTCACTGTACATAGAGAAATAAACCGCACCTTTTGATTTTGAAAACCACAACCTCCGTCTGCTGGCCCTGTTTTTGTGTGGGGAGCCCAACCAGGGGGTCACACACACCCGCTACCGAGTTAACCCCCTCACAATATATATTTAGAACAGGGATATGCAATTAGCGGACCTCCAGCTGTTGCCAAACTACAAGTCCCATTATGCCTCTGCCTCTGGTTGTCATGCTTGATGCTGTCAGAGTCTCGCTATGCCTCATGGGACTTTTAGTTTGGCAACAGCTGGAGGTCCGCTAATTGCATATCCCTGATTTAGAACATCGCAAAAGTTCGAAACTGAATAACATACCCCGTTGAAGTCTATGGGACCAGAACTGTAAGGCTTATATGCAAGTAATTGGGCATACAATGGTTAAAAAAAAAGTTTGTAAAGAAATTAATTTTTAAATGAGCAGAGATTTATTGATGCTTAAAGTGAGAGCATTAAAATGAAAAATTCCTTTCAATATAGTGCCCGGGGGGGGGGGGCAGGGCCGGACTGGGAATAATAACCAGCCCTGGAAAAAAATTCATACCAGCCCCATAGCATTATTATACCAGCCCAACAGCATAGCGTCATTATTTTCTTGTTCATAAAAGGGAAAACCATGCATTTTAAAGCACATTTGAAGAGTGTATTATATATAGATAAGACAGATATGAAAGCACATAGGGCTATGGATATATAAGAGAAAATTCCAGTTAAAAGTGGTAAAAGTGTAGCAGGGGGGACCCCAGGGACTCTGTGAATGTGAGGGGGGGCGGCGGCTCTGGTGACCAGAGACCACTTTCCGCAGAAAGAATACACTAAGGTAAGAGGTGGCTGATTTAAGGGGGAAACCTTTATATCAGCGCCCCCTTACATTATTGTATTCACGCCTCCCCTTACATCACTGACCCCCCTCAGACTGGCTTGGCGGCACTGATGCTGACCTCCTCTGAGATGCAAGAGATCAATGCAACCTCATCAGTGCCCATAAAATGCAGCCTCACCAGTGCCCATAAAATGCAGCCTCACCAGTGCCCATAAAATGAAACCTACCAGTGCCCATAAAATGCAACCTGCCAGTGCCCACCAAATGCAGCTTATCAGTGCCCACCAAAAGCAGCCCATCTGTGCAGTGCCCACCAAATGCAGCCCACCTGTGCAATGCCCACCAAATGCAGCCCACCAGTTCAATGTCCACCAATGCAGACCACCAGTGCAATGTCCACCAAATGCAGCCCACATGTGCAGTGCCCTCCAAATGCAGACCACCAGTGCAATGCCCACCAAATGCAGCCCACATGTGCAGTGCCCACCAAATGCAGACCACCAGTGCAATGCCCACCAAATGCAGACCACATGTGCAGTGCCCTCCAAATGCAGACCACCGGTGCAATGCCCACCAAATGCAACCCACATGTGCAGTGCCCACCAAATGCAGACCACCAGTGCAATGCCCACCAAATGCAAACCACATGTGCAATGCCCACCAAACGCAGCCCACCAGTGCAATGCCCACCAAATGCAGCCTACCAGTGCAATGCCCACCTGTGCAGTGCCCACCAATGCAATTCCCACCAAACACAGCCCACCTGTGCAGAGCCCACTAAATGCAGCCCACCAGATGCAGCCCACCAGTGCAATTCCAACCAAATGCAGCCTACCTGTACAGTGCCCACCCAATGCAGCCCACCAGATGCAGCCCACCAGTGCAATTCCCACCAAATGCACCCCACCAGATGCAGCCCACCACCTGTACAGTGCCCAACAAATACAGCCCACCAAATGCAGCCCATCAGATGCAGCCCACCAAATGCAGCCCCCCTAGTGGCAGCCCACCAGATGCAGCCCACCTGTGCAGAGCCCACTAAATGCAGCCCACCAGTGCAATTCCCACCAAATTCAGCCCACCTGTACAGTGCCCACCCAATGTAGCCCACCAGTGCAATTTCCACCAAATGTGCAGCCCACCAGATGCAGCCCACCTGTACAGTGCCCACCAAATACAGCCCACCAAATGCAGCCCACCAGATGCAGCCCTCCAAATGCAGCCCACCAGAGGCAGCGCACAAAATGCAGCCCACCAGATGCAGAAAACCAAATGCAGCCCACCAGATGCAGAACACCAAATGCAGCCCACCAGATGCAGAACACCAAATGCATCCCACCAGATGCAGAACACCAAATGCAGCACACTAGATGCAGAACACCAAATGCAGCCCACTAGATGCAGAACACCTGTGCAAAGCCCACTAGATGCAGCCCACTGTGCAAAGCCCACTAAATGCAGCCCACCTGTACAGTGCCCACCCAATGCAGCCACCAGGTGCAGCCCACCAGATGCAGCCCACCTGTACAGTGCCCACCCAATGCAGCCCACCAGATGCAGCCCACCTGTACAGTGCCCACCAAATACAGCCCACCAGATGCAGCCCACCAGATGCAAAACTGTAAATGCAGCCCACAAGATACAGAACACCAAATGCAGCCTACTAGATGCAGCCCACCTCTGCAGCACCCACCAAATGCAGTGCCTATCAGTGCAGTGCCCACCAGTACCTGGATCACGATCTCCTGTGTCATGGAGCTTGGATGTAAATTGCCCCTCCTGTGACACACGTCACACTGTTGCAATGCCCCATTGGATCAGTGTTCCGTCAATCACAGAACCCGGTCTAGGAGGCGGGACTTTCTTACAGCGCCGCCGAGCAGCTCAGATGGACCCCCAGCTCCATGACACAGCGGAAGATCGCCGCTGTGTATGTGTGCCACATACGAGGACGAGGGAGGGGAGGACAACACGGATGCTTCAGTGCGCAGTGCAGCCACGCAGGATCGGCCCTGCTTGAAGCCACAGCTCAAACCGGCCCCAGGGCAGGCGGCCTACCGGGAAATTTACCGGTATCCCAGGAGGCCAGTCCGGCCCTGCTTGAAACAGGACCCTTGTGCAATCCCCCCCTCCCCCCCCCCCCCGGAGATATGTGAATGGGCTCCATAGAAAGGTCACAATCTCATGTCATGCAAATTGGATGAGCGGAAAGCCCCATCCAATTTTCACCAGTGTGAAGCAAGCCTTAGGTATTCACAGACAAATCAGACACAAATTATGACATCTACACCAAAAAATATAGTAAATTTTAACATGATCAAAATGGTTCCTTAGGTTGGCTCAGGGTTACTCTATTTACTCATACTGGCTGGACTGTCACACTGTCTAATAGATGAGGAGACTCCTCCACCGCAGGACCTGGTGCACTCTCCCAAAACTGACCACCATCCCAGATAACACTACTGAAAAGCAATCCAGAGACACATCAAGTTCAGGATGATGCAAATCCTGCACATGCACTGAGACAAAAGTTATAGTGTTCCTAGAAGCCCTCCCATCTTGAGCTCAGAGTGTACATTGCTCAGTGCATGAACATTTCAATGCACACAAAAAATAAAAAAAAATTGCTTGCACACCATTGCCCTTTACACATGTCTGGTGTATCAAAATTTAGGAGGTGTTTACTCTGTCTCTTAATGCCCACCTCCTTTTTAAAGGGCACACAGTGTATAGGGACGTATAATGTAAAACATGGTGATATTTCCCCATCCAGGGGAAATACAACCGGGTGCAATGCGCTGCAGGCAAAAAAAAAATGAATAAATGCACTTTTTTTTTTACCTGCAAAAAATATTAATTTATTATGATAATAAATTAGTTCACTTTTTATTATTATTTATATTATTAAAATAAATAAGTTAACTTTTTTCAAAGACATAAATAAATACACGAGAGAAAGAGCGAGAGAAAGAGAGAGCGAGAGAGAGAGAGAGAGAGAGAGAGAGGGGTGCAATGCTCTGCAGGCCAAAACAATTATAAATGCACATTTCTTTTTACCTGAAAAAAAAAAGAGAAATCCACGAGAGAGAGAGAGACAGAGAGGGGTAGCAATCGTGAGAGAGAGAGAGAGGGGGACAGGGGTGCAATCGTGAGAGAGAGGGGGGCTGCAATGGTGAGGGAGGGGGTGCAATGGTGAGAAAGAGAGGGGGTGCATTGCTCTGCAGGCCAAAACAATTATAAGAGCACATTTATTTTTACCTGAAAAAAAAAAGAGAAATCCACGAGAGAGAGACAGAGAGGGGCTGCAATGGTGAGAGTGAGAGAGAGAGGGGGCTGCAATAGTGAGAGAGGGGGGTGCTGCAATTGTGAGAGCGAGCCAGAGAGGGGCTGCAATGGTGAGAGTAAGAGAGAGGGGGGCTGCAATGGTGAGAGAGGGGGCTGCAATGGTGAGTGAGAGAGGGGGTGCAATGGTGAGAGAGGGGGCTGCAATGGTGAGTGAGAGAGGGGTGCAATGGTGAGAGAGGGGGCTGCAATGGTGAGTGAGAGAGGGGGTGCAATTGTGAGAGAGAGGGGTGCATTGCTCTGCAGGCCAAAACAATTATAAATACACATTTATTTTTACCTGCTTTAAAGCGGTTGTATACCCTCTCTGACATGTTTTACCTACAGGTAAGCCTAGATTAAGGCTTACCTGTAGGTGTTTGCAATATCTCCTAAACCTACACGGTTTTACTAGATATTTGCCACAAAAAATACACCGATGTCTATGGCGCATGCGCGCCATAGACAACGGCGCAGGCGCACTGAGAATATCCATTAATTAAACCGGCAATGCTGGTGACGTCTTCACCCGCTCCGGCCAATCACAGCGCCGGAGCGGCGATACCCGGAAGTAACCTTCCGAAGAGATGTCTGCGGCCATAGGGGGAGACGAGGACGGCTTCGATCTAAGGTAAGTATTTCATAATGAGCTAGTATGCTAGTCATACTAGCTCATTATGCCTTGTCTTGCAGGTTTTTATTTAAAAAAATAAAATAAAAAAATTGGTATACAACCGCTTTAAAAAAAAAGAAGAAATAAATCCATGAGAGAGCCAGAGAGGGGGGGTGCAATGGTGAGAGAGAGAGAGGGTGCAATGGTGAGAGAGAGAGAGGGGGTGCAATGGTGAGAGAGAGAGAGGGGGTGCAACGATGAGAGAGAGAGAGGGGTGCAATGGTGAGAGAGAGAGAGGGGGGCTACAACGTTGAGAGAGAGAGGGTGTGCAACGGTGAGAGAGAGAGGGTGTGCAACGGTGAGAGAGAGATGGTGTGAGAGAGGGTGCAACGGTGTGAGAGAGAGAGAGGGTGCAACGGTGAGAGAGAGAGAGGGTGCAACAGGGAGAGAAAGAGAGGGGTGTGCAAGGGTGAGAGAGAAAGAGGGGCAGCAAAGGTGACAGAGAAAAGAGGGGGGTGCACCTTGCAATGGTGAGAGAGAGATTATTATTATACAGATTACAATTAAATTGCAGGGGCAGCAAAGGTGACAGAGAGAGGGAGGGTGCACTATGCAATGGTAATAATCTCTCTCTCTCACCATTGCATGGGGGGGGCACCATGTAATGGTGAGAGAGAGAGATTATTATTATACAGATTACAGTTAAATTGCAGGGGCAGCAAAGGTGACAGAGAGAGGAGGGGGGGTGCACCGTGCAATGGTGAGAGAGAGAGATTCATTATACAGATTGCAATTTGGTCACCCTAATTCTTCTGCTCCAAGGGCGGCCGACGCCGTTCACTTCTCCTATGCCCTCACTCGTGACCCTGCAGACTGAGACTAGTGGGCGGTCCTGGCGCCGCACGGGCCGATGGCAGGGGAAATTAGGTTCTGACGTTCTCCTGCTCGTCTCCTCCCCTCAGGCACATCATCACTCTGCAGGCGCCGGATCAGAGGGAAGCATTGCATAGATGGAAAGTGTGGCGGCGATGGCGGCTGCGGACCGCTGACCCGCCGCTTCTTTTTTGACTGACAGCCAGGCAAAAGCGGCCCAGGGCACTAAGTGCAGGCGGCCAGTCTGGTCCTGAAGGGCCGACATTGCATAATTGTAAAGTGCGTCGGCAATGGCAGCCGCGGCTGCGGATTTGACTGACAGCCAGGCAAAAGCGGCCCCAGGGCACTAAGTGGGGGGGGGTTCCCTTAGTCTACCTGTAAAGTGGTACATCTTTACTGTGTATAGAAGCTGCTGCAGCAATAATTGCATTTATAAAGCCAAAAAAATGTAATTTTCCTGGAAGCTTTCTTTATTTTGTAAGCAACGGCTTGCTGAGCCAGTCTGTATGATGAGGCCACAATGTACTGCACTGGGAAGAAGATTAGAGATTTTTTAGATAAATTCTGGTGTCTCTTCCACAGACTTGGGATAAAAGTAACAGGTGTAAAAATACTGGTCTTTGGGTGTCAGTGGTGCCTTCACACCATAACCCTTTAGAGGTACGCTTGATAAAAGCAAGAATTGGCCTTGCTGTCAAACAGGTGCAGAAAAATTGGTCTTTGGGTGTCAGTGGCGTCTTCACACTGTAAGCCTATATAGGTACTCTTGATGAAAGTAAGAATTGGCCTTGCTAGGTCCTTCAGGTCTGTTATGGATATTAAAGGGAACCCCCACTCCAAAATGTAATAAAAATGCATAATCCATACAAGACCCTTATCTGAGCATGCAGCCCAGCATGTCAGGAGAGGAAGGGGAGGAGCGAGGGCCCCCCCCCTCTCCTGAGCCATACCAGGCCACATGCCCTCAACAGGGCACATGTTGATGGGGACAAGGGCCTCTTCCCCACAACCCTTGCCAGTGGTTGTGGCGGTCTGTGGGTGGGGAGTGTGCCGGCCTGCTCATTAACCACCAGTACACATTCCACACATACTGCATGCCTGGGCCACTACCTAATCACCGCATGCATCTAACTATTTATTTCTGCAGGTTAAGTGAATTGACAGTTATAGGATCGCATGCGATATTTAGGCAAAATGTATCTGAACACCTAAATATCGCATTCAAGTTCCTTTTGTGAATGGGGCCCAATATGTTTCCTTTTTACATATTGTCTTCAGAGCAAGTGCAGTGTACTATGATGATGTTGGACCGCTGTGGCAGTGATCATGTACAATGGCTTGCTGCCCTGATATCACTGTATGACAGTGCTGCCAGCCATAATTTGTGATCACCTCCACAACAGTACAATGTCACCAGGCCAGTGTTGCCATTCATTATCCCTGATCACTATCATCCACTCACAAGGTCCCTAATCACCCCCACCCACTCACAGTGTCCATAATCACCACCACCCACTTGCAGTTTCGCTAATCACTGCCGCACCAGTCATATTGTCACTAATTACCACCATACTAGTTACAGTGTCCCTGATAAACGCCACACTAGTTATTGTGTCCCTGATCATTGCGACACCAGTCATATTGTCCCTAATTATCGCCACACCAATTACAGTGTCCCTGATAACCTCCACATCAGTTATTTTGTCCCTGATCACCACCACACAAGTAATATTGCCCCTAATCACCGCTACACCAGTTACTGTGTCCCTGATAACCGCCAACAGTCCCAGGGTCTATGAGCATTGCCATATTGTCCCTGATTACCACCACACCAGTCCTGGTCTCCCTAAACACAGCTACAACAGTTACAGTGTCCCTGATCACTGCCATACCAGTTACAGTGTCCCTGATCACCACTACACCAGTTCCAGTGCCCATGATCATTGCCACATCAGTCATATTGTTCCTGATCAGCACCACACCAATCCTAGTGTCCCTGGTCATTGCCAAAACAGTTATAGTGTCCCTAATTACCACCACACCAGTACAGTGTTGCCTCTGCCTGCTGCCTGTGTTAACCCTGGCTTGTTTATTAATTATGTTTCTGCCTGCAGTCTGGACCGATCCTTTGCCTTCTTTCTGATCATGTGTCTGCCTGTGGCCTGAACTGATCTATCTGCACATCCTGCTGACTAAGTTTCTGTGAGATACCAGGTCAACGAGCATGGCATTCCTTGAAGAAGCCACATACCAGTAAGCTAGGCTTGCTTTGCTTATAGGAACTCGAACTGGTATGTGTGATGCTACACTATGCTATATCCTCTGACCACTCATATAGCAGTGACCGTTACATTTTTGTGATATGCAAGATACAATGCTTGTTTAAAATTAGTCCAAAAAGTGGAAAAGTCCCACACATGTGGACTCGCCATACTCAGGAAGACTATCAAAATGTGTTTTGGGTTGTAATTTTAAGTTTGCCTATGCTGTGTGTGAAAAATATCGAAATAAACTGACAACTTTGTGCAAAAAAAATTCATTTTCTTTCTGCATTTTCCAAAAACTTGTGGAAAAAAAACCAAAAGTAATATACATGTGGGTGTTTACTTCTGAAAAATTCACAAATTTTGACGTTTTTTCTACTGTCCTGGTGCTCCAGGGTCTCCAACAAAGTGATAGGTAGTCAGACGCATAAATTATGCCCCTAGAAAGCCCTAAGGTGGTCATTGGATTTTGGACCCCTTTATGTGGCTAGGCTGTGAGAAGAAGTCTCACACATGTATTATCACCATACTCAGGAGGAGTAGCAGAATGTGTTTAAGGGTGTACTTTTAAGCTTGTCTATAGTATGTGTGTTAGAAATATCCAATGTAGCACAACTTCCGAATAGGCCACTGATTGATGATGATAATGACACCAATAATGATAAAGACCAGGGTTCTTTCCCACCAAGACAGAGGCTGCCAGTAAACCAGAGCACCAATTCCAAGCATACTGACACAAAGAAGCAGTCTAAAATGTCTTTTTAGTGATTTATTGCTGATAACTTGAACAGCGTGAGAGGGAGCAAGGTATGCAATACTCCAGGCTATAAGACTCAAAAGCAACACTTTTCTGCAAACTAAACTTCTCTGATACAGTTTCTCTGCTGAGCTTCAGCATACAGTTTTCCTCTAGTGACTATGGGAAGGTCACACACAGGGATCCAGTGTGAGCAGTCCCCCTGAGAGAGATTAACTGGCCCTGAAATCCCTATAGTATACAGCCACAAGGATCTTGTATTACAGTTGGTACTCACAAGGCCATAGAGCAGTTGCACATGCTTAGCTTCCCCCAGGTGCCTTTCAGTGAGATTTTTCAGACCAGATCTATTAGGTGAAATCTCTGGGTTCCAGAGATTATCCAGGTGTAGGCCCCCAATCTCTGCCACAGCTGGGACCTTGACCAGCTTGAATCAGTAGAAAAACCTGCTGGGGGGGGGGCATATACCATCCACCCAGGCTGGTGGAATCCCAGCTGCCTCAGAGCCCACACTATTTATTAACTTCCCAAGCCATACCTCCCAGGGATTGGCTGAAGCCCAAACAGTATTCAGGATACCTATTCTATACCTACTTTCCCCACCCTATGTTCTGAAAACATCCAGAAGGCAGAAGGGAGCAATCATATTTTTAGCTCTATAACAGCCCAAAGCAATTGAAGACTCATTTATTGATTACTGTGAGACAAAAAAAAATCCACCTACCACCTAGCAGCCTACCTCCAGGTGCCTTTCTGTGAGATTGTACAGACCAGATCTGTCAGGTTTATTTAGGCCCAAAACTTGTGGCAAAAAAGGGCATTTTCAAAAAGACTCACTATGCCTTTCAGAAAATATCTTGGAGTGTTTGCTTCCCAAAATGCGATCATTTTGTGGACATTTCCAGTAAGCTGGTGCTCCAGGGCCTCCAAAAACCTGCATCTAGGCTGTGAAAAACTAAATGACCACTTTGTGGGGGAAAAAAAACAACTTTTATTTGATTTCTTAATTTTCCAAAAAATTGTGACAAACAAAATGCAATTTCCAAATACTCACCATGTCTCTTACTGAATACCTTTAACTGTCTACTTTCCAAAAGGGGGTCATTTCTGGGCCTCAAGAAATTAGTTAAGCAGTCAGTACATCAGTCCTGATCAATTTTCAAATATACAGTACAGGTGAAACTCGAAAAATTTGAATATCGTGCAAAAGTTCATTTTTTTCACTAATGCAACTTAAAAGGTGAAATATATGAGATCGACTCATTACATGCAAAGCAAGATAGTTCAAGATGTGATTTGTCATAATTGTGATGATTATGGCTTACAGTTCATGAAAACCCCAAATCCACAATCTCAGAAAAATTTGAATATTACATGCAATTAATAAAACAAGGATTGCACATAGAACAATATTGGACCTCTGAAAAGTATAAGCATGCATATGTACTCAGTTCTTGGTTTGGGCCCCTTTTGCAGCAATTACTGCCTCAATGCAAAGTGGCATGGAAGCTATCAGCCTGTGGCACTGCTGAGGTGTTATGGAAGACCAGGATGCTTCAATAGCGGCCTTTAGCTCTTCTGTATTGTTCGGTCTCATGTCTCTCACCTTTTCTTGGCAATGTCAGGTCAGGCGAGTTTGCTGGCCAATCAAGCACAGTAATCCCACGGTCATTGAACCAGGTTTTGGTGCTTTTGGCAGTGTGGGCAGGTGCCAAGTCCTGCTGTAAAATGAAGTCAGCATCCCCATAGAGCTCGTCTGCGGAAGGAAGCATGAAGTGCTCCAAAATCTCCTGGTAGACGGCTGTGTTGACCCTGGACTTAATGAAGCACAGTGGACCAACACCAGCAGATGACATGGCTCCCCAAATCAACACAGACTGTGGAAACTTCACACTGGACTTCAAACATCTTGCAGTGTGTGCCTCTCCATTCTTCCTCCATACTCTGGGTCCTTGGTTTCCAAATGAGATGCAAAATTTGCTTTAATCAGAAAGGAGGTGTCAGGGAAACAGCCATAGGAGAACTGGCAATAGTGCCAGTAGTAATGGCCGCTTCCAGCACATCCCTGTGCGCACACTGACACAAGCGGCGTGAATAGGCACGTGCACTTGTGTAATGGAACCAACAGGCACGCACTCATGCACGGGAGCGTCAATCGGCGCACGTGTGCTCGCGCAACGCAACAGATGCAGCCACTTGCTGGCCTATACAAGACTGCCACTGAGCCCATTTCATTGCTTGATAGTCATCAGCCTTCCTGTGTTCCTGAGACTCTGTTCAACTGCTGTTTGGATCTCCCGTTGTGACCCGGCTTGTTCCTGACCTGTCTGATCTGCTCTCCTGGTTTGACCCCCTGGCTTGCTTTACCGACTTGTTGCCTTCTCTTCCACCTGATCCTGGCTTGTTCCACGGACTTTGCCATAGTTATCTGTTCCTGCCTGTTTCCTGTTACCAGACCTTTGGCTTGTCTCCATTCCTGCAACCTGCCTCTTCCTCCTGCTGGATCTACTGGGTTTGACACTCAGCCTGGCTGCTACTACTACTCCTTGAGCGGTGTCCTGCATACACCAGTGTTCTTCAGGATCCCACCAGCTCTGCTCTCCTGGACCCATCTGGCAACCTGTGCTTCTCTGGGCACTACACCCTCTGTACCTAACCTCAGAGGTGTACTGCACTCAGCCACAAGGGGAGCCCTCTCAGCATTTCGGCCTCCAACCAGGTACGTGACAGGAGGACTTTGGACCACTGAGCAACAGACCAGGTCTGTTTTTCTTTAACTCAGGTAAGATGCTTCTGACGTTGTTTGTTGTTCAGGAGTGGCTTGACAAGAGGAATACGACATTTGAAGCCCATGTACAGGATCCGTCTGTGTGTGGTGGCTCTTGATGCACTGACTCCAGCCTCAGTCCACTCCTTGTGAAAGTCCCCAACACTTTTGAATGGCCTTTTTCTGACAATCCTCTCCAGGCTGCGGTCATCCCTGCTGCTTGTGCACCTTTTTCTTCCACACTTTTCCCTTCCATATAACTTTCTATTAATGTTATTTGATACAGCACTTTGGGGACATCCAACTTCATTTGCAATTACCTTTTGAGGCTTTCCCTCCTTATGGAGGGTGTCAATGATGGTTTTCTGCACAACTGTCAGGTCAGCAGTCTTCCCCATGATTGTGATTAGTACTGAGGAGACCATTTAAAGTCCCAGGAACCATTTGCAGGTGTTATGGCTTAATTAGCTGATTAGATTGGGACACTTTGAGCCTAGAATATTGCACCTTTTTACAATTTGAAAATTTTCTGAGATTGTGGATTTGGGGTTTTCATGAGCTGTAAGCCATAATCATCACAATTATGACAAATCACATCTTGAACTATCTTGCTTTGCATGTAATGAGTCTATCTCATATATTAGTTTCACCTTTTAAGTTGCATTAGTGAAATAAATGAACTTTTGCAAGATATTAAAATTTTTCAAGTTTCACCTGTATATACCATAGTTTGTAGACTAAATAATATACAATACATTGGTTATTGTTTACCAAAAAAATGTTGCAGAATACATTTTGGCTACAATTATTTATTTGCAAAATTTTATAACAGAAACTAAGAAAAATGTGGATTTGTTTTTCAAAATATTTGGTATTTTAGTTTATATAGTAAAAAATTTCAAATAAAGCTCCATGTGTCTAAAAAATTAGAAACATTTTATTTGGGTACAGTGTTGCATGACAGAGTAATTATCATTCAAAATGTAACTGGCCTTGGCAGAAAAGGGTGAAAGTGTTCAGTATTGAGGTGGTTAAATATAAAAAAATATGTCAAAACAATCAGTAGATCTTAAGGCAGCTAAAGACATATGACAATCTCAACCTTTTTTTGTAAAAGTTTAGCTTCAACTTCTGTTACCTCCCAGTACTACCTAGTGGCCCTTTAATGTGATAGACAGTGTAACTGACAAGTAGGCAGTCAGGAGCAGGTAGCACAAAGCTAAACGTAGGAAAGTCAAGATCTGCATGTTACTACTGCTGCCTATGTTTCTGAATCTACCGATATTTTTTACATATAGGGCCCTATGTACTTTACTGCAGCCATACTGCTGCTTAAAAATAAGAAAGCAAACTTCTCAAGCAAACAATATTAAAATAAATGAAAGTGGAAAAAGTTGGTAGGGGAACCCAATCACATGGCCTGTCAAGAGCATTGAAAGGCTCCCCACTGTAGGCTGCATTTTATGAATGGCACATAAAGCACATAAAGCACAGGCTGCAGTGTTGAGAAACTTTGCAGAGTTCAGTGGAGAGTGGATAGGGGGTATCTGTTCTCTGCTATAAATACCCCCATAGTATTCATTGAGGGTAACCTGTGTTATGTATATTGCTTTAAATAAATCCTTTATTTGGTAATGTCTATTACAACTTCTGGTAAATTTACTGTACATAAACATCAGCTAGCTGTAGAGGCATAAACTGGGCAAAAATTGTGTGAGAGCATTAGATATTTTGAACAATGCAGTTATGGTAATTTAACAGTAAAACAACAAAACAATCTTTTTAACTGTAGGATAAAGGTAAACCACAGCCAGCCATGAACATTTTACATTTGAACATACCCAGGACCAGGGATGGGCCCGGTGCTCGATTCGAACCCACGTTCGAATCGAGCACCGGGCGTTCGCTCGCTCGGCGAGCCCAGAACTATTTGGGCCGTTCGCATCACATTCGTGTGATGCGAGCGGCCCCGCAATGCATTGCGGCCGGCGCGGCCGGCGCAGTGCATTGCTGGCTGATGATTGGCCAAGCATGCACTGTGACCCCGCATGCTTGGCCAATCACAGCGCCCGAAACTCGGAGAGCAATAATTGGCTACAGGCAGGACGCACCTCAGCAGCACCCATAGGACTTCTAGTGTGTTAGTGGCATCACACAGAGCTCCTATATTTTCTTCTCAGAAGCACCCATAGGACTTCTAGTGTGTTAGTGGCATCACACAGAGCTCCTATATTTTCTTCTCAGAAGCACCCATAGGACTTCTAGTGTGTTAGTGGCATCACACAGAGCTCCTATATTTTCTTCTCAGCAGTAGGGATGAGCTCGGTGTTCGAGTCGAACATACGTTCGACTCGAACATCGGCTGTTCGATCGTTCGACGAAGATCGAACGATTTGGGCCGTTCGCGCCAAATTCGAGTGACGCGAACGGCCCACAATGCACTACGCCATCGCAGTGTCATCCAGGCGCTGTGATTGGCCAAGCATGCACTGTGACCCCGCATGCTTGGCCAATCACAGCGCCGGCAGCGAGGAGAGCAATGATTGGCCACAGGCAGGATGCCTGTGGCCAATTATTGCTGAGAGTGTTTAGTACACGCCCCACACTATAAAAGGCCGCCAGCACGGCGGCCTAGTGTAGTGTGTTCCGGAGCAGGGAAAGAGAAACATAGGCAGGGACAGTGACATTTATTTTTTTCTTGCTTAACCTGGATTCCTTTAGTTTAGGGAAAGAGAAGGATAGGTAGGGAGAGTGTCAGTGTGTTTTACTGTGCGAATCCTTGTTTCTAGGGACAGGGAAGGACAGTGAGGGAATTCTCCTTGTGCTATAGTGTGCTTTAAAAAAACATTTTTTCTAGGGACAGAAAACTATAGGTAGTGTGAGGGGGTTAGCTCGGCAGCGGGTGTGTGTGACCCCCGGGATGGGCTCCCCACACAAAACAGGCCCAGCAAACGGAGGTTGTGGTTTTCAAAATCAAAAAAAGGTGCGGTTTATTTTCTATTTACAGTGACAAAACACAGCAAAGCAAAAGAAACATAACCAAAATAAATCCTGGTCAAGTTGACCTCTGACTAAACATACAGGTTTCCTAACTAACAACTGGGATCAGCCTAGTGCTGTCCTAGTCCCTAAGTCCCTGGTTTAGTAAAAGTCCAAACAAATAGCCACACAGGCTTTGCCTCACCGCACAGGGGTTCACTCTCCCTAGACAGTCCACACAGGTCTGGTTCCAGGCATGAGCTAACATCTAATGAAGCTGGGAGTTCTTATAGAGGCCTAAATGAGCTGACAAGCTTCAGCTGGCCTCATCAACTCCCTGTCTGTACGACGCCCAGCCCTCTCCCTAGAGGTATGAGTCATCCATGAGCCCACTAGCCTTATACAACTCTCCACCTAGTTGTATAAGTCGGCGTAAAGCCTGAATCTGGGCGAAATATATCTACCCCCCTGGATGCAACCAGGTGACTTTACCTTCCTGCTGTCACATACCCCCCCCTCTTGTTTTAACCTCGGGGTTGGAACACCAGCAATCAGGCATTCATGTACTCGAGACAAAGCATCCACATTCCCCATTTGAACGCCAGGGCGATGCTTTACTGTGAAGTTGAATTCCTGGAGGGCCAGGAACCACCTATTCACTCTTCTATTTGTTTCCTTGTTTTGAGCCATCCACTTTAACGGAGCGTGATCCGTAACCATGTCAAAGTGCCTACCTAGCAGGTAGTACCGAAGGGAATCTAGAGCCCACTTCACCGCTAAGCACTCCTTTTCAACGGTGGCGTAATTTACCTCATGGGACTTCAACTTCCTGCTGAGGTAAATGACTGGGTGCTCTTCCCCGTTCCAGACCTGGGACAATACTGCTCCTAACCCCACATCTGACGCATCACTTTGTACGACAAAGTCTTTAGAGAAGTCGGGTGAGTACAACACTGGCTGGCTACATAAGGCTTGTTTCAAGAACTGGAATGCTGCCTCAGCCTCGGGGGTCCATTTAATCATGACCGACCCTTTCCCCTTCGTCAGGTTGGTTAGGGGCACAGCCTTAGAAGCAAAGTGGGGAATGAATCGCCGATAATACCCAGCGATTCCCAGAAAGGCTCGTACCTGCTTCTTGCTGTTGGGACGTGGCCAACTCTGGATGGCCTCGACTTTGTTGAGTTGGGGTTTTATTACTCCCCTCCCAATGGTGTACCCAAGATATTTGGCCTCCTCCTGCCCAATGGTACACTTCTTGGGGTTAGCCGTAAACCCCGCTTCCCGAACAGAGTCCAGGACTGCTTGCACTTTTGGCAGATGTGAGGCCCAATCTGTGCTATGGACAATTACGTCATCCAGGTAAGCCGCAGCATACTTCCGATGGGGCCTCAGCATCTGGTCCATTTTCCGCTGGAATGTGGCCGGCGCATTCTGTAACCCGAACGGCATTCTTTTGTATTGGAACGCCCCGTCTGGGGTTACAAATGCGGTTTTCTCTTTGGCCGACTTGGCCAGGGGGATTTGCCAATACCCTTTTGTGTGGTCAAGAGTCGTCATGTATCGGGCTGTTCCCAGCCGGTCGATCAACTCATCTATACGTGGCATGGGGTAGGTGTCAAATTTTGTAACTTTGTTCAACTGACGAAAATCGTTACAAAATCGCCAGCTCCCATCCGGTTTAGGCACCAACATGATGGGACTAGACCAATCACTTTGGGACTCCTCTATCACCCCTAAGTTCAGCATTTTCTGTACTTCCTCCCGTATTGCCTCCCGTCGAGCCTCTGGGATCCGATAGGGTTTTAACTTCACCCTTTCACCGGGCGGGGTAATGATGTCATGCTCTACCCCAGATGTTTGTCCCGGCAGCTCAGAGAATACCTCCTTGTTGCGAAGCACAAACTCCTTAACCTCCTGTTGTTGGGGTTGTGACAAGGTGGCTGCTATTCCAACCTCAGGAATCACGCAACCAGTTTGAGCTGGTGACCAAGTGTCTGCGACTAGGGACTCTCTATCCCTCCAGGCTTTCAACAGATTAACGTGATAGATCTGTTCGGGCTTTCGCCTTCCTGGTTGTCTGACCTTGTAATTCACTTCGCTCACTTTTTCCATTATCTCGTAGGGGCCTTGCCATTTGGCAAGGAATTTACTTTCAACCGTAGGGACAAGTACCAATATCCTATCCCCCGGGGAAAAGGTACTGGTCTTGGCTCCATGGTTGTACACTCTCTGCTGTGCCAACTGCGCTTGGGCCAAATGTTCCTTCATGATGGGCATTACCTGTGCAATTCGATCTTGCATCAGGGCGACATGCTCAATCACACTCCTGTGGGGAGAACTCTCACTTTCCCAAGTTTCCTTGGCAATATCCAACAGCCCTCTTGGGTGTCTCCCATACAGTAACTCAAAGGGGGAGAATCCCGTAGAGGATTGGGGCACCTCCCTAATAGCAAACATCAAATAAGGAAGTAAACAGTCCCAATCCTTTCCATCTCTATCCACCACTTTCTTCAACATTTGTTTTAGGGTTTTGTTGAATCTTTCAACCAGCCCATCGGTTTGGGGGTGATACACAGACGTACGCAATTGCGTCACTTTGAACAATTTACACAGCTCTTTCATAACCCGGGACATAAAGGGTGTACCTTGGTCCGTAAGCAGTTCTTTACAAATACCCACCCGGCTAAAAACAAGAGATAGCTCTTTGGCTATGGTTTTGGCCGAGGTATTTCGGAGAGGGATCGCTTCTGGATAACGGGTGGCATAGTCCATTATAACTAATATGTACTGGTGCCCCCTAGCGGACTTGATTATAGGACCTACCAAATCCATGGCGATCCTCTCAAACGGGACCTCAATGATGGGTAGAGGGACCAGCGGGCTACGGAAATGTGGCATCGGGGCCAACCTCTGACACACAGGGCAGGAGGAACAATAATTTTCTACGTCCTTCATCACCCCCGGCCAATAGAATCTCTGTAATACCCTCTCTCGGGTTTTCTCTGTCCCCAGATGACCTCCAAGAATGTGCCCATGGGCCAACTCCAACACCAACTTCCTGTAAGGTTTGGGCACCACAAGCTGCTCAACGGTTTCTTCTGCCCTTTTTGCCACCCGATACAGTAGGTCCTTCTCTACGCTGAAGTATGGGTAAGTGCAGGTATTATCTGGGTTCACTAACTCGCCATCTATTTTCACTACGTTTTCCTGTGCCTTTATTAGGGCGGGGTCTTTCAACTGTTCTGTGGCAAAGTTTTCCCTGTGAACCTCAAGATCAGAAAACTCCACAGACGGTAGGTTTTCGTCTGAGGAGGTGGGCTCCTCTCCAGTTTCTTGAGTCTCCCCTGCCAATACTGATAAGGAAAATTCCGGAGAGTCCTCACCACTCTCAGGGGAGTTCTGGCTATCACATTCCTGGTACATAGGGGCACCAGTGAGGGGCTCAGGATCATCCCACAGTTCCCAGAACTTCGGAAAATCCCTTCCCACAATGGCGTCATGCGGTAACTGAGATACTAAGCCCACTGGACGAGAGAGGGTACCTTTGGGGGTCTCGAAACACACTGTAGTCACTGGATACTCTCGGGTGTCCCCATGCACACAAATAACAGCTACCTTGCTATTCCCAGAGACCTCTGTTTTAACTAACTCAGCCTTTATCAGGGTCACAAGGCTACCTGAATCCAGCAATACCACAACATTTCTACCATTAACACACATTTTGCATAAATGTTTCTCAGTTCCTCGAATGGCAGTGCATGCGACTGTCGCACACAGCGACTGACGTCTGCCCGTCAGAAAGTCACACTGCATGGGTTCCTCCACAACCGGGCAATTGGCTGCAATATGTCCCGCTTGCCGGCAGCGGTAGCAAACGATCCTTCTTGCCGCCTCTTGAGCCGCTGATTTCCCAGGCTGTTCTCGCCAAACTTGGGGTAGAGCTCCCACCCTCTCACTCTCTCCACCCTCACCCCTTGGAATCCTCTTATCCGCCCCTGGGGATGGTCTGGTCTTAGGGTGGAAAGTCCGAGTGTCTCTGGAAGAGGCCGTCAGGTTCTCTGTAGCCAAGTATTTCTCCACACGATCCACAAGACCATCGGCCGTCTCTGGGTCTCCATGGCTTACCCACTTTTGGATGGCAGTAGGAAGAGCTCTCAAAAACCGATCCATTACAACACGTTCCACAATCTTTGGTGCGGACAAAGTCTCTGGCTGTAGCCACTTTCTGCTCAGGTGAATGAGATCATACATTTGAGACCTGGGGGGTTTTCCAAGCTGGAAAGTCCAGTTATGCACACGCTGAGCCCGGACAGCCTGGGTGACACCCAGCCTTGCCAATATTTCAGCTTTTAGCATCACATAGTCTTTTGCTTGGTTAGGCTCTAGGTCATAGTAAGCTTTCTGCGATTCACCAGTTAACAGAGGAGCCACCAGTCCAGCCCACTGCTCCTCAGGCCACTTTTCTCTTTCAGCGGTCCTTTCAAATGTGGTCAAAAATACCTCTGGATCATCCTCTCCAGTCATTTTTGTCAATAAACGACTCACCCCAAAGGACGCGGTATTAGTGGGACGGCTTTCCTCACTGGTCTGCGGACGTTGCTGCATTACTGCTTCCATCTGTTGTTGTAGTCTCTGCTCTTGCTTCTGTAACAGGTCTATGAATCGGGCCTCAGATTGCTGCTGGGCTCGTTGCTGAGCCTCCAGACTCTGTTGCAAAGTTGCGTTTGTCTGCTGCTGGGCTGCAAGGCTCCTTTGCAAACCTGCATTTGTCTGCTGTTGATTGGCATTTGCTAGAGCCAGCTGCTTCAGTATCTCCTCCATGCTGGCTTAAAAAAAACTGCCACTGGTTCTCCACCAACTGTGAGGGGGTTAGCTCGGCAGCGGGTGTGTGTGACCCCCGGGATGGGCTCCCCACACAAAACAGGCCCAGCAAACGGAGGTTGTGGTTTTCAAAATCAAAAAAAGGTGCGGTTTATTTTCTATTTACAGTGACAAAACACAGCAAAGCAAAAGAAACATAACCAAAATAAATCCTGGTCAAGTTGACCTCTGACTAAACATACAGGTTTCCTAACTAACAACTGGGATCAGCCTAGTGCTGTCCTAGTCCCTAAGTCCCTGGTTTAGTAAAAGTCCAAACAAATAGCCACACAGGCTTTGCCTCACCGCACAGGGGTTCACTCTCCCTAGACAGTCCACACAGGTCTGGTTCCAGGCATGAGCTAACATCTAATGAAGCTGGGAGTTCTTATAGAGGCCTAAATGAGCTGACAAGCTTCAGCTGGCCTCATCAACTCCCTGTCTGTACGACGCCCAGCCCTCTCCCTAGAGGTATGAGTCATCCATGAGCCCACTAGCCTTATACAACTCTCCACCTAGTTGTATAAGTCGGCGTAAAGCCTGAATCTGGGTGAAATATATCTACCCCCCTGGATGCAACCAGGTGACTTTACCTTCCTGCTGTCACAGTAGGGAGAGTGTCAGTGTGTTTTACTGTGCGAATCCTTGTTTCTAGGGACAGGGAAGGACAGTGAGGGAATTCTCCTTGTGCTATAGTGTGCTTTAAAAAAACATTTTTTCTAGGGACAGAAAACTATAGGTAGGGAGAGTGTCAGTTTCTTTCACTGTGATAATCCTTGTTTCTAGGGACAAAGAAGGAAAGTGAGTGAAATTCTCCTTGTGCTATAGTGTGCTTTAAAAAAACATTTTTTCTAGGGACAGAAAACTATAGGTAGGGAGATTGTCAGTGTGTTTTACTGTGCGAATCCTTGTTTCTAGGGACAGGGAAGGACAGTGAGGGAATTCTCCTTGTGCTATAGTGTGCTTTAAAAAAACATTTTTTCTAGGGACAGAAAACTATAGGTAGGGAGAGTGTCAGTGTGTTTTACTGTGCGAATCCTTGTTTCTAGGGACAGGGAAGGACAGTGAGGGAATTCTCCTTGTGCTATAGTGTGCTTTAAAAAAACATTTTTTCTAGGGACAGAAAACTATAGGAAGGAAGAGTGTCAGTTTCTTTCACTGTGATAATCCTTGTTTCTAGGGACAAAGAAGGAAAGTGAGTGAAATTCTCCTTGTGCTATAGTGTGCTTTAAAAAAACATTTTTTCTAGGGACAGAAAACTATAGGTAGGGAGAGTGTCAGTGTGTTTTACTGTGCGAATCCTTGTTTCTAGGGACAGGGAAGGACAGTGAGGGAATTCTCCTTGTGCTATAGTGTGCTTTAAAAAAACATTTTTTCTAGGGACAGAAAACTATAGGTAGGGAGAGTGTCAGTGTGTTTTACTGTGCGAATCCTTGTTTCTAGGGACAGGGAAGGACAGTGAGGGAATTCTCCTTGTGCTATAGTGTGCTTTAAAAAAACATTTTTTTCTAGGGACAGAAAACTATAGGAAGGAAGAGTGTCAGTTTCTTTCACTGTGATAATCCTTGTTTCTAGGGACAAAGAAGGAAAGTGAGTGAAATTCTCCTTGTGCTATAGTGTGCTTTAAAAAAACATTTTTTCTAGGGACAGAAAACTATAGGTAGGGAGAGTGTCAGTTTCTTTCACTGTGATAATCCTTGTTTCTAGGGACAAAGAAGGAAAGTGAGTGAAATTCTCCTTGTGCTATAGTGTGCTTTAAAAAAACATTTTTTCTAGGGACAGAAAACTATAGGTAGGGAGAGTGTCAGTGTGTTTTACTGTGCCAATCCTTGTTTCTAGGGACAGGGAAGGACAGTGAGGGAATTCTCCTTGTGCTATAGTGTGCTTTAAAAAAACATTTTTTCTAGGGACAGAAAACTATAGGTAGGGAGAGTGTCAGTGTGTTTTACTGTGCGAATCCTTGTTTCTAGGGACAGGGAAGGACAGTGAGGGAATTCTCCTTGTGCTATAGTGTGCTTTAAAAAAACATTTTTTCTAGGGACAGAAAACTATAGGTAGGGAGAGTGTCAGTTTCTTTCACTGTGATAATCCTTGTTTCTAGGGACAAAGAAGGAAAGTGAGTGAAATTCTCCTTGTGCTATAGTGTGCTTTAAAAAAACATTTTTTCTAGGGACAGAAAACTATAGGTAGGGAGAGTGTCAGTGTCTTTTACTGTGCGAATCCTTGTTTCTAGGGACAGGGAAGGACAGTGAGGGAATTCTCCTTGTGCTATAGTGTGCTTTAAAAAAACATTTTTTCTAGGGACAGAAAACTATAGGTAGGGAGAGTGTCAGTGTGTTTTACTGTGCGAATCCTTGTTTCTAGGGACAGGGAAGGACAGTGAGGGAATTCTCCTTGTGCTATAGTGTGCTTTAAAAAAACATTTTTTCTAGGGACAGAAAACTATAGGTAGGGAGAGTGTCAGTTTCTTTCACTGTGATAATCCTTGTTTCTAGGGACAAAGAAGGAAAGTGAGTGAAATTCTCCTTGTGCTATAGTGTGCTTTAAAAAAACATTTTTTCTAGGGACAGAAAACTATAGGTAGGGAGAGTGTCAGTGTCTTTTACTGTGCGAATCCTTGTTTCTAGGGACAGGGAAGGACAGTGAGGGAATTCTCCTTGTGCTATAGTGTGCTTTAAAAAAACATTTTTTCTAGGGACAGAAAACTATAGGTAGGGAGAGTGTCAGTGTGTTTTACTGTGCGAATCCTTTTTCTAGGGACAGAAAACTATAGGAAGGAAGAGTGTCAGTTTCTTTCACTGTGATAATCCTTGTTTCTAGGGACAAAGAAGGAAAGTGAGTGAAATTCTCCTTGTGCTATAGTGTGCTTTAAAAAAACATTTTTTCTAGGGACAGAAAACTATAGGTAGGGAGAGTGTCAGTGTGTTTTACTGTGCGAATCCTTGTTTCTAGGGACAGGGAAGGACAGTGAGGGAATTCTCCTTGTGCTATAGTGTGCTTTAAAAAACATTTTTTCTAGGGACAGAAAACTATAGGTAGGGAGAGTGTCAGTGTGTTTTACTGTGCGAATCCTTGTTTCTAGGGACAGGGAAGGACAGTGAGGGAATTCTCCTTGTGCTATAGTGTGCTTTAAAAAAACATTTTTTTCTAGGGACAGAAAACTATAGGAAGGAAGAGTGTCAGTTTCTTTCACTGTGATAATCCTTGTTTCTAGGGACAAAGAAGGAAAGTGAGTGAAATTCTCCTTGTGCTATAGTGTGCTTTAAAAAAACATTTTTTCTAGGGACAGAAAACTATAGGTAGGGAGAGTGTCAGTTTCTTTCACTGTGATAATCCTTGTTTCTAGGGACAAAGAAGGAAAGTGAGTGAAATTCTCCTTGTGCTATAGTGTGCTTTAAAAAAACATTTTTTCTAGGGACAGAAAACTATAGGTAGGGAGAGTGTCAGTGTGTTTTACTGTGCGAATCCTTGTTTCTAGGGACAGGGAAGGACAGTGAGGGAATTCTCCTTGTGCTATAGTGTGCTTTAAAAAAACATTTTTTCTAGGGACAGAAAACTATAGGTAGGGAGAGTGTCAGTGTGTTTTACTGTGTGAATCCTTGTTTCTAGGGACAGGGAAGGACAGTGAGGGAATTCTCCTTGTGCTATAGTGTGCTTTAAAAAAACATTTTTTCTAGGGACAGAAAACTATAGGTAGGGAGAGTGTCAGTTTCTTTCACTGTGATAATCCTTGTTTCTAGGGACAAAGAAGGAAAGTGAGTGAAATTCTCCTTGTGCTATAGTGTGCTTTAAAAAAACATTTTTTCTAGGGACAGAAAACTATAGGTAGGGAGAGTGTCAGTGTGTTTTACTGTGCGAATCCTTGTTTCTAGGGACAGGGAAGGACAGTGAGGGAATTCTCCTTGTGCTATAGTGTGCTTTAAAAAAACATTTTTTCTAGGGACAGAAAACTATAGGTAGGGAGAGTGTCAGTTTCTTTCACTGTGATAATGCTTGTTTCTAGGGACAAAGAAGGAAAGTGAGTGAAATTCTCCTTGTGCTATAGTGTGCTTTAAAAAAACATTTTTTGTAGGGACAGAAAACTATAGGTAGGGAGAGTGTCAGTGTGTTTTACTGTGCGAATCCTTGTTTCTAGGGACAGGGAAGGACAGTGAGGGAATTCTCCTTGTGCTATAGTGTGCTTTAAAAAAACATTTTTTCTAGGGACAGAAAACTATAGGTAGGGAGAGTGTCAGTGTGTTTTACTGTGCGAATCCTTGTTTCTAGGGACAGGGAAGGACAGTGAGGGAATTCTCCTTGTGCTATAGTGTGCTTTAAAAAAACATTTTTTTCTAGGGACAGAAAACTATAGGAAGGAAGAGTGTCAGTTTCTTTCACTGTGATAATCCTTGTTTCTAGGGACAAAGAAGGAAAGTGAGTGAAATTCTCCTTGTGCTATAGTGTGCTTTAAAAAAACATTTTTTCTAGGGACAGAAAACTATAGGTAGGGAGAGTGTCAGTTTCTTTCACTGTGATAATCCTTGTTTCTAGGGACAAAGAAGGAAAGTGAGTGAAATTCTCCTTGTGCTATAGTGTGCTTTAAAAAAACATTTTTTCTAGGGACAGAAAACTATAGGTAGGGAGAGTGTCAGTGTCTTTTACTGTGCGAATCCTTGTTTCTAGGGACAGGGAAGGACAGTGAGGGAATTCTCCTTGTGCTATAGTGTGCTTTAAAAAAACATTTTTTCTAGGGACAGAAAACTATAGGTAGGGAGAGTGTCAGTGTGTTTTACTGTGCGAATCCTTGTTTCTAGGGACAGGGAAGGACAGTGAGGGAATTCTCCTTGTGCTATAGTGTGCTTTAAAAAAACATTTTTTCTAGGGACAGAAAACTATAGGTAGGGAGAGTGTCAGTGTGTTTTACTGTGCGAATCCTTGTTTCTAGGGACAGGGAAGGACAGTGAGGGAATTCTCCTTGTGCTATAGTGTGCTTTAAAAAAACATTTTTTCTAGGGACAGAAAACTATAGGAAGGAAGAGTGTCAGTTTCTTTCACTGTGATAATCCTTGTTTCTAGGGACAAAGAAGGAAAGTGAGTGAAATTCTCCTTGTGCTATAGTGTGCTTTAAAAAAACATTTTTTCTAGGGACAGAAAACTATAGGTAGGGAGAGTGTGAGTGTGTTTTACTGTGCGAATCCTTGTTTCTAGGGACAGGGAAGGACAGTGAGGGAATTCTCCTTGTGCTATAGTGTGCTTTAAAAAAACATTTTTTCTAGGGACAGAAAACTATAGGTAGGGAGAGTGTCAGTGTGTTTTACTGTGCGAATCCTTGTTTCTAGGGACAGGGAAGGACAGTGAGGGAATTCTCCTTGTGCTATAGTGTGCTTTAAAAAAACATTTTTTCTAGGGACAGAAAACTATAGGTAGGGAGAGTGTCAGTGTGTTTTACTGTGTGAATCCTTGTTTCTAGGGACAGGGAAGGACAGTGAGGGAATTCTCCTTGTGCTATAGTGTGCTTTAAAAAAACATTTTTTCTAGGGACAGAAAACTATAGGAAGGAAGAGTGTCAGTTTCTTTCACTGTGATAATCCTTGTTTCTAGGGACAAAGAAGGAAAGTGAGTGAAATTCTCCTTGTGCTATAGTGTGCTTTAAAAAAACATTTTTTCTAGGGACAGAAAACTATAGGTAGGGAGAGTGTCAGTGTGTTTTACTGTGCGAATCCTTGTTTCTAGGGACAGGGAAGGACAGTGAGGGAATTCTCCTTGTGCTATAGTGTGCTTTAAAAAAACATTTTTTCTAGGGACAGAAAACTATAGGAAGGAAGAGTGTCAGTTTCTTTCACTGTGATAATCATTGTTTCTAGGGACAAAGAAGGAAAGTGAGCGAAATTCTCCTTGTGCTATAGTGTGCTTTAAAAAAACATTTTTTCTAGGGACAGAAAACTATAGGTAGGGAGAGTGTCAGTGTCTTTTACTGTGCGAATCCTTGTTTCTAGGGACAGGGAAGGACAGTGAGGGAATTCTCCTTGTGCTATAGTGTGCTTTAAAAAAACATTTTTTCTAGGGACAGAAAACTATAGGTAGGGAGAGTGTCAGTGTGTTTTACTGTGCGAATCCTTGTTTCTAAGGACAGGGAAGGACAGTGAGGGAATTCTCCTTGTGCTATAGTGTGCTTTAAAAAAACATTTTTTTCTAGGGACAGAAAACTATAGGAAGGAAGAGTGTCAGTTTCTTTCACTGTGATAATCCTTGTTTCTAGGGACAAAGAAGGAAAGTGAGTGAAATTCTCCTTGTGCTATAGTGTGCTTTAAAAAAACATTTTTTCTAGGGACAGAAAACTATAGGTAGGGAGAGTGTCAGTGTCTTTTACTGTGCGAATCCTTGTTTCTAGGGACAGGGAAGGACAGTGAGGGAATTCTCCTTGTGCTATAGTGTGCTTTAAAAAAACATTTTTTCTAGGGACAGAAAACTATAGGTAGGGAGAGTGTCAGTGTGTTTTACTGTGCGAATCCTTTTTCTAGGGACAGAAAACTATAGGAAGGAAGAGTGTCAGTTTCTTTCACTGTGATAATCCTTGTTTCTAGGGACAAAGAAGGAAAGTGAGTGAAATTCTCCTTGTGCTATAGTGTGCTTTAAAAAAACATTTTTTCTAGGGACAGAAAACTATAGGTAGGGAGAGTGTCAGTGTGTTTTACTGTGCGAATCCTTGTTTCTAGGGACAGGGAAGGACAGTGAGGGAATTCTCCTTGTGCTATAGTGTGCTTTAAAAAACATTTTTTCTAGGGACAGAAAACTATAGGTAGGGAGAGTGTCAGTGTGTTTTACTGTGCGAATCCTTGTTTCTAGGGACAGGGAAGGACAGTGAGGGAATTCTCCTTGTGCTATAGTGTGCTTTAAAAAAACATTTTTTTCTAGGGACAGAAAACTATAGGAAGGAAGAGTGTCAGTTTCTTTCACTGTGATAATCCTTGTTTCTAGGGACAAAGAAGGAAAGTGAGTGAAATTCTCCTTGTGCTATAGTGTGCTTTAAAAAAACATTTTTTCTAGGGACAGAAAACTATAGGTAGGGAGAGTGTCAGTTTCTTTCACTGTGATAATCCTTGTTTCTAGGGACAAAGAAGGAAAGTGAGTGAAATTCTCCTTGTGCTATAGTGTGCTTTAAAAAAACATTTTTTCTAGGGACAGAAAACTATAGGTAGGGAGAGTGTCAGTGTGTTTTACTGTGCGAATCCTTGTTTCTAGGGACAGGGAAGGACAGTGAGGGAATTCTCCTTGTGCTATAGTGTGCTTTAAAAAAACATTTTTTCTAGGGACAGAAAACTATAGGTAGGGAGAGTGTCAGTGTGTTTTACTGTGTGAATCCTTGTTTCTAGGGACAGGGAAGGACAGTGAGGGAATTCTCCTTGTGCTATAGTGTGCTTTAAAAAAACATTTTTTCTAGGGACAGAAAACTATAGGTAGGGAGAGTGTCAGTTTCTTTCACTGTGATAATCCTTGTTTCTAGGGACAAAGAAGGAAAGTGAGTGAAATTCTCCTTGTGCTATAGTGTGCTTTAAAAAAACATTTTTTCTAGGGACAGAAAACTATAGGTAGGGAGAGTGTCAGTGTGTTTTACTGTGCGAATCCTTGTTTCTAGGGACAGGGAAGGACAGTGAGGGAATTCTCCTTGTGCTATAGTGTGCTTTAAAAAAACATTTTTTCTAGGGACAGAAAACTATAGGTAGGGAGAGTGTCAGTTTCTTTCACTGTGATAATGCTTGTTTCTAGGGACAAAGAAGGAAAGTGAGTGAAATTCTCCTTGTGCTATAGTGTGCTTTAAAAAAACATTTTTTCTAGGGACAGAAAACTATAGGTAGGGAGAGTGTCAGTGTGTTTTACTGTGCGAATCCTTGTTTCTAGGGACAGGGAAGGACAGTGAGGGAATTCTCCTTGTGCTATAGTGTGCTTTAAAAAAACATTTTTTCTAGGGACAGAAAACTATAGGTAGGGAGAGTGTCAGTGTGTTTTACTGTGCGAATCCTTGTTTCTAGGGACAGGGAAGGACAGTGAGGGAATTCTCCTTGTGCTATAGTGTGCTTTAAAAAAACATTTTTTTCTAGGGACAGAAAACTATAGGAAGGAAGAGTGTCAGTTTCTTTCACTGTGATAATCCTTGTTTCTAGGGACAAAGAAGGAAAGTGAGTGAAATTCTCCTTGTGCTATAGTGTGCTTTAAAAAAACATTTTTTCTAGGGACAGAAAACTATAGGTAGGGAGAGTGTCAGTTTCTTTCACTGTGATAATCCTTGTTTCTAGGGACAAAGAAGGAAAGTGAGTGAAATTCTCCTTGTGCTATAGTGTGCTTTAAAAAAACATTTTTTCTAGGGACAGAAAACTATAGGTAGGGAGAGTGTCAGTGTCTTTTACTGTGCGAATCCTTGTTTCTAGGGACAGGGAAGGACAGTGAGGGAATTCTCCTTGTGCTATAGTGTGCTTTAAAAAAACATTTTTTCTAGGGACAGAAAACTATAGGTAGGGAGAGTGTCAGTGTGTTTTACTGTGCGAATCCTTGTTTCTAGGGACAGGGAAGGACAGTGAGGGAATTATCCTTGTGCTATAGTGTGCTTTAAAAAAACATTTTTTCTAGGGACAGAAAACTATAGGTAGGGAGAGTGTCAGTGTGTTTTACTGTGCGAATCCTTGTTTCTAGGGACAGGGAAGGACAGTGAGGGAATTCTCCTTGTGCTATAGTGTGCTTTAAAAAAACATTTTTTCTAGGGACAGAAAACTATAGGAAGGAAGAGTGTCAGTTTCTTTCACTGTGATAATCCTTGTTTCTAGGGACAAAGAAGGAAAGTGAGTGAAATTCTCCTCGTGCTATAGTGTGCTTTAAAAAAACATTTTTTCTAGGGACAGAAAACTATAGGTAGGGAGAGTGTCAGTGTGTTTTACTGTGCGAATCCTTGTTTCTAGGGACAGGGAAGGACAGTGAGGGAATTCTCCTTGTGCTATAGTGTGCTTTAAAAAAACATTTTTTCTAGGGACAGAAAACTATAGGTAGGGAGAGTGTCAGTGTGTTTTACTGTGTGAATCCTTGTTTCTAGGGACAGGGAAGGACAGTGAGGGAATTCTCCTTGTGCTATAGTGTGCTTTAAAAAAACATTTTTTCTAGGGACAGAAAACTATAGGAAGGAAGAGTGTCAGTTTCTTTCACTGTGATAATCCTTGTTTCTACGGACAAAGAAGGAAAGTGAGTGAAATTCTCCTTGTGCTATAGTGTGCTTTAAAAAAACATTTTTTCTAGGGACAGAAAACTATAGGTAGGGAGAGTGTCAGTGTGTTTTACTGTGCGAATCCTTGTTTCTAGGGACAGGGAAGGACAGTGAGGGAATTCTCCTTGTGCTATAGTGTGCTTTAAAAAAACATTTTTTCTAGGGACAGAAAACTATAGGAAGGAAGAGTGTCAGTTTCTTTCACTGTGATAATCATTGTTTCTAGGGACAAAGAAGGAAAGTGAGTGAAATTCTCCTTGTGCTATAGTGTGCTTTAAAAAAACATTTTTTCTAGGGACAGAAAACTATAGGTAGGGAGAGTGTCAGTGTGTTTTACTGTGCGAATCCTTGTTTCTAGGGACAGGGAAGGACAGTGAGGGAATTCTCCTTGTGCTATAGTGTGCTTTAAAAAAACATTTTTTCTAGGGACAGAAAACTATAGGTAGGGAGAGTGTCAGTGTGTTTTACTGTGCGAATCCTTGTTTCTAAGGACAGGGAAGGACAGTGAGGGAATTCTCCTTGTGCTATAGTGTGCTTTAAAAAAACATTTTTTTCTAGGGACAGAAAACTATAGGAAGGAAGAGTGTCAGTTTCTTTCACTGTGATAATCCTTGTTTCTAGGGACAAAGAAGGAAAGTGAGTGAAATTCTCCTTGTGCTATAGTGTGCTTTAAAAAAACATTTTTTCTAGGGACAGAAAACTATAGGTAGGGAGAGTGTCAGTGTGTTTTACTGTGCGAATCCTTGTTTCTAGGGACAGGGAAGGACAGTGAGGGAATTCTCCTTGTGCTATAGTGTGCTTTCAAAAAACATTTTTTCTAGGGACAGAAAACTATAGGTAGGGAGAGTGTCAGTGTCTTTTACTGTGCGAATCCTTGTTTCTAGGGACAGGGAAGGACAGTGAGGGAATTCTCCTTGTGCTATAGTGTGCTAAAGCATTCCTCATCAACCATCTTTGAAATCCTTGTTTTTTTGGACAGTCAGGGAAATTGTCGTTGTGCTATTCTGTGCAAAAGCAATCATCCTCAACCATATTTAGAAATCCTTAAGTAAAGGGACAGAGAAGGACACCTGAAGGTAGCCCTTATTGCTTTTTTCCCATCTCCCTGCAGGCCATCTATTAGAATGTCTGGAAGGCAAACAAGGAGAGGCAGACAGTCAGGAGGCAATAAAAGAGGGCAAGCAGGCTCTGTGTCTGGGGGCAACAGTGCTGGTCGTGGACGCGGTGCATTGTCATCAGCACATGGCCATGGGACACGCTTGTCCTTCTTTTAGGCAGCTGGACATGTTGAGCCACATCATGCCGAAGACTTGGTAGAGTGGATGACCAAGCCCTCCTCCTCCTCCTCATCCTCTCTCACCCAGGCTCAGGGTACTGGAAAAGCAGCTGCCAAAGCGTCCTCTTCCCTGGTATCAATGTCAGACTCATCATCAGTCACTCCTTCCCTAGACCCACCATGTCCTCCTCCTGAGGAGTCCCCAGAACTGTTTGAGCACAGTGTTGGGTACATGCTCCAGGAGGATGCCCAGCGTTTCGAAGGGTCTGATGATGAAACACAGCTAGAGGAAGGCAGTAGCGTGAGAGCAGACAGAGGGGATGCTCAAGAAGGACACCAATCTGGCAGTCATGTTCCAGCAGCTGCAGCATACTGCCAGATTGGCTCCAGTGATGAGGAGGGAGGTGATGATGAGGTCACTGACTCCACGTGGGTGCCTAATAGGAGAGAGGAGGAGGAGGAGGATGAGGAGGAGGCACATCTCCAACGAGGCAGGATGCCCTTTGGTGGCCAGCGTAAGGGCAGTACACCGACAGAATCACACCGCAGAGCTCCGCCTGTGCAGGGCGCTGCCTCTGCCGTCATTCAAAAAGTTCTTTGGTGTGGGCCTTTTTTGAGGCTAGTGCATCAGATCGCACAGCTGCTGTTTGCAACATATGTCTCAAGCGTATATCGCGTGGCCAAAACATCAGCCGCTTGGGTACCACATGCCTGACCAGACATATGTTGACCTGCCATGCAGCTCATTGGCAAGCCTACCTCAAAGACCCACACCAAAGAACAAAGCGGACCTCTCCTTGCACCGCATCAGCTGGGATCTCCAACCCCACTATAACTTCAGTCCTCTCTGAAACATGCACTGAGAGGAATGAAGGTGTAGAATTAGGTGTGTCACAGCCAAGTACTTGCGGCCACTCTGCTAGCAGTACACCGACGTCCGATTCTAGCAGGCAAATTTCCCTGCCCCAGCTGCTGGACCGTCGAAAGAAGTTCACTCCCAGCCATCCACATGCCCAGCGGTTGAATGCTAGCTTGGCTAAATTGCTAGCGCTTCAACTGCTGCCTTTTCAGTTGGTAGACTCGGCCCCCTTCCGTGAGTTTGTGCAATGTGCGGTTCCTCAGTGGCAGGTTCCCAAACGCCACTTTTTCTCACGGAAGGCTATTCCGGCTCTCTACCGGCATGTGGAAGGCAATGTCTTGGCCTCGCTGGACAGGGCGGTCAGCGGTAAGGTGCATATTACCGCTGACTCATGGTCCAGCAGGCATGGACAGGGACGTTACCTTTCTTTCACGGCCCATTGGGTCACTCTTTTGGCAGCTGGGAAGGATGCAGGACAAGGTGCAGTAGTGTTGGAGGTTGTTCCACCGCCACGCCTCCAAAATGCTACTACTGGTTGTGACACACCTCTCTCCTCCACCCCCTCCTCTTCTTCTTCCTCCATGGCCTCTTCCTGTGGTTTGTCCTCGGAACCAGCGGTGCTCCGTAGGCGTTCAAGGGGCTACGCAAGTACGCAGGCAAAAAGATGCCATGCCGTGCTTGCGCTGGTGTGTTTGGGGGACAGAAGCCACACTGGGGCAGAGGTCCTGTCTGCTCTGCAGGGCCAGGCCGAGAGGTGGTTGATGCCACGCCAGCTTAAGCCAGGAATGGTGGTTTGCGACAATGGCACCAACCTCCTCTCCGCCCTCCGACAGGGACAACTGACCCATGTGCCCTGTGTGGCTCACGTCCTTAACCTGGTGGTGCAGCGGTTCTTGGGCAGGTACCCGGGCTTACAGGATGTCCTGAGGCAGGCCAGGAAAGTCTGTGTGCATTTCCGCAGATCTTATAATGCCAGTGCTCGCCTGGCTGAGCTGCAAAAGGAGTTGAACCTGCCCAAGAACCGCCTTATATGTGACATGCCCACCAGGTGGAACTCAACGTTGGCCATGCTGCAGCGGCTGCACACGCAGCAGAGGGCCATCAATGAGTACCTGTGCGACTACGGCACCAGGACAGGGTCAGGGGAGCTTGGTTTTTTTTCTCCACGCCAGTGGGGCATGATCAGGGATGCATGCACTGTCCTGGCACCATTTGAGGAGGCCACGAGGATGGTGAGCAGTGACAGTGCATGCATCAGTGACACTGTACCTCTTGTCCACCTGTTGGAGCACACGCTGCGTGGAATAATGGACAGGGCACTTGAGGCAGAACAGAGGCAGGAAGAGGAGGACTTCCTTGCCTCTCAAGGCCCCCTTTACCCAGACAGTGTTCCTTCTGTCCCACCCATCGCACAGGAAGAGGACGAGGAGGAGGAGGAGGAGGAGGATTGTGTCAGCATGGAGGTGGAGGCTGGCACTCAGCATCATCAGCAGCAGTCTTTTAGGGATGATTTACAGTCCCAAGAAACCAGTGGACTTGTACGTGGCTGGGAGGAGGTGGCTGCGGATCATGTCGTCCTTAGTGACCCAGAGGACTCCGGAGCGAATGCCTCAGCAAACCTACGCTGCATGGCCTCCCTGATCCTGCAAAGTCTGCGGAAGGATCCTCGTATTCTTCAGATCAAGGAGAGGGACCATTACTGGCTGGCCACTCTCCTTGATCCACGGTACAAGGGTAAGGTTGCGGACCTTATGTTACCGTCGCAGAGGGAGCAGAGGATGAGACAACTCCGGGAGGCCTTGCAGAAAGGTCTGTGCAACGCATTCCCAGAGACTGGGAGGTTACAAACTCCTGGTCCTGGACAACGAGTTGCTGAGGCTTCGGCCAGTCAAAGAAGGAGCGGTGGGGAAGGTGGCCGTCTGACCGATGCGTTCAGACAATTCTTTAGTCCGCAGCCCCAAAGTATGATCGGTTCCAGCAACCATCGCCAGCGTCTGATAAACATGGTGCAGGAATATCTAGGGGCAAGGTCAGACTTGGACACCTTCCCCACCGAAAATCCTCTGGCTTACTGGGTCTTGAGGATGGATCACTGGCCAGAGCTTGCACAGTATGCAATTGAGCTACTGGCCTGTCCTGCATCCAGCGTTCTTTCGGAACGCACATTCAGTGCTGCTGGAGGATTTGTCACGGATCACAGGGTGCGCCTGTCCACCGACTCGGTTGATCGACTGACTTTCATCAAGATGAACCAGTCTTGGATCACCACCAGCTACCACACACCTGATGCTGATATAACAGACTAATTGATTTTAACATGTCACATCCCTTCAAGACTGATGCTGATGCTGAGTGCCTGTGCTGTTATGTTGACTGGCTATCCTCCTCCTCCGATCCCTCAATGATACGATTGATGATGATAGCTTGGAAGATCATTTTTGTTTATGGGTGCCACCACCAGTGGCTAAGGCCCAATTTTTCAGCCCCTGTTTTACAGGGGCGTGTAATTACAATTTTTTTAGCAATAATTTGCCATAGGGCTCATTGCTGTGCTCCAAGTACAGTATCTGTGAGGGGTTGGAGTGTTGTGGCACCAGTGCCTAAGGCCCAATTTTTCAGCCCCTGTTTAACAGGGGCGTGTCATTACAATTTTTGATGCAATACTTTGCAACAGGGCTCATTGCTGTGCTCCAAGTACAGTATCTGTGAGGGGTTGTAGTGTGTGCCACCAGTGCCTAAGGCCCAATTTTTCAGCCCCTGTTCAACAGGGGCATGCAATTACAATTCTTGATCTAATAATTCACAGCAGGGCCCATTGCTGCACCCACCAAGAGTAACTCTGAGGGCTTACAGTGTTGTGGCAACGCCACCACCACCACCACCACGAAAGGCCCAATTTTTCAGCCCCTGTTCAAAAGGGGCATGTAATTACAATTCTTGATCTAATAATTCACAGCAGGGCCCATTGCTGCACCCACCAAGAGTAACTCTGAGGGCTTACAGTGTTGTGGCAACACCACCACCACCACCACGAAAGGCCCAATTTTTCAGCCCCTGTTCAACAGGGGCATGCAATTACAATTCTTGATCTAATAATTCACAGCAGGGCCCATTGCTGCACCCACCAAGAGTAACTCTGAGGGCTTACAGTGTTGTGGCAACGCCACCACCACCACCACCACGAAAGGCCCAATTTTTCAGCCCCTGTTCAAAAGGGGCATGTAATTACAATTCTTGATCTAATAATTCACAGCAGGGCCCATTCCTGCACCCACCAAGAGTAACTCTGAGGGCTTACAGTGTTGTGGCAACACCACCACCACCACCACCACCACGAAAGGCCCAATTTTTCAGCCCCTGTTCAACAGGGGCATGCAATTACAATTCTTGATCTAATAATTCACAGCAGGGCCCATTGCTGCACCCACCAAGAGTAACTCTGAGGGCTTACAGTGTTGTGGCAACGCCACCACCACCACCACCACGAAAGGCCCAATTTTTCAGCCCCTGTTCAAAAGGGGCATGTAATTACAATTCTTGATCTAATAATTCACAGCAGGGCCCATTCCTGCACCCACCAAGAGTAACTCTGAGGGCTTACAGTGTTGTGGCAACACCACCACCACCACCACCACCACCACGAAAGGCCCAATTTTTCAGCCCCTGTTCAACAGGGGCATGCAATTACAATTCTTGATCTAATAATTCACAGCAGGGCCCATTCCTGCACCCACCAAGAGTAACTCTGAGGGCTTACAGTGTTGTGGCAACACCACCACCACCACCACCACCACGAAAGGTCCAATTTTTCAGCCCCTGTTCAACAGGGGCATGCAATTACAATTCTTGATCTAATAATTCACAGCAGGGCCCATTGCTGCACCCACCAAGAGTTACTGTCAGGGCTTACAGTGTTGTGGCACCAGCACCACCATCAAAGGCCCAATTTTTACTAGCACTGTTCAACAATTATATGTAATTAAAATTCCTGATATAATAGTTGACAGCAGGGCGTTCCAGCACCAACCAAGAGTAACTGTGAGTGCTTACAGTGTTGTGCCAACACCAACAACTAAGGGGCCTATTTCTGCAGAGTATATACGGCAGGTCCCTACTTTCAAACATCCAACTTACAAACGACTCCTACTTGCAAACGCAAGAAGACAACAGGAAGTGAGAGGAAATCTACCACTAGGAAGGAAAATTCTCTCCTGTAAGAATAAATATGGGAGAAAGGTGTCTCCTCTGTACTGATGCTTTATCAGCAATCCTTGTTTCAAGAAAAACACCACATTTCAAAAACAGTTGTCATTGGGACGGAAAGTGAGGTGAAATGTTCTGAACAGGGGCACAGACAGCAAAACAAATGTTACAGGGGTGATAACCCTTACCTATGTTTTCCAAAAAGTTTAAAAATAGATTTTTGGGCTGGAGCTACACTTCAACAATGTACCTGTTCAAAATTACAAACAGATTCTACATAAGAACAAACCTACAGTCCCTGTCTTGTATGCACCGCCTGTATACGGCTGTTCAGAGTATATAGGGCCTTTTTTATTTTATGTGCGGGGTTCCCCTTAATATCCATACAAGACCCAAAGGGGCTGGTAATGGGCTGGGGTAGGGGGGGGGGGGGTCATGGGGTAGCTATGCCATTTTTCTTAAAGATTTTCATCCATATTACCGGCCATTACCGGGACCAGACATTACATTAAAGCCGCAAGCAGTTTTAAATGGCTTTTTTTCCCTTTAGAAGTGTCATTTTGTGCAGGGACAGTTCTAAACACGGGAAACACGTGGCACTTCACAGGCATACTTTAGACACCCCCCAGGTACGATATTTAAAGGAATATTTGACTTTTTTTTTTTCACTTTATGCATCATTAAAATGACTGCTCCCGAAAAACGACCGTTTTTAAAACTTCTTTTTGCATTGATACATGTCCCCTCGTGCACAACCCGGGTTCCCAAACCCTTTTTAGGACAATAACATGCATAATAGTTGTTATAATTAGCACTTTAGAATTCGAACGTTCGCATCCATTGTATTTAATAGGGTTCTAATGTTCGTACGAACTTTCGGTCCGTTCGCGGGTTCTGGTGCGAACCGAACCCGGGGGTGTTCGGCTCATCACTACTCAGTAGCACCCATAGGACTTCTAGTGTGTTAGTGGCATCACACAGAGCTCCTATATTTTCATCTCAGAAGCACCAATAGGACTTCTAGTGTGTTAGTGGCATCACACAGAGCTCCTATATTTTCTTCTCAGCAGCACCCATAGGACTTCTAGTGTGTTAGTGGCATCACACAGAGCTCCTATATTTTCATCTCAGAAGCACCAATAGGACTTCTAGTGTGTTAGTGGCATCACACAGAGCTCCTATATTTTCTTCTCAGCAGCACCCAAAGGACTTCTAGTGTGTTAGTGGCATCACACAGAGCTCCTATATTTTCATCTCAGAAGCACCAATAGGACTTCTAGTGTGTTAGTGGCCTCACACAGAGCTCCTATATTTTCTTCTCAGCAGCACCCATAGGACTTCTAGTGTGTTAGTGGCATTACACAGAGCTCCTATATTTTCTTCTCAGAAGCACCCATAGGACTTCTAGTGTGTTAGTGGCATCACACAGAGCTCCTATATTTTCTTCTCAGAAGCACCCATAGGACTTCTAGTGTGTTAGTGGCATCACACAGAGCTCCTATATTTTCTTCTCAGCAGCACCCATAGGACTTCTAGTGTGTTAGTGGCAGCAAACAGAGCTCCTATATTTTCTTCTCAGCAGCACCCATAGGACTTCTAGTGTGTTAGTGGCATCACACAGAGCTCCTATATTTTCATCTCAGAAGCACCCATAGGACTTCTAGTGTGTTAGTGGCATCACACAGAGCTCCTATATTTTCTTCTCAGCAGCACCCATAGGACTTCTAGTGTGTTAGTGGCATCACACAGAGCTCCTATATTTTCTTCTCAGAAGCACCCATAGGACTTCTAGTGTGTTAGTGGCATCACACAGAGCTCCTATATTTTCTTCTCAGCAGCACCCATAGGACTTCTAGTGTGTTAGTGGCAGCAAACAGAGCTCCTATATTTTCTTCTCAGCAGCACCCATAGGACTTCTAGTGTGTTAGTGGCATCACACAGAGCTCCTATATTTTCATCTCAGAAGCACCCATAGGACTTCTAGTGTGTTAGTGGCATCACACAGAGCTCCTATATTTTCTTCTCAGCAGCACCCATAGGACTTCTAGTGTGTTAGTGGCATCACACAGAGCTCCTATATTTTCATCTCAGAAGCACCAATAGGACTTCTAGTGTGTTAGTGGCATCACACAGAGCTCCTATATTTTCTTCTCAGAAGCACCCATAGGACTTCTAGTGTGTTAGTGGCATCACACAGAGCTCCTATATTTTCTTCTCAGCAGCACCCATAGGACTTCTAGTGTGTTAGTGGCATCACACAGAGCTCCTATATTTTCATCTCAGAAGCACCAATAGGACTTCTAGTGTGTTAGTGGCATCACACAGAGCTCCTATATTTTCTTCTCAGCAGCACCCATAGGACTTCTAGTGTGTTAGTGGCATCACACAGAGCTCCTATATTTTCATCTCAGAAGCACCAATAGGACTTCTAGTGTGTTAGTGGCATCACACAGAGCTCCTATATTTTCTTCTCAGCAGCACCCATAGGACTTCTAGTGTGTTAGTGGCATCACACAGAGCTCCTATATTTTCATCTCAGAAGCACCAATAGGACTTCTAGTGTGTTAGTGGCCTCACACAGAGCTCCTATATTTTCTTCTCAGCAGCACCCATAGGACTTCTAGTGTGTTAGTGGCATTACACAGAGCTCCTATATTTTCTTCTCAGAAGCACTCATAGGACTTCTAGTGTGTTAGTGGCATCACACAGAGCTCCTATATTTTCATCTCAGAAGCACCCATAGGACTTCTAGTGTGTTAGTGGCATCACACAGAGCTCCTATATTTTCTTCTCAGCAGCACCCATAGGACTTCTAGTGTGTTAGTGGCAGCAAACAGAGCTCCTATATTTTCTTCTCAGCAGCACCCATAGGACTTCTAGTGTGTTAGTGGCATCACACAGAGCTCCTATATTTTCATCTCAGAAGCACCCATAGGACTTCTAGTGTGTTAGTGGCATCACACAGAGCTCCTATATTTTCTTCTCAGCAGCACCCATAGGACTTCTAGTGTGTTAGTGGCATCACACAGAGCTCCTATATTTTCTTCTCAGAAGCACCCATAGGACTTCTAGTGTGTTAGTGGCATCACACAGAGCTCCTATATTTTCTTCTCAGCAGCACCCATAGGACTTCTAGTGTGTTAGTGGCATCACACAGAGCTCCTATATTTTCATCTCAGAAGCACCATAGGACTTCTAGTGTGTTAGTGGCATCACACAGAGCTCCTATATTTTCTTCTCAGCAGCACCCATAGGACTTCTAGTGTGTTAGTGGCATCACACAGAGCTCCTATATTTTCTTCTCAGAAGCACCCATAGGACTTCTAGTGTGTTAGTGGCATCACACAGAGCTCCTATATTTTCTTCTCAGCAGCACCCATAGGACTTCTAGTGTGTTAGTGGCAGCAAACAGAGCTCCTATATTTTCTTCTCAGCAGCACCCATAGGACTTCTAGTGTGTTAGTGGCATCACACAGAGCTCCTATATTTTCATCTCAGAAGCACCCATAGGACTTCTAGTGTGTTAGTGGCATCACACAGAGCTCCTATATTTTCTTCTCAGCAGCACCCATAGGACTTCTAGTGTGTTAGTGGCATCACACAGAGCTCCTATATTTTCTTCTCAGAAGCACCCATAGGACTTCTAGTGTGTTAGTGGCATCACACAGAGCTCCTATATTTTCTTCTCAGCAGCACCCATAGGACTTCTAGTGTGTTAGTGGCAGCAAACAGAGCTCCTATATTTTCTTCTCAGCAGCACCCATAGGACTTCTAGTGTGTTAGTGGCATCACACAGAGCTCCTATATTTTCATCTCAGAAGCACCCATAGGACTTCTAGTGTGTTAGTGGCATCACACAGAGCTCCTATATTTTCTTCTCAGCAGCACCCATAGGACTTCTAGTGTGTTAGTGGCATCACACAGAGCTCCTATATTTTCATCTCAGAAGCACCAATAGGACTTCTAGTGTGTTAGTGGCATCACACAGAGCTCCTATATTTTCTTCTCAGCAGCACCCATAGGACTTCTAGTGTGTTAGTGACATCACACAGAGCTCCTATATTTTCATCTCAGAAGCACCAATAGGACTTCTAGTGTGTTAGTGGCATCACACAGAGCTCCTATATTTTCTTCTCAGCAGCACCCATAGGACTTCTAGTGTGTTAGTGGCATCACACAGAGCTCCTATATTTTCTTCTCAGCAGCACCCATAGGACTTCTAGTGTGTTAGTGGCAGCAAACAGAGCTCCTATATTTTCTTGTCAGCAGCACACATAGTACCTATAGTGTGTTAGTGTCAGCACCCATAGGACCTACAGTGTGTTGTGAGCACACATAGGAGCTCTATTTTTTATACTATATACACTACCGACTACAATGGCTGGAAGACCGCCAAGGAGAGGCAGAGCGTGCCGAGGCAAGAACACAGGGCAGGCAGGCTCTGTTTCTAGAGACAACAGTGCTGGCCGTGGACGTGGTCGTGCATCGTCATCAGCACGTGGCCATGGGACACGCTTGTCTTTGTTTTCGGCAGCTGGACATGTGGAGCCGCATCATGCCGAAGGCTTGGTAGAATGGATGACCAAGCCCTCCTCATCCTCCTCATCCTCTCTCACCCAGGCTCAGGGTACTGGCAGAGCAGCTGCCAACGCGTACTCAATGGCATCATCAGCCACCCCTTCCCTAGACCCACCATGTCCTCCTGAGGAGTCCCCCGAACTGTTTGAGCACAGTGTTGGGTACATGCTCCAGGAGGATGCCCAACGATTCGAAGGCTCGGATGATGATACCCAGCTTGAGGAAGTCAGTAGTGTGCGCGCAGAGAGAGGGGATGCTGAAGGACAGCAATCTGGCAGTACTGTTCCACCAGCTGCAGCTTACTGCCAGGTTTGCTCTAGTGGTGAAGAGGGAGGGGATGATGAGGTCACTGACTCCACGTGGGTGCCTGAAGGGAGAGAGGAGGAGGAGGAGGAGGAGGAGGAGGATGCGGCGTCACATGTCCAACGAGGCAGGATGCCCCCTGGAGGCCAGCTAGAGGCCAGCACAGCAACTGTACCACACCGCAGAGCTCCGCCTGTGCAGGGCGCTGCCTCTGCACGTTATCACAAAAGTTCTTTGGTGTGGGTCTTTTTTGAGACGAGTGCATCAGATCGCACCACTGCTATTTGCAATATTTGTCTCAAGCGTATCTCGCGTGGCCAAAACATCAGCCGCTTGGGCACCACAAGCATGAGCAGACATATGTCGACCTGCCATGCAGCTCGTTGGCAAGCACACATAAAAGACCCACACCAAAGAACAAAGCGAACCTCTCCTTGCTCCTCATCAGCTGGGATCTCCATCCCCACTATATCTTCAGTCCTCTCTGAAAGCTGCTCTGAGAGGACTGAAGGTGTAGAATTAGGTGTGTCACAACCAAGTACTTGCAGTACACCGACGTCCGATTGTAGCAGGCAAATTTCCCTGCCCCAGCTGCTGGACCGTCGAAAGAAGTATACTCCCAGCCATCCACATGCCCAGCGGTTGAATGCTAGCTTGGCTAAATTGCTAGCACTTCAACTGCTGCCTTTTC
Source organism: Rana muscosa (assembly GCA_029206835.1). Classification (NCBI taxonomy): domain Eukaryota; kingdom Metazoa; phylum Chordata; class Amphibia; order Anura; family Ranidae; genus Rana; species Rana muscosa. Next base: position 747,583,877 of record CM055117.1, read on the forward strand.
AGTTGGTAGACTCGGCCCCCTTCCGTGAGTTTGTTCAATGTGCGGTTCCTCAGTGGCAGGTTCCCAAACGCCACTTTTTCTCACGGAAGGCGATTCCGTCTCTCTACCGGCATGTGGAAGGCAATGTCCATGCCTCGCTGGACAGGGCGGTCAGCGGTAAGGTGCATATTACCGCTGACTCATGGTCCAGCAGGCATGGACAGGGACGTTATCTTTCTTTCACGGCCCATTGGGTCACTCTATTGGCAGCTGGGAGGGATGCAGGACAAGGTGCAGTAGTGTTGGAGGTTGTTCCGCCACCACGCCTCCAAAATGCTACTACTGGTTGTGACACACCTCTCTCCTCCACCCCCTCCTCTTCTTCTTCCTCCATGTCCTCTTCGAGTGCTCTGTCCTCGGAACCAGCGGTGCTCCGTAGGCGTACAAGGGGCTACGCGAGTACGCAGGCAAAAAGATGCCATGCCGTGCTTGCGCTGGTGTGTTTGGGGGACAGGAGCCACACTGGGCCAGAGGTTCTGGCAGCTCTGCAGGGGCAGGCCGAGAGGTGGTTGACGCCACGCCAGCTTAAGCCAGGAATGGTCGTTTCTGACAATGGCACCAACCTCCTCTCCGCCCTGCGACAGGGGCAGCTCACCCATGTGCCCTGTATGGCTCACGTCCTCAACCTGGTGGTGCAGCGGTTCTTGGGCAGGTTCCCAGGCTTACAGGATGTCCTGAGGCAGGCCAGGAAAGTCTGTGTGCATTTCCGCCGATCTTATAATGCCAGTGCTCGGCTGACTGAGCTGCAAAAGGAGCTGAACCTGCCCAAGAACCGCCTAATATGTGACATGCCCACCAGGTGGAACTCAACGTTGGCCATGCTGCAGCGACTGCACACGCAGCAGAGGGCCATCAATGAATACCTTTGCGACTACGGCACCAGGACAGGGTCAGGGGAGCTTGGCTTTTTTTCCCCACGCCAGTGGAGCATGATCAGGGATGCATGCACTGTCCTCTCCCCATTTGAGGAGGCCACGAGGATGGTGAGCAGTGACAGTGCATGCATCAGTGACACTGTACCTCTTGTCCACCTGTTGGAGCATACGCTGCATGGGATAATGGACAGGGCACTTGAGGCAGAACAGAGGCAGGAAGAGGAGGACTTCCTTGCCTCTCAAGGCCCCCTTTATCCAGACAGTGTTCCTTCTGTCCCACCCATCACACAGGAAGAGGATGAGGATGAGGAGGAGGAGGAGGATTGTGTGAGCATGGAGGTGGAGCCTGGCACTCAGCATCAGCAGCAGCAGTCTTTTAGGGATGATGTACAGTCCCAACAAACCAGTGGACTTGTACGTGGCTGGGAGGAGGTGGCTGGCGATCATGTCATCCTCAGTGACCCAGAAGACTCCGGACCGAATGCCTCAGCTAACCTACGCTGCATGGCCTCCCTGATCCTGCAAAGCCTGCGGAAGGATCCTCGTGTTCTTCGGATCAAGGAGAGGGACCATTACTGGCTGGCCACTCTCCTTGATCCACGGTACAAGGGTAAGGTTGCGGACCTTATCTTGCCGTCGCAGAGGGAGCAGAGGATGAGACATCTCAGGGAGGCCTTGCAGAAAGGTCTGTGCAACGCGTTCCCAGAAACTGGGAGGTTACAAACTCCTGGTCCTGGACGACGAGTTGCTGAGGCTTCGGTCAGTAGCAGAAGGAGCGGTGGGGAAGGTGGACGTCTGACCGATGCGTTCAGACAATTTTTTAGTCCGCAGCCCCAAGGTATGATCGGTTCCAGCAACCATCGCCAGCGTCTGATATACATGGTGCAGGAATACCTAGGGGCAAGGTCAGACTTGGACACCTTTCCCACCGAAAATCCTCTGGCTTACTGGGTCCTGAGGATGGATCACTGGCCAGAGCTTGCACAGTATGCAATTGAGCTACTGGCCTGTCCTGCATCCAGCGTTCTTTCCGAACGCACATTCAGTGCTGCTGGAGGATTTGTCACCGATCATAGGGTGCGCCTGTCCACCGACTCGGTTGATCGACTGATCTTCATAAAAATGAATCAGTCTTGGATCACCACCAGCTACCAGACACCTGAAGCGGATATAACGGAATAATTTATAATGTCACATCCCTTCAAGACTGCCTATGCTGATGCTGAGTGACTGTCCTGTTATGTTCACTGACTATCCTCTTCCTCCTCCTCAATGATCCATGCCACCACACCAGTGCCTAAGGCACAATTTTTCAGCCCCTGTATAACAGGGGCGTGTAATTACAATTTTTAGGCAATGCTTTGCAACAGGTCTCATTGCTGTGCTCAGAGTACAGTATCTGTGAGGGGTTGCAGTGTTGTGGCACCAGCACCAGTGCCTAAGGCACAATTTTTCAGCCCCTGGATAACAGGGGCGTGTAATTACAATTTTTTAAAAAGATGCTTCGCAACAGGTGTGACTGCTGTGCTCCAAGTACAGTATCTGTGAGGGGTTGCAGTGTTGTGGCACCAGCACCAATGCCTAAGGCACAATTTTTCAGCCCCTGTTTAACAGGGGCGTGTAATTACAAATCTTGATCTAATAGTTCACAGCAGGGCCCATTCCTGCGCCCACCAAGAATAACTATGAGGGCCTACAGTCTTGTGGCAACACCGTCCACCACCACCACCACCACCAAAGGCCCAATTTTTCTGCCCTGTTCAACAGGTGCATGCAATTACAAATCTTGATCTAATAACTCACAGCAGGGCCCATTCCTGCACCCACCAAGAGTAACTGTGAGGGCTTACAGTCTTGTGGCAACACCGTCCACCACCACCACCACCACCAAAGGCCCAATTTTTCTGCCCTGTTCAACAGGTGCATGCAATTACAAATCTTGATCTAATAACTCACAGCAGGGCCCATTCCTGCACCCACCAAGAGTAACTGTGAGGGCTTACAGTCTTGTGGCAACACCGTCCACCACCACCACCACCACCACCAAAGGCCCAATTTTTCTGCCCGGTTCAACAAGTGCATGCAAGTACAAATCTTGATCTATTAACTCACAGCAGGGTCCATTCCTGTGCCCACCAGTCTTGTGGCTACACCAACATCTAATAGGGCAAATTTCTGCAGAGTATATACGGCAGGCCCCTACTTTCAAACATCCAACTTACAAACGACTCCTACTTGCAAATGGCAAGAGAAAACAGGAAGTGAGAGGAAATCTACCCCTAGGAAGGGAAATTCTATCCTGTTAGATTTAATTTGGGAAAAAGGTATCTCCTCTCTACTGATGCTTTATCACCAATCCTTGTTTCAATTAAAACCCCACTTTTCCAAAAACATTTGTCATTGGGACGGAAAGTGAGGTGACATGTTCTGAACAGATGTGCAAAGACAGCAAATGTTACAGGGGTGATAACCCCTCCCTATGTTCTCCAAAAAGCTTAAAAATAGATTTTTTTGGGATGGAGCTACACTTCATAATGTACCTGTTCAGATTCTTCTTAAGAACAAACCTACAGTCCGTGTCTTGTTTGCACCACCTATATACTGCTGTTCAGAGTATATAGGGTTGTAGGTATAGGGTTTTATTTTGGGTGCGGGGTCCCCCTTAATATCCATACAAGACCCAAAGGGGCTGGGGTGGGGGGGGTGATGGGGTAGCCATGCCATTTTTCTCAAGGATTTTCAGCCATATGGCGGCCAGGACAAGACATGACATTAAAGCCGCAAGTGGTTTTAAATGGCTTCTTTTTTTCCTTTACAAATGTCATTTTGTGCAAGGACAGTTCTAAACACGGGAAACACATGCCACTTCACAGGCATACTTAAGACACCCCCCAGGTACCATATTTAAAGGAAAATTTCACTTTTTTTTTTTCACTTTATGCATCATTAAAATGACTGCTCCCGAAAAAACGTTAGTTTTTAAAATTTCTTTTTGCATTGATATATGTCCCCTGGGGCAGGACCCGGGTCCCCAAACCTGTTTTATGACATTAACATGCATATTGGCCGTTGTAATTAGCAATTTTGATTTTGAACGTTCGCGTCCATTATAACGAATAGGGTTCGAAAATTTGCGCGAACTTTCGGTCCGTTCGAAGGTTCTGGTGCGAACCGAACCCGGGGGTGTTCGGCTCATCCCTACCCAGGACCAATAAATGTAAAGCCAGATCAATTCATGAAGCCACTTCTATACTTATCCTATGAAACATACCAGTTCAGTATTTGCTGATTTTAAGCAACACTTTATATGTCTGAACCCACTGCAGCGCCTGCCATATGCATTAGAGCATATTAAAGCATGAGGAGGAGGTTTAAAAAAGCATATTACAAATAAAAGCCATGATTTCTAACCTAAAATTTTGGTCACATGATAAGTTGGGTCACAATACTTTTGGGCTGTAGTGTGTCCTTGTTGCAATGCTCACACTACACCCTTGTGAATTCTTCACATTAGTCTACAAAAATGTCCATCCCAAGGGTTTCCAAGGTTCCTCAAGGGTATTTTATCCTTAATGATCCTTAATGTGAGAATGACATTACGTATTATGCTACATGAGGGGTAGCAACAAGACGAATCAGCCAGTCCGGACTACAGTACTGGATCACTGGTCTCCTTACCAGAAGAGGAAACATAGAGAGTCAGATGACAATGGGCTCAGAGGTTTTTTTTTTTTTTTATTTGGTAATGTATAGGAGCAGGTAGGGTGGTAGTCATTGAGAGTTTATATTTGTTGCCTATAGAGCTCAGTAATGTATGTTTAGATTTACACACCGAAATGAATCAGAAGAAGTTATCATGCCTTACCATATGAAGCTTCAATCAGAGTTAAAGTGTTGGAAGGCAAACCCATAATGCTCTGTGACAGCAGAGTGATTGTTTAGCCCCCTTTTTATATACAGTATTTATTTTTAAAATATAGATTTTAAATAAATAGAAAAACAGATATAAATCAGCAGTTTTAAATCTATAAACTCATGCACAATTAAATAAAAATTGATCTAAAAAGATTTTTGCCTTCCTCTAAATAAAAACCAGGAGGCATTAGCACAGATGCAGCTTTTCCTAGATAGCAAAATAGCTGTGCTTTTATCACCGTTAATATTAAATAATATTGTTGTTGTACTACGGAAGACAGTACTAATTTTGGTAAAAATGCAATACAAGTATGTAATACAAGATGTATTCATAAATATCTTCAATATGATAGTATGCAGCTTGTCTTCTTTGCATCCTAAGCAGTTGCTCCAATTTAATCTCCCCTGGCTTTTCCTTTCTAACTGGACCTGACCGTTATGCTACCTCTTATACCACGTACACACGACCATTTTTCTCGTCGGGAAAAATTTTTTTTTTTCTCTTTGACGAGAAAAACGACCGTGTGTGGGCTTTTGATAATTTTTACAGACCAGAAAAACAGCATTAATCACGACGAGAAAAATTAGAACATGCTCTAATTTTTCTCGTCGTGATTCACAGCATTTTTTTCCGTGGCAGTTTTCCCATAGGGAAACACTGCCGGGGAGCCTACACACGGTCGTTTTTCTCGACCAAGAGAAAAAATTTCGGTGTTTTCACCGTCGAGAAAATCGATCGTGTGTACGGGGCATTAGAATAATATGGTCATTCCTATTTGTTTCATAAATGGTTGGTTAGTGAACTAGAAAAAAATGACTAACTTTTCAAGGTGGATTAGCGTTCAAAAATCACCTAAATTATTCCCCAAAAATAATATGGTAAAACAGTTTTGTTGCTGTGCTTGATTTGCACAATAGTCACTGAATTCTACAGACATGACTTCTATCATTGAACTAGGTTTTAACTTAGGATCTTCCAGCATCTTTTTTCCAAGAAACCCATACTAATGCCGTGTACACACGACCGTTTTTAATGTCATTGAAATTTTTTTTATTTTTCTCAACGTGATTCTTCTCAAGCCTGCCTTGCCTACACACTATCGTGAAAAAAAATGCTCAAGCAAAGCGCAGTGACGTACAACACGTACGACGGCACTATAAAAGGGAAGTTCCATTCGGATGGCGCCACCCTTCATGTTAGTAAAGTTTGTGGAGCGACGATTCGCGCTTTTCAGCCTCGTGCTTTTCAGTCCGTTACAGCGTGACGAATGTGCTATCTCCATTACGAACGCTAGTTTTACCAGAACGAGCGCTCCCGTCTTATACTTGATTCTGAGCATGCGCATTTTTTTTCACGTCGTTAAAGCCCACACACGGCTGTTTTTCATGACGAGAAAAACTACGATGTAAAAAACAACGTGAAAAATTAGAGCATGTTCCAATTTTTTCATGGCCGTTTTTCACGTCGTGAAAAATGCTCTGAAGCCGATACACGATAATTTTTAATGACCATTTTAAAAAATGAAATTTTTCTCGTCATTAAAAACGGTTGTGTGTACACGGCATAAGGGGTCTATTTTTAAATAACCATGATATATGCATGTAAAAAAAAAATCAATCATTTCAATTAAAAATCCATAGTCCAACTCTAACTAGGAAATTTATAAACAATAATGCCTTGTACACACGATCGGATTTCCGATGGAATAAAATCCGATGGAATTTTCCGTCAGGATTCAGATGAAGCTGACTTCCATCAGTCTTGCATACACACTGTCAGACTAAATTCCTACCGCCCAAAACGGGGTGACGTAAAACACTACGACGAGCCGAGAAAAATGAAGCTCAATGCTTCCGAGCATGCATCGACTTGATTCTGAGCATGCGTGGATTTTTCTCCGATGGAATTCCACACAGACGATCGGAATTTCCCATCAGATTTTTTTCCATCGGAAAAATTTAAAACATGTTCTATTTTTTTACTCCGATGGAAAAAAGTCTGATGGGGCCCACACACGATTGGAATTTCCGAGGAAACAAGTCCATCGGATTTTATTCCATCGGAAATCTGATCGTGTGTACAAGGCATAAGAGTATAATACTTACAGCTTAATGTCCCATGTTCACCTAAAAACACAGTGGATCACAAGCAGTGAAGAGAGAAGATAGTTGTCACTTTACCAATTACAAGGTCACATGACACAGAGCAGATGTGTTTTGAAATTTTTAAACCCTTTTCATGCATTTTGCATTTTTTGGTTTCTTTTCTCGTACACTTTCAACACACTGTATATAGCTGGTTGCTAAAGAGTGGGCTGGGAAGCTGGTCGCCGTATCCGCCGCTGACAGATGAATGTAAAAAAAGTTTCCTGAAAAAAAACGGCGTAGGGTCCCCCCCTAATCCATACCAGGTCCTTCAGGTCTGGTAATAATTTGGAGGAAACCACCCACACCCCAAACTTAAAAAAAAAAATGGTGTGGGTCCCCCCAAAATTCATACCAGAGCCTTATCCGAGTAGGCAGCCCAGCAGGTCAGGAAAGGGAGCATACCAGGCTGCATGCCCTCAACACAGGGGGGTTCTTCGGGGCAGGGGAGGCCTTGCCTCCCCCCCACCCTGAAGCACCTTATCCCCATGTTGATGGGGACAAGGGCCTCTTCCTGACAACCCTGGGCGGGGGTCTGAGGGCAGGGGGTTAATCATAATCTGGGCCAAATCCCAGTCCTCCCCATGTGAATGAGTATGGGGTACATTGCACCCCTACTCATCCACCAAAAAAAGTGTAAAAAAAAAAGAAAACCAGTAGAAGATTTTTGACAAGTTCTTTATTATAAATGAAGAATTTCCCCCATGGTGGCTCCAACGTGTCTTCTTTCTCTGCTACCACCACCGATGTCTTCTTCCTCCTGTCTTCTCCCTCTGCTGTCTTCTCCCTTCTTCTCCCTCCAGTGGTTTCTTCTCCCTCCACTGTATTCTCCCTCCAGTGGCTTCTTCTCCCTATGCTGTCTTCTCCCTCTGGGAGTTTCTTCTCCCTCCATTGTCTTCTTCCTCCGGCGCCGCTGACCCACTAAAATTAAAAAAGGTCCTCCTCAGATGCCATCACAAGGGGCGTATTCTCTGGGTGACAATGGATGGCCACTCCCCATTGCTATATAAGACCTGGCAGACAGTGGTGCTGACACAACAGAGGGAGACAGCATCAGAGGAGGACCATTTTTAAATTTTTAGCGGAGTTATTGAAAAACGGGGGAATTTATTGAGCTCCATTCCCAGACGTAGCCTGTTAAGGGGAAATGCGTTGGATGGAGACGGGAGCTGTTACATGATAAGGATCCAGATCTGTTGGTGATTTCCATGCTGGATCATCCTCTCTCTACTGCTTACTGCTTACTACTATCTTCTCTTTTATAAGTGCATATTTTAGCAATAAATTCCCCTCTTTTTACATATTATGCAATGAGCCTTCTTTCTGTGTTCCCAATCATGTACACACCACCTGGTGGAAGTGCAGAGGTAATCCTGAGCGAGGCAAGCTGTGCTGGGACGCTGTGCAGTAAACCTTCAGTGTGGAGATAGAGTCCGGAGTGTGCGGTGTGGGGACGCTGAGCCAAGCACTGTCAGATCCATCCACCTCAGAGGTTGGGAGATACACAGAGGACATGACTAGGCAACGGGCATTTATTTACCTAATGCGAGCGATGATCTTATATAATTTAGAGATCATTGGGATTTTGTAAAAGGTCAATTTAATCTTCATATGGATTGATATACAGTATTATGATATCACTGGGAACGGTGTACAACACATTCAGTTGGTGGAATACAATTGAAACATTTTTGGATACATATGGACACTTGTTTTATTGAGCTTATTTATTATATTTAATAATCACATGTTGAAACACTGTGTTTGAAGTTACCTCAATTCTTTGATTACAGTTTTCTTTATTTTTATTTAAGAGACCTTGTATATTTTCACATGTTTTTCATTATCTACTTGTGTTCAAGGAGTGATAAAAGTGCAGCAGTGTTCACTTATATTAAGCGCTAGATTTATTACATATGCTGCGAGTGGACTTTTCAGTAACTCTAAAGGTCTGCAAGAATACATTTCTGACTTCATAAGATACAGCAACTGTATACATTTTCATTAAAAAGCTGTATTTGGAGAAGAGTTATCTTTATCTCAGTGGCAAATAGTCTGGTCCCAAGTCGCCAAGAGCTCTATACCCACCCTTTAAAAGTGCTTATCTTCTGGTACATGGCCTTGTCCCATCTCAAAGCCATCTACTCTTCGTAAGCTAAGAAATTGGCTCACCATATTCTTACAGCTGCCAGGTGTCTTATAGCACTCCAGTGGAAGAGGCAAATGGCCTGACCTTCATTGACCTTTATGCTAGAATTAAAGGCGTTTAAATGATGGAGCTCATCTCACCGACTCGGTTGAGCCGCATAATGCAAAATGGGAGCCCTGGTACTTGCGGGAAGATCCCGCATGATCCCCCTCTTTTTGCCTGTATTCATAGTAAGCTCTCATTCTCCCTAGGAGCGTTGAATTTTGCTGTTTACTATACCTTTGTCTTCTTTTTCTTTTCTATAATGTATTCTGTTTTTTTGTTGGTATTTTTGGACTGTTTTCAAGGACTCTGTGAATTGTCAAGGGCTTTTGTATTAGGGCTGCTACACTTAGGCTGGTCCCTCCTGGGACTGCCTCTGAATCATGTTAACTCTGAAGCCAGATGACTTACTATTTATGTTAAAATGTGCCATTGTCATTTACAATGGCATGCAGTTGCAACACTTTTATTTTTAATTGATTATTGATGTTATAGCGCATTGGTCTTAAGTGAACTTTATCAGAGGGTCATGTTTGATATACAGTATATACTCTTTTTTTTATTCTTTCTTTTGTTGTGCTTTATTTTTGAAAAAAAAACTAATAAAAAATGTCAATTATAAAAAATGAAAAAAAAACCCTGTCTGAGCTTCAGTAAAGCAGCACTGCCTAGACTGATATGATATCATTAGTCTGCTGTGGGCAGAAGGAAGCATTTCCTCAGTCTCTTCTCCCCCATCGCTAATTCACAAGGCAGTCACTGGCTGATCAATATCAGATGTTTTTAAACATAACCAAGAACTACACATGCACCTGGATTTACAGCATCTCAGTGCATGTAGTAGATGCTGACCTGGCAAAATGAGTGAACAAAGATGGCGCCATTCTTTAGCAAAGAAGATGAGAGCATTGTCTTAGGCAGGTCTGTGATTTGTGTGAAAGGTAGTAAATAGCTTTAAGTGTTATGCCGTGTACACACGATCGGTTTTACAGATGAAAACAGTCCGATGGACTTTTCTCATCGGACAAACCGATCGTGTATGGGCCCCATCAGTCTTTTTTCCATCGGTGAGAAAAAATAGAACATGTTTTAAATTTATCCAATGGGAAAAAAAATGATAGCAAATTCCGATCGTCTGTGTGGAACTCTATCGGACAAAAAACCCACGCATGCTCAGAATCAAGTCGACGCATGCTCAGAAGCATTGAACTTCATTTTTCTCAGCTTGTCGGAGTGTTTTACGTCACAGAGTTTGGGACGGTCGGATTTTTGACTGATGGTGTGTAGGCAAGACTGATGGAAGTCAGCTTCATCGGATTTCCGATGGAAAAATCCATCGGATTAGAATCCATAGGAAATCCGATCGTGCGTACAGGGCTTTATACTTGCACATTACTTAGCATGCATGTGCTTATCATAAAAAAATGTGTCTGTTTCTCTGTAGCCCTGTAACACAACATCAAAATGTAATTACATATACCAACCCACATTTCACAAAATAACTTATAGTGTCTTAAAAAATAATTATTGATTCTATCCAGATATTTATATAACTCTAAAATTACACAAGTAATATAATCATAAAAAAAGGAAGTAGAAAACAAACCTTAATAGAGTACTTAAAAAGTCAGTATGGTACATAATTCTTAAAATAATATGGAGCAACAGTTGTACTTTTTAATACTGTCATTGTAATATATTTCTTAAACAAGAACATCTCAACCAAAAGATACTTAACAAGTTCTTTATCGAGAGTGTCTTTTTTTGTCAAATGACTCGTCAAGGGAGGGTAAAGATCATAAAGATATAGCAAATGAGTCAAATACAGAATGCCAAACCAGTAGACGCATCTTCAGCCTGGAGCAACATTTGATTTCTGTTTGTACTTCTTGTTCTTGGTGTACAGCATCAATTCACAGCTCTACAGATGATTTTTTGTGACAGATGCTACAAGTTCCATGAAATGTTCTTGAGAACAAGGACATGCACATTGTAACATATAATCTTTCAGCAAGGAGATTCAGTTTTAGATCTGGTTATTAAGTAAAATAAAATATCACCATTAACTGTATTTAATAAGTCACATTTTCTTTTGCTTGCATACACTTCTCTATATTTCAGTATGTTGGTCACTACTTGAGATACTTTTAGTAATTGTAATATGGCAGCAGCTTACTGAAGATGTGCTGACAAAGTGTTGTTCTATGTCTGGATGTTCTCATATTCATTAATGCCATCCAGTGTTATGAAGAGTTATGAAGAGTAAGCACTGGCATTTTAGCCAAGTCTTTGTTACACAAGTTTTATTGAAGTAAGATATAAAGAGATTTTAGAAATCACCTCCAGTCCAATTGACCTCAATAAGATCCTGTGCCTAAGACACCCTGTCACCAGGACATAGAGAAAATATAGACATATAGGCTGTCTCCTGGATAGGAAGTGAGGGAAAATCTCCCAGGTGGTGATGCAAAGAAAAACATAAAAACTCATAGGTTTTAACCCTTCACCTCTCTTCTAAAAAGTGTTTTAAGTGATTGTTGTGCCTCCATTGGAGAGATCTCCTCTTAGGGCAGAGATGGCAAATACAACTTAAAACGTATGTAAATCCAAAAGCAAAAGTTACATTTACCACAGTCTATCAATCTTTAAATGTGGTGGCTGCATTCATTTTGTTTAAGCTTTTTAACACAATTCCCCCCTTAAGGGGGCTGCACTCTATAGAGGAGGGTAGAGAGTAGTGCTAGAGGGACTAATAGATTTAGATGGACTTGACTAACAAATTAAGGAAGAACTACAGCTTGTATTTGTATTGTAAGCACCCCTGTCAGTGTTAAATGGTTTGTCTCAATCCTCTAATGGCCACGTTTGCTGGACAGTTTGGTCTGTCAAATGAAGAAGAAAACAAATAGACTTATTGACCAGATTACCAGGTAAATATAAAGTAAAAAATATAAAACGAAAGCTAAGGGTCTCATGCAATCGCCACATCTAAGGATTGGTAAGCTGGAATATATTCGATTTTGCTTTTGGGTTTAGATATGCTTTAAAATTCTACACTTTCCATAGTACATCCACAATTAAAAAAAAAAATGGGCTGTAGTTGCTCTTTCAGAACAAATTGACTAAAGAAAAGGTTGTTCAACATTGTTGTGTTCCTGTTGAGTTACTATATGTGCATTTAAACCAGAACTTCAAGCAGACATAAAAGCCATGCATTAAAGCCACGCATTAATGCAACTGTAAAATCAATAATACACCAGTAATTGTATTTTTTTTTTTAATGCAAGCATTGTTGTAAGTATCCAACTTTGACTTATTATCAGCACTTGGCAGTTGGCTATACAGCAAAGCTTGGGTGTTGATTAGTAAATTGATACATAGATAGCTTGTGAGCTATTATCAAATCAAAATAACACACTGGAAATACTGGCACTGGCTGTGATAAGCAATGCTGGAAACACTGGCACTGGCTGTGATAATTAACACTGGAAACACTGGCATTGAATATGATCAGCAATGTTGGATATGATGGCACTATCCATGATCAGCAACACTGAAAATGCTTGCATTGGTTGTGATTATCAGCCTTAGAAACCATGGGTGTAAACAGCAACACTGGACATGGGTAGCAACCTTGTAAACATTGGCTATGACTCAGGGCTGATCCTAGGGTCACAGACGCCTGGGTGCAGAAATATTTATGGCGCCCCCACATGGGCGCGGTCATCTTACCAACTCCTCCCCTTTACAAATGTTTCTATGGCAACGACTCAAACACAGAGATGCTCCCCTAAGAAGTCTTCGCTACCCTGGGATCCTCCCATGATCTTTTAACAATAAAGAAAATACAGGAAGAGTGTACACTAATGAGACCTGGAGGGGAGTCTCTCTGATACACACAGAGAGGGCTTCTGTTAGAGAGTATGGTAGAAAGTGCTCCAAGACATACTACAGGAGATGCTCAGAGACTGCAGACATGATACAGGAGACGGTCAGAGACTGTAGACATGATACAAGAGACGGTCAGAGACTGCAATCATAGTACAGGAGATGGTCAGAGAGTGCAGACATATTACTGGAGACGGTCAGAAAGTGCAGACATATTACAGGAGACAGTCAGAGAGTGTAGACATATTAAAGGAGACGGTCCGAGAGTGCAGACATATTACAGGAGATGGTCAGAGACTGCAGACATATTACAGGAGATGGTCAGACTGCAGACATACTACAGGAGACGGTCAGAGACTGGAGATATAATACAGGAGACGGTCAGAGACTGCAGAAATAATACAGGAGATGGTCAGAGACTGCAGTTCCTATGGACGTTAGTAGATAATGGCCGATTGGCCCTCTTACCTGACCCAACGATACAGCAACAACGGTTCCTCTGATCAGGAGTCAGCTCACTCTGAATTGCCCATGGCGACTCCGCTGGGTAGAGCCCAGATCTGTATTCTGGCAATGACTCCATTCATTTTTCCACCAGGGATGGCGCTAGGCTGTGTGGCTTTCACTCTGGTGGCGCAGGGCAGCGGGGTTCTCTCTCTGATGGTGTTCTCTCAGCACTGTCCTTTCCCTCTGGAGTCCTGGGTGCACTTCCCTGAAAGCTTTCTCTGGCTCCTGGCTCTCTCTCTCCCATTCAGCTGGGCATGCTGTGTGGGCTGCAGTTTCTTTGTTACAGTGGGGCTGCCAGTCCTCGAACTACATGTCCCGCAATCCTCTTCTCTGCTCCTTTTTCTATTCTATTTCTTCCCTGGCCGATATGAAGGCGGGGGAAGAAACATAGTGGGCGGCTTTGCTGGCAAGCGAAGCTCACTAGTACAGCATATCACGCGAGGAGGAGAGTAGGAGGGAGTGGGAGGAAGAGAGGGAGGGGAAAGAAGAGCCCGCAGCTGCAGTGGCGTCACTAGGGTTGGTGCCACCCGCTGTGGTAAAACATGGTGTCACCCCCCTTCCACCACCTATAGTCGCCCCTCAGTACAGACCCACTCCACTAAGTATAGACCCCCTCCGTCAGTGCAGACTCCCCACTAAGTATAAACCCCTCCCTCAGTACAGACCCCCCAGGACAAACCACGCCCTCCATTAGTACAGACCCCCCTCCATTAGTACAGACCACCCCCCTCCATTAGTACAGACCCCCCTCCAGTAGTAAAGACCCCCCAGGACAACCCCCCTCCATTAGTACAGACCCTCCAGGACAAACCAATCCCCCTCCATTAGTCCAGACTCCAGGACAAATCCCCCCATTAGCACAGACCCCCCAGGACAAACCCCCCCATTAGTACAGACTTCCCCAGGGCAAACCCCACCTCCATTAGTACAGACCCCTCCAGGACAACCCCCCCATTAGTACAGACTCCCCCAGGACAAAACCCCCATTAGTACAGACTCCCCGCAGGACAAACCCACCCCCTCCATTAGTACAGACCCCCCAGGAAAAAACCCCCTCTCCATTAGTACAGACCCCCAGGACAACCCCCCATTAGTACAAACTCCCCCCAGGACAAACCCCGCCTACATTAGTACAGACTCCCCCAGGACAAACCCCCCCATTAGTACAGACCCCCAGGACAAACCCCCCCTCCATTAATACAGACCCCCCCCAGGACAAACCCCCCCCATTAGTCCAGACCCCTCCAGGACAAACCCCCCCATTAGTACAGATTCCCCAAGGACAAACCCCCCATTAGTACAGACTCCCCCAGGACAAACCCCCCCTCCATTAGTACAGACCCCCCAGGACAAACCCCCCTCTCCATTAGTACAGACCCCCTCAGGACAACCCCCCCATTAGTACAGACTCCCCCCAGGACAAACCCCGCCTCCATTAGTACAGACCCCTCCAGGACAACCCCCCCATTAGTACAGACTCTCCCAGGACAAACCCCCCCATTAATACAGACTCCCCCCAGGACAACCCCCCATTAGTACAGACTCCCCTCCAGGACAAACCCCCCCATTAGTATAGACTCCCCCAGGACAAACCCCCTCTCCATTAATACAGACCCCCCAGGACAAACCCCCCCATTAGTCCAGACCCCTCCAGGACAAACCCCATAATTAATACAGATTCCCCTCCAGGACAAACCCCCCCATTAGTACAGACTCCCCCAGGACAACTCCCCCAGGACAACCCCCCCTCCAATACGGTACATTGTGGCAGCTGGAGAGGAGAGGACAATATGCAGCCGCGCCACCCGGGTGGAGCAGAGATCGCAGCAGCAGTAGGCAGGAGTTTTAGACACAGAGAGGAGGAGGAGGAGGAGGAGAACACGTGTCAGGCATGGACTGCCCCCTTAGCGACGTCACTGCGCGGCTTGTCTCTCAACACAGAGACAGCCGCTCCGATCTCCGGTGGCTGCTTCGCTCTCCTCCAGTGACAGGAGGAGGGAGGGGGGGACGCCAGGCTTAGTAAACACAGGGGTGGCGGCGACCAGCGGGGAGAGCCGCCTCTCGACATGGACAAGGAGAGGAGGTGGAGAAGAATAGAGGGGAGCACTCTGGCGCCACAGTGCCCCCACCTCTGTGGCACCTGGGTGAACTGCACCCCCTGCACCCCGTCTAGGATCGGCCCTGCTATGACTAGTAACTAGTAACTGAAGCAGTGACTGAAAAATTTACCAGAACCTCTGGCAGCAATAAGAAACCTTTGAAAACTTTGCTTTGACATTGGTTGTGATTAAAACCTGTGGCTATTATTATAAATCTGCTGTGACCAGCACCTAGCTCTCTTCTTCCTCTTGCAATGCCTCTGTGTATGTGAAAGGAAGGGGAGAGCTGGCTGCTGATTACAGCCAGTGTTTACATGCTGCAATTGGTCAACAATATCACAAGGTACAGAGCCATTTTTATTGGCTCTCTTACTTCTGTCCATGGTCTGCACTGTCCAATGACAGCACAATCACAGGCACTGTGAGCACATACAGAAGAAAAAAGGATGTTTAACCACTTAAGCCCCAGACCATTTTGGCTGGTTAAAGACCAGGCCCCTTTTTGCGATTCGGCACTGCGTCGCTTTAAACTGACAATTGCGCGGTCGTGGGACGTGGCTCCCAAACAAAATTTACGTTGTTTTTTCCCACAAATAGAGCTTTCTTTTGGTGGTATTTGATCACCTCTGCAATTTTAATTTTTTGCGCTATAAACAAAAATAGAGCGACAATTTTGAAAAAAAAATCAATATTTTTTACTTTTTGATATAATAAATATCCCCCAAAAATATATTAAAAAAAAATTTTTTCCTCAGTTTAGGCCGATACGTATTCTTCTACATATGTTTGGTAAAAAAAAATCGCAATCAGCGTTTATTGATTGGTTTGCGCAAAAGTCATAGCGTTTACAAAATATGGGATAGTTTTATGGCATTCTTATAAAAAAATTTTTTTTACTAGTAATGGCGGCGATCAGTGATTTTTTTCGTGATGGCGGACACATCGGACACTTTTGACACATTTTTGGGACCATTGTCATTTTCACAACGATCAGAGCTATAAAAATGCACTGGTTACTGTGAAAATGACACTGGCAGTGAAGGGGTTAACCAGTAGGTGGCGCTAAAGGGGTTAAATGTGCCCTGATGAGTGTTTCTAACTGAGGGAGGGTTGGGCTCTGTGTGACACCGATCTCCGCTCCGAGTACACAGAGCCAAGATTCATGTCATTGTCACTAGGCAGAGCAGGGAGATGCTTGTTTACACAAGCATCTCCCTGCTCTATGACTCCGTGAGACGATCGCGGGGATCCCCACGGCGATCGAGTCCGCGGGACCCGCGGTCCGACTCACGGGGAAGGCAGCAGGGTCGCAAGCGCACCGCCGGCGGCATGCGCGCGACCCCCGCGTCAGGCAGTTAAAGGGAACATACAGGTACGTTGATGTGCCTGTACGTGCCATTTTCTGTCTACGTATATCTACTGGAGGCGGTCGGAAAGTGGTTAAAAATGTTCAGCCATCCAACCGGTCATTCAATTTCAACAGCCATGGGACGGTTTAAAAAATGCCAGTTGGCTGGCTGCCATGACAATCTCCTGACTTTCACAGTCGCTAAACCCTAAACACTTATGCCCTGTACACACGACCGGTTTTCCCGTCGGATAAAAAAAAAAGGGTTTTCCCGACAGAATTTCTGTCAAGCTTGCCTTGCATACACACAGTCACACAAAAGTCCGGTGAACTTTTGACTGCCAAGAACGCGGTGACGTAAAAGACTACAACGAGCTGAGAAAATTAGGTTCTATACTCCCGTCGGAAAAGCATACAGACGAACGGTTTTCCTGCTAGGATTTTTTCCTGATGGGAAAAAAGAGATCCTGCTCTCTTTTTTTTTTCCGGCAGTTTTCCTGTCAGAAAAACTGCGAGGGAGCATACACACAGCCAGGATTCCCGAAGAAAAACTCTCATGGCAGTTTTTCTGACGGGAAAACCGGTCGTGTGTACGAGGCCTAACACTTTGACTTTACTTGCTGTATGATTGTGCTGGGTCCATGGTTCAGCAGGAACTGATGCCACTAGCAGACAGACAACAAACATTTGCTAGTGAAAGCAGCCTATCTATTTTTTGTCATAATAAAATATAGTTGTACCCAGCAAATAGCATAAAACCAGCACTTTTCCCAGTCCATGTAAGAAATACAGGATTACACATGTGCACAACATAAAAGGGGAAGCAACCTAAAAGCTTAGACATATTTAATATTTTTCT
Organism: Rana muscosa; assembly: GCA_029206835.1. NCBI lineage: Eukaryota > Metazoa > Chordata > Amphibia > Anura > Ranidae > Rana > Rana muscosa. The sequence continues at coordinate 747,601,743 of CM055117.1, forward strand.
TGTTCTTTTATCCAGCTGGCAGCACTGCCCAAACTCTGTCAGTTCCATCAGCAAGAATGCCTTCCTAATTTTTCATTATTGTTGCTTGTTTACTGAGGCTGATACATTCCCAGGACCTTCAACTTAGGCCTCGTACACACGACCGGTTTTCTCAGCAAGAAACCATCAAGAAAACTGCTGGCAGAGCTTTTTGCAGAGAAAACCGGTCGTGTGTATGTTTTCTCGTCAAGAAAACTGCCGGTAATTTAGACAAGAAAAATAGAGAACCTGCTCTCTAGTTTCTCGTTGGGATTCTCGTCGGCCTGTTTCCTGACGAGAAAACTGTGTGTGTGTGTGTGTGTGTGTGTGTGTGTATGCGGCTACAAGCTTACCTGTCCTCCGGTAAGCCTGCGCATGCTCGATGAGACTTTGGCGCATGCGCAGTAGCTTACAAGGGTAGTGTAGGGTGAAGCAAGATGGCGGCATTGAATGTGACGAGCGCATGCTCGTCGTAGTCGATGACGTCACCGCGTTCTTGCCAGGAATCTCGTCAGGAAAAACTACGTTTTTTTTCCTGACGGGATTTTAGGCCATGTGTATTAGGCTTGAGTTTATGTGGTTCCTGAACCTGAAGGTTTCTCAGCTGATGCAGTTCCTAATGCAGATGACAAACTACAAATTCCTCTGTTACTGTCCTCATTTTATGATTCTATCTTTAAAGCCAACTTGCTATCACCCTACATTATGTCAGTGTAAGAATGCATAGAGAGCCTGCATGTTCTTACTCTACTGTACTTGACCACGTGGACTATTGATCTCAGTCCATATCCCAAGTTGGCCTATACTTCTAGTTCTGTAGTTGCTCTATATGCAATCTGAGAATAATAAAGCTTTAATGCAGGCAGCTAACAACCAGAATTCCCTCCACACTTAGAATCTAAAAATACATGTTCATTCTTCAACTACTCTAGTTTCTCCTCATATTTCTAGTAAAACTTTTACATTTCCATCTTTTTATTATTTTGACAGTTGTGATATTTAAAATGAAGATACTTATTCCTACAACTTTCTAAAAATTGAAGTCATATTTAGGCCATTTAGCAATTTACATTTTTGCATTAGTAAAGATGTATTATACTGTGCTAATGCACATTAGCAAAATGGTTCAACAGCTACAGCTATCTGAGTGCTGCAGCAACATAGTCAGCCATTTCACTGTAATAGCAACATTTGTTTTCAACAATTTACTCTAAATTGCTACATCAATATTGACAACAGCATGTTACATGATCCAGTGTTATACTTAGTAGACTTGTGCACAACGGAAAAATTTGTTCCGTTTCGGTTCGTTTCTTTCCGGTCCTGTTGATTCGTAATCATTCGTAATTTTGCTAGACGGGATTTTTCGTGTTCGGACTCATTCGTATTTTTGCAAGCGACATTTTTCGTTAAATTTTTTGTTGCTTTATAATTCGTACTTTCGGTAGAGTACGTTGTTTTTCGTTGATTCTGGACACAACTCCTACTTTCGTAACTTTTTTTGGGTTCGTTGATTCGTAATTTTCCGTGTCTCTCTCACAACGACGCTGCCTATTATGCCTAATGTGCTTCGAATGGATTTGTACTTTTCTAAATACATAGCGGTTATTTGTAACGATTCGAAATCTCGTATTTTACTTTCGTTTTTTACATGCGGCTATAGGCTCCGCCCCTGTACACCATTTTGAGAGGGTTCAGCACGGTGAGGGAGAAGCAGAGAGCAGAGCAGAATGAGTGTTATTGTGCTTCGAATGGATTTGAAATCTCGTATTTTACTTTCGTTTTTTCATGCGGCTATAGCCTCCGCCCCTGTACACCATTTTGAGAGGGAGTTCAGCATGGTGAGGGAGAAGCAGAGAGCAGAGTGAGTGTTATTGTGCTTCGAATGGATTCGTACATTCGTAACTTTTTTCATAACGAATTATGCCGAAGACCTTCGGGCATTCGCTATTTTGCGGTATAATTTATTTCGGATTCGGTTTTATTCTTAATTGCTCTGTTCGGAAATTCGAATGCTTCCGAATGTCCGAAAAGTTGCTAAATTCGGACGAATTTTGATTCGTTACGAAACGAATTGCACAAGCCTAATACTTAGCCACATTTACTTTTTAAAACATTTCTGTGTAGAATCGCTATTCATTAGTACAGTGACTTGCTGAGGGTGCTGATGACCTGATTATCAGTTAACCTTCTTAAAATAGGTGTAAATAATAAATTATCTTAACATGTTAATACTGTATTGTTTCAATAGTAAATTTCATTGAAGTCTACAGCTTTCAATAAAATAATACCATGTAATCCATGCATGAAGGTCTTTGTTTGGGTGCTTCCTGATATAGGGTGACAACCTTCTATCTCTAAACAAAAATAGTGCAGAGCTTAAGTGAAATGAATTAAATGTGAAAGCATAAATATTGATACAAAAAAATGAAATATTATATGGTTCAAGATATTAACAACACAGTGACAATCCAAATATCCTCTTTGATGAGAATCACCATACAACAGTCCATGAAGTGCTCAATAATCCTGTGATCCACCACAGTAAAAAGGGGCATACATGCTTACTGGATTGAATAGGCTCCCATACAATGGGTACGGAGTCATTCAGACTTGTTTGAATATGACACACAAGGCATTAGAATGGACAACTCTTTACTGGTGGAGCGGGGTGTTCAATTTAAGGGTAGTGTCTGAGTGGTAATTAGGCTCAGACACATTGATTGTTAGGGTTAATGGACCATTTTTTGTTAATAGGAGATAGTGTTGGTGCACAGTTCCCTGTGGCCTACGGGTGGCGCTGTCGCCATGGGCCAGGGTTGAACCACCAATCCAGGGCTGCACCTTTTGTGTCCCCTCTCGGCAGTAGTACGGCAGGGCGGGGAACCTGCTGTGCCTGTCGGGAGAGGGTATAAAAGGGGGCGGACATCTTCCATAGGGGTTTGTTCGTCCACGCCCAGGCACCTTCAGCCTGGGTGTGTGTGGTTCGTCTGCGCCCAGGCGCCTTCGGCCTGGGCGTGAGGAGGGTCGTCTCTGCGTGCCTTAGGCCCGGAGGTGGAGTTTCTGTTCCATCCCAGACACCTTCAGTCTGGGGTGAGGTACTATTTGAAGGCCTGGGGCCCAGCAACCTTCGGCTGGGGTCCGCTAGGGAATGAGGACTCCCAGGGTGCCGCCTTGCGGGGGGACCCGTATCTGAGATGAGGAGGCCAGGGAGGTAACCCTTTCCAAAGACCCAGCGCAGAGTCGTGGTGACGGTAAGGGCCTCTGGTAACTCTTCGGAGGGATGGTTTTCTCCTTGACATGGGCCAAATACTTTAAGAAGATAGTTCTTCAGGTCAGTGGCAGTGACCCTACTCGTTCAGGTCAGTGGCAGTGACCCTATTCGCTTCAAGTCAGTGGCAGTGACTTCATAGGGCAAGGCCCTATTCACCAGGTCAGTGGCAGTGACCCGTTCTCCAAGTCAGTGGCAGAGACCAACCTCACGGTCTGTGGCATAGATCGTGCGCCAAAACAGTTTGTGAAACCTAAACAGTGTGAAGAAATCATTTGAGTTTGTGCCTGGACCTCCTCCCACCTAAGCTGTCCTGTGTCTTGTTCCAACCTGTCTGCTGTTAAAGAGACTATTTATTATCCGTGAGAAATAAATATAGAAGTTGGACTTTCAGTTGGTGTGGACAGTTGCAATACTTAGGAAAAATAAAGACTTGCATCTATTCAAGGTAGAGGCAAAATCATTCTCGGGAGGATCATAACACCAGCTCAGGCAGGCCTGAAAAACTAACACCTCAACCTCCTCACACAGGAGGGTATGGGCTTGTGGTGCGGTGTGCCTCTCTCTGCCTGCGAGGAGCCTAATTAAATGCAGGTAAAGACAGGGGTGTGTGCGCTACACTAGAAATGATCAGGTATTTAGCATATCACACAACTCTCCGGATGGGTCCCACATATAAACTCATGGTCAGTTACCCACATTATCCATATAAGAAAGAACAGTGCCACATAGTATAAAACTTCTAGACAATGCTTATTAAAGAGTAACTAACACTCACAGATTATGAAGTATCAAAGCACGTATGTATAACAACCAACCCGGGGAAATGGAGAGACCACTTCCTGGATGTAAAGACGTGATGATGTCACGAGCACAGGTTCCGTCTTGTTCTCTATCTCTGTCTCTCAATTAGGGATGAGCCGAACACCCCCCCGGTTCGGTTCGCATCAGAACCTGCGAACGGACCAAAAGTTTACGCGAACGTTAGAACCCTATTAAATACAATGGACGCGAACGTTCAAAATCTAAAGTGCTAATTATAACGACTAATATGCATGTTATTGTCCTAAAAAGTGTTTGGGGACCCGGGTTCTGCCCCAGGGGACATGTATCAATGGAAAACGAAGTTTTAAAAATGGCCGTTTTTCGGGAGCAGTCATTTTAATGATGCATTAAGTGAAAAAAAAAGTGAAATATTCCTTTAAATATCGTACCTGGGGTGTGTCTAAAGTATGCCTGTGAAGTGGCATGTGTTTCCCGTGTTTAGAACTGTCCCTGCACAAAATGACATTTCTAAAGGAAAAAAAGCCATTTAAAACTGCTTGTGGCTTTAATGTCATGTCTTGTCCTGGCAATATGGATGAAAATCTTTGAGAAAAATGGCATGGCTACCACATCACCCCCCCTCCCCCTACCCCAGCCCATTACCAGCCCCTTTGGGTCTTGTATGGATATTAAGGGGAACCCCGCACCCAAAATAAAAAAAGGCCCTATATACTCTGAACAGCAGTATACAGGTGGTGCAAACAAGACAGGGAACTGTAGGTTTGTTCTTAAGTAGAATCTGTTTGTAATTTTGAACATGTACATTGTTTAAGTGTAGCTCCAGCCAAAAAATCTATTTTTAAGCTTTTTGGAAAACATAGGGAAGGGTTATCACCCCTGTAACATTTGTTTTGCTGTCTGTGCACCTGTTCAGAACATTTCACCTCACTTTCCGTTCCAATGACAAATGTTTTTGAAAAGTGGGATTTTTATTGAAACAAGGATTGGTGATAAAGCATCAGTAGAGAGGAGACACCTTCTTACAGGAGAGAATTTCCCTTCCTAGGGGTAGGTTTCCTCTCACTTCCTGTTGTCTCCTTCCGTTTGCAAGTAGGAGTCATTTCCAAGTTAGATGTTTGAAAGTAGGGGCCTGCCGTATATACTCTGCTGAAATTTGCCCCTTACATGTTGGTGTTGCCACAACACTGTGAGCCCTCACAGTTACTCTTGGTGGGCACTGGAACGCCCTGCTGTGAACTATTATTTCAGGAATTGTAATTACATGCCATTGTTGAACAGTGGTAGGAAAAATTGGGCCTTTGGTGGTGGTGCTGGTGCTACAACACTGTCAGCCCTCACAGTTACTCTTGGTGGGCACATGAATGGGCCCTGCTGTGAACTATTATATCAAGAATTGTAATTGCATGCCCCTGTTGAAGAGGGGCAGAAAAATTGGGCCTTTGGTGGTGGTGCTGGTGCTACAACACTGTCAGCCCTCACAGTTACTCTTGGTGGGCGCATGAATGGGCCCTACTGTAAATTATTAAATCAAGAATTGTAATTGCATGCCCCTGTTGAAGAGGGGCAGAAAAATTGGGCCTTTGGTGGTGGTGGTGTTGCCACAACACTGTAAGCCCTCACAGTTACTCTTGGTGGGCGCAGGAATGGGCCCTGCTGTGATTTATTAGATCAAGAATTGTAATTGCATGCCCCTGTTGAACAGGGGCAGAAAAATTGGGCCTTATGCACTGGTGCCACAACACTGCAACCCCTCACAGATACTGTTCTTGGAGAACAGCAATGAGCCCTGTTGCAAAGTATTGCATCAAAAATTGTAATTACACGCCCCTGTTAAATAGGGGCTAAAAAAATTGGGCCTTAGGCACTGGTGCCACAAGACTGCAACCCCTCACAGATACTGTACTTGGAGCACAGCAATGAGCCCTGTTGCAAAGTATTGCATCAAAAATTGTAATTACACGCCCCTGTTAAACAGGGGCTGAAAAATTGGGCCTTAGGCACTGGTGCTGGTGCCACGACACTTCAACCTCTCCCAGATACTCTAGTTGGAGTGCAGGAATGAGCCCTGCTGCAAAGCATTGCTTAAAAAAAATGTAATTACATGTCCCTGTTAAACAGGGGCTGAAAAATTGGGCCTTAACCACTGGTGGCGGCACCCAGAAACAAAAATGTTCTTCCAAGCTATCATCATGAATCGGATCATTGAGGAAGAGGATAGTCAGTCAACATAAGAGGACAGTCACTCAGCATCAGCATAGGCAGTCTTGAAGGGATGTGACATTTCAAAATAAATTATTCTGTTACATCAGCTTTAGGTGCTTGGTAGCTGCTGGTGATCCAAGACTGGTTCATCTTTATGAAGGTCAGTCGATCAACCGAGTCGGTGGACAGGCGCACCCTGTGATCCGTGACAAAGCCTCCAGCAGCACTGAATGTGCGTTCCGAAAGAACGCTGGATGCAGGACAGGCCAGTAGCTCAATTACATACTGTGCAAGCTCTGGCCAGTGATCCATCCTCAAGACCCAGTAAGCCAGAGGATTTTCGGTGGGAAAGGTGTCCAAGTCTGACCTTGCCCCTAGGTATTCCTGCACCATGTATAAAAGACCCTGGCAATGGTTGCTGTAACCGATCATACCTTGGGGTTGCGGACTAAAAAATTGTCTGAACGCATCGGTTAGACGGCCACCTTCCCCACCGCTCCTTCTGCTACTGACCGAAGCCTCAGCAACTCGTTGTCCAGGACCAGGAGTTTGTAACCTCGCAGTCTCTGGGAACGCGTTGCACAGACCTTTCTGCAAGGCCTCCCGGAGATGTCTCATCCTCTGCTCTTTCTGCGACGGTAAGATAAGGTCCGCAACCTTACCTGTGTACCAAGGAGAGTGGCCAGCCAGTAATGGTCCCTCTCCTTGATCTGAAGAATACGAGGATCCTTCCGCAGACTTTGCAGGATCAGGGAGACCATGCAGCATAGGTTAGCTGAGGCATTCGGTCCGGAGTCCTCTGGGTCACTAAGGATGACATGATCCGCAGCCACCTCCTCCCAGCCACTTACAAGTCCAGGGGTTTCTTGGGACTGTAAATCATCCCTAAAAGACTGCAGCTGTTGATGCTGAGTGCCAGGCTCCACCTCCATGCTAAATCAATCCTCCTCCTCCTCCTCCTCGTCCTCCTCCTGTGCGATGGGTGGGACAGAATGAACAGTGTCTGGGTAAAGGGGGCCTTGAGAGGCAAGGAAGTCCTCCTCTTCCTGCCTCTGTTCTGCCTCAAGTGCCCTGTCCATTATTCCATGCAGCGTATGCTCCAACAGGTGGACAAGAGGTACAGTGTCACTAAAACATGCACTGTCACTGCTCACCATCCTCGTGGCTTCCTCAAATGGTGCCAGGACAGTGCATGCATCCCTGATCATGCCCCACTGGCGTGGTGAAAAAAAAAAACAAGCTCCCCTGACCCTGTCCTGGTGCCGTAGTCGAACAGGTACTCATTGATGGCCCTCTGCTGCGTGTGCAGCCACTGCAGCATGGCCAACGTTGAGTTCCACCTGGTGGGCATGTCACATATAAGGCGGTTCTTGGGCAGGTTCAACTCCTTTTGCAGCTCAGCTAGCCGAGCACTGGCATTATATGATCTGCGGAAATGCACACAGACTTTCCTGGCCTGCCTCAGGACATCCTGTAAGCCCGGGTACCTGCCCAAGAACTGCTGCACCACCAGGTTAAGGACGTGAGCCACACAGGGCACATGAGTCAGTTGTCCCTGTCGGAGGGCGGAGAGGAGGTTGGTGCCATTGTCGCAAACCACCATTCCTGGCTTAAGCTGGCGTGGCGTCAACCACTTCTCGCCCTGCCCCTGCAGAGCTGACAGAACCTCTGCCCCAGTGTGGCTCCTGTCCCCCAAACACACCAGCGCAAGCACGGCATGGCATCTTTTTGCCTGCGTACTTGCGTAGCCCCTTGAATGCCTACGGAGCACCGCTGGTTCCGAGGACAAAGCACAGGAAGAGGCCATGGAGGAAGAAGAGGAGGGGTGGAGGAGAGAGGTGTGTCACAACCAGTAGTAGCATTTTGGAGGCGTGGCAGCGAAACAACCTCCAACACTACTGCACCTTGTCCTGCATCCTTCCCAGCTGCCAAAAGAGTGACCCAATGGGCCGTGAAAGAAAAGTAACATCCCTGTCCATGCCTGCTGGACCATGAGTCAGCGGTAATATGCACCTTACCGCTGACCGCCCTGTCCAGCGAGGCATGGACATTGCCTTCCACATGCCGGTAGAGAGCCGGAATCGCCATCCGTGAGAAAAAGTGGCGTTTGGGAACCTGCCACTGAGGAACCGCACATTGCACAAGCTCACGGGAGGGGACCGAGTCTACCAACTGAAAAGGCAGCAGTTGAACCGCTAGCAATTTAGTCAAGCTAGCATTCAACCGCTGGGCATGTGGATGGCTGGGAGTGAACTTCTTTCGACGGTCCAGCAGCTGGGGCAGGGAAATTTGCCTGCTACAATCGGACGTCGGTGTACTGCTAGCAGAGTGCCCGCAAGTACAGTACTTGGCTGTGACACACCTAATTCTACACCTTCATTCCTCTCAGTGCAGGTTTCAGAAGGTATAGTGGGGATGGAGATCCCAGCTGATGAGGAGAAAGGAGAGGTCCACTTTGTTCTTTGGTGTGGGTCTTTAAGGTACGCTTGCCAACGAGCTGCATGGCAGGTCAACATATGTCTGGTCAAGCATGTGGTGCCCAAGCGGCTGATGTTTTGGCCACGCGAGATACGCTTGAGACATATGTTGCAAATAGCAGCGGTGCGATCTGATGCACTCGACTCAGAAAAGGCCCACACCAAAGAACTTTTGAAATAACGGGCAGAGGCAGCACCCTGCACAGGCGGAGCTCTGCGGTGTGATTCAGTCGGTGTGCTGCCCTTACGCTGGCTCCCCGGAGGGCATCCTGCCTCGTTGGAGATGTGCCTCCTCCTCATCCTCCTCCTCCTCCTCTCTCCTATCAGGCACCCACGTGGAGTCAGTGACCTCATCATCCCCTCCCTCCTCATCACTGGAGCCAATCTGGCAGTATGCTGCAGCTGCTGGAACATGACTGCCAGATTGCTGATCTTCTTGAGCATCCCCTCTCTCTGCGCTCACGCTACTGCCTTCCTCTAGCTGGGTATCATCATCAGACCCTTCAAAACGCTGGGCATCCTCCTGGAGCATGTACCCAACACTGTGCTCAAACAGTTCGGGGGACTCCTGAGGAGGACATGGTGGGTCTAGGGAAGGAGTGACTGATGATGACATTGATACGAGGGAAGAGGATGCTTTGGCAGCTGCTTTGCCAGTACCCTGAGCCTGGGTGAGAGAGGATGAGGAGGATGAGGAGGGCTTGGTCATCCACTCTACCAAGTCTTCGACATGATGCGGCTTAACACGTCCAGCTGCCGAAAATAAGGACAAGCGCGTCCCATGGCCACGTGCTGATGACAATGCACCGTGTCCACGACCAGCACTGTTGCCCCCAGACACAGAGCCTGCTTGCCCTCTTTTATTGGCTCGTGACTGTCTGCCTCTCTTTGTTGGCCTTCCAGACATTCCAATGGCCTGCAGGTAGATGGTAAAACCAGCAATACGGGGTAGCTTCAGGTGTATACTGTGCAGGAGGCACCTACACCCACTGTAACTACTTGCAGATGCCTTACTGTTACACAACAGAACAACTCCACGAGCAATAAGGGGTAGTGTATACTGTGCAGGAGGTACCTACACCCACTGTAACTGTTAGCAGATGCCTGTCTGTGTTACACAACAGAACAACTCCACGAGCAATAAGGGGTAGCGTATACTGTGCAGGAGGCACCTACACCCACTGTAACTGCTTGCAGATACCTGTCTGTGTTACACAACAGAACAACACCACGACGAGCAATAAGGGGTAGCTTATACTGTGCAGGAGGCACCTACACCCACTGTAACTGTTAGCAGACGCCTGTCTGTGTTACACAACAGAACAACTCCACAGCGAGCAATAAGGGGTAGCGTATACTGTGCAGGAGGCACCTACACCCACTGTAACTGCTTGCAGATGCCTGTCTGTGTTACACAACAGAACAACACCACGACGAGCAATAAGGGTGTATACTGTGCAGGAGGTTTAGCGAAGAATGTCACTGACACTCTCCCTGCCTATCCTTCTCTGTCCCTGCACGCCAACACACTGTAAATGCACAAGGTTTCAAAGGATGTCACTGACACTCTCCCTGCCTATCCTTCTCTGTCCCTGCATGCCAACAGACTGTAAATGCACAAGGTTTCAAAGGATGTCACTGACACTCTCTCTGCCTATCCTTCTCTGTCCCTGCACGCCAACAGACTGTAAATGCACAAGGTTTCAAAGGATGTCACTGACACTCTCCCTGCCTATCGTTCTCTGTCCCTGCATGCCAACACACTGTAAATGCACAAGGTTTCAAAGGATGTCACTGACACTCTCCCTGCCTATTCTTCTCTGTCCCTGCACGCCAACAGACTGTAAATGCACAAGGTTTCAAAGGATGTCAAAAACACTGTCCCTGCCTATCAAGCTCTTTCCCTGCACGCCAGAACACACTACACAAGGCCGCCGCGCTGGCAGCCTTTTATAGTGTGGGGCGTGTACTAAACCCCCCTGAGCTATGATTGGCCACAGGCATCCTGCCTGTGGCCAATTATGGCTCTCCTCGCTGCCGGCGCTGTGATTGGCCAAGCATGCGGGGTCATAGTGCATGCTTGGCCAATCAACAGCCAGCAATGCACTGCGATGCCGCAGTGAATTATGGGCTGTGACGCGCCACTCGAATTTGGCACGAACAGCCCATAACGTTCGATCTTCGTCGAGCGATCGAACAGCCGATGTTCGAGTCGAACATGTGTTCGACTCGAGCACGAAGCTCATCATTACTCTCAATTGCTCTCCTGCTTTATCAACCTGTCACTTGCACTTCCAGTGGAAACTAGAAGAAGCCATGCTGACATCCATTGTACATGCATGTTCCACTGTTGTCACTAGCAGGAAGTCAGCCAAGAGCAATAACAAACAACTGCCTTTGGATCAAGTACATAAAGCCAGGAACTAACCACAAAGAACCTGAAGGAAATCAGCAAGGAGATGAAAAAAAGGATAAAAAAAATGTAACAGTAAGGGAAAAAAAACACACAACTGGCAGTCGTTTATGATACACAATGATTAAGTAATTTCAATCCAGTTAAGGTTTAAATTTATTTTAACTCCATATATTGCAAGAAATAAGATGACCACTCTATAATTTTGATATTTAATCTTGTATATTAAATGGGCTCCAATAGGAAAACCGGGAGAAGCAGATAAAAGGCCACAGGCCTGTGGTTTCTCCAGCTCTTCATATATAAGCTGGAATGATTTTAGCAATTTTTTTTTACGCCAACAATGCAGTTCAGCTTGAAGCCATGAAAAAAAAAAAGAAGGGACTATCACAATCAGATTTTTCATGACAACGTGCAGTATATCTTGCTCTATAATTCTCAATATGCAGTTCAACCTCCCTGGAGGTATGATTCTGTCTGGAATTATGTACCAAAAGCGGTACAATTATTTTGCATGGAAATTTGGTGTTAGGTATTGTAGGCCTGCAATTCTTAGTAATTACTTACTTAAACCTGATCAAACAAGAGTCTAGTAGACATCCCGGGTATGATAAAGTTTGAAACACAAAATCATAAATTATAATATAATAAATAACTATAAATAATTATAACAAATAGTAATGTAATTATAATAAAAATTATTCAATAATGTAATCAAATCAAAAACACTGAAATTTGCTCAGTTGCAGAATTGTCGCTGTCATTAGATTTAGTGTTTGATGATGAATTTCCCCACAAATCGCTATCACTCAATTCTGCGAGTGATTCTAATTTATTATCACGGTTTTCTAGCTGGTCTAAAACCACTTTTGACATAAAGGGACACTTTTTGGTTGCTATGAACAATCTCCAGTTTCCAGGCAGAAAGAACCGTTTTTATCATATAAAACTGCATGCAGGGCATTGGACAGTCCACTAGGGACAAAGGGTGTGTGTAATTATTTGATACAGTACTGTAATCTGTAAGATTACAGTATACTGTATGTATACTGTGTGTTTCACTTTTTGAATTTGGCGCAGAACTCCGTCCCCGTAGGTCGCAACGTCGCAGGGAACGGAGCTTGGCACTCGGCAGTGTGTATCGAGCGAGGAGACAGCTCGCACACACTGCGGGAGGACATCGCAGGATCCAGGGAACAAGGTAAGTAACTTCCCTTTATTCTGCAATGCAATCCCGAGTCTGGCTCTGGGTTACCGCTCTTAGCATGGAAAACTCACCCCGAGCCAGACTCGGGATTACCACCAGGGAGGTTAACTACTTCAAGACCAGATTGTTTATCCCCCTTCCTGACCAGACCATTTTACAGTTTTCAGTGTCATCACACTTTGAATGACTACAGAAATAAAATAAAAAATCTTTCGCGCTACTGGTGAGTATATCTAAATGAAAAAAGGAGATGTGTAAATAAATATGTGCAAAAAGCTGCAAAAACGCCTCGTGTTCACCTCATACAATAACAGTCTGAAATAAATAAATAAATAATGTTCTCGCGCTAAAAGCAAAATCCACTACCTAAAGTGCAATAGTGTCCTTAGTGCATATATAGTGTATATCGATCTATCCAAAAGGATCGATAAACAAATAGGCAACACTAAACCAAAATAAACATCAATATGTGCAAATTATGCAATATGTGCAATCCCGTGACAAGAACATTCTTTATTTCACTCTTTGAATGACAATTACTCATGCAAAACTGTACCCAAATACATTTGTTTATGTTTTTTTTTAGACAGATAGAGATTTTTGGTGGTATTTAATCACAACTGTTTTATATTTTTGTTTAGCTGTTTTGCTTTATATAGCAAAAAACAAACAAAACTAAAAAAAAAGAAAAAATAATAATCTTTCTTCATAAATGTATTCCTCCATACCTGTTCGGTAACACTAACCCAAATTATCTACTTTCTTAAGGCCTAAAATGCAGTGCAAATATCCATACACCAAATGACATATTTTTGAAAAATAGATAGTGCAAGGTATTTATTAATAGATATGGTGAGTTTTTTTGTCACATTTTTTTAGAAAATTAATAAATTAAATAAAAGGTTTTTTTTTTCACAAAGTTGTATTTTTAACAATTTATTTCTCATGAACAGCATATTCGTACACATTCTGCTACACCTCCATAGTATTGCTTTACAGCCTAGATGCATAGAAACACCCACAAAATTACCACATTTTGGAAAGCAAACACCTCAAGGTAAGTTCTCAAAGGCATAATGAGTATTTTGAAAATGTATATTTTGCCAGAAGATTTTGGAAAATGCAGGAAAGAAAATGAAAATGTATTTTTTTTTACACAAAATTGTCAGTTAATATTTTACTTAGAATATTACCCCAAATTACATTCTGCTACTCCTCTTGAGTATGGCAATACTACATTTGTGAGACTTTTTCACAGCCTAGCCACATGGGCGGGGAAGAGGGGGGGGGGTTCAAAATCAAAGAGAGCCTTTCCAGGGGCATAAATTACACATTTAATTTTCTGATTTAATGATGTTTATTAAATACGTTTGTGGAAAACATAAAAACAAGTACAACAGTAACATTTCCATAGTACAAACTCTGATGACTTAATTATAAAGTATTAAGTACAACTGAATGAAGCACTACATACAAATAGAAAATGCATATAGATCAAAAGTTATCCATCATGTATAACCAGGTTGACCGTTGTAGAACTAGTCGCAGACTGTTATCTCTTGGCTGGGAACTAATAAACAACTAGTCCATATACTGTAGAAAGCTAGCCATTAGAGGTATGGATGGGTGTGCGCCAACCCCCAACCAAAGAGCTGAGTGGTGTAGGCCCACAGCCAATTCTAGGACAAAGTAGAGACAAGGGCATTACGAAATACGATTCCATTTAGCAAAACAGTCTAAAACTTGCAATCAAGGTATCATAGTCTACTCAAATCACAGAATGAAGTAACTGAAAGTAGGAGGGAAATAGAGAGAAACGGGAGTAAGTGAGGAGGGAAGAAAAGATGACTGAATCCATTCAACTTGACCACCACCGCCCCAAGAAAGCCCATTTCAGGATGACAACTGGAGGGAATTAATTCAAGACATCCAGACCTGGTCAAATTTGGCCTGTTTATCGCTTAGGATGCTTGCTAACTTTACAATAAGGTTTTTGATTAGTGTGGGCATAAGTGATTGTCTGAGTCTTCCACGATTTGGCAAAGGACACCCTAGCCACCAAAAGAATAAAGAAGGCCAAAGTGTGGAAGTGTCTGGGGACTCCATCCGGGTGGTCACTAAAAAGTGCCGTATTGGCATTTTTAGCAATATTAGGGCCAGTTACAGAGTATATACTGTAAGATTAAAAATGTGGATCCTATAATATTGAACGCTTGGACAGGACCACCAGATGTGGTACATAGTGCCTTCCTGTTTGCAGCATCTAAAGCACAAGTGCAATGCCCCAGGGTAAGTTTTTGCTAATCTTGATGGAACTAAATACCAGCGGGACAACAATTTGTAGTTTGCCTCCACTAATGTGCTAAGGATCCCCCTATGCACCATGACCGACCACTGGGCCCAGTCTCCCTCCATCATTTTCACAACCATTTCCACCTCCCAAGCTTAAAAAAAAATACAATGACCACTGGCGCAAAGACAATGTATCCGTGAATAATAATAAGGCACGTTCAAAACGAGAAATAATATAGTCTATAAGCAATACAACAAAAATTTAAAAGTCCATGAGTCCATATAAAAATTAATAAATAATGGCAGCAGCTATCCACAGAAAAAGTGGGCTCTGTGGAATAAATCAAGAGAGGGAAAAACAGGAAGCACCACCTGAGTGTAGTATTAGTGTAAATTATTTAATAGCAAAATACAGAATGTATGGATTATTGAATCCATCTCCAACTCGTTCCCTGTGGCCAAATATTTTAAACGCCTGTGCCAACAGGAGATGTTTTGAATTTATTTATTGGGTACTCTCATTCCAGGAGAGTTAAACAAAGATATTGAGGTGCATACCCTTCTCTAACTCCCAAAATAGTGTTTGCCTATCGGTGGACATACATTACCTATGATAATAATATCACATAATTTATATTTAATTTACAGTATATCTTGTGAGTATTCTGTATTTTAATAAATCATTTACAATAATACTACACTCAGGTGGTGCTTCCAGTCTTTCCAACACCATCTCCCAAGCTGTCTGATAAGTACGTTTGTCAGCAGAATCTTATAACAGGGCATATAATTTGGAAATGCCCCCCCAATGTACCCAGGGCCACAAACATCTACAGTATTTGTTCTTGTGGACAAATCATCTGTCTGGTGCTTGAATCTGGGTTATTTGATGGAAAAAAAAACATCTCAGATGAAGGCATTTGCAAAGTATGGATAAAACAATCAAGGGGCTTAATTCACTAATGGTCAAGAAAGTGTGCAATCCTATATACAGTATCTCACAAAAAAAGAGTACACCCCTCACATTTTTGTAAATATTTTATTATATCTTTTCATGTGACAATCCTCTTCCACTCCTCCATGATGACATAACAAAGCTGGTGGATTTTAGAGACCTTACGCTCCTCCACCTTCCATTAAAGATGCCCCACAGATGCTCAATAGAGTTTAGGTCTGGAGACATGCTTGGCCAGTCCGTCACTTTTACCCTTAGCTTCTTTAGCAAGGCAGTGGTCGTCTTGGGGGTGTGTTTGGGGTCATTATGTTGGAATACTGCCCTGCGGGCCAGTCTCCGAAGGGAGGGGATCATGCTCTGCTTCAGTATGTCACAGTACATGTTGGCATTCATGGTTCCCTCAATGAACTGTAGCTCCCCAGTGCCGACAGTACTCATGCAGCCCCAGACCATGACACTCCCACCACCATGCTTGACTGTAGGCAAGACAAACTTGTCTTTGTACTCCTCACCTGGTTGCCGCCACACACTCTTGACACTATCTGAACCAAATAAGTTCATCTTGGTCTCATCAGAGCACAGGACATGGTTCCAGTAATCCATGTCCTTAGTCTGCTTGTCTTCAGCAAACTGTTTTCAGGCTTTCTTGTGCATCATCTTTAGAAGAGATTTCCTTCAACCTCTGCAGCAATCCTGGCAGCACTCATAAGTCTATTTCCTAAATACAACCCCTGTATATGACGCTGAGCACGTGCACTCTACTTTTTTGGTCGACCGCGGTGAGGCCTGTTCTTAGTGGAACCTGTCCTGATAAACCGCTGTATGGTCTTGGCCACTATGCTGCAGCTCAGTTTCAGGGTCTTGACAATCTTCTTATAGCCTAGGCCATCTTTATGTAGAGCAACAATTCTTTTTTTCAGATCCTCAGAGA
Source organism: Rana muscosa (assembly GCA_029206835.1). Taxonomy (NCBI): domain Eukaryota; kingdom Metazoa; phylum Chordata; class Amphibia; order Anura; family Ranidae; genus Rana; species Rana muscosa. The sequence goes on from CM055117.1 coordinate 747,618,295, forward strand.
GTTATTTGCCATGAGGTGCCATGTTGAACTTCCAGTGACCAGCATGAGAGAGTGAGAGCAATAACACCAAATTTAACACACCTGCTCCCCATTCACACCTGAGACCTTGTAGCACTAACACTGGGAATTGTGTAGCAGCAATCAGGAACACTGTTGCTCACTTACACTGGTCGATGGCTGCACTACCTGTGTGTGTGTGTTTGCAATCAGGAACACTGATTCTAGCTACAGTGGTCCGGTGACTCTGTGACTGATGTGGCAGTGATCAAAGACACTGTGACTGCGTACACTATTAGGGCTTCCTCACATGTGAGGTTGGGGGTGGTAAAATCTCATGGTTGAGCCCTGGTTTTACTGTCCCTTAACCACGGCCCCTTTAGCTACAGAGGCATGGTCGGAATTTACAACAACAAATGTTTGATGTGAGCTTGTTGTCGGAAAATCCGACCGTGTGTATGCTCCATCGGACATTTGCTGTCGGAATTTCCGACAACAAAAATTTGAGAGCTGGTTCTCAAATTTTCCGACCAAAAAAGTTGTTGTCGGAAATTCCGACTGTGTGTACACAATTCAACGCACAAAAATTCTACGCATGCTCGGAATCAATTTGACGCATGCTCGGAATCATTGAACTTAATTTTTCTCGGCTCGTCGTAGTGTTTTACGTCACCGCGCTCTTGACGTTTGCAATTTTTGACAACATTTGTGTGACCGTGTGTATGCAAGACAAGTTTGAGCGAACATCCATTGGAATTTTGTTTTCGCAATGTCCGATCGTGTGTACGTGCCATTGCTCTCACTCATGCTGTATTAATTAAGTGACAGTGTTGTCACTCTAGGCCAGTGATTCTCAACTCCAGTCCTCAAGGCACCCCAACAGGTCATATTTTCAGGATTTCCCTCTTATGAAAGGCTGAGGTAATTACAGTACTAAGGCAGTGAAACTCATCAAATAACCTGTACAAAATAATGGAAAGCCTGAAAACATGACCTGTTGGGGCGCCTCGAGGACTGGAGTTGAGAAACTGCTCTAGGCTTCTCCCTCCTGATTTGGACTACAGAATAATTCCCCCTTCCTCCTCTGTAGTGAAGTGTAGTGTTTTGTAATCTAAGTAAACTGGGCAGGACAAATAAATGATGGGTCTGATAAGTGAAGAACAAACAGAGAGCAGGAAATTATTAGCCCACTGGATTTCTACCAGGATCAACTTATATTGGCAAGCACAGCATTCAAAGAACAGCATAAACTATTCACTGTGCACTGCAGCCTGTGATCATCTCCTAGACCAGTGGTTCTCAACTCCTGTCCTCAGGACCCACTAACAGGCCAGATTTTAAGTATTACCTTGGTGAGATGCAGACTAGAATACTGCAATCACTGAGCAGCAAATTATATCACCTGTGATGCATTTCAGTTATCTTGCAAACCTGGCCTGTTGGTGGGCCCTGAGGACTGGAGTTGAGAACCACTGTCCTAGACGGATGCAAATGAGCTTGCCACAAACACTGTGGACTTTTTTTTTTGCAATAATGAAATTTTATATAATGCTGACATTCCAATTACTGTACGTGATAAAATCTATGACCACATTTTTTCTTTATACGATGCATTAAGGATTGTACTGTATTGTAGTTGCCCCTCACCACATCAAAAGATTTCACTCTTCACTTCATCAGTAACTCTGTCTGAGACAACCTGCTGTGAGCGGATGGATGGAGCTGACCCGAATGTTCCCTTTTCTTTCAAGGTAACTAAACATAAAGATGTACAAGTGATAGGGCTATAGAGTTCATCTCTGTGTATAATGTGCATGTTCTATAACATTCACTAAACTATAAAAAAATATAAAAAAATATCTATTACCTTTGACAGAAGTATGCAGATCTGTTTAAATACATCATTAACTGCTTGTGAGCTTACAGCAATCAGGGCCGTCTTTACCGCAGGGCATACTGGGGCAGTTGCCCAGGGCCCTGTCACTGTTTGGGGCCCAAGGCAGAGCTGCCATTAAGCCTGCGTGCTGCCCGCAAATCAGCGCTGAAAACCCCCACACACACAGTCTGTCACTGTCATCGCGATGGGCGCACAGTACAGCAGTGCAAGTGCTGCATTTTTTCAATAGAGGAGCTGGCCGCGGGTGGGCGGGGCCTTGAGCACCACTGACGTTCTGGCCCGCCCCTTGCTATGCGTCACTGCTACCTGCCTGGTGACATCACGACGAGGAGAGCGGAGCCCCAACATTCGGATTCCTCCTCCTCGCGCCTAAGCTCCGCTCCGACTCCGCCCCCGACTCTGGGTCTTCCCTGAAGGTGAAGGCTGTTCCTGCCGCTGGAAGAAAGGTAGGAGAAATGCTCCCTGCACTGCCCTTAGTAGCTCATGGTCACTCTGCTCTCTCCCATACACAGTCATGCTGTACAGTCCCCTCCATACTGCCCTCCACTACCCCCCCCCCCATTATACTGCCCTCCACTACCCCCCCATTATACTGCCCTCCACTAACACCCCTCCCATTATACTGCCCTCCACTAACACCCTTCCCATTATACTGCCCTCCACTAACACCCCACCCCATTATACTGCCCTCCACTACCCCCCCATTATACTGCCCTCCACTAACACCCTTCCCAATATACTGCCCTCCACTAACACCCCTCCCATTATACTGCCCTCCACTAACCCCCTTCCCATTATACTGCCCTCCACTAACCCCTTTCCCATTATACTGCCCTCCACTAACCCACTTCCCATTATACTGACCTCCACTAACACCCCTCCCATTATACTGCCCTCCACTAACCCCCTTCCCATTATACTGCCCTCCACTAACCCACTTCCCATTATACTGACCTCCACTAACACCCCTCCCATTATACTGCCCTCCACTAACACCCCTCCCATTATACTGCCCTCCACTAACACCCCTCCCATTATATTGCTTACATTTGAATGGGCTGCCATGCCTGCGTTTCCTGCAAAAAAAAAGTGCATGCATCATGTAATAGGCTGCGCACACAGTACACCTATGCCCATCAAGCAATGAAATACAGCACTGTCAGTCCATTCTGATTTTGCACCATGTGACTTATCTGCAGTTCCTGCACCAGCAAACTTGCTGCATTTTTTAGATGCTTAGGTCACGCTTTTAAAAACACAGTGCATTTGTGTGTGCAGGAACTGCAGGTAAGTTGCATGGTGCAAAAGCAGAATGGATTTCAAGGCAACTGCATTTTTAAAATGCTGCATGCACCTTTTTTCTACAGGAAACAGAGGCATGGCAGCCCATTCAAATGAATGGGCTGCTGTGCCTGCGCAAATGAGGGCCGCCAAAACACACACATGTGAACCAGCCAGGCCCAAAATAAGCTGGAGGGGGGGGGGTGGAAAAGCCCAAACCATATATTCATTTGCACCACTACTCAAAATCTTATACAGGGTGTGCAGTAAGGAAGGGATGAATACTGATTCCCATAGACACACTCATAAACCTTGTGGACAGCCTTCCCAGAAGATTTGAAGCTGTTATAGCTGCAAAGGGTGGGCCAACTCAATATTGATAAGAAAGGGGAAAGAAAGTGGGACTTTAAATGAATCATGCAGCCAAAGAGAAAACACGTCAGAGTGTGTCTGGTGGGTAGTACATAATAGATAAGAACCATATATGTTGCATAATAGCACAGTACATACTGTAGCTAGTATAAAAAATATTGATTTTATTGCACATATATTGATATCTCCATGCCTGCATCCAGATCCACTGTGGTTCTGCAGGTATGATCAGATGTATATATATGTATATATATATATATATATATATATATATATACATACATACACACACTTACATGGTTACCATCTTTGCTTGATGGACATACTATAACTACCCATATATGATTCTATATATTTTTTAATATTGTACATTATTCTTTTATATAGACTCCTGTTCCCCTTCTTTACTCCTGATGAGTGGCGGTAGCCACGAAACGCATAGAGCTATCAGATGCCCTTCCTATCCAGATTACCATTTCTACCTACACTAGGCATACCGGAGTATACCAATGAACCACTAGTCTACAAATATTAAATGTTATTTGGAAATACATGCCTATGAGTCTGGTTCCAATGTTGTCTACAATATGAACTCACATGTTACCATGCTATGCTACTATTATGTTATCAACTTGCTTGAAACTTATTATATTATATTTTATTACTAGCTATGCATTGGGCTACTATGTAACATACTGTGGTTCATATCAACTTTGTATTACCTACCAGACACATTCCGTTATTATTTTCCTTCTAAGCCCATTTTTGTTCTTCCCTAATGTCAGGCTAGGAGCAGATAACAGGTAACAGTGCAGGTGTGCTGATTATGCAAAGAGTTCAAGAACAAGAGCACATACCATGAGCAGGTACGAAGATGGAACTTCTTCTTAAGTCGGTCAGCATGAAGATCACGAGCTGGGACCCAGGATCGATCCTCTGGGCCGAAACCTTTCCAATGAACGAGATATTGTAAGGAATTGCGTACTCGTCTGGAATCAAGAATAAATGCCACTTCATATTCCTGACTATCCAACACATCCACAGGTTCTGGTTCATTTACTTGGAGGCTGGAATGAACAGGTTTCAACAATGAAACATGAAAGACATTTGGAATGCGCATGGATGGGGGAGGTTTAAATCTATAGGACACAGGATTACCAATCTCTGAAATTTCACAGGGCCTGATGAATTTTGGGCCAAGTTTTTTAGATGGAACATGCAGGGACAGATTCCTAGCTGATAGCCACACTTTGTCACCAACTTTATAGCCTGGTTCCTTTGAGCGCCTCTTGTCAGCCATTTTCTTAAAAGCCTGCACAGAGCGAGAAATAGCACGATTAACATTGGACCAGATTTTGGAGAAATTTTCAATCGTGGTGTTGGCATCTGGAACATCAGAGGGTGGAAGGTCAAAGGAGCACACACGAGAATGCAACCCGTAAACACAGAAGAAAGGAGAGGTCCTTGTAGATGAGCTGGCACAATTATTAAAGGCAAACTCTGCTTATGGAAGGATGTTGACCCACTCCACCTCATCATTGGCCATCAGACAACGTACCATCTTCTCTAGAGTCTGATTAGTCCTTTCTGTTTGGCCATTTGTCTCAGGATGATATGCTGAAGAATACGATAACTTAATCCCCAACTGAGAGCAAAGGGCCTTCCAAAAACTGTCCTATAAACTGAGAGCCACGGTCTGAGACAATGTTAATTGGTGCCCCATGGAGCCTGAAAACATGTTTAATGAATAAAGATGCCAGTTCTGTAGCAGATGGCAGTTTCGGAAGCGGAACAAAGTGGGCCATCTTACTGAACCTGTCTACCACCACCCAGATCGTGGAACATCCCTGGGATGGAGGCAAGTCAGTGATAAAGTCCATAGATAAATGGGTCCAAGGACAGGTAGGCATTGGTAGAGGACGTAGGAGACCGGGGGGCTTAGAGGTTCTGCACTTGCTTCTGACACAAACTTCACAGGCCTGGACAAAGGCTAACACATCCTGCCTAATCGATGGCCACCAGAGGTTGCGAGAGATAATCCTCCAAAACTTCATCCTTCACCATGGGTGCTTCTGCTGACTTAACCTCCATTTTTTGGGGCACTATTTTCCCTCTTCATTCATTAATGGTTTATCAGATAACAATCCCCCTGATATGAAATAAGTTAGTTTGTCATAAACAGAAATAATTAGAATGTGTTTTTATCTGCACTACTTTCCTTCCTGACAACCCCCATATTTCTTGCTACTCTCATGCCTTTTCAATTTACACCTCTATGTTTTTGCTTTTGTTTGCTCCTCAGAAAATTATTATTATTTTTTGTGTTGCATTTTTTATTTTGGTTATCTCATTTTAAACGCACGTAAGAAAACATTATTTCTAGGTTGTGTATTTATTTTTGCATACCATTGTTGTTGATGAGAAATCAACTCGTCCAAGGCCACCCTGTCTTGTAACTGTGCCTTTTTTGTGTACTCTAGGGATGTATTGTGTGCATACTCTTTCTGTTGCTATTGCTAGAAAAATAAATGTGATTTAGCTTTAGACACAAGCAAGAGTGTTCCTTCTGACAGTATTAAATAGCTGTTGGTAAACCAATATTCTGGTGTCCAGCACATGTCTGAAAACAAGTACATGATTGAAACCTAATATCTGTTTCATGTATCGGTACAAATTGATTCTCCTTGATGTATCCGTTGTGCCTTTTTTCTTGGATGTTTTCTGATGTTCCGTCTATTAATCAGTCCAGTTATTTCTGTTGGTATTGCTCTATAGTTCCATCCTCAGTGTACTGATGTTTTTTTTTTCTTTCAAGATCAGAAGTCTTGGGTGATAATATCTGACATAACAAGCATAACTGCATGATCATAAAACTGAAAAAAAAAAACTTAAGTGTCTTATTTCTCCATGTATTATTTAATGAATTTTCCAAACGATAATAATCTCCAATGCAGACGGTAGAAAAAGAAATACAAACATCTGATTTTTAACATCTGGTTTTATGTGTACAAATTGCAATATTTTACACTATGCTGTAGTAATAATGAACGATAAAAGACACCACAACCTATCCCCATTTTCATTCTAGAATAATTACAAAACAGGCTTGCTGCAAGTAAAATGAAAAATTTAATATCCACAATAAAATATGTAATTATGATTAATTCTGGTGCCTGTGCAGTTCTAGGCTGTGATTACAGATATCTAACACAGGACAGCAGCACCTCTCACTATGTGACTTTTACAAAGTTACAATGTTGCAGTCTTATCATTGGCTAATGGCCCGTACACACGATCCGAATATCGTACGAAAAATGTCGTCCGAGGAGGAATCGTACGATAATCGGATCGTTAGTACAGAGCTTTCGAGAGTCGATCATGACAGTTCATCTGATATTATTCTATCAGACATGCATGAAAATTTTCCTCGTACGATACCAGATCGTACGATTTTCTTTAGTCAGTACAGTTGTTGTCCGAAAATACAATACAAATACATTACAACACATGACATCACTTCCGTTCTTTCTTTCTGTCGTACGAGAATTTTCGTGACTTTAATAACCTATTTAATTTCTACTTGCGACTATTAAGCGAAAAAAGTCATACGATCTGTCGTACGATATTCGAATCGTGTGTACAGGGCATAAGAGAAAAGTAAGGAAACACTTTCTCCTTTTTACAGCAGAATGATGACATGACCCCAGCCTAGGCAAAGCCTCGACATTAACTATGAGAGATACAGTTTGTTTTTCTTAATTATACTTTTACTGTACATTTCAGGATTTTATGCATGTAAACTTGTAGAATTCTCACTACCTTGCTTCCTCTTGGCGCCAGAGATTTATTTGTATTGTATATTCACATGCTTTTACACAGGACACATGGACTGACCAGCCTATTTTCCTGCCATTGCAACTGATTTACAGAGTTTTTCAAAAGGATACAAGCAATATGTGAAAAGTCTGATGCCGCGTACACACGACCATTTTTAATGACGAGAAAAATGCAATTTTTTAAAATGGTCATTAAAAATGATCGTGTGTGGGCTTCAGAGCATTTTTCACGACGTGAAAAATGGGCATGAAAAAATTGGAACATGCTCTAATTTTTCTCGTAGTTTTTCACCTCGTCGTTTTTCTCGTCATGAAAAACGGGCATGTGTAGGCTTTAACGACGTGAAAAAAAATGCGCATGCTCAGAATCAAGTATGAGACAGGAGCGCTCATTCTGGTAAAACTAGCGTTCGCAATGGAGATAGCACATTCGTCACGCTGTAACGGACTGAAAAGCACGAGGCTGAAAAGCGCGAATCGGCTCTCAACAAACTTTACTAACATGAAGGGTGGCGCCATCCGAATGGAACTTCCCCTTTATAGTGCCGACGTACGTGTTGTACGTCACCGCGCTTTACTCAAGCATTTTTTTCAACGATAGTGTGTAGGCAAGGCAGGCTTGAGAAGAATCACGTCGAGAAAAATGTCGTTTTTTTCAATGACATTAAAAACGGTCGTGTGTACTTATAATTAATTATAATACTATATATAATATTAATATATAATATTAATTATATACTTACACTTTGTCTACTGTGCTGTATGATATATACTCCACACTGACATTCTCTGTATGCTATGCTCTGCATTATATACCTATACATTCTGCTGTATATTTGGCATTGGGAATGAAGCATATTATTCAGAAATAGGGGTGCTTAACTGGGTCTCCCTTTTTTTTTTGCTTTGTTTTTTTTTTTTTCAAACCTTTAAAACACCTGAATTGAAGCCTGACATGTTTCATCCTATGTGGATATCATCAGAGGATCTGGCCGATGCAAGCACGCTGAGAGCCGCAAATTTTTTTATATGCCTTGATGTTACCTGCTATTTGTAAGTAGACTACAATAAATGCTTATGTTTTTTACCTTACGGGCTTCACTATGCTGCCTCATTTTTCTCTCATTGGGTAAAACTTCTGGCTGAGATTTGCATAGCTCCACATCTATACTCTGGAAATTGCCTTGACATTAGTGATGTTGGTCTTCCCTATGATCGAACCATCTGATTTGGAGTGTCCTTCCCTCAACGTCTGACCCTCTGCATCATTTGATTACATTGCTTGTTATTTTCCACTTTCTGGTAAGCAGATTGTGAGCACGTTGGTGTGGTGTGCCTTTATTTTCTGTTTTTGCATATAAATATTTGTGTTGATCGTGGAAAACTTTCTTGCTTGCCAGATTCTGCCTGCTGAAGAAGCAGGTGTACCTGTGCATCTTTTCCTTCCAGGCCTGCTATCAGGGAAGGGAATGATGTGCTAGAGATAAACCTAACCTGGGGCCTGAAGCTTCCTGCTGTCCTGCTGGAGGGCATATTCAGCAGAGGAAATGCAGGAAGGTGATATATTGGAGCACTAGGGGTTAAACCCCATCTGCCAAAGAGTGTCAGGAAGAGCTGGGAAGAAGTTGCGGACATCGCAGGAAGTTCTATTGACTTATAAAACAGAGTTTCTGTGCTGCATTGAAGCTGCTATACAGTCTGGAGCATACAGAGTGCTGGTTCAGCTTAAAGGTGTCTTGAATGTTAGTAGCAATACTCATATTTTTGGTCTTTTTTCAGTATACTGTAGACTAACATCTCTCTCTCCCTAGGTTTATTGGCTATAATAAACTATGTTAAATCTTATTATAGCGAGAGCTGCCTGATTTTGTCACCCGAGTATTGCACTCTGATGTGACATGCTAGCCCACCAAGCTATCTGGGGGTTCTCCGCCACTGCCTAGTTGTAAGAGGCTGCTAAAATAGTTATCTGCCCCTGTAGCTGATTTTTTGGAAATGGGTTAGTAGTTTTCACCTAGAAAACCCAATAACTTGTATAGCATTTAAACTGGAAAAGCAGCAAAAGGTTTAAAAAGGTAAAATTAGATACACTGATAGTTATTTGTGAAAATATTTATTACGTATAATAAGGCTTTATTAGGGAACAATTTATGTATATGATATCTTCACATTAAATGGATCACGAAAAACTGAAAAAAACACTCACCGGTAATCCAACCCTTCATTATTCTTTTCAAAACTGAAAAAACAAGTTTTGGATGAACTGAAAAATATTTGTTCGATAGGATATACAGTGTGCCCTTTTTGCAATCCAAAATATTAAGTTATACGTGTTTTGGAATCTAAGTGAATTTTTAAATAAGCTTTTTGGCGCCGCTTTTCGGCCACTAGCGGGGTGCTTTTAACCCCAAAGAAGGGGTTAAAAATGCCAGTGTTGTGGAGCTTCTGAAACGCTTTTCAGACGCTTTGGAAGTGCTGCCCATTCATTTCAATGAGCAGGGGGCGTTCAATGAGCAAGGGCACTCCCAAACCGCCCCAAAGATGCTGCTTTCAGGACTTTTTCTAATGTCCCGCAAGCGCACCACCCCAGTGTGAAAAAACACACTGAAATTAATGGGAGGCGGATTTCAAGCATTATTTAGAGGCTATTTCTAGCGCTAAAATGTCTGAAAACCGCCTCAGTGTGAAAGGGGTCTACTGCTGTATAATTCTGCAATGTTTTCTGTATATTGGTAAACATTTAGCTACTCATTTAAAACCTAAAATTACACATTTTTCTTCAAAAAAATCTGGATGTTGCAGATAAAAAATGGTAAAATACAAACGAGCATGTCATTAGCCATGCTTAGGAGGTCAAATAAGATGTCAGCTCTTTTTGCATTAAGATATTGTGTGTAAAGTCTGTATTGTATTAGGGCATAGGTTAAACTATTCTATGAACTATTTTTTAGTAAAATGCATCTGGGAATAATGAATTCCACTACACTGCATGCATAGGCTAATGGAAAAGCTCAGTGGCCAGGTTTATTCTATTGTCTGCTATAGTTATCAATAAATGCTCAGTAAATCAAATGGATATAATTTATTTCATACAAAGTACCTTGATTCACTGAATATTTTTATTCATCCAGCTTTCTTCACCAAGATATAATGGAATATCAGCCATATACTTCAAGAGCAATGCTTTGCCACTGATTGATTCTTGTTGTATATATGATAATAAAGTTTCATCAAGTGACCTCTTATGCTTGGGAGTACTCTTGTTTTATCAAATATAATACAATTTTAATACAGTATGGTACTTTAATTGAAGCATAGAAATGCAATAAAAAAATCTTTATTCCACTTACCTCAGCAAAGAAATGAACCCATACATCTTAACCTACTTACAGGTGAAAAAAAAAAGAAGCCCTATGGAAGGTCAGGGCAAAGCCTCGTACACACGATCGGATTATCCAACAGGAATTGTGTGATGACAGGCTGTTGTCAGAAAATCCGACCGTATGCTCCATCGGACAATTGTTGTCAGATTTTCCACGGACAAATGTTGGATAGCAGGCTTTAAAATTGTCCGCCAACAATTGTTTTTCCGATCGTGTGTAACAAGTCCGTCGGACAAAACTTCAAAGTATAAACACGCATGCTCGGAAGCAAGGACGAGCCAGGAGCGTTCAGTCTTGTAAAACTAGCGTTCATAATGGAGATATCACATTCGTGACGTGGCAAATTATGAAATCACGAAATGCAGCGCAGATTCTCTTCTTCTTTATAATGGGATAATAATGAAGCTACTTTGCTGGTGATACTGACGGAGTTCTGACAAACGTATTTAAAAAGGCTTTTTTTTATACTGATATCAAGAATATACAACCCCATTATCCCCTAGTTTTTAAGAACAAAGACCGAACTATGTTGGTGTCCCTTGTTAATTTTACATTGTATTTTTGTAATGTAACTGCCTACTCCCAAACTGTCATTTGAAGTAAAACACATAACCAAGTATTTTTCAAATTAATATTTTTTTTTATTGAATAGGGAGCACAAGAAGGTCATATAAAAATCAAGAGGAAGGCAGCGATAGAGAAACTTTTGGAATTGGTGAAGCCTCTGTACCCCAGGGCAGACATCAATTATGTGAAGGCCAAAATTGGGAACCTGAGAAGTGCATTTAAAAGGGAGCACAATATGGTCCTGGACTCTGAGAAATTGGGAGCAGCAGCAGATGACATATATGTCCCTAGGCTGTGGTCTTACCACAGCCTGCATTTTTTGACAGTTCATTCTTCACAAAAAAAAAAGAAAACAAATTAGACATGTTATCTGCCATCAAAATGAAACAAAACGTGCACTTGATGCACACAAAGGGAACTAAAGTATAACAAATAAAATCATAATCCCAAAAATAAACAAAAATAAAAATAAAATTGGTAGGGTTGAAAATCCCCAGCCCAGCAAGCTTTTTGGGGGTCTTGGGGCTGTATTTTCCACTGTCCACCATGCTGCTGTGGTGGGTAGGGTTGCTGGGGTGGGTAGTAGGCTTGTGCAATTTGTTTCGTAACGAATCGAAATTCGTCCGAATTTAGCAACTTTCGGACATTCGGAAGCATTCGAATTTCCGAACAGAGCAATTACGAATAAAACCGAATCCGAAATAAATTATACCGCAAAAAAGCGAATGCCCGAAGGTCTTCGGCATAATTCGTTATGAAAAAAGTTACGAATGTACGAATCCATTCAAAGCATAATAACACTCACTCTGCTCTCTGCTTCTCCCTCACCATGCTGAACTCCCTCTCAAAATGGTGTACAGGGGGCGGAGGCTATAGCCGCATGAAAAAACGAAAGTAAAATACGAGATTTCGAATCCATTCGAAGCACAATAACACTCACTCTGCTCTGCTCTCTGCTTCTCCCTCACCGTGCTGAACCCTCTCAAAATGGTGTACAGGGGCGGAGCCTATAGCCGCATGTAAAAAACGAAAGTAAAATACGAGATTTCGAATCGTTACAAATAACCGCTATGTATTTAGAAAAGTACAAATCCATTCGAAGCACATTAGGCATAATAGGCAGCGTCGTTGTGAGAGAGACACGGAAAATTACGAATCAACGAACCCAAAAAAAGTTACGAAAGTAGGAGTTGTGTCCAGAATCAACGAAAAACAACGTACTCTACCGAAAGTACGAATTATAAAGCAACAAAAAATTCAACGAAAAATGTCGCTTGCAAAAATACGAATGAGTCCGAACACGAAAAATCCCGTCTAGCAAAATTACGAATGATTACGAATCAACAGGACCGGAAAGAAACAAACCGAAACGGAACAAATTTTTCCGTTGTGCACAAGTCTAGTGGGTAGGGTTGCTGTGGAGGTGGTGGAGGTGTGTGATTCAAAACACAGAGATGTGTTTTGGGGAAAATTTGTCCACTCCTCCCCTTGTTGAGGAGCTGGAGGATTAGCTCCTCACACATGCTTCTTCGCTTATCCTCCATCTCTCTGAGCTTATTGGCTGTCATACAGCCAAATGCCTCAGCTGCATCTGGGGACATGCTGATGGCATTTGTTGCATGGCTCAGGAAGGCAGCCATGGCCTTGTCCAGGTTCTTGGTCTTTCTGGCCCTTTTTGTAGGAGGGCATAGAGGAGGAATCTGCGATTCCGTCTAGCTGATGGGCCCGGGCTCCTCTTAACTCCACTTTCCTGTGTATGAAAATGGGACATCGTTTTAGATTTTTGGGCATCAATCACACAATTTTGAGCTCATAACTGTTGCAAATTGAACGTGGAGAAATAGAAAAGACTATCATTCTGACCCCAGCATTTTTCATTCTTGTCCCAATCATTTTTTGCCACTACTGTCTATTGATATGGAAACCACTGTGTTAAGGAAGAGATGTAGTATCAATAACATCTAGTTAACATCATTCTATTTTTGGATACAAATCTGTTCAACAATGCTATACCTGAGTCACATCTTCTTCCTGTGTAGAAGGACCAGAGTGGATCTCAGGAGCTGTGGCCTCAGCCGATGTGGAAGGATGCGCTGAGAGGGATCGACGTGGTTCGCATTGGTCTGCCAAAAACGCAGGCTGTGGTAGTACCACAGCCTGGGTACATAGATCTCATCAGCTGCTGCTCCCGATCTCTGGGATTCCAGGACCTTCTTGCGCTCCCTATTATATGTACTCTGAGGGGGCTACCAATTTTGGCCTTTACATTATTGATGTCTGCCTTGGGGTACAGAGGCTTTACCAATTCCAAAAGCTTCTGCAAAGCAGCCCTCTTCCTGTTTTTTTTATAGTAATCCCTACTCTTCACTTCCCATAGACACGTCAGCTCCCGGTATTGCTCGATAAATTCACTAAAAAATTCTGGCGCACTGAATTTGTCCACCATTGTGAATTATCAGATGCCTGCAAGGCAGAACACAAGACAAACCATAATGTCAAGCTTAACTCATAATCTGGTCACAATATAGGCCTCAATCTAACAGTATAGGCAACTAACCACCGATGCCCCAATTTACAATTGGACCTTCGTTTGATGTCTCCTTTTGGCGATGGCGATCGTTCGTCCTCAACTCACAGATCGTTCCTACGGCTGTTACATCGACAGCTCGTTATGGCTTTATATACCCTGCGCATGTGTAAAACTGAGCTCTTGATGCGTCATGACGCTGGGGCGTGACCAGAATTACTATTCTGCATGCGACACACACGGCGGAACATTCGGGAAGGACAACATGGCGAATCACCGAATTCTATGCGGCCCCGCAGTGGTGGATCTTATAGGAGGCACAAAGCCACACCTATGAGCAAGGGTGAGATGGTGGAGATGGTGCGCATACTTGAGAAGCATGACTACGATTGCAAGCTGCGCAACTACGAAGGGCCCAACAGTCGAAAATACTTAATTTAGAAGAAGGTCATCGCCGTTTTGGAGGGCGAGTTTTCGGTGCACCGAACAAAGGATCAAATCCAAAAGCGATGGTCAGATTTAAAGCACAGCGAGCAAGAGCAGATGGAGTCAATTGATCACATAATTAAAGAAAGTAAGCAATATTTGTATCTAACCAATACTGTATGTATATGTGTATATTAGCTGTCTGTATATGTGCTTTATCCAAGTAGGTCTTGAAAAATAAAGATAATGTTTTCTCTAATCTTTGTCTGAATATATGAACATTCTTTTATTTTTATTTTTTTGGGCCCCTTTTTTTTTTGGTTGAAAAGTATTTTTTTAGTCTTCTTTCAACAGGAAATCACAAAAAAATGAGGCTACAGACAAGCCACCAGAGGGGATAAAGGGAGGCTACCCTCGCTTTGGCCCCAACAGGGGAGACAACAAGGCCATCTTCCCCCAAAATCGTAAGTAACAACTTCAAACACACTCATTTAGCCACCGACAGGGGTGATTCTAGGTGGGCCAAAGGCCATGGGCTTAGGGCAGAACTTAAGGGATAAAGAACACTTTCTGTTTGCTGCCTGGCTCATCGGTGGCCATTAATGCAGCCTTGCCTGGGTAGACATGGGTAGAGGAAAGGCCCCAGGGATCACAGTCACACAGAGTCACGCCTGCTAGAATGATCCTCATATATCCCCTATCCCATAGGAGACACAAGGGGGGGGGCAACTGCATGAGTTTTTCAATGTTGGCACTTATCCATTTTTTAGCATCTTTAAATTGACATCTTTTCGATGCATTTTTCAATGATACAAAAGCCACAGAGCAGCATGGTGGAGTCCACTAGGCAGGAGCAAACATTGCCCCAAGTGCAAGGTTGGTCAACTAATGCAGCAAAATGGATGCTAGAAACAGATGTGACTTGGGGTGGCTTAATGAATGGTGTATTGTTTATTTTTAGAGGAACGTGAGTGTGATCAGCTCCCGTATTTTGAGAAGTGGGATATGACAGCTGGACCCAGCACAGACATACCACTTGTTGATGTCACATCCCCTGATGCAAGTCAAACAGAGGGCCAAAGAGACCCACAAGTGGAAGAAACTACTCGTGAGCCTCTTGTTTGCGCAAGTAAGTATTCTTTGAATCTGGCTTCAAATGTGTATACATGTCAAATGTTTAGATGTCCGAACCAAATACCGACTTCACACATTAGCAAAGTATGTATTGCCTTAACATTAGCATGGAGAAGGAAGAGGTAAAAGGAGCTGTCAGTGTTGCTAGGTACCCGAGTTTTGTAGTCGTAGACACCAGGGCCAAGATTACAGAATAGTTGCAGTGTGTACATTCCTAGTAGTGTAGGTGTCTGAAGGGCAAGCAGGTTGCATGCAACAATATACTGGCTAGGTAAGTATTTGCCCAATTTGACTAGTAACTTGACCATAATTCACTATGTAAAGCCTCAGCCACTTGACCATCGTTCCCATGATGGGTGTTACTTCCTCTTTGTTTCCCTGCAAAGGTAAAGCATAATGAGCTACTATGCATCGTATAGTAGCCGTTATGTGACACTTACCTGCAGTAGAAGCCCGCGATGTCCCCGTCTTCCTCGCTAGTAGCGAGCGTCCATTCTTCACCCCTCTTCCTTCGGGGGCCAAGAACTCCGGCTCTGTGACTGGCCGAAGTCGCGTGGGAGCCGCCTTTAACGGCACGACCCGAGATAGAAACGGCACAGCGTGCCGTTTCTTACTCCGGCGCATGCGCAGAAGGAATCATTGTACGCCGATTTTAAAATATCTCCTAGACCGTGCAGGTTTGGGAGATATTTCAAGAACCTACAGGTAAGCCTTAATTTAGACTTACCTGTAGGTTAAAGTGGTTGTAAAGGGTTTACAACCACTTTAATACTTTTTTCTCTTCTTACAAGGACACGAACTTCCAAGATTCACAATTGGCCGTATCAGTGCAGATATGATGCAGGCTTTGAATGAGCTTGAGCAAATAAAGGAGGCAGCCACTGGTTTACAGAGAAGAATACGGGGTCGACATGCTAGCCAAATGTTAAGATCATCTGGCCTTAAGGTTTTCTTCCACTTGTTGGCTCCTGTTTGCACTTTTCCTATTTCACATGTTTTTATTACTTTGAAGCCCTGGTTCACATTGATGCTACTTTGAAATTGCGCTACTTTACTTGAACTACCGCGATTTCAAAGTAGCAAGATCAGCGCAATTTCAAGTGCTACATGATAGACATTTGTGTGGCTTCATGCCCAGATGTCTATTGAAGTGGCACCGCTAACTCTGTGTCGCACCGATTCTAACAGTGCCATTGCCTCCAATAGGCTGCGAATTGTCATGCGATTTGCGATTTGTTTCTCCACTCCACTTCTCTAGGTGCACCACCAGGTCTTGTTTTCTTTTTTTTCCGCAGTATAAAAACGACTGTGTGAATTACTAACCTAGAAAATTACTTCATCACCTGTGCCAAAAGCAAAAAATAGAGAAAACAGGACCTGGGAATGCATCTGGAGAAGGAGAGTTGGGAAACACTGCCCTAAATAATGTTATTTGGAATCTTTATGTGTTTTTTAGAATCGCAAAGCCAAAAATTGAAGATGCACACAAATTGGGACCAAAAATGTGTATTTCCCTCATGATCCCATGCCTAAAATGTGTGTCTTTCCCTACATCGAGTTTGCTAAAGCCTCAAAACACACAGTGGGGGTTATTTACGAAAGGCCAATTCTCTTTGCACTACAAGTGCACAACAAGTGCACTTGCAGTGCACTTGTAGTGCAAAGTGGATTGGCCTTTCGTAAATAACCCCCACTGTTTAGTAAAAAAACATTTTACTCCAAGCACATTCACATGTGCGTTTTAAGGTTTTAGAACAAACCAACATCTTTCTTTGTGTATAACATGTATGTTTGCCACTATTTTGCCTTTTTTGGGGCTAAACAGGCATGTTTGAAACCAGAAGATACACATCCCCAACTCAGGAACTTACAAAGTTCGACTTTGGTAAAGTGAAGGCCATATGAGACATTAGTATCCCAAGACTGTGTAGATGTTGCCTTCCTCAGATGGGGTGATCTCGCCCCTCTAAAAGCCAAAATTTGAAGAGGCATAACTGTAAAATGTCCTTTATGATCACTTGCCTAAAATGTGTGTAGGTACAAACATGTTAGTTTCTAAAGCCCCAAAACACAGTGTGTGGCTTCTTATTTCAATGCTCAATACCAGTGTATTTGTATTTGTTGGTGTAGTTACAGTGACAATGTGCTCTAAAATGTGGCAAACTCAGGCAATTTTATGGCCTCAAAGAAATTAAAGGAGTTGAAAAGGCCTAATTTTTTTTAAATTAATGCAAGAGATACATTAAGAACAAAAATATTGGGGGTTATTTACGAAAGGCAAATCCACTTTGCACTACAATGCAAACTACAAGTGCAAAGTGCACTTGAAATTGCACTGAAAGTGCACTTGGAAGGGCAGTCACTGTAAATCTGAGGGGTAGATCTGAAATGAGGGGAAGCTCTGCTGATTTTATCATCCAATCATGTGCAAGCTAAAATGCTGTTTTTATTGTCCTTGCATGTCCCCCTCAGATTTACAGTGACTGCACTTCCAAGTGCACTTTCAGTGCAATTTCAAGTGCACTTTGCACTTGCAGTGCAAAGTGGATTTGCCTTTAGTAAATAACCCCCTATGTGTGTGTGTAGCAGAGCCACAGCACAACATAATATTCTGAAGTTCTGCTATTTTTAAAGGGACCCTGTCTTTTCCCCTTTTTTCCTTTTAGTTTTGGATTTTTTCATCCATACACCATTCAGGAAACTGAACGGACTTGGTCTTCTCTTTTGCACAATCTTCCAACTAGTGGCTGATTGACTTCGATTTTAATTGTGTTATAATGTGTTATAATTTTGTACGCTGGTGGTTTACATATTGTAAAAATGTGTGTTTTGGTCATTTTTTGTTTTGTTTTAGGTCATATTATGTTCAATTTTGTGATTGTGGATCACGTCTAGCCCTCATGAATACACACATACTGCTCACACAAGTTAATTTACACTCAGTATTCATGGGTTATACGTGTCCTCTATTTGTGGCATCTCATGTGTTAACTTGATGATAGACAGGCATGTGTATTTTTGCTTCACACATTTATGGGGTTGATTTCTCTCATTCAATATGTGTCTGGATTCCGCAACAAGGTTTCGGATTTCCATGACACATTTGTCTAAATTTATGCCACACATGTAGCGATATCGTGCATTAGTCAGATGCACTATTCGCACACAAGTGGTTATAGTTGGACTGGTTACTGAGATAATCTTTTCATTTTCAACATTACACCCCATTCATGCTACACATATACACATGCCCCTCTTTGAAATTTGAAATGTGAAATTTTAAATTTATATGTATGTTTCTATACATCCATTTCTTTTTCATTTTTTCATTGTTTCATTCATATCATATAGTTTCTGGCTCGGGATATATATAAACATCAATATTATCCTATACCTAATCATTGATTTCATATTCAATATGACCTACACTTAGAATAATCTACTGACAAGTGACAGCCAATGGCACAAGTTTAATCGTTTCCCGTGCATACATGCACATTGATGTGCATGTTGCATATGCTCAATACCGGCTCGGTGCGCTGTACATGGGACACACATTCATGCATGGTAAAAACCACAACACAATACAAGTCCAATTAATCAATTCAAATGGAAGTCCTTTATTCACAGTTAATACATACACAATAGTAATAATAATGATATAATAGACAAACAGTCTATTACTTATAACAAATAACATAAAAATAGGAATGTGTTTAGACTATCAAGATCAAGAACAACACACTGACAGATTGATTGCACTGACACGTCCATACAAACATAAAGTAACAAATAATATATATATTAAACGCTATTACATAAGAATGCTGCAGTTTACATGCGTAGCATCGTATGGTTTAGAACGCACCTTACCAAACTAATTTACTTACATCGCTGTCATGTCCATTGCGTTTACCATCTTTAATAAATTTAATATATCACAAAACATATATTCACATATTTCTTGTTTTCACGTTTTTGTTGCTTTCCAATGGGACTAAAATTACCTATATAATTTTCATGTCCTGGTGGTTTCACGTCCAGCAGTCACCTGTCCTTTCTTTTCGTTGTTCCCATATATAATTTTCCCATATATAATTGATCTTGGCCACACACATCACAGACCATTTTGACTTTATTCTATCTTTCTATCTTACTAATTTCATTCCTATTTTAGTGTTTATTTTATTATATCCTGATATGATTATATCACATTTTATTATTATTTACACACACATACATATCCCTCACACATACTTTTTTTCTTCTTTGATTCTTTGAGAATGATTCTCTCCTCTCTTATCACAGTGATCGGATGATCACACTGTTTCACTAGTTTCACTAGAATCACTCACTCACAAGTAGATCATTGAATAATTGTTTTCACATGGTGCTGGATCACATGATCCCTTTTCTTTTAGGGTATATTTTGGTTTAATTTTTGTGCATTAGGTAGCTATGAATAAGCACTAGCATAGTGTGAAACATGTTAGCTGAATTTTTTTGACCTGTGTGCCGTGATGTATAGCATGTATTTTGGATTCCTTATTTTAAAATAAAGGCTTTTATTTTTTGGAGTGCTGCAGTCCAGAAGACTTGTTCATTCCTGTTTGGTGTCAATAGCATTTATTGCACCCTCGGCTTCTGGGAGGAGATTATTTGAAGGATTCCCACACCTGAGCGCTCCCTTTCTCCTGTCTAGCACAACATAGTAGTTAGCTGAAAAAGAGATTGTCACCTCATGTAGCAAATAAGGTACGTTTGCACTATTGTAGAAAATGTGACAAATTAAGGCCATTTGCGAACCTAGGAGACAGATAAGAAACACAGACAACAGTAGTATAAATGAAATAGGAGTTTAGGATCAAACAAAAGATTTATTTAGTATCAGCTACAGTTTGCTGCCATGCCACCGCCCCTCTACCCACAAAATAGTCCATGTATTGTTGCCAGACAACTTGGGCATTTTGGGAAGGCAACCCAGCACGGCCACTTTCAAGAGCCGTCATCAGAGCCTTTTCAGCTGGGCCTGACACTGCAGAGTCCACATCACTTGGCCCTGAGGCAAGGTAGCTGCTAGCATTCCTCTGTGAAAAATTGTGGAGGATGCAGCAGCACAATACCACATGATTGATTTTATATATTCGGCCAGGTTGATCAAGGTTAAAAAGAGACTAAAGCGACTGGATAGGATGAGAAAGGCGTTTTTAACAACCCTTCTGGCACGAGAGAGCCTATAATTAAATATTCTCTGCTCTGGGGTGAGGTTCCTCATAGGAAAGGGCATCATAAGATGTTCCCCCAGAGCAAAGGCCTCATCTGCCACAAATACAAAATTGAGGCCCTCAACATTGTCATCAGCAGGTGGCAAATTTAAGGTGCCATTCTGGAAAACTTGGTTTACATATTCACTCCTCCGTCAGAGTTGCGGCCATTCTTCTCAACATCCAGGTACAGGAACTCGTAGCTGGCAGTCACAACAGCTAGCATTTCTTTGCTGCAAAAGCCCTTACAATTAAAATAATAGGACCCCGAGTTGGGTGGTAGGTCAATCCTGACATCCTTGCCATCAATAGCACCACCACAGTTGGGAAAATCCCACTGCTCCTCGAACTGGGCTGCAACATCCTGCCATTGCTGCTGGTTGGAAGGAAACTGTGGAGTCAAACAAGGAAAAAAATGACTACTTCAGCTCATAACATTGCAAGCAGATTTGACACAAACATTCTTGGCCAACATAAGTATAACATTCAAATGAGTATTTAGAGAAAAGTGAAAGGTTGACTTATCAGATTCCTCACCCCCTCTGGTGGCCCATTCTAAAAATGTTCTGGTGGGGGGGATGGGTAGATGTTTTGGACAGGTAACACTCTCCACTTCCATGAGAGCTGAATGCATAAATAATGTGTGATACTTTGGGCAGCCCTTCCTTACTTACACTATTGGCAGCCCAGTGGACAGGTAAGAAGTGTCATAATCCAAAAATATGAATACACACTGTCCAAATTGAAGCACATTTTGACAATCATAAATTATCTATCAAGATAATAGGAGACAAAAACTTTCAACAGTACAATTTGAAAGTAATCAGGCAGGCCCTTGCATTACATGCTTTGGTGAATTCATCCAGAAATATGACCACAAAAGAGGTATACTGTGTATGGGTTTTGCAAAGTCAGCAGTTAGAGTAGTTGTATCAGTTGACTTAGCATTTTGAGGGGGGAGGGAGGGTTCCAAATTAGTTTGTGCACCCAAAAAATTGACTCTTGCACTCTGCATGAATTTGAGGACAACAATAAGATTGGGACACATTTTAGGGGATGTTTCGGTAAACAGAAAAATATAGCAGACAAAAAACATTGTTAAGTTACTAGGCTAGGTACAGTATGTATGGGCCCAGGGTAGCATGCTGGGGAGGTTAGTGAAGGAAAATATGCATGTAGGCCAAAAAAGAAGCAGAAAGAGCTTACAGCATGCATGAGGACAAAGAGGACATTCACAGCATATTAAAATAATGGGAATGATGGAATCAAGAAATTGTTACAATACATTAGAAAACATTAAATACATAGAATGTAATGTTAAAGGCTAAAACTTACCCAAATATAGTCCTTCTGCAGGACTTGAATAATGGCAGAACAGGTCTCTGGAATAATGAGTCCCAGAGTCTGGGGGGAGATCCCAGTGATAAACTTGAGGTCCTGAAGACTTCTTCCCGTCGCCAAGTACCGCAAGGTGGCTATGAGCCTTTGCTCAGGAGTAATGGCAAGCCTCATGCATGTGTCCGGCTTCCTAATATAGGGGGACAACAATGCCAAGAGACTGTGATAGGCTTTTTCACCTTTATTTTCATCTTATGACATGGGCAGTAGCAGACTTCCTGACTTAAGCTCCGTACACACGATCCGATTGTTGGCAGGGGATTGTCTGATGACAGACTATTGACCTAAAATCCATTAGTACGCTCCTTCAGATAATTGTTGTCCAACTTTCGGCCAACAAATGTTGGATGGCAGGCTAGTAAATTTTCGGCGGACAACCGTCTGTTGTCAGAATTTCCTATCGTCTGTACAAAAGTCCATCACACAAAAGTCCAAAGTACAAACACGCATTCTCTGAATCATTTCTAACCAAACACAACATTAGCAGAAGGTGCCCAAAGGGTGGCGCTCAACAGCTGAAATTCCACGTAGTACATCACTACGTTCGTGTTTGTTGGCCGACAATTGTGTGCCATTAGTATGCAAGACAAAATATAGGCTCACGCCCTTTTGACAAAAGTCTGCTGCTCGGTTGCCCAAAAATTGGATTGTGTGTACGAGGCTATAGGGTGTCTCCACTCTGGATAGACACTACAGCAACACCTTTGGACAGCCGCATTGTCATTCTGGGAAGAGAGTAGTAATACATGCACTAGTAAATTTGGACCTGATGGGCGAATGTACAGTTCTTCAACAAACAAGTGGGCCTGTGACGGATCCTTCTCTGCTTTGGTGGTAAAGTGGGCTTGCGATTATGCAACACATAGTCCTATAGATAGCTATTGTTTCTTGTGCATAAAGCAGTCCATGTCCCCCGAAAGCAAGAAGACCTACTGGTACTGGTTGCCCCTAGGTTTTAGTACATAATGCTATAGGGGACAGAAGTGGGAGCATGAGACTCACTCTCCTAATAAATATCCAAATAAGTCTCTATGCCCTAAACAATGCGGGGGGAGGGATCGCTCATTCATCTGATGTGGCGCTGTCCCAAGTTACACCGGTATTGGGGTGATGTTACTGAAGTTATTTCCTCGGTTTATCAGGTTAGGGTCCCTTTGGACCCACTAATCTGCATACTGGGTGCAGTCGATGAAGAAATATACCCCCATCCAACTAATATTGCAGTGATCAGACTATTATATTTAGCACGTAAGTTGGTGGCTAGGTTTTGGATTTCTCCACGTGTCCCGACCAGAAAACAATGGATTGAGCAGGTTAATCTCATCCTTATACAGGAGCACCTTACATATCAGCATAGAAATGCTGCCCGGAAATTTTATTCCATATGGCAGCCCTGGCTGGAGACCCCTGGGTTAGCGCCCCCACGCTTGATTTTGACTTGGTTGCTACAAGTTTAAAAGGCACTTCTATTCATAGTGGAGATTTCACTTTATTTGGAATACACATCAAATGGGTACTGCAATTTGGGTACCAGTTTTTGGTTTTATGGTGGGTACGGGTTCAAAGATATAGGCAGACTGTGGGACGTAGAGTTTAGGGTGTGGCCCGTTGGCCTTTAGTTTGGCCGTATTGGGGGGGTGGGGTCGCACTTGCCCGCCCGGTGCTGCCTACCTTTTCTTTTCTCGTTACTTGTGTCTAGGTAATACTTTTGGTGCCACTGTTTTTCCACTGTACGCATGCTTCAATGATGTAACTAATTCTGTTTTGTTTTTTGAACTGTGGTATGTAACTTGTGCTCTATATTTTCTTTTTGGCACAATAAAACATTTATCTGATTTAAAAAAAAAATATCCAAATAAGTGGGTTTAATGGATAAGGTTCAAAAGCACCAACAAAAAAAAACATTAACTCACTGCAACTAATTAGACCAAATTTTTATTTATATTTTGTGATTTTGAACATCACCACTGCTCCTTGCACTGGCTAAAAAAAGTCCACCAATGCAGCCATGGCCAGACTAAGAACATCATGGGCCTGGTGCTGAGGATTTTGGTGGGGTCTTTTATAAATAATAAATAAATAAATAAAAATGCTAAAAAAATTGTTATAACAAATTAAATGAGAGAGAGAGAGAGGGAGAAAGAGAGAGATAGATAGATGGGTGAGTGGTAAGGGAGGGAGGATGAGAGAGAGAGGATACGCATGAGCATGCGTAGGAATGACATCAACGCAGCCCGGCCAAGGCAAGTGACCGAAGGCACAGAACCCGGAAGGAAGACCCGGTGAAGATGGAAGCGCCCGTGCCCCGCCGGATTAATCACAGTGCAGCACTGGAGGGCTCAGTCTGACAATTTAAGTGTACCCTAATGTACTAATATGCTGTGCATACTAGTACCTCAGGGCCTCTAAAAAGTAGTAATGTTAGCAAAGTTTACTACTGCTTTAATATCACAGGATCCCAGGAGCCTCTCATGGGGCCCCCTACTGACCCGGTGGCCCTTGGTCAGTGCCTAAGTGCATAGTTGCCAACATTTCAGAAATATTTTCAGGAACACTTTTTTTTCCAAGTGCTATATTTAGAGTAGCTGAGGGGATCTATGTTCCTCTATACATCTCAGTAGTAATCACAAAAATAAATGAGTACTGATAATGGGGCAGAACAAATATGAGGACTGAGAAGATTGCCTTAAGTTGAACTAACAAAAGTGTGCCCATTCTGGTAACATTGAGGATATTCAGTATAATTTTAAAGAACTGTTTTTGTGGGTAAGAGGCATAGGGGAGGAGTATGGGCGGTATAAAAGTGGGAAGTATTTGCAGGTGAGGGAGAGGAATGTGGAGGGTCTAACAGTGGGCACTATGTACAGGAGAGGAGTGTGGAGGGTATGGCAGAAGGCACTATGTACAGGAGAGGAGTTTGAAGGGGATGACAGTGGGCAGTATGCACAGCAGAGGGGTGTGGAGGGTATGCCAGTTGGCAGTATGTACAGGAGAGGAGTGTGGGGGGGTATGACAGAGGGAAGTATGTACCAGAGAGGAGTGTGGAGGGTATGAGAGTGGGCAGTATGTACAGGAGAGGAGTGTGGAGGGTATGACAGAAGGCACTATGTACAGGAGAGGAGTTTGAAGGGGATGACAGTGGGCAGTATGCACAGCAGAGGGGTGTGGAGGGTATGCCAGTTGGCAGTATGTACAGGAGAGGAGTGTGGGGGGGTATGACAGAGGGAAGTATGTACCAGAGAGGAGTGTGGAGGGTATGAGAGTGGGCAGTATGTACAGGAGAGGAGTGTGGAGGGTATGACAGTGTGCAGTATGTACAGGAGAGGAGTGTGGAGGGTATGACAGTTGGCAGTATGTACAGGAGATGAATGTTGAGGGTACTGTATGATGGGGCAGTATGTACAAGAGAGGAATGTGAAGAGAAATATAGTTGGCAGCAGTGGCGGCTGGTGCTCAAAATTTTTGGGGGGGCGCAAACAAACTGGAAAAAAAAATCATCAATTGCTGCCACTGTGCCCATTAAATGCAACCACTGTGCCCAAACGCCACCAGTTTGCCCCCTCAAATGCAGTCAGTTTCCCCCCAAATGCAGCCAGTTTCCCCCAAATACAGCCAGTTTGTCCCCAAATACAGCCAGTTTATCCCCAAATACAGCCAGTTTCGCCCCAAATACAGCCAGTTTGTCCTCAAATACAGCAAGTTTGTCCCCAAATGCAGCCAGTTTCCCCCAAATACAGCCAGTTTTTGTCCCCAAATACAGCCAGTTTGTCCCCAAATGCAGCCAGTTTGTCCCAAAATACAGCCAGTTTCCTCCCAACTGCAGCCAGTTTGTCCCCAAATACAGTCAGTTTGTCCCCAAATGCAGCCAGTTTCCCCCCAAATGCAGCCAGTTTGTCCCCAAATACAGCCAGTTTGTCCCCAAATACAGCCAGTTTCCCCCCAGCCCTACACTTACCTTTCTCGGGTCAGCGCCGTCCTTCTTCCATCCTCGATGTCTTCTCCCACCCTCGATGTCGCTTCAGCCAATCAGGTTACCGGTAACCAGACCCGGTGAACATGATTGGCTGAGACACCCCCTGTGCGTCCCCTGGTTAACTATTTGAAAGCCGATTACAGCCCTCAGGCTGTAATCGGGAAGCCTATCAGAGCCGCTGGCTCTGATAGGCACTTCCAAAAACCAACCAGCCGCTGTTATTCAGATGGCCGGCGCTCACCAGGGGGCCAGCCATCTGAATAGTGGGCGGCTGCGGCAGCGACAATACATAGGTTCATGCAATGCATGAACCTATGTATTGTTGTTGTGAGTGACGGGCGCAGGAGAGAGAGGGGGCGGCGCTCCTGTGCCCACTATGGACGCACCACCACTGGTTGGCAGTATGTACAGGAGAGGAGTGTAAAGGGTAAGGTTGGGTTACAGTATGTACAGGAGAGGAGTGTGGAGAGTAAGGTTGGGTTACAGTATGTACAGGTGAAGAGTGTGCAGGGTATGACAGTGGGCAGTATGTACAGGAGAGGAGTGTGCAGGGTATGACGGTGGGCAGTATGTACAGGAGAGGAGTGTGGGGGGTATGACAGTTGGCAGTATGTACAGGAGAGGAATGTGGAGGGTTTGATGGGGGCAGTATGTACAAGAGAGGAATGTGGAGAGAAATATAGTTGGCAGTATGTACAGGAGAGTAGTTTGGAGGGTAAGGTTGGGTTACATTATGTACAGGAGATGAGTGTGGAGGGTAAGGTTGGGTTACAGTATGTAAAGGAGAGGAGTGTGGAGGGTAAGGTTGGGTTACAGTATGTACAGGTGAAGAGTGTGCAGGGTATGACAGTGGGCAGTATGTACAGGAGAGGAGTGTGGAGGGTAAGGTTGAGTTTCAGTATGTACAGGAGAGGAGTGTGGAGGGTAAGGTTGGGTTACAGTATGTACAGGTGAAGAGTGTGCAGGGTATGACAGTGGGCAGTATGTACAGGAGAGGAGTGTGGAGGGTAAGGTTAGGTTTCAGTATGTACAGGAGAGGAGTGTGGAGGGTAAGGTTGGGTTACAGTGTGTACAGGAGAGGAGTGTGCAGGGTATGACAGTGGACAGTATGTACTGGAGAGGAGTGTGCAGGGTATGACAGTGGGCAGTATGTACAGGAGAGGAGTGTGGAGGGTATAATGGGGGCAGTATGTACAAGAGAGAAGTGTGGAGGGTATGACAGTGAGCAGTATGTACAGGAGAGAAGTGTGGAGAGTACGTACAGGTGAGGAGGATGAAGGAATCTGGGAAGGAAAAATGTAAAGGTTTGTGGAAGGATGTTTAGGGACTGCGTAGTGGTTAAGCGGGCCATACATGGATTGAAATTATGCCAATTAAGCAGAGACCAGCCATAGTCGATCTATGTATGGGCTAGCTGGTTTTACACAAGTCAATCTATTATCCGACTTGAGTACAACCAGCCTGTCAGGTTTTTCCCAAAACAACCAGCTATAGTTAGCAACACTGATCATTGTATTCACTGGCAGAACACAATAACACTGCAGGAGTGATTCCCCGATCCACAGGTCAGCAGGTGAGAGGGTGTGTGGGGACAGGCTGGGGAGAGATACTAGTCGTCAGTGGCTGGGTAGGCCCTGGCTAGTATCAGAGCCAGATACACACAGGTTACATAGGCCACGATCGTTAGAGCGAGAGCAATAATTCTAGTACTAGACCTCCTCTGTAACTCTAAACATGTAATCTTTAAAAAAAAATTAAAGCATCGCTTAGTATACAAAAAAATAGGGCTAACTTTAGTGTTTTATTTTTTATGAATGAAACAGCTTCTTTCCAAAAAAAACACGTTTGAAAAATTGCTGCGCAAATACCGTGTAACATAAAAAGTTGCAAAGACCACCATTTTATTCCATAGGGTGTCTGCTAAAACAATATATATAATGTTTGGGGGTTCTGAGTAATTTTCTAGCAAAAAAAAATTATGATTTTTACATGTAAGAGAGAAGTGTCAGAATTGGCCTGGGTGGCAAGGGGTTAATTACCATAAGTTATATACAAATAATTATTATAGGCCCTGTGATCTCATCCTCTCAGTCTGCTGCAGAGTGTGTCAGTTTGTATTTATACTGCCTGCTCTGTATGTAGCTTCTGACAGGCTGTGCAAGCAGCCCTGTATCTCCGGAACCATAAATGATAGGAGCCCTATATTTTGACCATTGATGGGGTGGGTATTCAGCTACATACTCCCCCCCCCCCCCCAAATGTGGGGTTTCTGTGACTACTGGTCGCCACGCTACAACCCACAAAGTCGATCTTTTTTTTATTTTTTGGGGGGGATTTTTTTTTTTGGGCAAATGGGCCTATCTTGAGGAAGGAGCCTGGAGCTGCAGCTCCAATAGCCCCTATGTTAATCTGGCCCTGAATGCAGCAAATAAGACATGCCCTTTGCTTTGTTGAAGAGGGTCTGATATTACTCCTAATTCATTGCATACTAGTTGCTTTTCACACTTGGGTAACATAAGTACCTCCAGAGAGATTCTTCCCTACCCAATCTATTGTCATTGATAATAGCTGCTTGCAGACCCAGCTAATGAGCAAATTAAAAGAAAGGGTTTATTTTCTGTTTTAAGGCATGGTCCTCCAGACAGATGATATCTTTAAGACCAGTTCACACCACATGCATTCCAGTGTGTTTTTTTCTGCATCAAAAAAGCATGGAAAGTAGGTTACTGTATATGGTTTCCAATGGGATAGTTTACATCAGTGCGGTCAGTTCCAGGGCGATCCAGTTCCAGAAAGAAAAGGTAGAATATGCTGCAATTTTCCTGCACTGGACTGTACTGGAATACGGTAAAATGCATTAAAAAATGTACCAGAATGCACTAGAACGTATCACAATTGCACTGAACCCAAGTACAAAAAAAAAAAAAAAAAAAACAGGAAAAAAGCACCTGGAATGCATCAAAAATGCATCAAAAGCGCACTGGAACGTGCATCCGGAAACGCATCTGGAACCAATCTAGAGGGTATTTTTGTGCTGTGTAGTAGCCCTAAGAGTAACACTGTGTACAACAAAATACAATAACACTTCATTATATCCCCAGGCAAAGTTCCACTTCAAATGCCAAGATTTTCACTATAGACTAGTAATGAATACATCATACATGATGATTTGTGAATGTCTGAAAACCTGTTCCATTAACAAGTGATGGTAATTCGTTGCAACAGCCGCACAGAATAACAGGTTCATCTATTCTCCAGAGGCAGAATCTACATTTTCAATTTTTACTGTCTTTAGTGTTCTGGGTGATTTTCCCGTCTAGACAAAGCCATAAAGTTAATGTGCAACATCCTGGTATCTTTATTCACAGGAAAATCACTGCAACTAACTTGTTACATTTCATTTCCTTAACATGCCATCATGGCATAAAACTTTTTCATTGTTGTATCTGTTTTCTTTGTGTTAGTTTTGCTACACTGCACCTTGTCTCTGTTTTCTGTTTTGCTTCTATCCATCACTGCACTTTGGGCACCTGCTAAGATGTATTTGTATTTTTTAGCTTGCTTGATCGAGTATTGCAATGTTGAGGAAAGAACTTGTATAATGCATTATTACTCATCTCTTTATGATGAAACACAACTATAGTAATTTAGTACATGACATACGACAATGATACAACAAAACAGCATTACCTACTTTATTTTCTGCAAAATGCCATCTGTTTTAACTTCATTACCATAATCCTGAGTGTTCAGAAAGTGAAATTATTTTTTTCTGGAGCATTTTACTCTACGAATTTTGTTTGCAGCCAGGTGTCATACACATTTACAGTACTCTGCTTCCCTGAGGTTGGATACATTTGGACACATTTCAGTTGTCATAAAATAAATACTTTTTTGCATACTAGTAGAATAACATGTGGTGTTACACACTGTTCCTAGGTTTATAGAATTTTATATTAATAAAAATGCACAGTGTGCCATTGACTATATTGAGTCACAACATCAGTGGAGGGCTCAGTTTGTGCTTTAGGTTGTTACCCTCTAATATGTGTATATTCACTTGTGTTCAGCATACATAATCAGGTGATAGCATGTGGCAAAATATTATTATAGTGTATGTATACCCCAACAATTAACGCCTTATTTTCTACCTTTTTTATTTCTTAAATATACCACTGAAAACGTTTTGTTGTACCTGTTAAACAAGTGCAAAAAAAACTTGTTGACCATGTCGGAAATGCAGAGCTTCCCTGTATACAAATATAGTGCTGTCTCAAGAAGTCTGATTAGTCCTCTAGCTCCTATCTTAGGCTCCTTTCACATGGGGTGGACTCCATCCAGCAGATCCCCCTGCTCAGCAAGGATCTCTCCGCTGATCCCTATGCTACGCAGAGTGGACACAGCCCGCTCTCCTCTATGGGGCGATCAGATGGAAACAGGCCACCTATCCGTTTCCATCCAACTGTCATCCGATCCGATCTGCAGGACGGATGGAGAACATATCCCTATTTGTCTGTTTTTGGCAGCCCGGATCATATTTGGATGCTGGCAGGTGTCAGCGGACATCCACCACTTCACAGAGAGCTATGGATGGTCCTATGGGTCCGCCTGAAAAATGGACCATCGGACCCAATCAGAATGTTTGTGTGAAAAGGGCCTTAGGAGTACTGAAAAATTAGTGTCTCTGTTGTGGAGAAAGGAGAGCGGGAAGGCTTGAGAAGTTTAGCAAA
This sequence comes from Rana muscosa, assembly GCA_029206835.1. Lineage (NCBI taxonomy): Eukaryota > Metazoa > Chordata > Amphibia > Anura > Ranidae > Rana > Rana muscosa. Next base: position 747,649,080 of record CM055117.1, read on the forward strand.
AGACAACTGGACAGAGTGGACAACCCTTCAGCCCACAGAAAATGGTCTGAGTTGTCAGCTTACAACAGGACTTAGGAGGTGGATGCATTTCTGGCAGACAAACATGTATTTTTCTGTATATATAGGGTTTAAACATGGGAATAAAGCATGGAGAATTCTCATGTATTGCAGAGAATCACTGCATATGTTTATTTTTTTTGGTCTGGCATAAACTTTAAAGACCAATTATAACCTGTATTTCTTGTATATACTGCATATTGGTCTATTTCGATTGTTGAAAACTATTTCTCAAAAGGAGCCATGTTTTGCCTATAAGATGACCACTATACAATATGAGGTGGAACTGTTGTGAAAAAATATAAATTCTTCCTTTACATAGAAATTCCAAGCACCACGTTAATTCAAAGTACTGTAATCCTTGTTGATTGTAATATACTTCAACCACTGCTTTTATAGCTCCTCACAGGATCACTGGAAATCTACCTTCAGAAGCGACATCACTTTCTCTCACTCTGTTTCTAGTGGCACAAATGACTTACAAACTCCCTAGGACATAAATGTTAGTAATGTCTTAGTACTATTTTGTTATGGCTTGCTTACTGTATTTGAGAGACAGTAGTGAACCTACAGCAGATGTGTCTGTTAAAAGCATCTGTACTTCACAAACGGGGTTTATCAGGTAATGGGATTACTAACAAAATAAAGAGGATTTACCTGATGTAGTACAGAATTACCTGGAAAAAAGCATTGAACATTAGTCCTTAGAAGTTGTGACTAAATTCATTTTCTTTTATTGTGTTTTTTTTCTTTATTTTCACCTGATGGTTCTGCCAGTAACACTCTTTCAGGGTTAGGGGGGCAATGCCTGTGCTGACTGTTATCAGACATACTTTATCTAAGGAGGAACGGCGTTGTCATGACACCATGTCTCCTTTATCTGAATCGCTAGTCTGTTGTACCTATTTATATGGATATTTTTCTTTATTAATGTAAACCTCATTTTTTTTCCAGTGGCCATTGAGCCCTAGTAAATCAATTCACCACCTAGTCTGCCATGTCCACCACAGGGAAATTTTGGTGCCACCGCTGTCTTGCCCCTGGCCTCTTTGTAGGCCCTCACTGGTAAGCGACTACAGCCCTTTATTACCCTGTTCATCCTCCTTTTTTGTGTACACATGTATTACATATTGATGGTTCATTTTTATATCTTATTACCCTGTCTTTAGATGTTATTTAGAGTTGTTCCTCCTGAAGAAGCGGTAAAAGTCTGCAAAACATGTAGAGGATGTTTGTGCACTGAGGAATACTACAGCTCCTGTGTTCCATCATGAAGTATATCTAGTATCAGTGTAATGTAAGGTGACCAGAATTTTAAAATGAAATCCAGGGAAATTTTTTTTACTAGTAATGGCAGCAATCAGCGACTCATAGCTGGACTGCAGTATTGCGGTGGACAAATCGGACACTAAGTGACACTTTGTGGGAACCAGTGACATTAATATAGTGATCAGTGCTAAAAATATGCACTGTCACTGTACTAATGACTCTGACTGGGAAGGGGATAACATCTAAGGCAATCAAAGGGTTAAATATGTGCCTAATAAATGTTTTCCTACTGTGGAGGAGGTGCTTTTACTAAGGAAAGGCATAGATCCCTGTACCTGCTTTGCAGGAACACAGGATCAATGTCTTCCATACTGACAGAACGGCGATCTGCCTTGTTTACATAGGCAGACCACCGTTCTGCCCATGTACATAACGATCAGTGGGTACCGGTGGATGTCGAGTCCGCCGAAGCCGCTGATTGGCTCCCATACCCAGAAATGCAGGATCACGTATATACGTGATCCTGTGCAGCGCGACCGCCCTGTAGAGTAAATCTTCTATCAGGCGATCAGCAACTGGTTAACATCATCAGCATTATGATAACTCACAGGCAGCAGGCACTCTATCATGACTGTGGCTGGCTCTGTTACAGTGTGTCACTTAACATGGCTAGGTGCGGTGGAGCGGGGGGGTGTAATTCATAAAAAAATAATTTTATTCGGCACTGACTGTCTTTGAAATTGCCCGAGCCCCTGTTCAAATCCAATCCGGGGACAGACTTGGTCCGGGGACAGTGTCCTCAATCCGGGGACTGTCCCCGGAAACCGGGGATGTCTGGTCGCCCTAGTGTAATGTATACTTCATATGGTTTTATCCACACCTATTGCCTTTGTTGTAATCTTTATCTGGATACTCAATTTTTTATGTAAATCATGCATCAATAACATGTGTATATTATTTTTTTATCTGTTGTGTAATATGCCCAGGGTACTGAGATAGTCCATTGTTCCTTTTTTACTCCTTGCTTTGGAGACTCTTGTGGGGAATAGTCTCCTTGCAGTCACTTACTATAGGACAGGAAGTGTGTTAGCACTATAAAACACTTCACTTTCTGGTAGGATCAACAAGGATTTCATGTAGGGATAAGCTCAGACATGTTCGGACGTGAGTCTGAACATGCCTGCGCTATCCCACCCTGAAGATGTCAAAGCCAACAGCCAAGCATAGGCAGCGGAGGCATTCCCAACCCAATATACACACATATACATGCCCCTTGCATACATGCCACATATGATTGGCTGTTGGCATTGACAGCTTTCCAGTGGGATAGCTCAGCGGGTGCGCACTTGTGTCTGAACACACCTGAGTTCATCACTATTTACCAGATCAAATAGGAACAAGTAGGAGAAGTTCAATGCCAACACTGTAAAGCCTTTTCCTTTTTTTTGGTTAATATACTTTTTTTTAAAACTTTGCAGGAGTCCATGCTGGGATATGCTTTGGGTTGCAAGAAAAAAAATGAAACAAGATCTAAGCATATCTTGTTAAGAACCTAATTAGAAACCATTGGAACATTTTAAAGAGTGATAGGGTATGGGGCCCTATGTTGCCCGAAACACCTATGGTTATGTTTAGAGGAGTTTCCCCTTTAAGGCTTCAGGTCGCCCCTAATATTGTAGACTCCCCCAAAAAAAACTAGTTTCTTTTTCCAATCAAAGGGTTTCCAACCCTTTAGGAAATGTGTGGTTTGTGAACATATTTGTTTAAGAAATAGAAAGTACACCTCTTTCACATCTAATGTTACTTCAGAATCTTATGACATTTAATTCTTTTTTGACTTGTTCTTCAAGAAATGTTATATACATGATCACTTGCCCATGTGGCTTGCATTATGTAGGATGTACTGTTTTCGCTTTTCAGATTAGGATGAAGGAGCATCTTGCTAATATTCAAAAAGGATTCCCTAACTATAGTCTTTTAAAGCATTATGATTGTTATCACAATAGAAACCCTATGGGTACATATTTTATAGCCATTGATCCGTTTAATACTAGTTGGAGAGGAAGTCATATAAGGAGAGAGATCTCTAAGTTAGAAACCAGAATTTTTTGTAGATAACACTTTTTTGTTTCATGTTTTCAGTTTTTCTGTTTTTAAACATGTGGGCTATTTATTTGAATTGTTTTGTTTTTTTTTTGTAAATTCGTATTAAGAGTTTTCAAACCCAAGATGGCGCCATTCATGCTTGGTTATTTGTATATAGGACTGAACTATTTTATAGTTTTTACTTTGCATAAGTGTAATTATTTTTGCTCCTCATTGAGCCTAAATGTATATATGGTTCTCCAACTGGCCACCTCTATAATTTCCCGAGCAACCGGAGCTTCTTTGGATTTAAGTTTAGTTTTTGCTATTTGCATATGTTGTGAGGTCAGGCTTTTTTAAGATCGGAACCTTTGATTGTAGTTCCGTCTCCTTGGTTCCCCCCAGGTCCGCCCTTTTTGGACGGACACAATGTCACCTCCGGTTCCAGTGGGACGAGCAGTTTCTGGTGTTGTAACACAATTAATATGGTTTAATTACATCCGGCCCCTACTACATATAAGGCATACAATGCACATGAGGCCACGTCCCTGATGACGTCTGTACAACAAAACAAGTTGAGTAGAGCTGGATCATGTGACGCTGCCAAGTTTTGAGGTCGGTCATCTTGATGGTTGGAAACATTCCCCAGTGAATTAATGATGTACATGCAAGTTTTTACCTTTCCTGTGCTGAGTGAGTATGCTGGATTTTAATAAATTTTACATTGAATGTATTAAACTATGAAGTGCTTTATCTATGGTGGAACGATACATCCATTGAGGGCCATATAAAGTGGAATCTATACAAGGGTGCAAGAGTGATGTTGTCCAATCGATTGGAGTCTGTAACAAGTACATTTGACCACTGTATGTAGTGGTTCACGCTGGATGGTAAGAGTCAGTGTGTGTGCATCTGTCGGTGGAGGATCTCTCACAAGATTTTCTATTTAGGACCCCACACTTATTGGACTTGTTTTGTTGAATTTCTTGTCAAGGACTTTTTGTCAGTTTTTAGCGCTGCACAGTGGCGGCTGGTGCTGAACATGGCTGGACTTGGGGGGATGTGGGCGGCCCATTCCAGGTCCACGCTTACCCTATGGCAGAGCTTCTCTGGACTGTCTGTAAAGCAGGCTGCTCCTCCAGTCTCTCCTTCCTTGCTCTCTGGGTTGCTTTCATCTCTGATCCGTCCTCCGTGTACACAGTACTGCCTGTCACCAGCACTAAGTTGTATGTTGCACACTCTCCATGCCCAGCACTGGTCACATGACCCCCCACCCTCCCTCTCTCCCTGTAGGTCTCGCTGACAGTGACAGGCACACAAGGGGTTAAGTCACGTGCCTCTCCCCCACGACACTTTGTCAACGCTCCCCACAGCCTCACTGGCTTGACTGACCTGTCAGTTGTAAAGAAGGTGGCGACTCTCTGAATGGCCGATGCTGATTCGCTGGCATTGCAGGGTGGGAGGGCTCGTTCAATGTATGACAATGTAAAACTGGCCAATTGGGGCCTCGGTATGTGGTCACGTGCCTGTGAGAGGAAAACGGACCTGGTAGAAACCTATTGGTCCGCGCACAGTGCACAGCCACATAGTGTGAGCTGGAGGGCGGCGCTGCAAGCTGGGGGGGGGCTGCGCCCCTTGTGGACCGGCCACCACTGGCGCTGCACCTTTTGTATGTTTTTATCCAGGAATAATTACTTGCTTGTTTGCTTTATACAAAATACCAGGATGTGGGTGAATCTGTCTAGATGATGGCTAAGAGTGGGATTAAATGATGAGCAAAAGTAATAATTGCCCTTAGACCTTTAGATAATTTAGGGCAGTGGTTCTTAACCCTGTCCTCAAGTACCCCCAACAGGCCATGTTTTGGGAATTTCTGATGGAAAAAGTCAGACGGAATTTTTTCATTGGATATTCCAACCGTGTGTATGCCCCATTGGACTTTTTCCATCGGAAATTCCGGTGGAATTAGGTAGAGAACATGTTCTCAGTTTCCCGATGAAAAAAATTTCTATCGGAATTTCCGTTCGTCTGGATGCAATTCCGACGGACTAAAAACCACTCATGCTCGGAAACAATTTAACGCATGCTCGGAAGCATAGAACTTAATTTTCTCGGCTCGTCGTAGTGTTTTATGTCACCGCGTTCTTGACGGTCGGATTTTAGTGTGACCGCGTGTATGCAAGACCGCTTGAGCCGAATTCCATCGGAACTCCCTCGGAAAAACCCGTCGGAGTTTATTCCAATGGAAATTCCGCTCGTGTGTACAAGGCATTCGAGAAAATAGCTGTTCAAAATACCAAGCCATTGACTCTGATTTAAAGCACCTGTGCAAGATAAAGGAAAACCTGCAAACATGGCCTGTTTGGGGTACTTGAGGATAGGGTTGAGAACCACCGATCCAGGGGACCCCATGTGCCCAAAGGAAAATTCATACTGTCGTGGTGCAAATGCAATATAAATGTACAAAACTGTATGATACAATGGTTTTTGTTTTATTTACAATTCATTTCAATTAACCTGCTTAACATACACAAATAATGGCCCATACTTACAATCAGAAAATCATATGAAAAATACTGCTTTCGAATCGATTGTATGATAATCTGATCTCTAGTAAACAGCTTTCGATAGCCGATAATATTCAATGGGACAAGCACAAACATTTTTCTCATACAATACCAGATTGTACGATTTCCGTATAGTCAGTACAGTTGTCGTTCGAAAGTACAATACAAATACATTACATAATTTTTATTCTGTCGTACGATAATTTTCGTCACTTTTTTATTCATATAATCCCAGTCTTTTTCAATGCATAGATGTGAACTATTCATAGTAATCAAATACATTAACAGGAAACCAGACAGCTATGACCAGGTTCTACAGAAAATGTATTGAGAGAAATGCTGATGCCATTACTGACCACTTTCCTAAAATACTTATTGCCTGGCTGTTTCCGGCTTTCTGAGTCACTAATTAGGAACAAGTATACAGATTAAAACATCAGAGCAACGTCACAGTGCACAAGATCACCACAGTTCTTTATGAAGGCACTGGGTCAAAATAACAGCCAACCAACTAGCATTTTAAACAGTAGAGATTAACGATGAAAACCTCCAAATATTTAGCGAGAATGCACATCTTGTGCACACTTTTTACCTGGAAGAATTTTTTTTTGTATCTCATTCTTATATGTGATCATCCTATTTTTGCTTGCATGCTGTGCTATGTTTCCCTGAATGTCTTTGATAAACACATTTGCTTAGTCTCCCTGTAGTGACTATCTGTATGTCAGGCAGTTACTGATAAAATCATCCGATATCAAATGATATGCCTCTGAATTTGCTTTATATATTATAATATATGACTGCTTGCTGAGTTGCTGTTGAGTACAATATGTTAAGGTGTATTATGTTTTGTTAGTAATATTGCTATTTTGCATGTTATGTTTGAGTGTCAAGCTGCGATGCATGTGGTGGTTGTTGAATTCATTTTTGACAAACTATGTATGCTTATATTGTAGTTCTGCTCTGTTATATTCGAGGTGTTATTCCACACTAAATATGTTGCTGAGCTTGTACAAAGCAGAAGCATTAACTGTTTTGCTGCATTGAATGCTGAGTTAGTATATGTAGAATGCTGTGCAACAATTGTCATTGTGTGAGATGGCATGTGTTGTACAGTGTGGATAAGGCACTATTTCTATGTATTTGTAAAAAACCAGGAGGAGGCCCATGAACTGCAAATAACCCATGTCCCAAGGTATGTCAAATGATGAATTTCAACTTACATTAGCCCTAACAGGATGTATTCTGTTGCTGCCTGAAATTCTGCAGAGACTCGGTAACTAGAAAGTGGACAGTGACAATGTGACAAATCCCAGACTGGTGCAAGTTGCTTTGTAGTGATTCTGTCACTGTTCATGTGCTGCTAGTAGTCTGAAATGGTCCTTACTCTGCCACTGTTGCCCTCCTCTTCTCTGAAGCCAATGCCAGATAAAAAGGTGTATGTGACCTGCTTATATCCATGTCACTCCATCCTAGGCCTTCTAGCTTGAGTTGGGCTCCTTCCTAGTCATTGCTACATTGCCAGTGTATCTCTCGACACTATTTGTTTCACAGAAGCCAAATCACTGTGGGCAGAAAAAATACATAGGACTCCCGACCAGAGGTGTAACTAGAAACTTCAGGGGCCAGGTGCAAGAAACCATGAAGGACCCCCTGACCTCTAGTCCCTGGGCCCTTCCCACTGATCTCAGGGTCCTTTTCTCCCATTGCAGGGCTCTTCATTATGGTCCTAAAGTGGGACTCCTTCCAGATGTCCTAAGCAGGGTTGCCAACTTTTCTTCAAGCCAAACCATGAGACTTTAGTGACGCATTGCAATTTTTTTTGTAGTATACCAGCCCTCAAAAATTCCACGGTTGCATTCTATATTTCCAAGAGGTGACAGAGCTGCTGGGGGGGATTTGTGAGAGAGCTGGGGTGGGGAGGGGGATTTGTGAGGGAGCTGGGTGGGGGGATTTGTGAGGGAGCTGGGGTGGGGGGATTTGTGACAGAGCTGGGGTGGGGGGATTTGTGACAGAGCTGGGGGGTTTTGTGAGAGAGCTGGGGTGGGGGGTTTTGTGAGAGAGCTGGGGTGGGGGGATTTGTGAGAGAGCTGGGGTGGGTGGATTTGTGAGAGAGCTGAGGGGGATTTGTGAGAGAGCTGGGGGGATTTGTGAGAGAGCTGGGGTGGGTGGATTTGTGAGAGAGCTGGGGTGGATTTGTGAGAGATCTTGGGGGGGAGGATTTATGAGAGCTGGGGGGATTTGTGAGAGAGCTGGGGTGGGGGAGATTTGTGAGAGAGCTGGGGTGGGGGAGATTTGTGAGAGAGCTGGGAGGGGGGGATTTGTGAGAGAGCTGGGAGGGGGGGATTTGTGAGAGAGCTGGGAGGGGGGGATTTGTGAGAGAGCTGGGAGGGGGGGATTTGTGAGAGAGCTGGGAGGGGGGATTTGTGAGAGAGCTGGGAGGGGGGATTTGTGAGAGAGCTGGGAGGGGGGATTTGTGAGAGCTGGGGGGATTTGTGAGAGAGCTGGGGTGGGGGGATTTGTGAGAGAGCTGGGAGGGGGGATTTGTGAGAGAGCTAGGAGGGGGGATTTGTGAGAGATCTGGGGGGATTAGTGAGAGAGCTGAGGGGTGGGATTTGTGAGAGAGCTGTGGGGATTAGCGAGAGAGCTGGGATTTGTGAGAGATCTGGGGGGATTAGTGAGAGAGCTGGGGGTTTAGTGAGACAGCTGGGGGGAATTAGTGAGAAAGCTGAGGGGGGATTAGTGAGAAAGCTGGGGGGATAAGTGAGAGAGCTGAGGGGGATTAGTGGGAGAGCTGAGGGGGATTAGTGGGAGAGCTGAGGGGGATTAGTGGGAGAGCTGAGGGGGATTAGTGGGAGAGCTGGGGGGAATTAGTGGGAGAGCTGGGGGGGATTAGTGAGAGGGCTGGGGGAAATTGGTAAGAGAGCTGGTGGGGATTAGTGACAGAGCTGGGGGGATTAGTGAGAGAGCTGGGGGGGGATTAGTGAGAGAGTTGGGAGGGTGGCATTGGTGAGAGAACTGGGGGACATTTGAGAGAGGTAAGAGACCTGGGGGGCATTTGCAATCATGGTATACCTGTGTATGAGCTGGATAAAAAATTTCAATTTACGAGGGCGTTTAGGGGCGGGATTAGGGGCGAGGCAACTTGTGGCGAGTAACTCTTAAGGCCTGTCGTGTAACAATTCTAATTTGATATATTTAGTCATAAGAGTCCCCCCTTACATCGGAGTTCACAGAGTTCTATCTTTACATCTGAATGCACAGAGTTCAACTTTACATCTGAATACGCAGAGTTTCCCATTTATATCTGAATCCACAGAGTTCCCCTTTATATCTAAACTCGCAGAGTTCCCTTAAACTGTAAGGTGGACTCTGCAGAATATAATATAGTAAATATAATATGATATGATATAATAGAGAACTCTGGGGACTTTGATTTAAAGTGGATGTAAACCCACTGTAATCAAATTTAAATCATTAATACCGTTGTAATCTAGAATGCTAGACATCACTCCTGCATGTATCCATATATTATAAATGTCACCGCCTCACCTGTCAGAAACCCCGCAAAATTGCAGAATCTGTGGCCGTTTTTTTCCCCGGCGCTCGGTGGGTGGAGTCGTGACATCACAGGACTCCTCCGCCCACCACTACACTCCCACGCCAGCCAGCGTTGCGAAGACGAGCCTCGTGCCTGTTGAGACTAGCGTGCATGTGCAGGAGTGACAGAGCGCATTCTGTGAAGAAGCGGAGCGTGTTCACGGCCCCTGTCACTTCTGCACACATGTGTATGTCCAGTGACAGTTGGGGATGATCGGTGCAGCAGGGACAGCTGTGAACACCGCGATCCCCCATACATAGTGGTTTTCATCAGCCGCTTCTCCTTCTCTCCCTCCCATGGCTTTCACCTGAAAAGCCATGCATGGGGGGATGGTGTTCACAGCTGTCCCTGCTGCACCGATCATCCCTGACTGTCCTCCGTGTCTGCCTCCTCCAGCGCCCTCCTTCTTCTCTGGCCCCCTTCTCATCCGCCCGCAGTGTCTTCCCCCCTCCACCCCCCCCCCTCATCTCCCGCAGCCTCCGGCTTCCCTCTCCTCTCCCGCGGGCTGCGAGGGGGGGGAAATCTGTCAGGATGGAAAGCGGATAAAGGGGCCAATTACCGCCACTTTCTTTTCTGAATGGGACACAGAGAGTGTTCGTTACCGATCGCTGTGTGTCCTGTGACAACTGAGCAGAGTAACCTGTGTGTTACTCTGCTTCAGTTTATGAATGGAGTGGAGCCGCTGTCTTCTCTCCATTCATCTTCTGTGCAGAGAAAAGGACTGGGGAATCAATGTCCTCTGTCCCTTTCTCTGTCTCAAATGGGAGATATCAGGGGTCTCTGTTTAGACCCCTGACGTGTCACCAATGCCCCCAACAGGGCTGATAAAAAAACAACTGACACCACAACCGCCCCCCCATTCCGACACAGTCCAGAGCCACAAGACCACTGACACCGACCACTACCCCACTGACACTACCCCACTGACACCGTCCACTGACACCGACCACTGACACCGACCATTGCCCTACTACCCCATCCCGAATCACACAGCGCACTAATGTGAACCGGCCCTAAGCTCATTCAGCCTTACTGGGTGTAAGTATAAAAAGTGAGAAATCCCCCCCAACCACACATAACACCTCCTGGTGATGGAAAGGAATGTTGCATCTGTGATTAGGTGACCTCAGACACACACACTGCACTATAACAATAATAATAAGATCACTCGAGCTTCTCCTCTGCCCAGCTCTGACTAAATACATCTCCCCTAATCACTTGTCTATGTATATTCTGCTGGCTGTTTACTGCAGCATACATTTCCTTGTCACACTGAACTGTGGATCACACCCCATGATGAGAAACATCCAGTCAAAACACAGGAAAGGCAGCCAATCATGGGAGAGCTGGAAGGGAGAGGAGAGGAGGGGAGGGGGTGTGAATTGTGAACTTTTTACACAGGATGTGCATGTCTCAGGCTAGAGCACGAGATATGTAAATAACATGTCACTTGAAGCCAGGGGGCGGAACGGACAAAGGTTTTTCTCTGTAAATCCGTTTTATCTCACTGAACAATAAAAGAGGTTTGCTCAGAGCTGGATTAACTCTGTGTGGCAAGACTGGGCACAGATGATAGGAAATCTTATTCTCTACATTGTGACATCAAAAAAAAATTTTTTCGGGTTTACATCCACTTAAGGAAGAACAGTGAGAACTCTGATGTAAGGGGGAACACTGCAGACTCTGGTGTGAAGGGTAACTCTAATATAAGGGGGTCCCTGGTAACCAGAGCCCCCACTTACATCATTCTTCCCAGCATTCCCCTTAAATCAGGGTTCCCAGAACCCCTGTTACTTCAGGGTCTACAGAATTTCCACTTGCCCTTTAGGGGCCCTTTCATACGGGCAGACCGATCGGACCACCCATTGTTCAGTATGGGGAGGCGGATGTAAACAGACATGTGTCCATTTATACCCACCTGCATCCAATACAATCTTCTGAAAACACATGAATGGGGATCCAATCCCCATCCACCTGGCGGATGGGATCAGATAACAGTCAGATAAAAACGGACAGGTCATCCATTTACATCTGACCCCCCCATAGAGAACAGTGTGCTGTGTCCATGTCCACTCTGCACAAGCGGAGTGAACATGGACCTGTCTTCTGCCTGCTCAGTGGGGAGCAGCAGACAGATCCCCCGCTGAGCAGGTGGATCAACTTGGCAGAATAATGTAAGGGGTGCTCTGGGAACCCCAATGTCAGGGGGTCTCTGCTCACCAAAGCTCCCCGCTTATATCAGAGTCCCCCTTTACATTACAGTCCACAGAGCTCTCCCTTACATTAGTGTGCTCAGAGTCTGGTGAGAGAAGGGAGGGAGGGGGGAGGCACTTCACTCACCATAGATGGTGGCTCGGGCTGACTGCACATTTCTTCCACTTGATCGTTTCAGGGTACTGGGTTTTCCCGCCCACTCATCCCCTTGTGACCCTGGTGGTTCCTCTACTGCTCCCAACCCTGCTTCTCATCTGTACAAAAAACACTGTGGAGCCAAGCAGTGCATCCTCTTATTCAGTTACAGGACAGTTACAGTTCTAGGAGTTCCAAAGTCTCAGTTATAGTGACAAAACAGGAGAAAATTTAAAGTAAGCCCAAACAATAAACTTCTTTTACGTGCTGCCTTTTAGCTCCTGGTACAAAAGTCCATCTCTCTTGAAGCACTCTTTGAAACATTTAATGGTTAAGAGTAGGGATGAGCCGAACACTCCCCCGGTTCGGTTCGCACCAGAACCTGAGAACGGACCGAAAGTTTGCGCGAACTTTAGAACCCGATTAAAGTCTATGGGACTCGAACGTTCGAAATCAAAAGTGTTAATTATGAAGGCTAATATGTAAGTTATTGTCCTAAAAAGGGTTTGGGGACCCGGGTCCTGCCCCAGGGGACATGTATCAATGCAAAAAAAAGTTTTAAAAACTGACGTTTTTCCAGGAGCAATGATTTTAATGATGCTTAAAGTGAAAAAAAAAGTGAAATATTCCATTAAATATCGTACCTGGGGGGTGTCTAAAGTATGCCTGTGAAGTGGCACGTGTTTCCTGTGTTTAGAACTATCCCTGCACAAAATGACATTTTTAAAGGAAAAAAAGTCATTTAAAACTGCTTGCGGCTTTAGGCCCCATGCACACAGGGCATTTCTATTCTATTGTGTCATGCACACATAGAGCTTTTATGAGCTCCAAAAGGCATACAGTAGGCGTTTTCCAGCTGAAAAAAAAAACAACAAAACAGTGCGTTCTGGAGCTCCAGGTTCGAGCTGCAAAAACGCCCAACGCTATTAAACGCTATTAAACACGCAAAAACGCCGCAATTGCGTTTTTGAGCTCCAGCATTTTTTTTTTTTAACCACTTAACGACCGCCCACTGTAAATATACGTCGGCAGGATGGCACCGACAGGCACAATCACGTATATCTACGTGATCGCCTTTGTATAGTTGGGGGGTCCGATCGGACCCCCCTTCTTTACAGTGAGCGGTGTTTAAGTGTTCGGGAGCGATCCAGGATGAGGGGACGGCCGTTTGATTCCGGCCACCCCCTCACGATCGCTCCCGGCGAATGAGAAAGCTTCCCTGCCTGTGTAATGTTTACACAGGCAGAGGAAGTGATGTCACCTCTCCTGCGGCGCTCACATATACCGAGCGCCGCACAAGAGAAGATGCCAGGTTAGTGCACAAAACACTACACTGACACCAGGACACATAGGCACATAAATCGCCCCCCCAGGCCCCCCCAGACACCCCCCAGATCACCCCCCAGCCCCCAGTCACAGTGTCACTGATTGCAGTGACCATTTATTTACTGATCACTGCAATCAGTGACATTTGTGACTGTAAAAGTGTCACTAAAGTTAGTTTTAGGTCCAGTGTAGCCCCCTAACCCCCCCTAATAAAGGTTTAACCCCCTGATCGCCCCCCAGATAACCCTTTCACCCCCTATCACCACTGTCGCTAAGCGATCATTTTTCTGATCGCTTTCTTTAGCGTCGGTGATGCCGATCGGTAGCCAGTTATTTTTTTTAGGTTCGCCGCAGGTTTTTATAGCGTCGGGTACCCCCATATATTACCTAATAAAGGTTTAACCCCCTTGATCGCCCCCCAGATAACCCTTTCACCCCCTATCACCACTGTCGCTAAGCAATAGTTTTTCTGATCGCTGTCTTAGTGTCAGTGATGCCGATAGGTAGCCAGTAATTTTTTTTAGGTTCGCTGTCAGGTTTTTATATAGCATCAGGTACCCCCATATATTACCTAATAAAGGTTTTAACCCCCTAATTGCCCCTAGTTAACCCTTTCACCAGTGATCACCATATAAGTGTTACGGGTGACGCTGGTTAGTTAGTTTTCTTTTTATAGTGTCAGGGCACCCGCCGTATATAACCCAATAAAGGTTTAACCCCCTGATCGCCCGGCGGGTGATATCAATCAGGTTTTAGCGTCAGAGAGGGTCTGCGTCACACCCCAGGCAGCATCAGGTTAGTGCCAGTAGCACTAACACCCACGCGTGAAGCATACACCTCCCTTAGTGGTATAGTATCTGAACAGATCAATATCTGATCTGATCAGATCTATACTAGCGTCCCCAGCAGTTTAGGGTTCCCAAAAACGCAGTGTTAGCGGGATCAGCCCAGATACCTGCTAGCACCTGCGTTTTGCCCCTCCGTCCAGCCAAGGGCACCCAAGTGCAGTATCGATCGATCACTGTCACTTGCAAAACACAACACACATAACTGCAGTGTTCGCAGAGACAGGCCTGATCCCTGCGACTCCAGTGCTGTAGGAGGTGATTTCACCACCACAGTGAAAAAAAAAAAAGCATATATGCCGAAGCATTGGGGCAGCAGGGGCGGAGGAGCGGAGGAGCGATTTTGCTCCTAATGCCGCGTACATACGGTCGAAATTCTGATGGAGGCTTGCCCGTGGAAAAGTCTGACCATGTGTGTGCGGCATAACTTTTGCGGGAAGATCCCCCCATGCTTCGGCATATATAAATGGTGCATGTATGCCCATTATTAGAAGTGGGTGGATGAAGGGCGGTATTCTAATGGTGGGCATACCCACCGATCAATCTTTTTTTTTCGTTCAGCCAACAGGCTGCATGAAAAAAAAGATTACAATACATGTCCAACAAGGACCAGCAACGTACTGGTATGTTGCTGGACTTTGAATGTTTATACCAGAATAGTGATGAGCCGAACACCCCCGGGTTCGGTTCGCACCAGAACCCGCGAACGGACCGAAAGTTCGAACGAACATTAGAACCCTATTAAATACAATGGATGCGAACGTTCGAATTCTAAAGTGCTAATTATAACAACTATTATGCATGTTATTGTCCTAAACAGGGTTTGGGAACCCGGGTTCTGCACCAGGGGACATGTATCAATGCAAAAATAAGTTTTAAAAACGGTCGTTTTCCGGGAGCAGTCATTTTAATGATGCATAAAGTGAAAAAAAAAAAGTCAAATATTCCTTTAAATATCGTACCTGGGGGGTGTCTAAAGTATGCCTGTGAAGTGCCACGTGTTTCCCGTGTTTAGAACTGTCCCTGCACAAAATGACACTTCTAAAGGAAAAAAAAGCCATTTAAAACTGCTTGCGGCTTTAATGTAATGTCTGGTCCCGGTAATATGGATGAAAATCTTTAAGAAAAATGGCATAGCTACCCCATGACCCCCCCCCCTACCCCAGCCCATTACCAGCCCCTTTGGGTCTTGTATGGATATTAAGGGGAACCCCGCACATAAAATAAAAAAGGCCCTATATACTCTGAACAGCCGTATACAGGCGGTGCATACAAGACAGGGACTGTAGGTTTGTTCTTATGTAGAATGTGTTTGTAATTTTGAACAGGTACATTGTTGAAGTGTAGCTCCAGACCAAAAATCTATTTTTAAACTTTTTGGAAAACATAGGTAAGGGTTATCACCCCTGTAACATTTGTTTTGCTGTCTGTGCCCCTGTTCAGAACATTTCACCTCACTTTCCGTCCTAATGACAACTGTTTTTGAAATGTGGTGTTTTTCTTGAAACAAGGATTGCTGATAAAGCATCAGTACAGAGGAGACACCTTTCTCCCATATTTATTCTTACAGGAGAGAATTTTCCTTCCTAGTGGTAGATTTCCTCTCACTTCCTGTTGTCTTCTTGCGTTTGCAAGTAGGAGTCGTTTGTAAGTTGGATGTTTGAAAGTAGGGACCTGCCGTATATACTCTGCAGAAATAGGCCCCTTAGTTGTTGGTGTTGGCACAACACTGTAAGCACTCACAGTTACTCTTGGTTGGTGCTGGAACGCCCTGCTGTCAACTATTATATCAGGAATTTTAATTACATATAATTGTTGAACAGTGGTAGTAAAAATTGGGCCTTTGATGGTGGTGCTGGTGCCACAACACTGTAAGCCCTGACAGTTACTCTTGGTGGGTGCAGCAATGGGCCCTGCTGTGAATTATTAGATCAAGAATTGTAATTACATGCCCCTGTTGAACAGGGGCTGAAAAATTGGGCCTTAGGCACTGGTGGCACAACACTGCAACCCTTCACAGATACTGTACTTGGAGCACAGCAATGAGCCCTGTTGCAAAGTATTGCTTCAAAAATTGTAATGACACGCCCCTGTTAAACAGGGGCTGAAAAATTGGGCCTTAGGCACTGGTGGCACAACACTGCAACTCCTCACAGATACTGTACTTGGAGCACAGCAATGAGCCCTGTTGCAAAGTATTGCTTCAAAAATTGTAATTACACGCCACTGTTAAACAGGGGCTGAAAAATTGGGCGTTAGGCACTGGTGGCGGCACCCATAAACAAAAATGATCTTCCAAGCTATCATCATCAATCGTATCATTGAGGACTCGGAGGAGGAGGATAGCCAGTCAACATAACAGCACAGGCACTCAGCATCAGTCTTGAAGGGATGTGACATTTTAAAATCAATTAGTCTGTTATATCAGCATCAGGTGTGTGGTAGCTGGTGGTGATCCAAGACTGGTTCATCTTGATGAAAGTCAGTCGATCAACCGAGTCGGTGGACAGGCGCACCCTGTGATCCGTGACAAATCCTCCAGCAGCACTGAATGTGCGTTCCGAAAGAACGCTGGATGCAGGACAGGCCAGTAGCTCAATTGCATACTGTGCAAGCTCTGGCCAGTGATCCATCCTCAAGACCCAGTAAGCCAGAGGATTTTCGGTGGGGAAGGTGTCCAAGTCTGACCTTGCCCCTAGATATTCCTGCACCATGTTTATCAGACGCTGGCGATGGTTGCTGGAACCGATCATACTTTGGGGCTGCGGACTAAAGAATTGTCTGAACGCATCGGTCAGACGGCCACCTTCCCCACCGCTCCTTCTTTGACTGGCCGAAGCCTCAGCAACTCGTTGTCCAGGACCAGGAGTTTGCAACCTCCCAGTCTCTGGGAACGCGTTGCACAGACCTTTCTGCAAGGCCTCCCGGAGTTGTCTCATCCTCTGCTCCCTCTGCGACGGTAACATAAGGTCCGCAACCTTACCCTTGTACCGTGGATCAAGGAGAGTGGCCAGCCAGTAATGGTCCCTCTCCTTGATCCGAAGAATACGAGGATCCTTCCGCAGACTTTGCAGGATCAGGGAGGCCATGCAGCGTAGGTTTGCTGAGGCATTCGCTCCGGAGTCCTCTGGGTCACTAAGGACGACATGATCCGCAGCCACCTCCTCCCAGCCACGTACAAGTCCACTGGTTTCTTGGGACTGTAAATCATCCCTAAAAGACTGCTGCTGATGATGCTGAGTGCCAGCCTCCACCTCCATGCTGACACAATCCTCCTCCTCCTCCTCCTCCTCCTCCTCCTCTTCCTGTGCGATGGGTGGGACAGAAGGAACACTGTCTGGGTAAAGGGGGCCTTGAGAGGCAAGGAAGTCCTCCTCTTCCTGCCTCTGTTCTGCCTCAAGTGCCCTGTCCATTATTCCACGCAGCGTGTGCTCCAACAGGTGGACAAGAGGTACAGTGTCACTGATGCATGCACTGTCACTGCTCACCATCCTCGTGGCCTCCTCAAATGGTGCCAGGACAGTGCATGCATCCCTGATCATGCCCCACTGGCGTGGAGAAAAAAAACCAAGCTCCCCTGACCCTGTCCTGGTGCCGTAGTCGCACAGGTACTCATTGATGGCCCTCTGCTGCGTGTGCAGCCGCTGCAGCATGGCCAACGTTGAGTTCCACCTGGTGGGCATGTCACATATAAGGCGGTTCTTGGGCAGGTTCAACTCCTTTTGCAGCTCAGCCAGGCGAGCACTGGCATTATAAGATCTGCGGAAATGCACACAGACTTTCCTGGCCTGCCTCAGGACATCCTGTAAGCCCGGGTACCTGCCCAAGAAGCGCTGCACCACCAGGTTAAGGACGTGAGCCACACAGGGCACATGGGTCAGTTGTCCCTGTCGGAGGGCGGAGAGGAGGTTGGTGCCATTGTCGCAAACCACCATTCCTGGCTTAAGCTGGCGTGGCGTCAACCACCTCTCGGCCTGGCCCTGCAGAGCAGACAGGACCTCTGCCCCAGTGTGGCTTCTGTCCCCCAAACACACCAGCGCAAGCACGGCATGGCATCTTTTTGCCTGCGTACTTGCGTAGCCCCGTGAACGGCTACGGAGCACCGCTGGTTCATAGGACAAACCACAGGAAGAGGCCATGGAGGAAGAAGAAGAGGAGGGGGTGGAGGAGAGAGGTGTGTCACAACCAGTAGTAGCATTTTGGAGGCGTGGCGGTGGGACAACCTCCAACACTACTGCACCTTGTCCTGAATCCTTCCCAGCTGCCAAAAGAGTGACCCAATGGGCCGTGAAAGAAAGGTAACGTCCCTGTCCATGCCTGCTGGACCATGAGTCAGCGGTAATATGCACCTTACCGCTGACCGCCCTGTCCAGCGAGGCCAAGACATTGCCTTCCACATGCCGGTAGAGAGCCGGAATAGCCTTCCGTGAGAAAAAGTGGCGTTTGGGAACCTGCCACTGAGGAACCGCACATTGCACAAACTCACGGAAGGGGGCCGAGTCTACCAACTGAAAAGGCAGCAGTTGAAGCGCTAGCAATTTAGCCAAGCTAGCATTCAACCGCTGGGCATGTGGATGGCTGGGAGTGAACTTCTTTCGACGGTCCAGCAGCTGGGGCAGGGAAATTTGCCTGCTAGAATCGGACGTCGGTGTACTGCTAGCAGAGTGGCCGCAAGTACTTGGCTGTGACACACCTAATTCTACACCTTCATTCCTCTCAGTGCATGTTTCAGAGAGGACTGAAGTTATAGTGGGGTTGGAGATCCCAGCTGATGCGGTGCAAGGAGAGGTCCGCTTTGTTCTTTGGTGTGGGTCTTTGAGGTAGGCTTGCCAACGAGCTGCATGGCAGGTCAACATATGTCTGGTCAGGCATGTGGTACCCAAGCGGCTGATGTTTTGGCCACGCGATATACGCTTGAGACATATGTTGCAAACAGCAGCTGTGCGATCTGATGCACTAGCCTCAAAAAAGGCCCACACCAAAGAACTTTTTGAATGACGGGCAGAGGCAGCGCCCTGCACAGGCGGAGCTCTGCGGTGTGATTCCGTCGGTGTACTGCCCTTACGCTGGCCACCAAAGGGCATCCTGCCTCGTTGGAGATGTGCCTCCTCCTCATCCTCCTCCTCCTCCTCTCTCCTATTAGGCACCCACGTGGAGTCATTGACCTCATCATCCCCTCCCTCCTCATCACTGGAGCCAATCTGGCAGTATGCTGCAGCTGCTGGAACATGACTGCCAGATTGGTGTCCTTCTTGAGCATCCCCTCTGTCTGCTCTCACGCTACTGCCTTCCTCTAGCTGGGTTTCATCATCAGACCCTTCGAAACGCTGGGCATCCTCCTGGAGCATGTACCCAACACTGTGCTGAAACAGTTCGGGGGACTCCTCAGGAGGAGGACATGGTGGGTCTAGGGAAGGAGTGACTGATGATTTGTCTGACATTGATACCAGGGAAGACGACGCTTTGGCAGCTGCTTTTCCAGTACCCTGAGCCTGGGTGAGAGAGGATGAGGAGGAGGAGGAGGGCTTGGTCATCCACTCTACCAAGTCTTCGGCATGATGTGGCTCAACATGTCCAGCTGCCGAAAAGAAGGACAAGCGTGTCCCATGGCCATGTGCTGATGACAATGCACCGCGTCCACGACCAGCACTGTTGCCCCCAGACACAGAGCCTGCTTGCCCTCTTTTATTGCCTCCTGACTGTCTGCCTCTCCTTGTTTGCCTTCCAGACATTCTAATAGATGGCCTGCAGGGAGATGGGAAAAAAGCAATAAGGGCTACCTTCAGGTGTCCTTCTCTGTCCCTTGAAACAAGGACTTTCACAGTGAAAGAAACTGACACTGTCCCTACCTAGAGTTTTCTGTCCCTAGAATAAATGTTTTTTTTAATCACAATATAGCACAAGGACAATTCACTCAATGTCTCTCCAGGTCCCTGGAAACAAGGCCTTGCAGAGTGAAAGAAACTGACACTGTCCCTACCTAGAGTTTTCTGTCCCTAGAATAAATGTTTTTTTTTAAGCACAATATAGCACAAGGAAAATTAACTCACTGTCCTTACAGGTCCCTGGAAACAAGGACTTGCAGAGTGAAAGAAACTGACACTGTCCCTACCTAGAGTTTTCTGTCCCTAGAATAAATGTTTTTTTTAAGCACAATATAGCACAAGGACAATTAACTCACTGTCCTTACAGGTCCCTGGAAACAAGGACTTGCAGAGTGAAAGAAACTGACACTGTCCCTACCTAGAGTTTTCTGTCCCTAGAATAAATGTTTTTTTTAATCACAATATAGCACAAGGAAAATTAACTCACTGTCCTTACAGGTCCCTGGAAACAAGGACTTGCAGAGTGAAAGAAACTGACACTGTCCCTACCTAGAGTTTTCTGTCCCTAGAATAAATGTTTTTTTTAATCACAATATAGCACAAGGAAAATTAACTCACTGTCCTTACAGGTCCCTGGAAACAAGGACTTGCAGAGTGAAAGAAACTGACACTGTCCCTACCTAGAGTTTTCTGTCCCTAGAATAAATGTTTTTTTTAATCACAATATAGCACAAGGAAAATTAACTCACTGTCCTTACAGGTCCCTGGAAACAAGGACTTGCAGAGTGAAAGAAACTGACACTGTCCCTACCTAGAGTTTTCTGTCCCTAGAATAAATGTTTTTTTTAATCACAATATAGCACAAGGAAAATTAACTCACTGTCCTTACAGGTCCCTGGAAACAAGGACTTGCAGAGTGAAAGAAACTGACACTGTCCCTACCTAGAGTTTTCTGTCCCTAGAATAAATGTTTTTTTTAAGCACAATATAGCACAAGGACAATTAACTCACTGTCCTTACAGGTCCCTGGAAACAAGGACTTGCAGAGTGAAAGAAACTGACACTGTCCCTACCTAGAGTTTTCTGTCCCTAGAATAAATGTTTTTTTTAATCACAATATAGCACAAGGAAAATTAACTCACTGTCCTTACAGGTCCCTGGAAACAAGGACTTGCAGAGTGAAAGAAACTGACACTGTCCCTACCTAGAGTTTTCTGTCCCTAGAATAAATGTTTTTTTTAATCACAATATAGCACAAGGACAATTAACTCACTGTCCTTACAGGTCCCTGGAAACAAGGACTTGCAGAGTGAAAGAAACTGACACTGTCCCTACCTAGAGTTTTCTGTCCCTAGAATAAATGTTTTTTTTAATCACAATATAGCACAAGGAAAATTAACTCACTGTCCTTACAGGTCCCTGGAAACAAGGACTTGCAGAGTGAAAGAAACTGACACTGTCCCTACCTAGAGTTTTCTGTCCCTAGAATAAATGTTTTTTTTAATCACAATATAGCACAAGGACAATTAACTCACTGTCCTTACAGGTCCCTGGAAACAAGGACTTGCAGAGTGAAAGAAACTGACACTGTCCCTACCTAGAGTTTTCTGTCCCTAGAATAAATGTTTTTTTTAAGCACAATATAGCACAAGGACAATTAACTCACTGTCCTTACAGGTCCCTGGAAACAAGGACTTGCAGAGTGAAAGAAACTGACACTGTCCCTACCTAGAGTTTTCTGTCCCTAGAATAAATGTTTTTTTTAAGCACAATATAGCACAAGGACAATTAACTCACTGTCCTTACAGGTCCCTGGAAACAAGGACTTGCAGAGTGAAAGAAACTGACACTGTCCCTACCTAGAGTTTTCTGTCCCTAGAATAAATGTTTTTTTTAAGCACAATATAGCACAAGGACAATTAACTCACTGTCCTTACAGGTCCCTGGAAACAAGGACTTGCAGAGTGAAAGAAACTGACACTGTCCCTACCTAGAGTTTTCTGTCCCTAGAATAAATGTTTTTTTTAAGCACACTATAGCAGAAGCACAAAACACACTGACACTCTCCCTACCTATCCTTCTCTTTCCCTAAACTAAAGGAATCCAGGTTAAGCAAGAAAGAAATAACAGTCACTGTCCCTGCCTATGCTACTCTATCCCTGCTCCGGAACACACTACACTAGGCCGCCGTGCTGGCGGCCTTTTATAGTGTGGGGCGTGTACTAAACACCCTCAGCAATAATTGGCCACAGGCATCCTGCCTGTGGCCAATCATTGCTCTCCTCGCTGCCGGCGCTGTGATTGGCCAAGCATGCGGGGTCACAGTGCATGCTTGGCCAATCACAGCGCCTGGATGACACTGCGATGGCGTAGTGCATTGTGGGCCGTTCGCGTCACTCGAATTTGGCGCGAACGGCCCAAATCGTTCGATCTTCGTCGAACGATCGAACAGCCAATGTTCGAGTCGAACGTATGTTCGACTCGAACACGAAGCTCATCCCTATACCAGAATGATGCCTGCGGGTTTAGGTATCATCTTGGTATCATTCTTTTCAGCCAGCGGCCGGCTTTCATGTAAAAGCAATCCTAGTGGCTAATTAGCCTCTGGACTGCTTTTACAAGCAGTGGGAGGGAATGTCCCCCCCCCGGATATAAAAAGCGCCATTGGGAAATTGGGAAAGCATTTTATCACACCGATCTTGGTGTGGTCAGATGCTTTGAGGTCCAATAGACCCCAGTTTTTTCAAAAAAAAGAGTACCTGTCACTACCTATTGCTATCATAGGGGATATTTACATTCCCTGAGATAACAATAAAAATGATAAAAAAAAAATATATATGGAAGCAACAGTTTAAAAATAAAATAAAAAAGCAAAATTAATAATAATAAAAAAATAAAATAAAAAAAAGCACCCCTGTCCTGCCCTGCTCTTGCCCAATGGCGAACGCAAGCGTCGGTCTGGCGTCATATGTACAGCAATTGCACCATGCATGTGAGGTATCACCGCGAAGGTCAGATCGAGGGCAGTAATTTTAGCAGTAGACCTCCTCTGTAAATCTAACGGCGTAACCTGTAAAGGCTTTTAAAGGCTTTTAAAAATGTATGTAGTTTGTCGCCAATGCCCGTTTGTGCAAAATTTTAAAGCATGTCGTGTTTGGTATCTATGTACTCGGCCTAAGATCATCTTTTTTATTTCATCAAACATTTGGGCAATATAGTGTGTTTTAGTGCATTAGAATTAAAAAAAAGTGTATTTTTTCCCCAAAAAATGTGTTTGAAAAATCGCTGCGCAAATACTGTGTAGAAAAAAAAATGCAACACCCACCATTTTAATCTGTAGGGCCTTTGCTTTACAAATATATATAATGTTTGGGGGTTCAGCATAATTTTCTTGCAAAAAAAATAAATATGTTATCATGTAAACAAAAAGTGTCAAAAAGGGCTTTGTCTTCAAGTGGTTAGAAGAGTGGATGTAAGCTTCCTAATGTTGTGTAAAAAATGCCAGAACAGTTCAAAACCCCTCCCAAATGACCCCATTTTGAAAAGTAGACACCCCAAGCTATATACTGAGAGGCATGTCGAGTCCATGGAATATTTTATATGTTGACACAAGTTGCGGAAAAAAGACAATTTTTTTTTTTTTTTGCACAAAGTTGTCACTAAATGATATATTGCTCAAACATGCCATGGGCATATGTGGAATTACACCCCAAAATACATTCTGTTGCTTCTCCTGAGTACGGGGATACCACATGTGTGAGACTTTTTGGGAGCCTAGCCGCGTATGGGACCCCAAAACCAAGCACCGCCTTCAGGCTTTCTAAGGGTGTAAATTTTTGATTTCACTTCTCACTGCCTATCACAGTTTCGGAGGCCATGGAATGCCCAGATGGCACAAAACCCCCCCAAATCACCCCATTTTGGAAAGTAGACACCCCAAGCTATTTGCTGAGAGGTATGGTGAGCATTTTGCAGATCTCGCTTTTTGTTACAAAGTTTTGAAAATTGAAAAAAAAATATATATATTTTCTTTCTTCATTTTCAAAAACAAATGAGAGCTGTAAAGAACTCACCATGCCTCTCAGCAAATAGCTTGGGGTGTCTACTTTCCAAAATGGGGTCATTTGGGGGGGTTTTGTGCTATTTTGGCATTTTATGGCCTTCGAAACTGTGATAGGTAGTGAGGAGTGAAATCAAAAATTTGTGCCTAGAAATCCTGAAGGCGGTGCTTGGTTTCCGGGGGCCCGTACGCGGCTAGGCTCCTAAAAAGTCCCACACATGTGGTATCCCCGTACTCAGGAGAAGCAGCAAAATGTATTTTGGGGTGTAATTCTATATATAACCATGGCATGTGTGAGCAATATATAATTTAGTGACAACTTTTTGTAATTTTTTTTTTTGTCATTATTCAATCACTTAAGACAAAAAAAAAATATTCAATGTGCTCAACATGTCTGCAATTTCCTTGGGATGTCTACTTTCCAAAATGGGGTCATTTGGGGGGGGGGTTGTGCTGCCCTGCCATTTTAGCACCTCAAGAAATGAGATAGGCAGCCATAAATTAAAAGCTGTGTAAATTCCAGAAAATGTACCCTAGTTTGTAGACGCTATAACTTTTGCGCAAACCAATAAATATATGCTTATTGACATTTTTTTTACTAAAGACATGTGGCTGATTACATTTTGGCCTAAATATATGACTAAAATTGAGTTTATTCGATTTTTCTTATAACAAAAAGTAGAAAATATTATTTTTTTTCAAAATTTTCGGTCTTTTTCCGTTTATATCGCAAAAAATAAAAATCGCAGAGGCAATCAAATACCATTAAAAGAAAGCTCTATTTGTGGGAAGAAAAGGACGCAAATTTCGTTTGGGTACAACATTGCATGTCCGCACAATTTACAGTTAAAACAGCGCAGTGCAAAATTCTGAAAACAGCTCTGGGCCTTTAGCTACAAAATGATCCAGGGCTTAAGTGGTTAAAAAGGTCAAACATTTTTTACAAAACATGGACAGTCATTTTTAAGCTGTAAAAAACGTGGCTGTAAAAACGCCCTGTGTGCATGGGGCCTTAATGTAATATCTGGTCCCAGCAATATGGATGAAAATCATTGAGAAAAATGGCATGGGTACCCCCCCAGCCCATTAACAGAAACTTTGGGTCTTGTATGGATATTAAGGGGACCCAAATTTAAAAAAGGCCCTATATACTAACAGCAGTATACAGGCGGTGCAAACAAGACAGGGACTGTAGGTTTGTTCTTAAGTAGAATCTGTTTGTAATTTGGAACAGGTACATTTTTTAAGTGTAGCTCCAGCCAAAAAATCTATTTTTAAGCTTTTTGGAAAACATAGGGAATGGTTATCACCCCTGTAACATTTGTTTTGCTGTCTGTACACCTGTTCAGAACATTTCACGTCACCTTCTGTCCCAATGACAAAAGTTTTTTGAAAATTTGGGGTTTTATTGAAACAAGGATTGGTGATAAAGCATCAGTGGAGAGGAGACGCCTTTTTCCCATTTCCTTTCCTAGGGGAAGATTTCTTCTCGCTTGCTGTTGTCTCCTTCCGTTTGCAAGTAAGAGTCGTTTGTAAGTTGGATGTTTGAAAGTAGGGGCCTGCCGTATTGTCAGGGTCACCTGTGGCCAGGTGACAGATGCACACCGTAGGGGGACAGGAGTGCACCGCGAGGTAGTGAACCCTATGGCTGGCTTCTGTGGATAGGAAACTGGGTGGTTGTGGAAAGCGGGACCAGAGGAGCACAACCGGGATCCCAACGGAAGCGAGAGCCAAGATTCCCCAGGGCGCGGAGTCTAAGACCCAGCTGGTCTTCTCCAGGGCCTCTAGTGGTGAGGATGTTACGCTGCAGGCTGGGACCAGGTCGCGGCCCCTGGAGTTTCCTAGCTCACGCCCCGTAGGATAAGGGGAAGCAGCAGCACACGATAGAGAGAACCGAAGAACGAGCCGAAGGTCAAGGGTCACGAGCAGACAGGGATGGTCGGGGACAAGCCAATAACGTAACAGAGAGACAGACGTAGCACACGGCAGGCAGGAACCCAAACACACAATGCCTAACAAACACGTTGATCAGCAAAGCAGGCTTGCAGTGCACAGGTTAATATAGTGTTCAGTGATAGGGCCTGGGGTGGAGTCAGGCTGGGAGGAGATTATAAAGGAAGCCAGGTGAAGGAGGTCTGGTCTCTAGATGAACACATGAGGAGGAAGGTAAGATGGCAGACAAACACTACTGCATATCCATGACAGTACCCTCCCTCTTATGGGCCCTCCCCCGCCTGGACCCAGGCTTAAAGGGAAATCTCTGATGAAACCTTCTCAACAGATGAGGTGCAGCGACATCAGATGCAGCGATCCAAGACGCCTCCTCAGGACCAAAACCTCTCCAATGCACAAGGTACTGAAGAATGCCTCTGCAGAGCCGAGAATCCAGAACTTGTCTAACCTCGTACTTAAAATTATCCTCAGAGACTGAAAACGAGGTAGGGAGATGACAAGAAGATCTATTGAGGACCAAAGGCTCTCTAGGAATAAGCAAGGGCATGAGAGGATCAACAGGAATCTGAGGAGGGTCCCCTATACCCTTAAAGGGGAACTGGTCATCTTGCACAGGACCATCAGACTGGGCAGATGTCAGTGGAACCCTGAAGTCAGGTTGGTTAGAAGGTGACATGTCGCCGGAGTCAAGCTGAATAGCTGAAGGACAAGCAGAATGTCCCGAACAAGAAAAAGTGAGAGGCTCACTGGGCATGGGCTGGACTGGCATAACTAGTACAGAGGCAGAGTGAATAGCTGAGTCAGGTGTAGCGACTACCTGAATCGCATCGCAAGACGTAGCGACTGCAGGACTTGTAGACAAGCTAGCCTGGCTGTGCGTCCAAGGGTGGTTAGGGACAGAGAAATGTAAATGGTTATGCAACCTGGAATGAATGACCGGCTCAGATTCACAGGGGGCAACCTTGGGTAGGCAGGACGAGGAACAGGAGGGACCCCAAGCCAGGATCTGTCCAGTAGTCCAGTCCACATGAGGAGAATGGAGCTGTAACCATGGGAGACCCAAAATTATAGGCGTTGAGGCCTTGGGTAAGATAAGGAAGGATATCCACTCCTGGTGGAGTGTCCCTACCGACATCTTAACAGGGAGGGTCTGGAAGCGGATAGGTCCCCCTGGGAGAACAGTACCATCAATCGCCAAGACCACCAAAGGCGTGGTGAGGGGCAAAAGAGTAAGTCTCATGGACGATGCGATTTCCCAGTCCATGAAATTACCAGCGGCTCCGGAATCCAGATATGCTGAGACCGAATGAGAAGAAGCACCAACATGAAGGAACACAGAAAGCAGAAGACGAGAAGGGGAAGGTGATATTTCTGGGTCCAATACTCCACTTTCCAGATGAAGTGGACCCGAACGTTTTTCTGGACAAAGAGAGCAAGTGTCACGAAAATGACCTTTGCCCCCACAGTAAAGACACAGACCAAGAGTTCTGCGCCTAGCACGTTCCTCGGGGGATAGCCTGGTCCGACCCAGCTGCATGGGTTCCTCAGCTGGTAGGAGATGCTCTACGGGTCGAAGAGAGGGGAGCTCAGGCTGACTAAGAACCAAGGAGTGCTGGCGTTGCTTTTCTAAGGTCCTCTCCTGAAAGCGAATATCGATCTGGTTACACAAGGAGATAACGCCGGCCAGATCAGTGGGGATGGTTCTTCCTGCTAATTCATCCTTCACTCTATCAGACAGGCCATGCAAAAAGGTTGCGACTAAGGCCTCATTGTTCCAGCTCAACTCAGCCGACAGTATGCGGAAATGAAGCGCATACTGTCCCACAGAAGCAGACTCTTGGCGGAGACGTAAAAGGGCGCTGGCCGCTGAAGAGACACGAGCCGGTTCTTCGAAGATATTCCGAAAAAGTTTCAAGAAGCCAGACAGGCTAGAAACCACTGGATCATTCAGTTCCCACAGAGGGGCTGCCCAGGCTAAAGCTTCACCAGAGAGGAGGGAAATGATATAGGCTACCTTAGCCCGATCAGACAGGAAGTTTTGGGGCTGGAGCTCAAAATGAATCGTGCATTGGCTAAGGAACCCCCTGCAAGCCTTGGAGTCCCCAGAGAAACGGGACGGAGCTGGCAGTTGTAGCGAGTGTGTGGCTGCGACTGGTGCAATAGGTGCAGCCGCTGATTGTATTTGAGGTTGCGGATTCAGGGTTCCCAAGGAGGCCTGAAGCTGCTCGAAGCGAGAAGCCAGATCCTGGAGGAATCGCATCACCTGGGTCTGATTCGATTCCTGGGTTTCAAGTCTGCAAACTATGCCCTGCAATGGATCATCCGCGGGTAGCGGGATGTCAGCCGGGTTCATGGCTGATCAAACTGTCAGGGTCACCTGTGGCCAGGTGACAGATGCACACCGTAGGGGGACAGGAGTGCACCGCGAGGTAGTGAACCCTATGGCTGGCTTCTGTGGATAGGAAACTGGGTGGTTGTGGAAAGCGGGACCAGAGGAGCACAACCGGGATCCCAACGGAAGCGAGAGCCAAGATTCCCCAGGGCGCGGAGTCTAAGACCCAGCTGGTCTTCTCCAGGGCCTCTAGTGGTGAGGATGTTACGCTGCAGGCTGGGACCAGGTCGCGGCCCCTGGAGTTTCCTAGCTCACGCCCCGTAGGATAAGGGGAAGCAGCAGCACACGATAGAGAGAACCGAAGAACGAGCCGAAGGTCAAGGGTCACGAGCAGACAGGGATGGTCGGGGACAAGCCAATAACGTAACAGAGAGACAGACGTAGCACACGGCAGGCAGGAACCCAAACACACAATGCCTAACAAACACGTTGATCAGCAAAGCAGGCTTGCAGTGCACAGGTTAATATAGTGTTCAGTGATAGGGCCTGGGGTGGAGTCAGGCTGGGAGGAGATTATAAAGGAAGCCAGGTGAAGGAGGTCTGGTCTCTAGATGAACACATGAGGAGGAAGGTAAGATGGCAGACAAACACTACTGCATATCCATGACACGTATATACTCTGCAGAAATTTGGCCCTTAGATGTTGGTGTTGCCACAACACTGTAAGCCCTCACAGTTACTCTTGCTGTGAACTATTATATCAAGAATTGTAATTACATGCCATTGTTGAACAGTGGTAGGAAAAATTGGGCCTTTGGTGGTGGTGCTTGTGCCACAACACTAAGTCCTCACAGTTACTCTTGGTGGGCGCAGGAATGGGCCCAGCTGTGAAATATTAGATCAAGAATTGTAATTACATGCCCCTGTTGAACAGGGGCATAAAAAAACACTGCAACCCCTCACAGATACTCTAGTTGGAGCGCAGGAATGAGCCCTGCTGCAAAGTATTGCATCAAATATAGTAATTACACGCCCCTGTTAAACAGGGGCAGAAAAATTGGGCCTTAGGCATTTGGTGCTGGTGCCACAACACTGCAACCCCTCACAGATACTGTAGTTGGAGCACAGGAATGAGCCCTGCTGCAAAGTATTGCATCAAAAATTGTAATTACACGCCCCTGTTAAACAGGGGCTGAAAAATTGGGCCTTAGGCACTGGTGCTGGTGCCACAACACTGCAACTCCTCACAGATACTCTAGTTGGAGCGCAGGAAGTAGCTCAATTGCATACTGTGCAAGCTCTGGCCAGTGATCCATCCTCAAGACCCAGTAACCCAGAGGTTGTCTAGGACCAGGAATTTGTAACCTCCCAGTCTCTGGGAACGCGTTGCACAGACCTTTCTGCAAGGCCTCCCGAAGATACTTCATCCTCTGCTCCCTCTGCGATGGCAAGATAAGGTCTGCAACCTTCCCCTTGTACCGTGGATCAAGGAGGGTTGCCAGCCAGTAATAATCCCTTGCCTTAATAGCACAAATACGAGGATCCTTCCGCAGGCTTTGCAGGATCAGGGAGGCCATGCAGCGTAGGTTTGCTGAGGCATTTGGTCCAGAGTCCTTTGGGTCACTCAGGACGACATGATCCGCAGCCACCTCCTCCCAGCCACGTACAATACCATGGGTGTCTTGGGACTGTAATTGATCCCTTGAAGACTGCTGCTGATGCTGAGTGCTAGGCTCCACCTCTATGCTGACACAATCCTCCTCCTCCTCCTCTTCCTGTGTGATAGGCGGGCCAGCAGGAACACTGTCTGGATAAAGGGGGCCTTGAGAGGTAAGGAAGTCCGCCTCTTCCTCCCTCTGTTCTGCCTCAAGTGCCCTGACCATTATTCCACGCAGCGTGTGCTCCAACAGGTGGACAAGAGGGACAGTGTCCCTGATGCATGCACTGTCACTGCTCACCATCCTCGTGGCCTCCTCAAATGGTGACAGGACAGTGCATGCATCCCTGATCTTGGCCCACTGGCGCGGGGAAAAAAATCCAAGCTCCCCTGACCCTGTCCTGGTGCCATATTGCAACAGATACTCATTGATGGCCCTCTGCTGCGTGTGCAGCCGCTGCAGCATGGCCAACGTAGAGTTCCACCTGGTGGGCATGTCACAGATTAGGCGGTTCTTGGGCAGGTTGTATTCCTTTTGCAGGTCAGCCAACCGAGCACTGGCATTATATGACCGGCGGAAATGCCCACAGAGTTTGGCCTGCTTCAGGACCTCCTGTAAGCCCGGGTACCTGCCCAAAAACCGCTGCACCACCAAGTTAAGGACGTGAGCCAAACAGGGCACATGGGTCAGTTGTCCCTGTCGGAGGGCGGAGAGAAGGTTGGTGCCATTGTCGGAAACCACCATTCCTGGTTTAAGCTGGCATGGCGTCAACCACCTCTGAGCCTGCCCCTGCAGAGCTGACAGAATCTCTGCCCCAGTGTGGCTCCTGTCCCCCAAGCACACCAGCTCAAGCACCGCATGGCATCTTTTTGCCTGCGTTCTTGCGTAGCCCCTTGAACGCCTATGGAGCACCACTGTTTCCGAGGCCAAAGCACAGGAAGAGGCCATGGAGGAAGAAGAAGAGGAGGGGGTGGAGGAGAGAGGTGTGTCAGAATCACCAGTAGTAGCATTTTGGAGGCGTGGTGGCGGAACAACCTCCAACAATACTGCACCTTGTCCTGCATCCTTCCCAGCTGCCAGCAGAGTCACCCAAAGAGCTTGTTGAAAGATAGGTTACGTCCCTGTCCATGAATGCTGGACCATGAGTCAGCGGTAATATGCACCTTACCGCTGACCGCCCTGTCCAGCGAGGCCAAGACATTGCCTTCCACATAAACAGAAAAAAATTGCGCCAACAAAAAATTTGTTCAAGGGCTGGGTTGTGTCAAGCACTCAACACTACAACAATCAAAACAGCCCTTACCAAAGGTAGAGCACAGACAATGAATCCGCGCTATATCAAAGGAATTAGCACCTTACCCAAATCTATTCAATATATATGGAGTACATTTAGGGTTAAATTACCCATACATTTGGTATAGGTTAAAATATGGGCAAAAAGTCTCACACCAATGTTCTGGGAGTGGGATAACAACAAATGTTCATGGGTAAGTTTACAAAAACACATATGATGATCCCATTCCCAGCCTTAAGGCAGGTCTCAAGGGAGATGTTACAGTCTTTATGTGCCGTGGGTCTTATATCCAGCTAGTAGGTCTCCAAGGATGAAGATAGAAACCAAATAAATGAAGCCAGCACCACCACATGAAAACACAGACCGACAGTGCCCTCCACCACAGGAATTGGCAGCTTACCAAAAATAAGCCCCCGATACACAGTCGGCTGTAACCCAGCCGTGGCCTTTGGTTGAGAGATTGGACCAGGAAACATCAACAGCACACACCCTTCTCTTATCCCTGTTTCTCTCGATCGATGACACCGACCATGGAACCGTTGTGAGAAGAGGACACAGACCATAAAGTAGTACATATATAAAATTTATTCCAAAATAGTTAAAAAAACACTTCCATCAAGCAGCGTTTGTTGAGCATAAAATTCGCCGGCCGGCAAACACACAATCACCCTTCCCTCAGTGGCACGGTGACGTCAGCACGTCGCTTCCAGACGCGTTTTGTCACTAGTTGGACGTTTTCAATGGGGGTAGGGCGACGTGCAGACGCACCACCTTATATGGCCGAACCTCTGTATGAGATACAGGGGTAAAAGCCGATTCCGCCATTTTGGAAGTGGGAAAGGAGCCAATGACATACTCTTAACCAAATCCAGGCGGGAAGCATTATATATAATGCAAAGACAAAAACTAACGATCGAATAGGAACTGATTATCACATCATATAACGATCAAAGGCAGTGTATTGCATCAATTATTAAAAATATGAAATATATAAAATAAACAAGAAAAAGACACTTTAAATAAATAAAAAGCAGCGGACCACATTAGAACAAGGTTATCCTATATCATTCAAAAATACAAATCTCACAACCTCTCAAGCTGAAAGACCGTAGTAAAAGAAAGAAGGTAAAAAGGAAAAAAGGAAAAGAGGAAAAAACGGATCATACAATATAAGTATAGTACCACTATGTGTAAGATATCAGCATCTGCGACCTTATCAATCGAATAACCTCCTATCTACACATATAATGTCAGAATAACAGCATATTGAATTGCGCTCACTAAAGAGAAATCATACTTAACCATGGTATCTATTAGTCCAAGGAAAACCAAAACGGATACCATTGAGACTAAATTTTAGTATTATCTAATACATCAATATATATAGGGATCCATAAGGGATCTCTAAAAATTATTTGATCAGACACCAATTTACGTGTAGTGATATATGTGAATAAGTGAAATTAGTGAAAAATTATTAACTATTACGATCTATTTAGAATTAATTGATTGAAAAATAGAAAAAATTAATTAAGGTGCACTACAAACTGTGTGAGTATTCCTACCTCCAAAACTAACAAATTATTAATTAGTTGATAAAACCAATAATATAATTATAATAATATAAATTTCATTTACTGTGAATAATGAAAAATTACATTTAATGTGATTAGTGAAAAAACTGAAACAATACATGTCCATGATATTACCACAGGCATGTATATTTGAAGATATTTTAAACTTAATCGGAAAAATCCCGACCATTACGGTAGGGCCTTAGGCATTATTAATGAAGGCGTTTACATCTGTCTCAATGTTCAATCCGTGGGGACAATGGGCCTTGTATTTATCGATACCCAGAAAAAGTGTCCCCGAGGGATCCCTATTATGTTTCAGCAAGTAATGTTTAGATACTGAGTGATTTTTGAATCCCATTATGATATTAGTGATATGCTCATTGAGGCACACTCTAAGGGGACGCTTAGTGCGCCCCACATATTGCATGCCACATGGACACTGTAACATATACACCACCCCCTCAGTGGCACAAGTGATGCAGGGTTTGATTGTGTGTAGGCATTGGGTAGCAGTGGACACAAAGGTAGTCACACATCTATGCCTAGAACTATTAAATTGGCACACCCTACACCTCTTACATTTATAGTACCCCGAAAGCTGATCAAAGAAGGTATGGGGTTTAGTGGGTAAATCCAAAACATTAGGGGCTAATTGGTTCCTAAGATTAGGTACACCCCGAAAAATTATTTTCGGCCTTTCGGGTAGAACCTTCTTCAGAATGGCATCATTGGTGGCTATGTGCCAATGTTTATTAATAAGGGCCTTAATAGTCCTATGCTGTAGGGAATAGGAAGTGATAAAGGGAACACCCATAGAATCACAAACATTGTCGTGCACCACTTTATCTATCAGTAAAGACTCTCTCTCAGTGGTTTTGACTCCCTCTAATACTTCCTGTAGAAAGTCCCTCTGATACCCCTTCGCCAAGAACCTCTGAGTCAGGACCTCAGCCTGCGACAGGAATCGCTGAGGATCAGAACAGTTTCTCCGCAATCAAAGGTACTGACTCTTGGGAACTCCTTTTAACTAGGGATGAGCTTCGTGTTCGAGTCGAACATACGTTCGACTCGAACATCGGCTGTTCGATCGTTCGACGAAGATCGAACGATTTGGGCCGTTCGCGCCAAATTCGAGTGACGCGAACGGCCCACAATGCACTACGCCATCGCAGTGTCATCCAGGCGCTGTGATTGGCCAAGCATGCACTGTGACCCCGCATGCTTGGCCAATCACAGCGCCGGCAGCGAGGAGAGCAATGATTGGCCACAGGCAGGATGCCTGTGGCCAATTATTGCTGAGGGTGTTTAGTACACGCCCCACACTATAAAAGGCCGCCAGCACGGCGGCCTAGTGTAGTGTGTTCCGGAGCAGGGATAGAGCAGCATAGGCAGGGACAGTGACTTTTATTTCTTTCTTGCTTAACCTGGATTCCTTTAGTTTAGGGAAAGAGAAGGATAGGTAGGGAGAGTGTCAGTGTGTTTTGTGCTTGTGCTATATTGTGCTTAAAAAAAACATTTTTTCTAGGGACAGAAAACTGTAGGTAGGGAGAGTGTGTCAGTTTCTTTCACTGTCAAAGTCCTTGTTTCCAGGGACCTGGAAGGACAGTGAGTGAATTCTCCTTGTGCTAAATTGTGCTTAAAAAAAACATTTTTTCTAGGGACAGAAAACTGTAGGTAGGGAGAGTGTGTCAGTTTCTTTCACTGTCAAAGTCCTTGTTTCCAGGGACCTGGAAGGACAGTGAGTGAATTCTCCTTGTGCTAAATTGTGCTTAAAAAAAACATTTTTTCTAGGGACAGAAAACTGTAGGTAGGGAGAGTGTGTCAGTTTCTTTCACTGTCAAAGTCCTTGTTTCCAGGGACCTGGAAGGACAGTGAGTGAATTCTCCTTGTGCTAAATTGTGCTTAAAAAAAACATTTTTTCTAGGGACAGAAAACTGTAGGTAGGGAGAGTGTGTCAGTTTCTTTCACTGTCAAAGTCCTTGTTTCCAGGGACCTGGAAGGACAGTGAGTGAATTCTCCTTGTGCTAAATTGTGCTTAAAAAAAACATTTTTTCTAGGGACAGAAAACTGTAGGTAGGGAGAGTGTGTCAGTTTCTTTCACTGTCAAAGTCCTTGTTTCCAGGGACCTGGAAGGACAGTGAGTGAATTCTCCTTGTGCTAAATTGTGCTTAAAAAAAACATTTTTTCTAGGGACAGAAAACTGTAGGTAGGGAGAGTGTGTCAGTTTCTTTCACTGTCAAAGTCCTTGTTTCCAGGGACCTGGAAGGACAGTGAGTGAATTCTCCTTGTGCTAAATTGTGCTTAAAAAAAACATTTTTTCTAGGGACAGAAAACTGTAGGTAGGGAGAGTGTGTCAGTTTCTTTCACTGTCAAAGTCCTTGTTTCCAGGGACCTGGAAGGACAGTGAGTGAATTCTCCTTGTGCTAAATTGTGCTTAAAAAAAACATTTTTTCTAGGGACAGAAAACTGTAGGTAGGGAGAGTGTGTCAGTTTCTTTCACTGTCAAAGTCCTTGTTTCCAGGGACCTGGAAGGACAGTGAGTGAATTCTCCTTGTGCTAAATTGTGCTTAAAAAAAACATTTTTTCTAGGGACAGAAAACTGTAGGTAGGGAGAGTGTGTCAGTTTCTTTCACTGTCAAAGTCCTTGTTTCCAGGGACCTGGAAGGACAGTGAGTGAATTCTCCTTGTGCTAAATTGTGCTTAAAAAAAACATTTTTTCTAGGGACAGAAAACTGTAGGTAGGGAGAGTGTGTCAGTTTCTTTCACTGTCAAAGTCCTTGTTTCCAGGGACCTGGAAGGACAGTGAGTGAATTCTCCTTGTGCTAAATTGTGCTTAAAAAAAACATTTTTTCTAGGGACAGAAAACTGTAGGTAGGGAGAGTGTGTCAGTTTCTTTCACTGTCAAAGTCCTTGTTTCCAGGGACCTGGAAGGACAGTGAGTGAATTCTCCTTGTGCTAAATTGTGCTTAAAAAAAACATTTTTTCTAGGGACAGAAAACTGTAGGTAGGGAGAGTGTGTCAGTTTCTTTCACTGTCAAAGTCCTTGTTTCCAGGGACCTGGAAGGACAGTGAGTGAATTCTCCTTGTGCTAAATTGTGCTTAAAAAAAACATTTTTTCTAGGGACAGAAAACTGTAGGTAGGGAGAGTGTGTCAGTTTCTTTCACTGTCAAAGTCCTTGTTTCAAGGGACAGAGAAGGACACCTGAAGGTAGCCCTTATTGCTTTTTTCCCATCTCCCTGCAGGCCATCTATTAGAATGTCTGGAAGGCAAACAAGGAGAGGCAGACAGTCAGGAGGCAATAAAAGAGGGCAAGCAGGCTCTGTGTCTGGGGGCAACAGTGCTGGTCGTGGACGCGGTGCATTGTCATCAGCACATGGCCATGGGACACGCTTGTCCTTCTTTTCGGCAGCTGGACATGTTGAGCCACATCATGCCGAAGACTTGGTAGAGTGGATGACCAAGCCCTCCTCCTCCTCCTCATCCTCTCTCACCCAGGCTCAGGGTACTGGAAAAGCAGCTGCCAAAGCGTCCTCTTCCCTGGTATCAATGTCAGACTCATCATCAGTCACTCCTTCCCTAGACCCACCATGTCCTCCTCCTGAGGAGTCCCCCGAACTGTTTCAGCACAGTGTTGGGTACATGCTCCAGGAGGATGCCCAGCGTTTCGAAGGGTCTGATGATGAAACCCAGCTAGAGGAAGGCAGTAGCGTGAGAGCAGACAGAGGGGATGCTCAAGAAGGACACCAATCTGGCAGTCATGTTCCAGCAGCTGCAGCATACTGCCAGATTGGCTCCAGTGATGAGGAGGGAGGTGATGATGAGGTCACTGACTCCACGTGGGTGCCTAATAGGAGAGAGGAGGAGGAGGAGGATGAGGAGGAGGCACATCTCCAACGAGGCAGGATGCCCTTTGGTGGCCAGCGTAAGGGCAGTACACCGACGGAATCACACCGCAGAGCTCCGCCTGTGCAGGGCGCTGCCTCTGCCCGTCATTCAAAAAGTTCTTTGGTGTGGGCCTTTTTTGAGGCTAGTGCATCAGATCGCACAGCTGCTGTTTGCAACATATGTCTCAAGCGTATATCGCGTGGCCAAAACATCAGCCGCTTGGGTACCACATGCCTGACCAGACATATGTTGACCTGCCATGCAGCTCGTTGGCAAGCCTACCTCAAAGACCCACACCAAAGAACAAAGCGGACCTCTCCTTGCACCGCATCAGCTGGGATCTCCAACCCCACTATAACTTCAGTCCTCTCTGAAACATGCACTGAGAGGAATGAAGGTGTAGAATTAGGTGTGTCACAGCCAAGTACTTGCGGCCACTCTGCTAGCAGTACACCGACGTCCGATTCTAGCAGGCAAATTTCCCTGCCCCAGCTGCTGGACCGTCGAAAGAAGTTCACTCCCAGCCATCCACATGCCCAGCGGTTGAATGCTAGCTTGGCTAAATTGCTAGCGCTTCAACTGCTGCCTTTTCAGTTGGTAGACTCGGCCCCCTTCCGTGAGTTTGTGCAATGTGCGGTTCCTCAGTGGCAGGTTCCCAAACGCCACTTTTTCTCACGGAAGGCTATTCCGGCTCTCTACCGGCATGTGGAAGGCAATGTCTTGGCCTCGCTGGACAGGGCGGTCAGCGGTAAGGTGCATATTACCGCTGACTCATGGTCCAGCAGGCATGGACAGGGACGTTACCTTTCTTTCACGGCCCATTGGGTCACTCTTTTGGCAGCTGGGAAGGATGCAGGACAAGGTGCAGTAGTGTTGGAGGTTGTCCCACCGCCACGCCTCCAAAATGCTACTACTGGTTGTGACACACCTCTCTCCTCCACCCCCTCCTCTTCTTCTTCCTCCATGGCCTCTTCCTGTGGTTTGTCCTATGAACCAGCGGTGCTCCGTAGCCGTTCACGGGGCTACGCAAGTACGCAGGCAAAAAGATGCCATGCCGTGCTTGCGCTGGTGTGTTTGGGGGACAGAAGCCACACTGGGGCAGAGGTCCTGTCTGCTCTGCAGGG
The DNA here is from genome assembly GCA_029206835.1 of Rana muscosa. Lineage (NCBI taxonomy): Eukaryota > Metazoa > Chordata > Amphibia > Anura > Ranidae > Rana > Rana muscosa. Next base: position 747,686,888 of record CM055117.1, read on the forward strand.
CCAGGCCGAGAGGTGGTTGACGCCACGCCAGCTTAAGCCAGGAATGGTGGTTTGCGACAATGGCACCAACCTCCTCTCCGCCCTCCGACAGGGACAACTGACCCATGTGCCCTGTGTGGCTCACGTCCTTAACCTGGTGGTGTAGCGGTTCTTGGGCAGGTACCCGGGCTTACAGGATGTCCTGAGGCAGGCCAGGAAAGTCTGTGTGCATTTCCGCAGATCTTATAATGCCAGTGCTCGCCTGGCTGAGCTGCAAAAGGAGTTGAACCTGCCCAAGAACCGCCTTATATGTGACATGCCCACCAGGTGGAACTCAACGTTGGCCATGCTGCAGCGGCTGCACACGCAGCAGAGGGCCATCAATGAGTACCTGTGCGACTACGGCACCAGGACAGGGTCAGGGGAGCTTGGTTTTTTTTCTCCACGCCAGTGGGGCATGATCAGGGATGCATGCACTGTCCTGGCACCATTTGAGGAGGCCACGAGGATGGTGAGCAGTGACAGTGCATGCATCAGTGACACTGTACCTCTTGTCCACCTGTTGGAGCACACGCTGCGTGGAATAATGGACAGGGCACTTGAGGCAGAACAGAGGCAGGAAGAGGAGGACTTCCTTGCCTCTCAAGGCCCCCTTTACCCAGACAGTGTTCCTTCTGTCCCACCCATCGCACAGGAAGAGGAGGAGGAGGAGGAGGAGGAGGAGGATTGTGTCAGCATGGAGGTGGAGGCTGGCACTCAGCATCATCAGCAGCAGTCTTTTAGGGATGATTTACAGTCCCAAGAAACCAGTGGACTTGTACGTGGCTGGGAGGAGGTGGCTGCGGATCATGTCGTCCTTAGTGACCCAGAGGACTCCGGAGCGAATGCCTCAGCAAACCTACGCTGCATGGCCTCCCTGATCCTGCAAAGTCTGCGGAAGGATCCTCGTATTCTTCGGATCAAGGAGAGGGACCATTACTGGCTGGCCACTCTCCTTGATCCACGGTACAAGGGTAAGGTTGCGGACCTTATGTTACCGTCGCAGAGGGAGCAGAGGATGAGACAACTCCGGGAGGCCTTGCAGAAAGGTCTGTGCAACGCGTTCCCAGAGACTGGGAGGTTACAAACTCCTGGTCCTGGACAACGAGTTGCTGAGGCTTCGGCCAGTCAAAGAAGGAGCGGTGGGGAAGGTGGCCGTCTGACCGATGCGTTCAGACAATTCTTTAGTCCGCAGCCCCAAAGTATGATCAGTTCCAGCAACCATCGCCAGCTTCTGATAAACATGGTGCAGGAATATCTAGGGGCAAGGTCAGACTTGGACACCTTCCCCACCGAAAATCCTCTGGCTTACTGGGTCTTGAGGATGGATCACTGGCCAGAGCTTGCACAGTATGCAATTGAGCTACTGGCCTGTCCTGCATCCAGCGTTCTTTCGGAACGCACATTCAGTGCTGCTGGAGGATTTGTCACGGATCACAGGGTGCGCCTGTCCACCGACTCGGTTGATCGACTGACTTTCATCAAGATGAACCAGTCTTGGATCACCACCAGCTACCACACACCTGATGCTGATATAACAGACTAATTGATTTTAACATGTCACATCCCTTCAAGACTGATGCTGATGCTGAGTGCCTGTGCTGTTATGTTGACTGGCTATCCTCCTCCTCCGAGTCCTCAATGATACGATTGATGATGATAGCTTGGAAGATCATTTTTGTTTATGGGTGCCGCCACCAGTGGCTAAGGCCCAATTTTTCAGCCCCTGTTTTACAGGGGCGTGTAATTACAATTTTTTTAGCAATAATTTGCCATAGGGCTCATTGCAGTGCTCCAAGTACAGTATCTGTGAGGGGTTGGAGTGTTGTGGCACCAGTGCCTAAGGCCCAATTTTTCAGCCCCTGTTTAACAGGGGCGTGTCATTACAATTTTTGAAGCAATACTTTGCAACAGGGCTCATTGCTGTGCTCCAAGTACAGTATCTGTGAGGGGTTGTAGTGTTGTGCCACCAGTGCCTAAGGCCCAATTTTTCAGCCCCTGTTCAACAGGGGCATGCAATTACAATTCTTGATCTAATAATTCACAGCAGGGTCCATTGCTGCACCCACCAAGAGTAACTCTGAGGGCTTACAGTCTTGTGGCAACGCCACCACCACCACGAAAGGCCCAATTTTTCAGCCCCTGTTCAAAAGGGGCATGTAATTACAATTCTTGATCTAATAATTCACAGCAGGGCCCATTGCTGCACCCACCAAGAGTAACTGTCAGGGCTTACAGTGTTGTGGCACCAGCACCACCATCAAAGCCCCAATTTTTACTACCACTGTTCAACAATTATATGTAATTAAAATTCCTGATATAATAGTTGACAGCAGGGCGTTCCAGCACCAACCAAGAGTAACTGAGTGCTTACAGTGTTGTGCCAACACCAACAACTAAGGGGCCTATTTCTGCAGAGTATATACGGCAGGTCCCTACTTTCAAACATCCAACTTACAAACGACTCCTACTTGCAAACGAAAGAAGACAACAGGAAGTGAGAGGAAATCTACCCCTAGAAAGGAAAATTCTCTCCTGTAAGAATAAATATGGGAGAAAGGGGTCTCATCTGTACTGATGCTTTATCAGCAATCCTTGTTTCAAGAAAAACACCACATTTCAAAAACAGTTGTCATTGGGACGGAAAGTGAGGTGAAATGTTCTGAACAGGGGCACAGACAGCAAAACAAATGTTACAGGGGTGATAACCCTTACCTATGTTTCCCAAAAAGTTTAAAAATAGATTTTTGGGCTGGAGCTACACTTCAACAATGTACCTGTTCAAAATTACAAACAGATTCTACATAAGAACAAACCTACAGTCCCTGTCTTGTATGCACCGCCTGTATACGGCTGTTCAGAGTATATAGGGCCTTTTTTATTTTATGTGCGGGGTTCCCCTTAATATCCATACAAGACCCAAAGGGGCTGGTAATGGGCTGGGGTAGGGGGGGGGGGGTCATGGGGTAGCTATGCCATTTTTCTTAAAGAATTTCATCCATATTACCGGGACCAGACATTACATTAAAGCCGCAAGCAGTTTTAAATGGCTTTTTTTTCCTTTAGAAGTGTCATTTTGTGCAGGGACAGTTCTAAACACGGGAAACACGTGGCACTTCACAGGCATACTTTAGACACCCCCCAGGTACGATATTTAAAGGAATATTTGACTTTTTTTTTTTTCACTTTATGCATCATTAAAATGACTGCTCCCGAAAAACGACCGCTTTTAAAACTTCTTTTTGCATTGATACATGTCCCCTGGTGCAGAACCCGGGTTCCCAAACCCTATTTATGACAATAACATGCATAATAGTTGTTATAATTAGCACTTTAGAATTCGAACGTTCGCATCCATTGTATTTAGGGTTCTAATGTTCGTTCGAACTTTCGGTCCGTTCGCGGGTTCTGGTGCGAACCGAACCCGGGGGTGTTCGGCTCATCACTACTTTTAACCAAGGCTCGTGGTGGCAGCTCCCCATCGGGATGTAGGAGTTCCTATCCGTCTTCTTAAAAAAGGTTGACGTTACAAAGGAGTCATTGTCAATCTCAATTTTTAGATCCAAATAGTGCACACTGACCTGGCTGGCCTCGTATTGAAGGACAATCCCTCTCTGATTGGAGTTGAGGGCGTCCATGAATACAACAAGATCCTGATAATGGCCATCCCACAGGAGGAGGATGTCATCAATGTACCTAGCCCAAAAGGCCAATTGTGGCACATTATCACCATAGATTACATCCTCCTCCCATTTGGCCATAAACAGGTTTGCCAAACTGGGGGCATATTTGGCCCCCATGGCAACACCCGTATCCTGTCGATAAAACCTCTGGTTAAACCAGAAGTAGTTTGAGGATGCAGCGAATCGCAAAAGTGACATAATAAATTCTACCTGTTTGGGTGGAAGCCCAGAGTCTCTCTCAAGGAACCACTGGACTGCGTCAAACCCTAGATGGTGGAGGATAATGGTGTAAAGGGATGCCACATCCACAGTCACCATCCAGATTTCCTTCTTTGGAGTGATCCCAGACAACAAATTGATGACATGCCTGGAGTCCTTCACAAAGGAAGGCATCTTCCGTACCAATGGTTGCAAGTAAAAATCAATATATATGCCCACCCGGGACGTGACAGAGTCGATCCCACTAACTATGGGACGGCCCGGGGGGCAGATTGGATCCTTGTGCAATTTGGGGAGATAGTATATAATAGGGGTACGAGGGGCTCTGGGGATCAAATATAAAACTTTTCCCTTGGAGTAAGGATCCCCTCATAGAAACCCCTGTTAATCAAACATTCCAAATCCCTTTTATACCTAGCTTTAGGGTCAGCTGGTAGAACAGTATATGTATTAGGATCGTGAACAATCTTTAACTATTCAGTCAAGTAATCTGCCCTATCCAAAACTACTACCCCCCCCCCCTTATCAGCCGGTCTAATAACCAAATTTTTATTATTGCACAGGGAGTCAACCCCGTCCTGTAATACTTTGTTCATTCTGGCCTTTTTGACTTGTAATGCATCTAAATCCCTAATGAGCACATCCCTAAATACTCTTAGGGATGGTGCAAGGGCCCCCGGAGGGTTAAAAAGGGATGCATTCTTCAATCCAGAATGAACGAAATTGGTATGTCCCACCTCAACTCTGGGTGTAGTCCCTAACATGTATCTTTTAATGTTGAGTTTGCGCACAAATTTGTGAATATCCATAAAGGTATGGAATTTATCCAGACGCTTAGGGGGTGCAAACTTCAGTCCTTTATCCAGAATCGCTTTTTCAGCGTTTGTTAAATTATGTTTGCTGAGATTAAAAATACCTTGTCCTTCTATGTTCGTGGTCGCTTTAACTGCTCGTGCTTTCCGTCCCCCTCTGGTTCCTCTCCTGTTTCTCCCAACATTTTTGTACCTTGGGTGGGCCTGTGAAAACCCCAACTCCCTTGATTGTTAGAATTGGATGAGGTAGGTGGTAATCTGGGTGGAGGATTTCCTTCCACATGCCGGTAGAGAGCTGGAATCGCCTTCCGTGAGAAAAAGTGGCGTTTGGGCTTTGGCCAATTACGGCTCTCTGTACTTATGGCGCTGTGATTGGCCAAGCATGCTTGGCCAATCATCAGCCAGCAATGCACTGCGATGCCGCAGTGAGTTATGGGCTGTGACGCACCACTCGAATTTGGCGCGAACGGCCCATAATGTTCGAAATTCGGCGAACAGACGATGTTCGAGTCGAACATGGGTTCGACTCGAACTCGAAGCTCATCCCTAGTTAAGAGCATCAAGCACAGCCAACACAATTCTGGAAAAAAGCCCCCCCCCCCCAGCCCTCTATATGGCTTGAACAGTCGATGTTAATGAAATCACAACAGAATGCACTAAGGGACCTTTGTTAAGGCTTGATGATGTTAAGTGTCTCCCGGCAGTACTAAAGGTAGCGGATTGCAGAGAGTCCTTCAAGTGATATGAACTTTTGTACCAAGTACGCCTAATATTTTTTTCTGCACTCAGGATGAGCTTGTTGTACAATTTTTCTGCCCATCCCACATTTAATAGCTTCTATACAGGTCTATGATACGTTTTGGAGCTCGTGAGTCTTATGCCGCATACACACGATTGGACATTCCGACAACAGAACCGACGGATGTTGGCTCAAACTTGTCTTGCATACACACGGTCGCACATATGTTGTCGGAAATTCCGATCGCCAAGAACGCGGTCACGTACAACACTTACGACAGCACTATAAAACGGAAGTTTAATACCAAGTGCGCCACCCTTTGGGCTCCTTCTGCTAATCTCGTGTTAGTAGAAGTTTGGTGAGAGACGATTTGCGCTTTTCAGCCTCGTGCTTTTCAGTCCGTTACTGCTCTTTGCAGCGTGATGAATGTGCTCTCTCCATTACGAACGCTAGTTTTACCAGACCGAGCACTTCCGTCTCGTACTTGATTCAGAGCAGGCGTGGAATTTTGTGCGTCAGAATTGTCTACACATGCTTGGAATTTACGAGAGCGGATTTTGTTGTCGGAAAATTTGAGAACCAGCTCTCAAATTTTTGTTGTCTGAAATTCCGACAGCAAAATGTCCGATGGAGCCTACACACGGTTGGAATTTCTGACAACGAGCTCCCATCGAACATTTGTTGTCAGAAATTCCAATCGTCTGTACGCGGCATTACTGTTCCCCCTTTCTATGGTTGGCGTTCATATGCCCTCCCCTCCTCCCACCTAAACTACAGACCACATTCCAACCAACAGGGAAACAGTTGTATTTTTTTAATTGATTTATACCCCTGTCTTTGGGTATCTCCTACTTGTGTATGTATTGAGCTTACATCATTTAACCACTTGAAAAACAGGCCTTTTTCTGCACTTTTTGTTTACATGTAAAAATCTGTACTTTTTGCTAGAAAATTTCTTAGAACCTCCAGAAATGATATATTTTTTAAAACGGAGCCCCTAGAGAATACATTGGTGGGTTTTGCAATTTTTTATGTCATATGGTATTTGTGCAGTGGTTTTCGCAATTTTTATGGAAAGAATACACTTTTTTGAATTGTAAAACACAATGCATAACCCAATTGTTTGGTAAAATAGAGAAGATGATGTTATGCTGAGTAAATAGATACCAAAACATGTCACGCTTTAAAATTGCGCACGCCCGTGCAATGGTGATAAACAATGTACATTTTATGATCTGATGTTGGTGGTGATACCTCACATGCGTTGGACGATCGGTGTTTGTGTGCATTAGGGACCAATGCGTACATTCGCCTTTGCGCACAGGCACGGGGGATTGGGGGCACTTACATTTTTTTACATTTTTCTTTATTATTTTTACACTCTTGTTTTAAAAAAAAAATTTGATCACTTTTATTGCTGTCACAAGGAATGTAAACATCCTTTGTGACAGCAATAGGCATGTGACAGGTACTCCTTATGAAGAGAACTGGGGTCATTAAGACCCCAGATCCCTCCTCTGCCCTTAAAAGCATTTGATCACATCAAGAACGGTGTCAGGTCATCACTTCTGGGTTACCATATCACAGAGCCAGACAAAGCCAATCCAGTGTTTGTTCGGCTCTGTGATCAGCCGGCGAAAGTGTCGGCTGGTCAATCGGGACTTCCGACAGGAAATCCCAGTAAAGCCGCGGATACCCCCTTACCGCTGCTTGTAAAGGCAAACCAGCGGCTAGTTAGCTGCTAGAATTGCCTTTACAAGGCATCATCAAAGTATAACCACTTAGAGTCCAGTGATGTACCAGGCATGTGACTGGTTGGCAAGTGGTTAGCATTGAAACCTTTTGCCCAACCTGTATTCCAATGTTATCTTTAGTCAATAAAAGTCTGGTAAAAAATAAAATAAAAATTCTATTATATCTGTTCAAAAATTGCAAAAAAATATTTGCTAATCTTTTATTAACCTAGTGAGCTAATATGTTCATAAGCACTTTAGACTACATACCACCTGCCCATCTCTATAACACAGGTGAAAGGTGTTCTGTAGTTGTAGCTGCAATATAAAAAATTTATTCTTGTGTTAAGATACAGTTCCTAAATGCATTTTTTTATAAGAAGAGTGTATTCCATTTGGGCATACGGAGGAGCAAAACGTGCTCTGTGCCACAGTGTAGATAAAGCATTTTCTGTTGATTCAGAAAACGTGGCAGATGAACACAGGTTTTAGCATTGTTTAATGCCTTTTGTTGCAAGAGCACTATGGGTAAGTGCATCAGCAAAAGGAATGAAACACCCAGTGCCTAAAAAAGAAAGCAGCACTAACAATGTAGGTATATATTGAAAGACTTAAAGTCCATTCATTATATACACCATAGAAGGTAGGTTCCATTTCAGGAGGAGACTGTGCAAGATTTCTCTAGCAGGGTTAATGGAAGTAGGCTTTGGTGATCCCAGTGTTTTGGAAGAAGTGAAGAAGAAATAAAGCAGAATTCCAGTGATGCTGGTGAAGGTGGGCATACACAGAAAGTATTTTTACAATATTTATACTTTGTTAGTTATTAAAATTTGCAGTTTATCACAGAGATAAAAGAATTAAAGAAGTTCACCTGTAAGTTGATTGAAGTGAATAAAGATGGTCAATGTGAAAGCTGACCCATATCAACTACTGCAATAATATAGGTCTATGACTTCAAAAGTGTTTGTCACAAATTAGGCAGTAAAAGGTCTAGAAGACTTTAGAATTGCAATACTAATCTAAAGCAGTCTCAGTAATCCAACATCATAAGAATGGAGAACGAATCCTTTTCCATTCAAATCTCTGTGAAGAGATGTTGGCTCTGTTACTCCCCAAGCAGAGGAATGGTTTATTGTTACATTTGTAAACTTCTGACAGCACAGAAAGACCGCCTTTACATTAAAAGATTTTTTTGACTTGGATGTTAGTGATTGCCCAAGCATTGGATTTCTAAAGAGCACCTTGGAAATTTCTTTGGAAATGTTTTGCATTAATTGTGCTTTGTTGAAAATAGTAGATGGATTATGTTGACATTTGCACAATCATATGTGTGTTACTAGTGTGGTAATATTTCTTGCTGGAGAAAGACTTTGAAGTAACAACAAGCTGCTCTGTTGTCAAGAAATTGGAACTTTTAGCAATGGCATGATAAAGCTGATAGCTGAATTTGACCTGCTTCTGTCACCTGATTTCAAATATCATACTCGGAGAGGAAGACGCAGAGCTGAATAGATGCTTAGAAGATGCATAGTTTGTCCACAATTGTGGAAAAAATATCCTTCATTGAATACCATGTTGAACAACAGATAGTTGACTGAGTTAAACATCCAAGTAATACCACTACCATGGTGAGCCAGACTTTGCTGGGATTATTACCCTATTATGCACATAAAGCCATTGTTCATGAATGGAAAAAGAAGTAACCATCTGCAATTTCCTTGTGGAAATCATTGCGTACAAGTTAAAATCCGTATTTTTTGCAAGAAAATTACTTGGAACGCCCAAACATTATATATATTCTTTTAGCAGAGACCCTAGAGAATAAAATTGCGATTGTTGCAAAATTTTATGTCACACAGTATTTGTGCAGCAGTCTTTCAAAAGCAATTTTTGGGGAAAAAATACACTTTCATGAATTAAAGAAAAACGGAACAGTAAAGTTAGCCCAATTTTTTTCCTATAATGTGAAAGATGATGTTACGCAGAGTAAATAGATACCTAACATGTCATGCTTTGAAATTGTGCACACTCGTGGAATGGCGACAAAATAAGGTACCTAAAAATCTTCATAGGCGACGATTACATTTTTTTTTTTTACGGTTACCAGGTTAGAATTACACGGGAGGTCTTTTGCTAGAATTATTTCTCTCACTCTGATGATCGTGGCAATATATCACATGTGTGATTTTAACACCGTTTACATTTGAGGGGCTCGACTTACGAATGCATTTAAAAAAAAAATAACTTTTTTTTTTTTTTTTTTTTTACATTGTCCCTTTAAAATAAATTCTGATTACTTTTATTGCTGTCACAAGAAATGTAAACATCCCTTGTGACAGTAATAGGTGGTGACAGGTACTCTTTATGGTGGGATCGGGGAACCCCGAATCCCTCCTCCGCACTTAAAAGTATTCAGATCGCCAAAATCAGCGATTCTGAATACTGTTATTTTTTTTTAATCTGCGCCATTGGCAGCCGAGTAAACCGGAAGTGACGCTGTGACGTTGCTTCCGGGATTTTACATCTGAGACCCAATCAAAGCCAAATCCCACTTTCTTCGGGTCTCAGCATAGCTGGCGGATGTGCCGGCTGGTGTCTCGGGTCACCCGGTGGGATGGGAAGGCCCAGGAAGAGCGCTGGAAGACGGCAGGAGGGGGGGTGCGGCTTTTAGCAGCATCAGTTGTTATCGCTAAAAAGCCAACCGCTGGCTCTAAAAAAAGGTACTTTGAGTACAAAGGTGATTTGATACATAGGGTGGTTGGGTCGTGTTGAGAAGTCGCTCATGGGAATCGCTCTACATGTTACATGCGTTGAAGTGCTTCTTTGGGAGCTTGAGTATCTAGTATATGTATATAAAAGAGTATAAGCAAAACAGATCATCCAGATAAAACATAAACATAGGTAAGCAATAAACTAGCCAATTTGGTAAAGTCCGGCAATGCAAATAACCCAAAACAAGTGACAACCGAGGGAACAAGAAACAAAACCTGACTGGGGGGACATCTATAAAGCAATATAGTATGGCAAAATATAAATAATTATATTATGGAGGCGCATATGTTGTAAAAAATAAGTACTTACAGAATTAGAAGAGTTTGGGATAATTGAATTTGTACACCAGAGCCAATAATGATTTACATTGATCTCAATGAGGGTCTGAACGCAACACAGAGAGGCATACAGTAAAGAAACACTCACCTTAGGTATATGTCACAATCACTCTAATGAGCACTTCTAACATCCTGTAGTTGATATAAGGAGGGTGGCCAACACCCACTGTGGCAATGGATCATAGGGAGAGCACACCAAGGCCAGTGTAGCTGAGAAATGTAAAAAATAGATATGTGTTTAGAAAAAATATTTATATACAAAAATAAGCCCCAGTAAATTAGACTCAATTCCAAAGATGTAAAGCACAGGCCATAAGAACAACCTCAAAAAATATTAAATAAACACATCCTGGATACCTAGATTTTCTATAGGTAATCTCAGGATATTCCTTGATTTATTTAACAACTAATGGGTCACTGGTTAACAAATGCCAGTAATTTTGCATGGCCTCTCTGGTTTGCTTATGCATGGTGGAAAAAGTAGCGATAATCCTAACGGTCTTCATTTCCTTTTTCTGTTTACCAGTAAATAGTAACTTCTGGTTGTTTCGGTTTTTGGCCTTGTTGTATGGCTTTCTTAAGATTGTTTTGTAATTTTATACTAGATGGAAAGGTCTTCCCCCGTAAGATGGATATAAGTGACCTTCATGGGCAAGTGTATGATAATGATGCCAACATGTGTAAAGTATAAAAGCAGCCTCTTTTTTACATAGTGTAAAGGAGTTAGGACCTTTCCAACCTTTGATTGCTGTCTATGTTCCCCTTTGGGAGATTTCCCTTTACTTTTTGTCTAGTTGATAAATGTCAGATAAAACAGAAACGCAAGTAAAATCTTCACAGTTCCTGTTTACTTTATGAGTTTCCAGCAGTACAGAAATTGAGAGGAAATCTCTCCAATAAGGTACAGGTAGCAAAAAACATATCCTCCAATAGAGGCAACAAGGTTTAAAATCTCTAAGGATTTTATTTTTGTCCATCTACCCATGAGGGAGATTTCCCTTCACTTACCTTCCAGTGATGGATGACAGACAGAACAGGAAGGAGGGAAGAGAGATATTTTCTATGAGGACACACAGGGTTGTCAATAGAAAGGGCACAGGCAGTCCTCCCGTAACAGGTTTTGGCTCCATCACGTCAGCAGGAGGCCTGGTTTCAAGACATAATGCTGCATTTGCTTCTTTCTCATTACACCATCATTGTTCCAGACCCTACCTCTCCCGTATTGTACCAACGCCACCACTCCTATTAACTTCCCTATTCCCCTGCTCAAAGCTATATTCTATGTATGCCCTTTCCATATATAGCCCTAATTAAATTTTCACCTCCAATTTTTACCCTTAAACTCTTTTTTGAGTTCTTACCTATTTCCCACCTAAACTCTGCTTTCCCTCCTCCCTTAGACACACAAACAAACAATCTCCTGCGCTTGGAAGTTTGGTCTCTTAGTGACACAACCAGAGTGTTCCGTAGGGAAGGAAATGACCAGGGATCTTGCTGCCCTCTTCAGAATAATTGGTATTCTTTAAGACTAAAAAGTAAAAGGAAAAAAAGAGGGCGCACCGACCTAGTGCATAACCAGTGGCTAGGTTTATTAAAAATATATAAAAAGATTCCAAATACTCACAAAGCAAGTATGAAAATAGGCACGTATAACATTCCATCAATGGGAATTGCCTCCTGCTGGAACCAGACACCAGAGAGTCCAGATGACAGAGTTCCCTCCTCCCTTATCCTGTAATTACTAGCATGCCCAAGCTTGGTGCTTTTACTCCTTACTGACTAATGGAGCCTAGGCATACAAAGGTTCACTGCAGGATTAGGGTGGTCCCCCACTGGGACTCCATTCCTCACATGCCCCTACTGAGACTTCACGTCATTCCCAATCCAGACATTATTATTATGTGTATTTGCAGTACAGCTGCAGCAGCAAAAACATGAGGGGAGAGAGACTGGACAAAGAACAACAAGCCACACATGCAGCGTGAGATAGGAAAGGGTCAATGAAACAGACTTATCGAGGTGCATTGGGGCCATGTCAGGCAGGCTGTATAAGGCTCCATTATATCCAATGACAGCCCTAGGGATGCAGACAGTATTTAAACTCTCAAATGGAATCCCCTAAGTGGGAACACAGACAGCATTTAAAAAACTTGACAGAAGTTTTAATTCTATCAAAAACTATCATTCTATCCAAAACTAAAAAAAGTTTAACTGGATTTGTACTTTAAGCTTTCCAATTTTGTGAAACAGTATTATGTGTTCTTTGCAGCATCTTCTCATCAATTATAGGTGAAAAAGTAAGACAGATGGGATCTACAATGTTTCCAAAGGTTTATGTGAGTCTCAGAAAGAATGTTGTGCAGATGCTTCACAAGCCATCTAACAAGGTTAGTAAAACAAAGACAATCTAAAAGGTTTTTGGCAATAACCAGGAAAAAGTATTTTAAGAAGTGAAGTAAATGAGGTCTTATGTCAGATGTCATTCCGGCAAAATTGCGTTGTTTGCTGTCTTTAAGAATTACATTTCAATGAGATTTGGTGCTAGGCAAACCTCTACAACATCCAAAATGAGTTCTTTAATCTGGCATTTAAATCTTTAATGGATTTAGGATTGGAAGGGTGAGAAATGTCCAAATGAATTCTCTGAACTAAGAAGAGGAACCCAAGACCAAGCTACATTCCAGTGGGTGATTTAAAGGTGAAAGTTTTCTACTAGTGACCAATCTAATCTTAACTTTTATAAATTTCTCCACAATGATTAAAGCTACGTCACTAGATGAGGGTTTGTTTTAAAGTGATTTTACTGCTTCTTTAGAATGTCTGCTTTTAGACGATCCCTGAAAACCCTTATCCTGCCCCCACCTAAAAACTGTACTTTTGTTTTCTCCATCAACTCATCCCCTACACCTATTACCTTTTGTACAACTTGAGTCTCTCTTTTAGATTGCAAGCTCTAAAGAGCAGGGTCCTCTGATTCCTCCTGTATTGAATTGTATTGTAACTGTTCTGTCTGCACTCATGTTGTAAAGCGCTGTGCAAACTGTTGGCACTTTATAAATCCAGTGGTGATCAAATACCACCAAAAGAAAGTTCTATTTATGTAAAAAATGTATATTGGCCATGCAACTGCCAGTTAAAGTAGAGCAGTACTGCTGTACAGCAAAAAATGGCCTGGTCATGAAGGGGGTAAAACCTTCCAGGGCTCAGGTGGTTAAAGATGTTTTCTATTATTTTTACTGTGTGCCTGGAGTTCAGGTTTAAGACCATCCCCTGACAACGTGATTGTACTAAGTGGATTAGAAAAGGCTCTCTACTTTCCATTGTTTTTCCATAATTTTTTTCCTCCAGCTCAGAACAATATTTTCAATGTTCTTATTATCACTTGAAGTTTAACCACTTCAGCCCACTTCAGCCCTGGAAGAATTGGCTGCTCAATGACCGGGCCATTTTTTGCGATTGGGCACTGCGTCGCTTTAACTGCCAATTGCTTGGTCCTGCAACGCTGTACCCAAATAAAATTGACGTCCTTTTTTCCCCACAAATAGAGCTTTATTTTGGTGGTATTTGATCATGTCTGCGGGGTTTTTTTTTGCGCTATAAACAAAAAAAGAACAACAATTTTGAAAAAAAAAAACACAATATTTTGTACTTTTTGCTATAATAAATATCCCCATTTTATTTTTTAAAAAAGCAAATTTTTTCTCAGTTTAGGCCGATATGTATTCTTCTTTATATTTTTGGTAATAAAAATCGCAATAAGCGCATATTGATTGGTTTGTGCAAACTTTATAGCGTCTACAAATTAGATAGATTTATAGCATTTTTATTAATTTTTTTACTAGTAATGGTGGCGATCTGCGATTTTTATCGGGACCACGACATTATGACGGACACATCGGACACTTTTGATACATTTTTGGGACCATTGACATTTATACAGTGATCAGTGCTATAAAAATGCACTGATTACTGTAAAAATGTCACTGGCAGGGAAGGGGTTAACACTAGGGGCAATCAATGGGGTTAATTGTGTTCCCTAGTGTGTTTCTAACTGTAGTGGGAGGGGACTGACCTAGAGTAAATGACAGATCAGGGTTCCTAGCTATTAGGAACTCACGATCTGTCTTTCCTCACAGAACAGAACAGGGATGTATGTGTGTGTTTACACACACACACACGTCCCTGTTCTGCCTCTCATGCCCGCAATTGCTCACGGCTGGTGGTCATCGCGACCGCTAGTCACGAGCATCGGCACCCCTGCGATGCAGCCGGCATGCGTGCGTGCCTGCTATCCCACTTAAAGGGACCAACATACAGCTACGACGGTTTGCGGGATCGTGCCGACCTGCTGCCGTATAACGACGGCGGCTGGTCGGCAAGTGGTTAAATTGATTGGGCTTTTTTCTGGAAATGTAAAACTGAACATCATCCCTTCTATCTGCTTCTCTCATTCATTATGTAGCATAAGTAAGTAAAAAGCTTTTTAAACATCCATGCTTTAGTAGCCAGGATTCCTTAACCCATCATCAGAAAGGCATACTCACCTAAACTGCCTAAATAATCTCCTTGCACTCAGTGGTCATCAACTTCGCCCTGCTATCCTGGAGTTCTTTTCCACCTTGTATTGCAAGGGGAATGTACAATCCACAACTCTAGTGCAGCAAATAAAGATTGGAGAAAAACACTTCTGGTGCATTAACTTGATAAAAAAATAAACAATGTAGCCAGGTTGCTTTGCTAAGAATGGAGAGTAAGAGAAATACTAGCTGCAGCTGTCCTTTGTAGCTGCTGCCCAGCAGTGCTGAACTGGTTAAAAGCTATAATCAACTGCATTTTCTCAAGCTGTACAGGCCACAGCTTCCTCTTGCCATGAAGGAGACTGGTGAGTACAAATCACTGTCCAGTGTGCACCATCACTTCTGCATATTAGCGGCCTGAGCGGGATCCGGAGCACTGAGGTCAGGATGCCAAAATCCAGAGTCACCTTGGTGCAGAGCAGAGAGTGGACTAATCGCTGTGTGACTGGATGGTGAGCTGCAGTTTCACTGGGGCTGGTTAGCTGCTGCTGTGGGGATTTACTATATGCTGCTAGAGAGACTGAGCACTTTAGGAACTGACCATACAGCCATCTAGTAGCCTTATTGCTGCCTGCAAGCTTGACTGGGACTATTCTCACATGCACCAATGGTACAACTGGGCTTCAACACTAGCTGGCTGAAGAGTTAGAACTAAAGACTTTCTCTCCTATACAGCTGCTACACAGAGACCTTCACCTATTGTTTATGCTAAGAGGTACCTCTAAAAGGGTCATTGCACCATATCCCAACCATTCTCCAAGAGAGCACTCTAGACTAGTTATAGTATTATTATTCACATTACTGTTAATGCTTATATGTATGGCTCATTTCTGACTTTGCTGATTCATGTTAATCCCAGTCCAGTGGTACCGAACTTTATTCTAAGTTACCTTGGCACAGTGATTATAATGTCAAGTGGACTGTGTCTGAACCTACCTTCTGGTACTCCAATACATTGAGTTCATTTACGACTAAACAGTCTTATGTCTATTTCCTGGTGCTAATTCACAGCCGAGTTAAAGATATTTATATTCATGCTCTTATAAGTGTTTGCAGTAACTTTCATTCAACCAGGAGGGGTTGAGGTTGTTCTTGGAGTCGAGGTGCAGAACAGAGAACACAAATTACCAAGCAGCTCCTGTGCTGGTAGCAATACACCAAGTTTTTTTAAAACATGTATAATCCTCCTCGCAGTGACACCCCTGACCAGTTTCATCAGAGGCTGTCCCAGCTGGCTTCAGAATCTCTTTTCGAAAACCACATTTTCCATAACTCCTAATTGCCAATCAATATACATTTTCATTTGACCCTTACATTGCTAATCTCCTAGTAGTCACATCTGAATTAAGGTGATCATAAACTACACATTCTGGCTGCATAACCACCCTCAGTTCCACCAACAGATATGCTGGATGAGAGCCTGTCTTATTAAACACAAACCAAATGGACTCCACACTACATAATCCATGTAAAGCCAAAGAGGCCATACAGAAACTGTACAACCATATTGCACAATGCAGTCTTTGGCTTTACCAGGACGGTGTGGTGCACCCATCAATTTATGATTAATCAGGCAGGGATGATGAACCATGTAAACATTCATAACCAGTAGTGATGTGTTTTCAGTAATCCTTTATGGTGAACTCTGTCATGTGCAATAAAATGTGTACCACCTATATCAGGGGTCTCCAAACCCCGGCCCGTGGGCCACATCCGGCCCACTTGTGTGTTTTATCCAGCCCGCAGCTGACAGGTCCTGTAAACAAAGCCGCCCATGCTGCCACGCCGTTTTTTTATTGTAACAAGAGAAGCCACGCCGTTTTTTTTACATTGGCTGCTGCCTGGGACCACCGAGGCACCTCCCCTCTTCCCGCCCGCTGTTTGAAGGATCGTTAATTCAAACAGCGAGCGGAAAGAGGGGAGGTGCCACGCCTGTGACGTCACTCGTGGAAGGATTGTAATTTCAAACAGCGGGCCGGAAGAGGGGAGGTGCAGAAGAGCTGCAGAAGTACGGAGGAAAGAGGCTGATCATGTTATTGTGTTGCACAACGCTGATAAGCACACTACATGGGAGATTGCTACATTGCTGTGCTGATATTTCTGGGGACATTGCTGTGCTGATGGGAACATTGCTGGGGGCACCTCTGATGGGGACACCACTAATGGGGACACCACTAATGGGGACACCAGCGTCCCCATCAGCGACGTCCCCATCAGCGGTGACCCCATGTCCCCATCAGTGGCATCCCCATCATTGGTGTGCCCATCAGCAGTGTCCCCATCAGCGGTGTCCCCATCAGCAATGATGGGGACACTGCTGATGGGGATGCTGCTGATGGGGACACCGCTGATGGAGACATGGGGTCACTGGTGATGGGGACACCACTGATGGGGACACTGCTGATGGTGACATGGAGTCACTGCTGATGGGGAGACCGCTGATGGGGACACGGCTGATGGGGACATGGGGACACCGCTGATGGGGACATGGGGACACTGCTGATGGGGACATGGGGTCATTGCTGATGGGGAGACCGCTGATGGGGACACGGCTGATGGGGACATGGGGTCACCGCTGATGGGGACACCGCTGATGGGGACACCGCTGATGGGGACATGGGGTCACCGCTGATGGGGACACTGCTGATGGGGTCACTGCTGATGGGGACACCGCTGATGGGGTCATGGGGTCACTGCTGATGGGGACACCGCTGATGGGGAAACTGATGGGGACACTGCTGATGGGGACACCACTGATGGGGACATCAGTGTCCCCATCAGCGGCGTCCCCATTAGCGGTGTCCCCATCAGCAATGATTAGGACACTGCTGATGGGGACATGGGGTCACTGCTGATGAGGACACCGCTGATGGGGACACCGCTGATGGGGACACCGCTGATGGGGTATTTATTTTATACATAACTGATTTTTTTTCGGCCCTCGAATACTTGTAAAATCTACAATGTGGCCCTCATGTTTAAAAGTTTGGAGACCCCTGACCTATATGAAAGTTCAAGCAGTTCGATCACCACCCTATGATTAAAGCCTAGTACACATGGCCGAGAATCCCGTCAGGAAAAAATTTTGTTTTTTCCTGACGAGATTCCTGGAAAGCTTTTCATGCCAAGCCGTGCATACAGATGGCCATTCAAAAGAGCCGCCGTTCTTTTGAATGGCAAGAACGCGGTGACGTCATCGACTACAATGAG
The DNA here is from genome assembly GCA_029206835.1 of Rana muscosa. Taxonomy (NCBI): domain Eukaryota; kingdom Metazoa; phylum Chordata; class Amphibia; order Anura; family Ranidae; genus Rana; species Rana muscosa. The sequence goes on from CM055117.1 coordinate 747,704,989, forward strand.
CATGCGCTCGTCACATTCAATGCCATCGCCGCCATCTTGCTTCACCCTACACTACCCTTGTAAGCTACCGCGCATGCGTCGAAGTCTCATCGAGCATGCGCAGGCTTACCGGAGGACAGGTAAGCTTGTAGCCGCATACACACACACAGTTTTCTCATCTGGAAACAGGCCGACGAGAATCCCGATGAGAAAAAAGAGAGCAGGTTCTCTATTTTTCTCGTTGAGTTTCCCGGCAGTTTTCTCGACGAGAAAACATACACACGACCGGTTTTCTCTGCAAAAAGCTCTGCCAGTAGTTTTCTTGCTGGTTTCTGGAGAAAACCAGTCGTGTGTACGAGGCCTAAGACAAGGTATTTTCCTTTCCCTTCCATCTAAAAATGGATGAAGCAGCAGATTTGCTCACAGACCTTAATCCAGCCCTGGGAATCTAATGTTAACATTACTAGGGTATTGCATTTGTAGTTGATACTTTGCATGTGTCATCCTGTTAACATTTACATGTTTATTTTGCAAAAAACCTGCACAGCTAAGCTTATTTAAAAATGTGGTGCAAATAAAAGTAGGCCTGGAAACCAATTATATTTAATCTTTAAATTGTTTCATTAGATCCTCTGAAATATATAGTTATGTATTTGGCTTACCAGTAATTTCACATATGTAAATGCCACCAACTATGCTAATTTGAATCATTTGCATCAAATACAACATCTTAATTTCTACCATGTCTCTTACTTAATATCTACATGCAGGACATGTACTAATAAATGTGAAGCTTTAAAAAGGAGATGCTCCATTTAAAATGTATAACGTCTTATTAGGCATGACATTTAAATGTTCCCTTTCTGTCTTTCATCTGTGTTGACATCTGGAGAGCGCTCCATGAAACTAATAATAATTTACTACGTGTGCTACTCGTCAAAGTACAGCAAGCCAGCAATATGTAATTTATCTCTTGGATTACAGAGTGGTTCTAGCAGATGTCCAAGTAATAGAAGATATTAACAGATAGTCGATGGCTCATGTGCACGGTCATGTTTATGTGGATGGCTCTTCTGCACAAGCATGTTCATTTTTATAGCAAAAAGGTCCCTTACAATGTGAAGAATGTAACATGTGAGTCTACAATTTAAAGGCATACAACCACAATTACCAATGCAAAAAACAATACTTTCAAATGAAAAAAAAATGGCCTAGTCACAGAAATTACCAATATTTGTTTACTTTAGTTTCAATAGGTCTTTATTGTAAGGGTGTTGTAATATTAAACATAGTACAAATGGTTAAAGTAACCAGATTATGCTAAATTAGAAGAAGAAGCAAGTCGGGGGGAGAAAAAGAGGGTAGAGGGGAGAGTAGAGTAAGGTAAGGTAAGTGAGCTGGTACGGTAATGGATAATATTTAGATACAGATACAGTAGATATGGTACAGTTTTCTACAGCGTCATCCCTCTGACTGTGGGGGATGTGAGCTTACGTAGTATACATCATAGGAGATATTATAACATCATTCAGTTAAGGTGCATCAGGAAAGCTTTGTAGTTCAAAGTTGTGGGGTACAAAGTGGATGATTTTGCCATAAGTGCAAGTAAATGTGTTTACTTTAATAACTGTTCTAAAAATGTTGCTTATTCTGGGCAAAACTTTGTTTTGCTTTTTGCAACATTTATACATATCTTTCAAATTAATCAACTTTATAATAATAACATTATTGTAGTTCAGCAAAAATTAAAAGAATCCAAAAGGGTTCCAAAGCCACCTTAGCAGACCTTAGTCTTGTCAGTTTAATCCTGGCTTGCGCTCCACACCTCGTTTTTAATACTGGGCTTAGGTAAAGGTCACATGGGAATCCGGAAGTGACGAATCCCCAATATAGCCCTAAGGATGGTGTGAGCCATAATTCCTCTATATAGTTTGCAATGAATGAATATATGGGGAAGACTCCCCATTATAAGTAGACCCATTACAGAATTGGGTGATATACCATCATGTTATAAATAAAGAACTTAAGCAGGAAAAATTTAAAAAAATCGGTAATAAAACATTTTAAATCTATATCAATATTGGGGCTCTGGGAATACAGAAATTGGAGCCGAGACTTTCTTAGTTATGTCTGTGCCTCTCCAATATGGACAAACCTTATCTATGCCCCAAAATCTAAGCACGGACAGGTCCTGGTTATGCACCTGGCAAAAAATACTGGCCGATAATATTAAAAGACCATACATTGAGAAAAGTTCTTCCAACTAAAAGTTTATCTACCGTAGGGCCCCACCAATGGCAGGGTATCACCAATCTGGCTGCTGTCAGGCAGTGCCAAAGGATAAAACAAGGTGAACCAATATCTGCGCTGACAATAGTGAAAATAAAATAAACAAAGTGAATAAAGCAGCCAGCACAGTCTGTTGATAAGCAAACGTCAAAAAATAGTAGTCCAAAAATACAGCGCTTAATAATAAAATGTGAATAACAGTCCAGGTGCACTAATCAGCATAAGATGAAGTGGATATGGAAACTGATGAGGAAAACACCTCCCAAAACTTCAGTGTGCAAAGACAAAGCACACCACACCAATCGTGCTCACAATCTGCTTACCAGAAGGTAAACACAAGCGATGTATGTATGGTTGCAGAGGGTCATTTTTTGATATTGACCCATCAAGTTTGGATAGCTGTGTCCACCATTGACCCTCTGCAACCATACATACATCTCTTGTGTTTATTTACCTTCTGGTAAGCAGATTGTGAGCACGATTGGTGAGGAGTGCCAAAGGATGCTTTTTTTAATACGTTTGAAAGCACCTGGAAGCATAGTGAGCAAGGTTATTTGGGAAGAATTTGGGATAGTCACCCCAGCTACAGTAGTATAAAGCCACAAGACCAAATTCCAAAAATCATATATATGTATCATTCCCATCACACATGAAGTAAGGATCCCCTCGCAACATGACAACGCGAGCATATGTCAGATATAGATGGGCAAATCCTGTGTAATAAAGTCAGGCAATGGTACCAACGTGAAACAATTTTGAAATGTGTCTCCTGAGCTCTAGTTGCTAGAGATAGGTATTGGGTGAGGGGAAAAGACTTGTCCCATTCCTCCAAGGTGAATGAAACATTGAGGTTGGTCGCCCATTATGTGGTATATTCTGGGTGGTCAGGATGAAGTTTCGCCAAGAGAACCTTGTAGACAGCAGAAACTACATGATCAGAAAGATGTTAGGTGCTGATATTCCAGCCATTGCCTGAAGGAAAACAGACAGACAGAAGTCAAAATAGACCACAAAGGTAGGTGCCCCTAGCAGAGAATTTCCACCCTACTGGCGATGGGACTCCTTCTTCCATAGTAAAAAGAGCACGCTAGTCACTGCAGGGAGGAACTGCAGATTCCCAAAGAGGGGAGTCATAGGTCCCACCCAAGTGGGACATGGATTTATCCCAGATACACAGGAAGTGGGGCATAAGGAAGAGCATAGAGGAAGAGGGGCCTTAGAAAGCAGGGTCAACCCAGGGGAGTGCCTAGAGATCAAGGGGGGGTTAGCGATTGCTCTCGAGAAACACATTACTTAGAGAGAGAATGATGAAACCAGTTTGCATTGAAAACTTTGGAGTGTAGGAGGCTTATGGTGAGTTTCTCAGGCCTTAATTGCCAAACAAATTATAATTTTTTAACCAATAATAGGTAAATGTACAGTATCTCACAAAAGTGAGTACACCCCTCATATTTTTGTAAATATTTTATTATATCTTTTCATTTGACAACACTGAAGAAATAACACTTTGCAATAATGTAAAGTAGTTAGTGTACACCCTAGACCCAAAGATGTGCCTACTCGGCCTGCTGACAAAATTAGATGCTGACAAACCCCTGCGTACCTTTTTACATGAAACGCTATTCTTGGCGAGAAAAGTGGTGGCCCGTAATTGGATGCAGGCCCTGCCCCCTACAATCCAGTGCTGTAAAAAAGCGGTTGACGACTCTCTTCCAGATAAGAAACTTATTTATGTAAAGTATGAGAAGGCCTGGGACAGATGGTTGGCGGATGGTGAAACGTGTACTTGACATGTTTATCCCTCATTCCCCCCCCCCTTCCGTTTATTTTAATTTGTTTTATTTTCTCTCACTTTTCTTCTTTATTGTGTACTGGCTCTACTCTCATTGGGTATTTAACCTTATGTCACACAAATGCTTCAATGTGTTCATGTATGTAATATTGTTTTGGTCACGTTGGCTTATATCGATTTATGTACCATGCATATACTTCTCAATAAAGTTGGTATTCCAATGAAAAAAAATAAGTAGTGAGTGTACAGCTTGTATAACAGTTTCAATTTGCTGTCCCCTCAAAATAACTCAACACAGTCATTTATGTCTAAACCGCTGGCAACAAAAGTGAGTACACCCCTAAGTGAAAATGTCCAAATTGGGCCCAATTAGCCATTTTCCCTACCCGGTGTCATGTGACTCGTTAGTGTTAGTGTTACAAGGTCTCAGGTGTGAATGGGGAACAGTTGTGTTAAATTTGGTGTTATCGCTCTCACTCTCTCATACTGATCGCTGGAAGTTCAACATGGCACCTCATGACAAAGAACTCTCTGAGGATCTGAAAAAATAATTGTTGCTCTACATAAAAATGGCCTAAGCTATAAGAAGATTGCCAAGACCCTGAAACTGAGCTGCAGCATGGTAACCAAGACCATACAGCGGTTTAACTGACAGGTTCCACTCAGAACAGGCCTCGCCATGGTCGACCTAAGAAGTTGAGTGCACGTGCTCAGCGTCATATCCAGAGGTTGTCTTTGGGAAATAGACGTATGGGTGCTGCCAGTATTGCTGCAGAGGTTAAGGGGAGGGGGGTCAGCCTGTCAGTGCTCAGACCATACGCTGTGCACTGCATCAAAATTGATCTGCATGGCTTCAAAAGATGATGCACAAGAAAAAGGACATGGATTACTGGAACCATGTTCTGGGGTCTGATGAGACCAAGATAAACGTATTTGGTTCAGATGGTGTCAAGGGTGTGTGGCAGCAACCAGGTGAGGAGTACAAAGACAAGTGTGTCTTGCCTACAGTCAAGCATGGTGGTGGGAGTGTCATGGTCTGGGGCTGCATGAGTGCTGCCGGCACTGGGGAGCTACAGTACATTGAGGGAACCATGAATGGCGACATGTACTGTGACATACTGAAGCAGAGCATGATCCGCTCCCTTAAGAGACTGGGCCGGAGGGCAGTATTCCAACATGATAAGGACCCCAAACACACCTCCAAGAAGACCACTGCCTTGCTAAAGAAGCTGAGGGTAAAGGTGATGAACTGGCCAAGCATGTCTCCAGACCTAAACCCTATTAAGCATCTGTGGGGCATCCTCAAATGGAAGGTGGAGGAGCGCAAGGTCTCTAACATCCACCAGCTTGGTGATGTCGTCATGGAGGAGTGGAAGAGGACTCCAGTGGCAACCTGTGAAGCTCTAATGAATTCCATGCCCAAGAGGGTTAAGGCAGTGCTGGAAAATTAATGGTGGCAACATATTGACACTTTGGGACAAATTTGGACAGTTTCACTTAGGGGTGCAATCACTTTTGTTGCCAGCGGTTTAGACATTAATGGCTGTGTGTTGAGTTGTTTTGAGGGGACAGCAAATTTACACCGTTATACAAGCTGTACACTCAGTACTTTACATTGTAGCGAAGTGTAATACACATGAAAAGATATAATAAAATATTTTCAAAAATGTGAGGGGTGTACTCACTTTTTTGAGATACTGTAAATCCAGGGGGCGCATGTACAAAGTCTGGCATTATAGATGTGTCCTGCTAGAGCTCCGCACTTCCCATGGCACTATCAGGACTGTACACTAATGGGAAGTGCCAACTTCTCACAGCTGAGCCCTGTCTGCATTTCAGAATTTACCGGGTACTGTTGGGATGGTTCTTACAGGTCACCGGACCAAGAATAAGCCTAAGCCCATTAAGGAGGCTCTGGCCCATGCCATAGAGAGAGTTGCAGCTTCTCCACATGCATCTGCCTTCTCCCCTTTGGGACAGGTTGAGAATGATGGTGACAAAGACGCTCTCTTTGATTCTAGCTCCTCTCCGGCAATCCCCCAAAGCACGTTCATCTTAGGACTTTCTTAAACAGATGGAAGCTATGCTTCAGAAAGCCCTTAAGTCTATGTCGGAGCAGATCATGGATCACCAAATGTGTGTTTGTTTTCATGTTAATATATGAGCCTTGTGTGCTGCAGGAAGAGGTCACTGCACTCCCCCTTGGTGCACTCTCACCCCTGGGTTGGCTGTGTTACCCCTGCTGTCTGAGAGCAATTGGTCAGGCAATTGGGGTCTTGGCCCCATTTTGATGTCCACTCCTCCAACCGCCTTACAGTTTACCCTCTCCCTTACTCTTTCTTCTTTCCTATTTCTTTTCTGAGGATATAAGCTCTCCCTGGGGCTAGGGTCTTTACTAGTCTGGCTCCCTACTGTCCCAATATGGCCTCCTTGAATGTATTGTTCTTGAATGTGAAGGGCCTTTGACACCGTTTTCTGGTCCTACCTTCACTACGTGCTTCAGAAGTGGGGCTTTGGTCCCAATTTTCTTCATTGGGTTTCTTTGCTGTATGACAACCCTCAGGCATATGTCAAATACATTGACAGTTTTCCAATTGACCGGGGCACTAGACAGGGCTGTCTACACTCTTATAGAATCTTTGGCCATGGCTATCAAAGCAAGCCCAGATATTAATGTGGCTTTCTGTCACCAAAATTTATGTCTATTTGCAGATGACGCTCTACTGTTTATTACTTCACCCTGCACTTTACCTAACCTGATCCATGTACTAGACCGCTTTGCCCTATTATCTGGTCTTGAGGTTAATCAGTTAAAATCTATGGTCCTAACATGTACCTGCCAAACACTGAAGTACAGCACCTTAAGGAATGTTATCCTTTCCAGTGGCCGACTTTGTTTCTTCATGACCTAATGTCTATATGGCGGTTGCTTTGCGTACCCTGGTTAGGCCGGATAATGACTATAAAAATGTCCTTACTACCCAAGTTGCTCTATCACTTTTGGGTCCTCCCCATAGCGATACCATCCTATTTTTCACATTATACAAAGCCGAATACATAAGTATATTTGGGGCCCCATTAAGCCTAGAGTCCCTACTGCATTAATTCTATGCAGCAGACTAAATGTTGGTCTGGGAGTTCCCTAAATATTGCCAGGCGGCTCAACTAGCCCAGGTTACTCCATGTCATGCAACGGAGGAGGTCCTACTCTGGGTGGGTCTCGAAGCGATAGACTTGGATCCTCTTGTGACAGACATTTTGCTTTGGTTATCGTGCCCTGTTATCGTGATTAGTGGGACAGGCTTAAAGGGCCTTTCAAATTATTTTCACCACCCCACCCTCTCTTTTCATTTCTTGGACACCTGTCATTTTATCCAGCCTATACTTCCAAGTCCTCCTTTGCAGGCCTTGAAGCAACTAGGCTTCAACAGACACTGTACACTGTTTACCTCCTTCACCCTGAAGCCCTCTGCGGTTTTACAGGAACACTCTTATATCACGGGCAGAGAACTTTTTTGTTATTTGCAAATCTCCCATTTTTTTTACACCATATACCCACTCCTCTACCTCCCGGATGAGTATGATGCTTTAAGGTATTTGTAATTCCGACCTTCACACTATTTCAAAGCTATATTCTCATCTCATATGGTTAGTTCCGCATTTTCCTTCAAAAGCTACACGTCGGGTTGCAGATCTAAATTTTTACTTCGGACCAGAGGATTGGGATGGTATTTGTGCTTCAACTAATTCCTCCTCACAAAATATTCTAGCCATTGAAACTGCGTTGGTATCTGGTCCTGGCAAGAACTGCCAAATTTCTACCGACCTACCCTTCTACCTGCTTTAAAGGATGCGCTGAGAGGGGCACACACATGCATATTTGGTGGACATGCCCGGCCGTGCAACAATTCTGGGTTAGGATTTTCAAAATTCTGGCTACTCTGCTCAAACAGCCCCTCAATTCTGCCCCTACCTTTGCACTACTGAATCATCGTGCCTTGGATCTCACAAGAACGCAATCGAAACTCGCTGTACAAATCTTTACAGCTGCTAAATAAACTATAACCAAGGCTTTGAAATCTACTTCATTATGTCTCTTGGAAACTAAGAACAGGGCTACCCAAGCCATGATCCATGGTAAGATTGAGGCGACCATCCTAGACAAAATTCCACAACACCTGAAAGTTTGGAAACCTTGGGTGAATCATTTTCTCCCACCAAACTTTGATCTCTCGCTCTTAGAACCCTAATTATCTGATTTCCGCCATCTAGCAGACAGATAACCCCCTGGCCCTAGGCAAACTGACAGCCTCACTTTTTCCCCTCTCTTTTTCTCTCCTTTTTTTCTCTTGTTGTTCCTCCTGCTCTCTCTTTTTTTTCCTCCTTTTTCCTTCTTTCTCTTCTCTAAGGGTCCAAGACATATGGTCCTGGTCACTAGTTTATTATTTTCTGTAACTTACTCACTATTTGTAATGTTACACACTTTAAGACGACACTTGTACCTAGCCTAGGTGCTTCCTTTTGGGGGGTGTTCTTCCCTTATAAATCTATTCTGGTTTTCTGGTAAATTCAGAATTTTAGAAGCTTTGTACTATGTAAAATGCTTTATTATCCTATTAGCTGTATATCTATGGATGATGTAAACATTTTTTGTAACATTGCCTTACTCAAACTTTTGCCATGTTCTGTTCTCTGCTTTTAATACCAATAAAATCTTTGAAAAAGTAAATGTAAAGACTTAACAGGCCACAATACGTGTAGTTAGGTTTACAAAACAAGGGGGTGTAAATTATCCAATTAAGAATACTTTTCCTACACCTATGTTCATACATCTCAAGTGCAGTGCATATATTACATAAAATATGTCTTGTAAATAAAAATGCAGTATAGTTTTTAGAAAAAAATAATGATAGATTGTTGTACATAAATTATGCACCTGTGTGTAATTGAAGGGAATGCAACCTTGCATATTGTTTCTGTTCTTGTACTGTTTGCAAAAATAGTATTTCAAAGATCCAATTATTCCAAAGGCTCCATAAAGTTCATCTTAAAGTAAACCCTGAGCAACACAAACTGAGCATATGAATTATGGAGAAATACACGATTAGAGGTAACCTTCCGTAAAAATTGTGAGCTCAAGTCAAAATGATCGTTAGATTCAGACTGCTGAATTTTTTTGCAAATCCCACCTTTTCCTATTATGACAGGGGTAATGGCATTGGGGGTGTTGTCACAGTGGGGAGCCTACAAGGTGGGTACAAGCTAGATTATGTATATACATTTTTTTCATTGATCTTGAAATAACGATTAATTTATGTAGTTTTCAGTGAAGGTAACAACTGCTTATCTATTCTTTCATCCTATGCTCAGTTTGAAATAATGAAGTTATGACAGGCTTACTTTAAATACACACTACCATCTTGCCCATTCAGAGCAAAGTACCAGGAATCCGTTCTTCCTTGACCTTGATCAGATTTAAATGCATTAAATATCTCCAAATTCACTTGCATATGTTGCTGTATTTTTTGTAATAGTATGAATTACTCTGGTAGAGTCAAGCCTGGAACTTTTTAACAGATTAAGTAGAAGTGTAACATTTTTGTTTTATTTTCATACATATATAACCAGACAGTAATTCACTCTGTAGTAGAAGTGGTCGGAGTTTAACCACTTCAATACCATGCACTTATACAGCTTCCTGCCCAAGCCAATTTTGAGCTTTCAGCGCTGTCGCAATTTGAATGACAATTGCGCGGTCATGCTACACTGCACCCAAACAAATTTTTTATCATTTTGTTCCCACAAATAGAACTTTCTTTCGGTGGTATTTGATCGCCTCTGCGATTTTAATTTTTTGCACAACAAATAAAAAAAGAGCGAAAATTTTGAAAAAAACAACGTTTTTCTTTGTTTCTGTAAATTTTTTTTGTAAATAAGTACCTTTTCTACTTCAATGATGGGCACTGATAAGGCGGCACTGACGGGCACTGATAAGGCGGCACTGACGGGCACTGATAAGGCGACACTGATGATGAGGTGGCACTGATGATGTGGCACTGATGGGCACTGATAGGCGGCACTGATTGGCACTCATAGGCGGCACTGATTGGCACTTATAGGCGGCACTGATGGGCACTTATAGGCGGCACTGATGGGCACTTATAGGCGGCACTGATGGGCACTTATAGGCGGCACTGATAGGTGGGCACTTATAGGCGGCACTGATGGGCATGGATGGGCACGGATGGGCACTAATAGGTGGCGCTGATGGACACTAGTAGGTGGGACTGATGGACACTGATGCCCAGCAATGCCAGCCACCACACATTGAGGTGGTGCCATCATAGTGCCAGTCAGTGCCCATTTGTGGGCACTGATTGGCATATTTTTTTTTATTTTACTACATGTGGATGGCCATGGGGGCCATCCACATGCTTGGGGCTTCCCTGTGGTCCTGGGGGGCTTCCCTGGTGGTCCAGTGTGGGTATCCGAGGGGGGGCTGCGCTGATAAACAATCAGCGCGAACCCCCCCTGTCAGGAGAGCCGCCGATCGGCTCTCCTCTACTCGCGTCTGTCAGACGCGAGTGAGGAAGAGCCGATCAACGGCTCTTCCTGTTTACATTGTGATCAGCCGTGATTGGACACGGCTGATCACATGGTAAAAAGCCTCCGCCGGAGGCTTTTTACCGAGATCAGTGTAGCGGTGGGTCAGACTGACCCACCGCTCCACCGATCGCCGCGATGCGCGCCCCCCCCGGCGCGCGGTGGCTGTTATCCCGCAGGACGTCATATGACGTCCAGTGTGGATAACAGAACCACTTCCCGGACGTCAATCTGCTATTGACGGGGCGGGAAGTGGTTAAATGGTGAAAGCAATTATAGAAATTAGTTTTACAAAAAAATAAATAAATAAATAGAACAGTAAGTAAATAGAAGCTGTATTTGAAAAGATGAGCAACAATTCAGGTTATCTTTATTTCTCAGCATTGATAGGACACATCAAACTATTCTGTTACATGAAAGAATCACTGCACCTCCATATTAAAGTGTTAGTCCACCTTAAAAAAATGATATCTTAGTTATAGGTGAGCTGTGTTTTTTGGGAATCCCAGTAGACATGTGCAAAAGGAAAACATATTTGTTTAGTTTTGTTTCGTTTTAATTCATTAATTAATTAATTTTGTTTAGTTAGATTCGTTAAATTCGTTAACTTCGTTTTCGGATTTCGTTCCGTTTTCGACCAAATTCGTAAAATCGTTCGCATTCGAAAATATTTCGACCGGATTCGAAATTATTTCAACATGATTCGAAACTATTTGAACCGGATTCGAAATTATTTCTACCGAATTTGACAAAATTACAATCGTCTTTAAACCGGATTCGATAATATTTCAATCGGATTCAATAATATTTCAACCGGATTCGAAATTATTCCAACCAAATAGAAAAGACCATGTTCCGACATTCGAATTTTGTATAGAATGAATTCAAATTCCAATTAGAAAAGATTAGAATAGAAATAGAAAATAGACTAGAAAAAAAATAGAACCGAATAGAATAAAATATAATATACATATTGTATTTTATTCTATTCTGTTCTATTGTTTTTCATTTGGATTCTTTCCAATATTTTCGATTCTATTCTAATTGTTTTCAAATTCGATTCAACTAGAATTTTTTTCAAATTCAATTCAAATTTTTTTCGAATTTGATTCGAATTTCGTCCGTGGTTTTTCGATTTGAAACGTTCGGATTCGGTTGAATTCGTTAGCATTGTAATTCGTTAATTCGGATGCATCCGAACGTCCGAATAATGAAAATTTGTCTGAATTTCGATTCGGAACGAAACAAAATGCACATGCCTAGATCCCAGTAGTGACTTCTATCTGCCAAGTTTAGTGGTTCTGTTACCATCTACATCTGAGTTTTGTTTTGTGTAAAGTTGCATGCAGACCAACCAGTATCCATTGCATTAGTTTTGGTATTACTGTAAACAAACAATTAACAAGTAAGTACAGGGATCTACAGTACTGCCTCTGGTGGCATGAGGTAAAATGTCACTCTTTATATAATAATACCTGACAATGTAGTTCTTCCTGCAGAATTAAGAAATAACTAAACACAAACATTTAATATATTGTAGCTCTTAGATGTGCTGGCTGCTCTACTTTACTTTTTCAGGCTTAGAATTTTTTTTTCAACTATAGAAATACCTATTGATCTTGTCAGAAATGCAGAAAATGTTTGACGTCCAGACTGGGTGGCAAGCATTGCTAAATTCAGCCATCACATCTAAGGACTGGTGAGCTGCAACATATCACATTTTTTGGTTTAGCTGTGCTTTAAAGTGATTAAAAATGCTGTTTTTTCAAAAATAACCAACAGGTCTATACTTACAATAGAATTGCACAGATCAGCCCTGAACCTCCTTTTCTTGGATCTCCCGCTAGTGCTCCTGGCTCCTCTTCTTCTAGGATTTGACTGACAGCAGTGAATGACTCCCATTGCCTCAGTAAAGCCTGCAAGACCAGGAAGCGAGAAGAGACAGCTGCTACAGCTGGATCCAGTGATCACTCCAGGTAAATATAAGGGTGGGGGGGGGCCATACTGCTACCTAAACCATTTTTTTGTAATGCAAAGAGTGCATTAAGGTTAACATGTTTAGGCTTTAGAACAACTTTCAAGATGTGAACAGAGAAAGTCCTAAACATAAAACAAACCTTACAGCCATGGAAGGACTGGGGACATATGGCTTGGGAGGCAAGCTAAACAATTGACTGTTTCCCAGTGGGCTACACATATATCTGCAAGCCAACACCATGCAAATTTTTAGCACCAGCTTAGTGACACCAGGCTTCTTCATGAGCACAGTAAAGCAACACTTCAATTTTACTATCAACAGTGAAGGAATAACTGCATTACCTGATCCACAGCCCTACAGTGATCCCGCACATGTGTTTGCTACCAGCCCTGACCCCTACTATATTGCTTTTTACCTGAGTAACTAACTGGTGTCTGCCCCACTAAAGACTCTGAACTCTTCTAACAAGTACAATTCTCTGGGAAACATTGTAAAAGAAACCTGTTCATACATGCAGTGATAATGATTTTCGAGAATGACTACTCTGTCTATACAAAAACTGCAGCACGTAAATGGAATGCTTAAGTAAGAGTAATAACCATAATGCAAATTTCAGAGTAAGAAGACAAACAGAAAAACATCTTCCAGGTGCATCCAGCTGTAAAATTTTCATGGGGGGGCATTTTCAAGATTGGCGACCAAAGAGCCTGTGTAAGTGAAGAGCTCTGCAGCTTCTACCTATTATCCATTTTTCCAAATTGTGTCAACTGCTTTGAACCCTGCTGTTACACTTCACAACCTTTGCCCCCACTTCAGGGAATGTCAAAAGAGAAATCCTCAGCTCTCCCTAAGCGCATGGGTGATTCCAGACCACATTAGAGACTCAGCTGCTAGCCTAGACAAGGCTACACGTATGGACTCTGAGGATCCTGCTTCTTTGGACCAAAAGGGTTTCACAGCGATAATGGCTGCTATTTCAGCCTACCAGGCTGCTCTTAATACCAAGATAGAACATCTGAAAACTGATATAGGTCCAATACATTTGGACATATAAATACAATCCGCAGGGATTTGGGCAATTTCTGGAGCGCATTAAGATATAGTTCATAGCCACACAGTTTCTCTGTGTACCCTGTAAACTAAAATGAAACTCCAAGAGGCCAGAGCGGAGGATGCTGAAAACTGTAATGGGTGCAACAATCTACGCATAGTGGGGCTTCCTAAAGGTGCTCAAGGATAAGATCCTACCATGTTCCCAGAAAGTCATCTTTATTCCTTCTTCTTGATCATTCCGATCTTCCCATATTATTTGCTTTGTACCCAGCGCTCACGCAGATCGTTTGAATGAATGAAGGGCGAAACTACTGTACATGCTAAGGGTATTTTTTACAGTATGCCTTTCCCTCGCAAACTTTATGTAAAGGATGAAAACACCACAAGTTTTTCCACCTCTCCAGAAGATGCAGCTCACTGGCTAGACAATGGCAATACATTGCCTGTAAGCTCAGCCCTTGCTGCCATCTTTTCATCCTCTACCTTTTGAGTTTTTTGTTTTCTGGTACATGCCAGCATCCGTTACAAGCTTTACAATGTTGATAATCTGTATTGTTGAGCTGATAGTATTGCCTGTCCTTTTATATATTTGTGAATTCTTGCTTAGGGTTAAGATTGAGAGCACTTTGAGAATTGTCTATAGATGCGACCCAGTTGATGTCTTGGATTACCGGTGTTTCCTGCAACGTTGGGGGTCCTAACTCCCCAACTTAGCTTTCCCTAGTTTTTAAGTTCCTTAAAATCTATCAACCCCATATTTGCATACTACAAAAGAAGTATCTACAGGGCAGCTGGGTGTTACCCCTTGAGAAACCTTGGGTCGGTAACTACTACAATGCCACATACTCTACCTATGTGAGTATACTAATTCACAAATCCCTTCCCTTTCATTTACTCACTCTCAAGCTGGACCCAGGAGATAAATGTGTTCTTATACATACTATGATTAAATGTCTGGAACTTGTTTTGGAGGGGTTTTACCTCCCTCCACTGTCAATTTTACATAGATTGGTGTTTATGCTTGCTGCTTTTCCCACTGATAATGTTGTCATAGCAGGAGATTTCAATGTGACCCCTAATCCTACTTTGGACAAACTAGGTTCTGATGAATCATCTTGACTCTGAGCTTTCAAGGTGGGCTGAGTTATACTGATTTATTGATGTTTAGCTCTGGAAACGTCCAGAGGCTAAGGCTTATACATGCCTTTCAACTTCCCATAGGACCATGTCCCATATTGACCTGATATATACCAGTACTAGTTTAGTCACCAGAATTAGGGATATCTCCCTGATACCTATTTCAAATCACATGCCATTTCCTTTTAAATACTGTAGCAGGTATTGGATTGCCCTGCTGATAGAATGTGGCACTCATCCCAATATTGGGTTTCCGATGAAGAGGTTAAATCTCATCCTAAACAACCCTTTCAGGTATCTTGGCTTCCTCTGTGGAGATGACTTAGGAAGTTTTTAAAACTTATACTAGGGGTCAATATCAGACAGCTATCACCGATGTTCGAAAGGCCAAACAGCTAGCATTGGAACAGGCCAAGGCTCAAGCCTAGCAATTGGTATCCCAATATGTCCATCTCACTTTTAAATGCAACCATTAAGATTCTCACAAAGATTCATGCTCAAAGACTACTTTGATTATTACCTTCATCCACGAGGATGAAACCAGATTTATGCCAGGCAAGAAGACTGATATAAATATAAATTGACGCAGAGAAGGCCTTTAGAGTGGGCTTTTATTTAATAAACACATTTTATTCAGCACCCTTAGTAAAGGCCTGAATAAATAGTATTCTGTCATTTGAACTCCATGGGGGTATTAGATATAGAAAATTAACCACATAGAGGAAAAGCAGAAAGGGAGTTGTTTCCTCGGATGTTGCCACCGTCCCAAATGAGTGGGAATAAACCAAAAGGGCATGAGTACCCCCGGTACAACGGGACTTTTAAGGGCAAACACAAAAAAAGGGAAGAATTTTTATAAAAAATATATAATTTATTTTGAAAAAGGTTTGCTTGACTAAAAATATGCAAATATCAAAAAGTGTGTTTGACACAATGATAAATTTACATATCAGACATAGATTTACAAAAAATCAAGAACATTCAGACATTTTGTATACATTTTCCAAACAGGAAAAAAACAAACAATCAACTCCTTTAGCCTGACACGTTTCAGGAATAATAATCCTTTCTTCGGAGGCTCTTGATAGGAGAGAATTTAGCTGTGTTTCTGAGAATGAGATAAAAAGACAAAGCTCAAAATTGCTTTGTAAATCTATGTCTGATATGTAAATTTATCATTGTGTCAAACACACTTTTTGATATTTACATATTTTTAGTCAAGCAAACTTTTCAAAATAAATTATATATTTTTTATAAAAATTCTTCCCTCTTTTTGTGTTTGCCCTTAAAAGTCCCGTTGTACCGGGGGATACTCATGCCCTTTTGGGTTTATTCCCATAGGAGTATTAGGCAGGGCTGTCCTCTTGCCCCTGGATTATTTGCCCTAGCCCTGAAGCCATTGGCTATTTTGGTATGGACTAACCCTACCATCCAAGGTATCCCAGTAGACTCCTGGGAAGAGAGAGTTTCTATGTACGCAGATGACACGCTTCTCATATCTCAACAATACAGCATCCGCTCTCTCTTCCACCCCTGTGTTCATTGATTCTTTTGGGACATTTTCCAGTATTGGAATACATTGGGAAAAGTCTCTCTTATTTCTACTTCAGCCCTCCACGCCTCCTCATGCTACCCCTCTCCCTCTAAAATGGGTGTCATGATTTAAATAATTTGGGGCTGAGGTAAATAATACTTTCTCATTTTATGTGGAGGACAATCATGGGCCCATAATGAGTCTTCTCATGCGTAAATGTACTGCCTGGAAGTCACTCCCTTTGAGTCCAGTGGGTTGAATTATTCTTTTTAAAATGACCTTCCTCTCCAAATTTCTTTATTTCTTTTGACAGATGCTTGTGCCTATTCCCAAAAAGTATTTTTTTTTTTTAAAGCTGACGAATGTGCTTTCTCGTTTGTTTGGGCAGGATGACCATCTAGACTGGCTAGGTTGACCTTGCAGATACCTCTTATTGGGGGCGGATTAGCTTTCCCTAATTTTTGGCTTTATTATAGAACAGGGATTTTGGTTACATTGAGATGGGGGTTTGCCCCGCCTCAAGATAATCCAGCAAGTACCCTGGAGGAAGCACTGCTGGGTTCCTATTCTGAGCTCAGCAACCTGACCTTCTGGGGGCCTCATTCAAATCCAGTACCTACTGTGCCTATTCAGACAACACTTGTATTTTGGAGGCAGATTGAATAATTCTTACTTGCCACATAACAAATTATGAAGCAATCCCAATCTTCCTCGAACGGACCGAAAGTTCGCACAAACTTTAGAACCCTATTAAATACAATGGACGCGAACGTTCGAAATCTAAAGTGCTAATTATAACGACTATTATGCATGTTATTGTCCTAAAAAGGGTTTGGGAACCCGGGTTCTGAACCAGGGGACATGTATCAATGCAAAAATAAGTTTTAAAAACGGTCGTTTTTCGGGAGCAGTCATTTTAATGATGCATAAAGTGAAAAAAAAAAGTTAAATATCGTACCTGGGGGGTGTCTAAAGTATGCCTGTGAAGTGCCACGTGTTTCCCAGTGTTTAGAACTGTCCCTGCACAAAATTACATTTCTAAAGGAAAAAAAGCCATTTAAAACTGCTTGCGGCTTTAATGTAATGTCTGGTCCCGGTAATATGGATGAAAATCTTTAAGAAAAATGGCATAGCTACCCCATCACACCCCCCCCCTACCCTAGCCCATTACCAGCCCCTTTGGGTCTTGTATGGATATTAAGGGGAACCCCGCACACAAAATAAAAAAGGCCCTATATACTCTGAACAGCCGTATACAGGCGGTGCATACAAGACAGGGACTGTAGGTTTGTTCTTATGTAGAATCTGTTTGTAATTTTGAACAGGTACATTGTTTAAGTGTAGCTCCAGCCAAAAAATCTATTTTTAAGCTTTTTGGAAAACATAGGGAAGGGTTATCACCCCTGTAACATTTGTTTTGCTGTCTGTGCAGTGTGCACCTGTTCAGAACAGTTCACCTTACTTTCCGTCCTAATGACAAATGTTTTTTGAAAATGTGGGGGTTTTTATTGAAACAAGAATTGGTGATAAAGCATCAGTGGAGAGGAGACACTTTTTTCCCATATTAACTCTTACAGGACAGAATTTGCCTTCCTAGGGGTAGATTTCCTCTCACTTCCTGTTGTATCCTTCCGTTTGCAAGGAGGAGTCGTTTGTAAGCTGGATGTTTGAAAGTAGGATGTTTGAAAGTAAGGGCCTGCCGTATATACTCAGCTGAAATTTGCCCCTTACATGTTGGTGTTGCCACAACACTGTGAGCCCTCACAGTTACTCTTGGTGGGCGCATGAATGGGCCCTGCTGTGAATTATTAGATCAAGAATTGTAATTGCATGCCCCTGTTTAACAGGGGCTGAAAAATTGGGCCTTTGGTGGAGGTGGTGGTGGTGTTGACACAACACTGTAAGGCCTCACAGGTACTCTTGGTGGGCGCAGGAATGGGCCCTGCTGTGAATTATTAGATCAAGAATTGTAATTACATGCCCCTGTTAAACAGGGGCAGAAAAATTGGGCCTTAGGCACTGGTGCCACAACACTGCAACCCCTCACAGATACTGTACTTGGAGCACAGCAATGAGCCCTGTTGCGAAGAATTGCATCAAAAATTGTAATTACACGCCCCTGTTAAACAGGGGCTGAAAAATTGGGCCTTAGCCACTGGTGCTGGTGCCACGACACTGCAACCTCTCCCAGATACTCTAGTTGGAGTGCAGGAATGAGCCCTGCTGCAAAGCATTGCATAGAAAAATTGTAATTACATGCCCCTGTTAAACAGGGGCTGAAAAATTGGGCCTTAGCCACTGGTGGCGGCACCCAGAAACAAAAATGTTCTTCCAAGCTATCATCATCAATCGGATCATTGAGGAGGAGGAGGATAGTCAGTCAACATAACAGGACAGTCTCTCAGCATCAGCAACAGTCTTGAAGGGATGTGACATTTGAAAATAAATTAGTCTGTTATATCAGCTTCAGGTGTTTGGTAGCTGGTGGTGATCCAAGACTGGTTCATCTTTATGAAGGTCAGTCGATCAACCGAGTCAGTGGACAGGCGCACCCTGTGATCCGTGACAAATCCTCCAGCAGCACTGAATGTGCGTTCTGAAAGAACGCTGGATGCAGGACAGGCCAGTAGCTCAATTGCATACTGTGCAAGCTCTGACCAGTTATCCATCCTCAAGACCCAGTAAGCCAGAGGATTTTCGGTGGGGAAGGTGTCCAAGTCTGACCTTGCCCCTAGGTATTCCTGCACCATGTATATCAGACGCTGGCGATGGTTGCTGGAACCCGATCATACCTTGGGGCTGCGGACTAAAGAATTGTCTGAACGCATCGGTCAGACGGCCAACTTCCCCACCGCTCCTTCTTTGACTGACCGAAGCCTCAGCAACTCGTTGTCCAGGACCAGGAGTTTGTAACCTCCCACTCTCTGGGAACGCGTTGCACAGACCTTTTTCTGCAAGGCCTCCCGGAGTTGTCTCATCCTCTGCTCCCTCTGCGACGGTAAGATAAGGTCCGCAACCTTACCCTTGTACCGTGGATCCAGGAGAGTGGCCAGCCAGTAATGGTCCCTCTCCTTGATCCGAAGAATACGAGGATCCTTCCGCACTTTGCAGGATCAGGGAGGCCATGCAGCGTAGGTTAGCTGAGGCATTCGGTCCGGAGTCCTCTGGGTCACTAAGGACGACATGATCCGCAGCCACCTCCTCCCAGCCACGTATAAGTCCACTGGTTTCTTGGGACTGTAAATCATCCCTAAAAGACTGCTGCTGATGATGCTGAGTGCCAGGCTCCACCTCCATGCTGACACAATCCTCCTCCTCCTCTTCCTCCTCCTCCTGTGGGATGGGTGGGACAGAAGGAACACTGTCTGGGTAAAGGGGGCCTTGAGAGGCAAGGAAGTCCTCCTCTTCCTGCCTCTGTTCTGCCTCAAGTGCCCTTTCCATTATTCCACGCAGCGTATGTTCCAACAGATGGACAAGAGGTACAGTGTCACTGATGCATGCACTGTCACTGCTCACCATCCTCGTGGCCTCCTCAAATGGTGCCAGGACAGTGCATGCATCCCTGATCATGCCCCACTGGCGTGGTGAAAAAAAAACAAGCTCCCCTGACCCTGTCCTGGTGCCGTAGTCGCACAGGTACTCATTGATGGCCCTCTGCTGCGTGTGCAGCCGCTGCAGCATGGGCAACGTTGAGTTCCACCTGGTGGGCATGTCACATATAAGGCGGTTCTTGGGCAGGTTCAACTCCTTTCGCAGCTCAGCCAGGCGAGCACTGGCATTATAAGATCTGCGGAAATGCACACAGACTTTCCTGGCCTGCCTCAGGACATCCTGTAAGCCCGGGTACCTGCCCAAGACCGGCTGCACCACCAGGTTAAGGACGTGAGCCACACAGGGCACATGGGTCAGTTGTCCCTGTCGGAGGGCGGAGAGGAGGTTGGTGCCATTGTCGCAAACCACCATTCCTGGCTTAAGCTGGCGTGGCGTCAACCACCTCTCGGCCTGCCCCTGCAGAGCAGACAGAACCTCTGCCCCAGTGTGGCTCCTGTCCCCCAAACACACCAGCGCAAGCACGGCATGGCATCTTTTTGCCTGCGTACTTGCGTAGCCCCTTGAACGCCTACGGAGCACCGCTGGTTCCGAGGACAAAGCACAGGAAGAGGCCATGGAGGAAGAAGAAGAGGAGGGGGTGGAGGAGAGAGGTGTGTCACAACCAGTAGTAGCATTTTGGAGGCGTGGCAGCGGAACAACCTCCAACACTACTGCACCTTGTCCTGCATCCTTCCCAGCTGCCAAAAGAGTGACCCAATGGGCCGTGAAAGAAAGGTAACATCCCTGTCCATGCCTGCTGGACCATGAGTCAGCGGTAATATGCACCTTACCGCTGACCGCCCTGTCCAGCGAGGCCAAGACATTGCCTTCCACATGCCGGTAGAGAGACGGAATTGCCTTCCGTGAGAAAAAGTGGTGTTTGGGAACCTGCCACTGACGAACCGCACATTGCACAAACTCACAGAAGGGAGCAGAGTCTACCAACTGCAAAGGCATCAGTTGAAGCGCTAGCAATTTAGCCAAGCTAGCATTCAACCGCTGGGCATGTGGATGGCTGGGAGTGAACTTCTTTCGACAGTCCAGCAGCTGGGGCAGGGAAATTTGCCTGCTAGAATCGGACGTCGGTGTACTGCTAGCAAAGTGTCCGCAAGTACTTGGCTGTGACACACCTAATTCTACACCTTCATTCCTCTCAGTGCAGGTTTCAGAGAGGACTGAAGGTATAGTGGGGTTGGAGATCCCAGCTGATGCGGTGCAAGGAGAGGTCCACTTTGTTCTTTGGTGTGGGTCTTTAAGGTAGGCTTGCCAACGAGCTGCATGGCAGGTCAACATATGTCTGGTCAAGCATGTGGTGCCCAAGCCGGTGATGTTTTGGCCACGCGATATACGCTTGAGACATATGTTGCCAGGGCCGATCCTAGGGTCACAGACGCCTGGGTGCAGAATTATTTCTGGCGCCCCCATGTGGGCGTGGTTATCTTACAAACTCCTCCCCTTACACATGTTTCTATGGCAAGGACTCAAACACAGAGATGCTCCCCTAAGAAGTCGTCGTTACCCAGGGATCTTCCCATGATCCTTTAACAATAAAGAAAATACAGGAAGAGCGTACACTAATGAGACCTGGAGGATAGTCTCTCTGATGCACACAGAGAGGGCTTCTGTTAGAGAGTCTGTTAGGAAGAGCCCCCAGACATAGTACAAGAGACGGTCAGAGAGTGCAGACATTTCTTGTTCATACATCACGGGACACAGAGCAGCATAGTCATTACTTACTATGTGGGTTATATAGAATTACCTTCAGGTGCTGGCACTGGCAACTTCCAAAACAGGAAGTACCCTCCCCTATATAAGCCCCTCCCATCCGGGAGTACCTCAGTTTTTTGCCAGTGTCTAAGGTGTTGGCCAAGGTTAACATGTATTCATCTGGGCTTGTGTACAGGTTCTCTGGGCCTTAGCAAGCTATTCCGGATCCGACCAAAAAAAAAGATGCTTCATAGCTAAACGGTCGGTACCCGGGCCTTGCAGAGAAGAGCAGGGTTTTGCCTGTAATGCCTCTCTTAGGAGGGCTGGACCCTGGGATCCAGAGCTCTGGTCATACCCAAAACCAAGAGGCTATCTGTGCAGGGTGCTATACAGGTCCAGGGGAGTGGAATCCTTGGGAACCCGGTCCCTGAAGGTCTAGTACAATGCCTGCCGTGAGAGGTGAAGTTTGGGCTTCTGTGGACCAAACAAAGTCCTGCGGCGGGGAAAAGGTAAGTGGGGGCCCCTCAGGAACTTGGTTCTATTGAGGGGACCCCCAAGCCTAATATGTCTTTCTGCCTGTTACCTAAAGGGTATTCCCGCTAATAGCTGTATATGCCTAAGAAATCCTAGAAATGTCTTTTCATAAGGGAAGTTTAAAAAAAACTGTAAACCTGGAAATGTTTTTCATAAAGGAGGTTTTAAAAAAAAAAAAAAAAAAAAAGACAAAAGTGCGGTACCTGTGTTTGTCCACTAGAGGCCGCTGTGGAACGTCTTTTTTCTTGGGACTATTCCTTCCATGGTGAAAGTCCAGGCAGATGAGTGAGCTCTCTATCAGGGAAGCTGCATTCCTCTGTCATGCTGCCAAGTAGTTTCCTTCCATCCCCGAGTCCTGGTGAAACAGGGACCCTGGCTCCTCTCCCTACATGGCGCCAAGAGCGCACACGTGCACGCGCGCGCACACACGTTTTCTTTTTATAAGGTTTAGCTTCAAAAAAGGGGGCGGAGCCTGGCGGATGACGCGCTCTGTGCGCCCAGCGCTTCTGCGCATGTGCGGGCGTCCCAGCAAGATAAAAGGACTCAGTCCACGCTGCTTGCTATGGACACAGAGCATGAAAAAGAGCTGGTAGCATGGTATAGGGGCTTACAGCGGGCGGTTGATACAGGCATCCCCAGAAAGACGCATTAGTAGACACCCACTGATGTACATAGCAGCAAATTGCATTAGACTATTTCAGTAAGGGGTGTATTGCGGCTGGAATACCTCAGCTTTGAACTAAGGAATATGCCGCCTAAAAAACTCCGAGATATACCTCTCAGGAAGTGTAGGGGGTCTCCATCGGGCTCTGAGGATCTGGAGCAGTCATCTGCACCCTCCTCCCCTGAGAAATCAGAGGTTAATACCCATAAGGAACCCCCGGGAGTGCCAGGTACTGCGGCTGTCCTCAGTCCACCTGCTCCTGCATATATAACAGAGGAGGTTTTTTCCTCAACTCTGGAGGGATTGGAGCAGAGATTGGCAGCATTGATCGCTTCTTCTCTACAGGAAAGAAAGCGCGCCAGATCTCCATCACCTCCATTAGAGTGCCTGTTGGCAGAGCAACAGTCCCAGGAAGGGACCGACCTACCTGAAGGGGATCAGGAGGAGGTTAGCTCTGTTTTTGAGGAATCGACAGTAGATGAACCATTTTCAGCATCACAGACTGAAAGATTGTGGGTCCAGACCCTAACTGACATGGTTCGATCTGCAGTTAAAATGCCTCTTGTTGAACCATCAACTACTGCTGTCTCCTCATTGGGGTCGCTAAAAGCTCCCCAGGTTAATTGCTCCTTTCCAATACATCCATTATTGGAAGGACTTATATACCAGGATTGGGAACATCCTGATAAACTATTTGTTCCGCCTAAAAGGTTTCCGGTGATCTATCCCATGGAGGAAAAGTTCACCCAGAGATGGAATGTTCCTACGGTGGACGCAGCCATTTCTTCTGTGAACAAATCACTGACATGTCCAGTAGATAATGTTCAAATGTTCAAAGATCCAGTGGATAAAAAATTGGAATCTTTATTAAAATCTGCTTTTTCCACAGCAGGGGCTGTTACACAGCCAGCAGTGGCAGCTATTGGAGTCTGCCAAGCTTTAAAGGATCAAATGAAAATGGTCCTGAGGGATTTGCCAGACCAACAGGCCCAGGCTCTGGCTGATCTGCCTAGAGCATTATGCTTTGCGGTTGACGCCATCAAGGATTCTATCCATCAGGCCTCCCGCCTCACGCTGTCTTTGGTACATATGCGTAGGCTTCTGTGGCTCAAAAACTAGTCTGCTGAAGCTCCCTGTAAGAAGCTCTTAGTTAGCTTCCCATTTCATGGGGAACGCCTTTTTGGCGAAGACCTGGATAAGTATATCCAGAAGATTTCCAGTGGTAAAAGTACTCTCTTACCGAGTAAGAAGAGGTCTAGGGGTCCATCTTTTAAGAGGACTACCTCTCCTATCCCTGCGACGTCTGCTACTAAGCAGTTCCGACGGCCTCCTCGGTCAAACTCAGGAGGTAAAAATCAGGGACAGCCACAGGGTAATAAAAAGCCCTGGATCCGAAGAGGTACTAAACCAGCCTCCAAGTCAAGCCTATGAAGGGCTGCCCCCACTCAAACGGGTGGGGGGAAGACTTCAGTTGTTCGCAGAGACCTGGCGGGAGACGATCAAAGACAGATGGGTGCTCTCCGCAGTAACTCTGGGATACAAGTTGGAGTTAAAAGAGTCTCCTCCGTCCCATTTTATGTGGTCAGGCATGCCAAGAGACCCTCTGAAAAGACGGTCTCTCCTATTGGCGTTAGAACAACTATTGCTCCAAGGAGTAATTATGGAGGTTCCTATGGAAGAGTGGGGGTTGGGTTTCTACTCAAACCTTTTCACAGTCCCGAAGCCAAACGGGGACATAAGACCCATATTGGACCTAAAGAGTCTAAACAAATTTCTAAACGTCCGGTCTTTCCGGATGGAGTCGATCCGATCAGTCACCGCTGCCCTACAAGGGGAGGAATGGTTAGCCTCGATCGACATCAAAGATGCTTACTTGCATGTTCCCATCTTTCCAGGTCATCAAAAATTCCTACGCTTTGCAGTAGAAGGGCGCCATTTTCAGTTCAGAGCCTTACCATTCGGTCTGGCCACAGCACCACGAGTGTTCACAAAAATTCTGGCCCCACTGTTGGCCGATCTAAGAACACGGGGTGTAACGATAATGGCATACCTAGACGACCTGTTGTTGATGGACCACTCAGTTGCCAAGCTAGAAGTGGTAATTGTCGATACAATCAAGTATCTAGAATCTCACGGTTGGGTCATCAACCTGGACAAGTCAGCCCTACAGCCAGTGAAAAACCTGGTATATCTAGGGCTACGGCTGGATTCAGACCAGAGGAAGATTTTCTTACCTCTAGACAAGGTATCCTCTTTGAGGGGCTTGGTCCGTCTGCTTTGTGCAAAAAGACAGCCGTCCATACGCCTGTGCATGAGGCTGCTAGGAAAGATGGTAGCATCATTCGAAGCTGTGCCATACGCCCAATTCCACTCAAGGAATTTACAAAGGGCCATATTGTCAGCCTGGAACGGAAAAGTTCAGGCTCTAGACTTCCCGATGGCTTTGTCCCCTTCCGTTCGGAAGAGTCTCTGCTGGTGGTTGATCCCCCAGAATCTCCAGAAGGGAAAACCCTTCAGCCCGATATCTTGGAAGGTGGTCACTACAGATGCCAGCCTTACAGGCTGGGGGGCAGTACTGGAGCAATGGTCTCTCCAGGGCAGATGGTCAAATGTAGTAAAAACCCTGCCCATCAATCTCTTAGAGATACGAGCAGCCCGGTACGCCCTAGTAGCCTGGACATCCAGACTCCAAGGGTCCCCTGTCAGAATTCAATCAGACAATGCCACAGCAGTGGCATATATCAATCATCAGGGAGGCACCAGGAGTCGTGCAGCCCAGAGGGAAGTAAATTACATCCTGGAATGGGCAGAAAAGCATGTCCCATGTATATCAGCTGTCTTCATTCCAGGGGTGGAGAATTGGAAGGCGGACTTTGAGTCGCCAACAGTTATGCCCAGGGGAATGGTCCCTTCATCCCGAGGTCTTCCGAGCAATATGTCAGCGGTGGGGAACACCGGATGTAGATCTGCTAGCATCCAGATTCAACGCAAAGGTGGACAGATTTGTCTCCCGGACAAGGGATCCCCTCGCTTGCGGCTCGGATGCTCTGGTGTTCCCTTGGGATCAGTTCAGACTGATATATGCATTCCCTCCGCTACAATTGTTGCCTCGACTCCTTCGCAAAGTCAGGTTGGAGAAGAAGCCGGTGATCCTGGTGGCTCCAGCGTGGCCCCGAAGGGCCTGGTACGCGGAGATCATCAAAATGTCTGTGGGGAGTCCTTGGACCCTTCCACGTCGTCCGGACCTGCTTTCGCAAGGACCGATATACCACCCTTCCTTGCTAACTCTAAGTTTAACGGCCTGGCTATTGAGTCCCACATCCTAAAGAAGAAAGGTCTCTCTAACTCTGTGGTATCAACTATAATCAATGCCAGGAAGCCTGTATCCAGGCAGATAGAGTTTGGAAGGCGTACATCACTTGGTGCGAGGCCAGAAAATGGCATCCACGTAAGTACGTTATAGGCAGAATTCTGGACTTCCTGCAGTGGGCTGTAGACAGGAAGTTTGCCTTAAGTACTATCAAGGGCCAGGTTTCGGCCTTGTCAATACTATTTCAAAGGCCCCTGGCTATGCATTCACTTGTCAAATCCTTTATGCAAGGTGTGACTCGTGTTATTCCACCGATTAAGGCTCCCATATGCCCATGGGATCTAAATTTGGTTCTGTCAGTTCTGCAGAAGCAGCCATTTGAACCTTTGCGGCACATTTCCTTGGTTCTACTCACCAGGAAATTGATATTTTTAGTAGCCATATGCTCGGCTAGAAGAGTGTCGGAATTAGCCGCCATGTCCTGTAAAGAGCCATATCTGGTTATCCATAAGGACAGAGTAGTATTACGTCCTCACCCAGCCTTTCTTCCTAAGGTGGTATCGAGGTTTCACTTGAACCAGGATGTGGTTCTTCCTTCTTTTTTCCCCAAACCAAGCTCGGTAGAGGAAAAGTTATTGCATTCTTTGGATGTAGTAAGAGCAGTTAAAGCTTATCTAAAAGCCACTGCTCAGATTCGTAGAACGGATTCTCTGTTTGTTCTGCCGGAAGGCCCCAGAAAGGGTCAGGCAGCATCAAAATCTACTTTAGCCAAGTGGATTCGACAGGTCATAATACAAGCCTATGGCTTGAAAAGTAGACCGCCTCCGTTCAAAGTTAGGGCGCACTCCACGAGAGCAGTTGGAACTTCATGGGCAGTGCATCACCAGGCCTCCCTGGCGCAAATTTGTAAGGCCGCAACATGGTCTTCAGTACACACGTTTACTAGGTTCTACCAGGTGGACGTGAGAAGTCAGGAGGATGTCGCCTTTGGGCGCAGTGTGTTGCAGGCCGCAAAAGATCCTCATGCCTGATGGCGCCCAGCTTATGTATGGTGTATCCCCCCCCTCATGTGGCATTGCTTTGGGACGTCCCACATAGTAATGACTATGCTGCTCTGTGTCCCGTGATGTATGAACCACAAAGTAGGATTTTTAAAACAGCTTACCTGTAAAATCCTTTTCTTGGAGTACATCACGGGACACAGAGCTCCCACCCCTCTTTTGGGGACACGTATTGCTTTGCTACAAAACTGAGGTACTCCCGGATAGGAGGGGCTTATATAGGGGAGGGTACTTCCTGTTTTGGAAGTTGCCAGTGCCAGCACCTGAAGGTAATTCTATATAACCCACATAGTAATGACTATGCTGCTCTGTGTCCCGTGATGTACTCCAAGAAAAGGATTTTACAGGTAAGCGGTTTTAAAAATCCTACTATTACAGGAGATGGTCAGAGACTGTAGACATATTACAGGAGATGGTCAGAGACTGTAGACATATTACAGGAGACAGAGAGTGCAGACATATTACAGGTGATGGTCAAAGAGTGCAGACATGATACAAGAGACGGTCAGAGAGTGCAGACATATTACAGGAGACGGTCAGAGAGTGCAGACATATTACAGGAGACGGTCAGAGAGTGCAGACATACTATAGGAGATGGTCAGAGACTGCAGACATATTACAGGAGATGGTCAGAGACTGCAGACATATTACAGGAGATGGTCAGAGACTGCAGAAATAATACAGAAGATGGTCAGAGACTGCAGACATATTACAGGAGACGGTCAGAGACTGCAGACATATTACAGGAGACGGTCAGAGACTGCAGACATATTACAGGAGACGGTCAGAGACTGCAGATATAGTACAGGAGATGGTCAGAGACTGCAAACATACTACAGGAGATGGTCAGAGACTGCAGACATATTACAGGAGATGGTCAGAGACTGCAGACATATTACAGGAGATGGTCAGAGACTGCATGGGGGAATCATGCAAGTTTCTTCCCTGCAATCTGTGGTTGCTGGAAAGAAATTTGTACTGTATATTACCAGCCTGACAAATAATGAAAGTTAGTGAATGTCTTTGCAATTAAAGTGGTTGTAAACCCACTAATCTTTTTTTTTTGTTCTTAGCCAACCTGCAAGAGAAAGGCATAATGAGCTAGTATGACTAGCATACTAGCTCATTATGTACCACTTACCTTAGATCGGGGCCCCCGAAGCAGTCCGCGTCCCTCTCTCCAGACGCAGACATCACTGCGGCGATAGCCGGAATGTTACTTCCGGGTATCGCCGCACCCGCCAATCACAGCGCCGCTCCGGCGCTGTGATTGGCCGGAGCGGCGAAGACGTGCCTCCGCGCATGCGCGCGGGAGCCATCACATTCGGCTACGCCCAGCGATTGCTAGGAAGTAGCCGATTTTGTGAATGGGATTAACCCCATAAATGCGCCATTGTCTACGGCGCGCATGCGCCGTAGACAGCGGCGCCTATCATTTTTAGTAAATATCTCCTAAACCGTGTAGGTTTAGGAGATATTTCTTGCACCTACAGGCAAGCCTTAATCTAGGCTTACCTGTAGGTGCAAGTTGAAAAAGTGGGTTTACAACCACTTTAATAAGCATGAAGGAGTTGGGGCAGTTTAAATTTCTTTTAAATTGTATTTTATTTATTTTATTACACAGAAAAACAAATCTTACACTGTATCTTTACATATTTATTTTTTTCATTTTTGCTTTCACAAGAGATGAACAACATCCCTTGTGATAGCATGGGCCATGACATGTCCTCTTTATGGAGGGATCTGGGGTCTTTTAGACCCCATATCTGTCCTCTGGCCTCCAAAGCATAAGATTAAACCGAGATCAGTTTGATCAGATACTTGTTTAAGCCGGTAATGGTTTCATTAAATGAGCCCGAAACCGAAAGTGATAAAATCCTCTTCACTTCCAGTTTCTGACATCACACGGTGGGCGGAATGACATCCATCCCTCTCACTGTGTCCAAGTAACCAGATGCTACTGGTCACATCTAGCAGTAAAGGTGGTGGTGGAACCCCCTTCCACTGTCTGTAAAAGTAATACAGGGGCTTCTTAGCCACTAGGACTACTTTTACTTTGTGCAGAATTGCTGGTGTTAAAAAATGATATCTTGATCATTGCTGTAGTGATGACCAAGATATCACCCTTCCAATCCAGCGACATACTGATACATCGCTGGACGGGAAGCAGTTAAAAGGAAGTGTAAATTAGCATTACATCGTTTCTTATTATCATCAGCATTACAATTATCACACAGGCAGCACTGTAAGCAAGTGCTCTATCATGTCTCTATGTCACATTGCTTTTGGGTGCTGACTTTGTTATGGCTGTTACATACAGTAAGTACAGCAATAAGTTAACAGCCATAACAAATTCAGCACCCAAAAGCAATGTGACATAGAGACATGATAGAGACATGATAGAGCACCTGCTTACAGTGCTACTGCTACCTGTGTGATAATTAAAATGCTGATAACCTGCTGTGCTGTGAAATACATAATAGGACACAGTGAGTATTCTATCCTCTAATCCCCACTCACTTTGTCCAGTGCAGCCACACTGTCCTCCTGCTCTTCACTGTCAGCCCTCAACTTCTTCACATCTTGCTAGGATTGCAGCTGAGAGCCGAACAGAGAATTGCAATATCACTCCGCCAGCCGGGACTAATAGGATAGTGGGGCGGCATGATGTACATGTGCCCTAAAATAATTAAATAGTCCCTCCACTGCGCTCCCCTCCACACTCACTCACATTTCCAGGCTCACAGGTTGGAAGCAGAAATCAGTCTCACAGAGGAATCTGCAGCTGCTGTTTTCATATTTCCCGCCCACACATCCTTACTCCAGATACAGCTGTACGCCGGGGATAGTGTGGGCGGGGCAGGAAGTCACTGGAGGAGCAGAGGTGGGAGGAGCTGTATTCCTGTATTCCTCACTGCTCTCCCGTCAATGAGGGGGGAGGTGGTGTGTTCGCTGGGCTGTGTAAGTGTCACTGTCACAGACACTTTACAGAGCTGCAGCCACCAGTCATCTCAGAATCTACAGACTGATTTCTCACGGTTACTGACATAATGGGAGGCTTGTCCCCCCCCCCCCCCTTTCTGGTGGAGCCCTTCCTGAAGTCGCTCTCCTCCCTGCCAATGAGGATGCAGGGGGGGGAGCAGATTGGGCGGCCGTGGCAATGCGAGGCTCTCATATTATGCACAGAGAGAGGGAGAGAAATCCGCCCCCTATTACTCTCCGCCCAGGGCACTCGCTCCGATCTCCTCTGACAGGATGATGGATGGGGGACGGGCTTGGGCGGGATGAAATAGCAGCGGCGGTGAGCGGCCTCTGAATACCAGCAAGAAGGAGGAGGAGGGAGGGGAGCACTCTGGCGCTTGAGCGCCCCCACCTCTGTGGCGCCTGGGTGAACTGCACCCCTCGCACCCTGTCTAGGATCGGCCCTGTATGTTGCAAACCGCAGCTGTGCGATCTGATGCACTCAACTCAAAAAAGGCCCACACCAAAGAACTTTTTGAATAATGGGCAGAGGCAGTGCCCTGCACAGGCGGAGCTCTGCGGTGTGATTCCGTCGGTGTGCTGCCCTTACGCTGGCCCCCCGAGGGCATCCTGCCTCGTTGGAGATGTGCCTCCTCCTCATCCTCCTCCTCCTTCTCCTCTCTCCTATTAGGCACTCACGTGGAGTCAGTGACCTCATCATCCCCTCCCTCCTCATCACTGGAGCCAATCTGGCAGTATGCTGCAGCTGCTGGAACATGACTGCCAGATTGGTGTCCTTCTTGAGCATCCCCTCTCTCTGCTCTCACGTAGTGATGAGCCGAACACCCCCGGGTTCGGTTCGCACCAGAACCCGCGAACGGACCGAAAGTTCGAACGAACATTAGAACCCTATTAAATACAATGGATGCGAACGTTCGAATTCTAAAGTGCTAATTATAACAACTATTATGCATGTTATTGTCCTAAAAAGGGTTTGGGAACCCGGGTTCTGCACCAGGGGACATGTATCAATGCAAAAATAATTTTTAAAAACGGTCGTTTTCCGGGAGCAGTCATTTTAATGATGCATAAAGTGAAAAAAAAAAGTCAAATATTCCTTTAAATATCGTACCTGGGGGGTGTCTAAAGTATGCCTGTGAAGTGCCACGTGTTTCCCGTGTTTAGAACTGTCCCTGCACAAAATGACACTTCTAAAGGAAAAAAAAGCCATTTAAAACTGCTTGCGGCTTTAATGTAATGTCTGGTCCCGGTAATATGGATGAAAATCTTTAAGAAAAATGGCATAGCTACCCCATGACCCCCCCCCTACCCCAGCCCATTACCAGCCCCTTTGGGTCTTGTATGGATATTAAGGGGAACCCCGCACATAAAATAAAAAAGGCCCTATATACTCTGAACAGCCGTATACAGGCGGTGCATACAAGACAGGGACTGTAGGTTTGTTCTTATGTAGAATCTGTTTGTAATTTTGAACAGGTACATTGTTGAAGTGTAGCTCCAGACCAAAAATCTATTTTTAAACTTTTTGGAAAACATAGGTAAGGGTTATCACCCCTGTAACATTTGTTTTGCTGTCTGTGCCCCTGTTCAGAACATTTCACCTCACTTTCCGTCCTAATGACAACTGTTTTTGAAATGTGGTGTTTTTCTTGAAACAAGGATTGCTGATAAAGCATCAGTACAGAGGAGACACCTTTCTCCCATATTTATTCTTACAGGAGAGAATTTTCCTTCCTAGTGGTAGATTTCCTCTCACTTCCTGTTGTCTTCTTGCGTTTGCAAGTAGGAGTCGTTTGTAAGTTGGATGTTTGAAAGTAGGGACCTGCCGTATATACTCTGCAGAAATAGGCCCCTTAGTTGTTGGTGTTGGCACAACACTGTAAGCAC
Organism: Rana muscosa; assembly: GCA_029206835.1. NCBI lineage: Eukaryota > Metazoa > Chordata > Amphibia > Anura > Ranidae > Rana > Rana muscosa. Next base: position 747,737,090 of record CM055117.1, read on the forward strand.
TCACAGTTACTCTTGGTTGGTGCTGGAACGCCCTGCTGTCAACTATTATATCAGGAATTTTAATTACATATAATTGTTGAACAGTGGTAGTAAAAATTGGGCCTTTGATGGTGGTGCTGGTGCCACAACACTGTAAGCCCTGACAGTTACTCTTGGTGGGTGCAGCAATGGGCCCTGCTGTGAATTATTAGATCAAGAATTGTAATTACATGCCCCTGTTGAACAGGGGCTGAAAAATTGGGCCTTAGGCACTGGTGGCACAACACTGCAACCCTTCACAGATACTGTACTTGGAGCACAGCAATGAGCCCTGTTGCAAAGTATTGCTTCAAAAATTGTAATGACACGCCCCTGTTAAACAGGGGCTGAAAAATTGGGCCTTAGGCACTGGTGGCACAACACTGCAACTCCTCACAGATACTGTACTTGGAGCACAGCAATGAGCCCTGTTGCAAAGTATTGCTTCAAAAATTGTAATTACACGCCCCTGTTAAACAGGGGCTGAAAAATTGGGCGTTAGGCACTGGTGGCGGCACCCATAAACAAAAATGATCTTCCAAGCTATCATCATCAATCGTATCATTGAGGACTCGGAGGAGGAGGATAGCCAGTCAACATAACAGCACAGGCACTCAGCATCAGCATCAGTCTTGAAGGGATGTGACATTTTAAAATCAATTAGTCTGTTATATCAGCATCAGGTGTGTGGTAGCTGGTGGTGATCCAAGACTGGTTCATCTTGATGAAAGTCAGTCGATCAACCGAGTCGGTGGACAGGCGCACCCTGTGATCCATGACAAATCCTCCAGCAGCACTGAATGTGCGTTCCGAAAGAACGCTGGATGCAGGACAGGCCAGTAGCTCAATTGCATACTGTGCAAGCTCTGGCCAGTGATCCATCCTCAAGACCCAGTAAGCCAGAGGATTTTCGGTGGGGAAGGTGTCCAAGTCTGACCTTGCCCCTAGATATTCCTGCACCATGTTTATCAGACGCTGGCGATGGTTGCTGGAACCGATCATACTTTGGGGCTGCGGACTAAAGAATTGTCTGAACGCATCGGTCAGACGGCCACCTTCCCCACCGCTCCTTCTTTGACTGGCCGAAGCCTCAGCAACTCGTTGTCCAGGACCAGGAGTTTGCAACCTCCCAGTCTCTGGGAACGCGTTGCACAGACCTTTCTGCAAGGCCTCCCGGAGTTGTCTCATCCTCTGCTCCCTCTGCGACGGTAACATAAGGTCCGCAACCTTACCCTTGTACCGTGGATCAAGGAGAGTGGCCAGCCAGTAATGGTCCCTCTCCTTGATCCGAAGAATACGAGGATCCTTCCGCAGACTTTGCAGGATCAGGGAGGCCATGCAGCGTAGGTTTGCTGAGGCATTCGCTCCGGAGTCCTCTGGGTCACTAAGGACGACATGATCCGCAGCCACCTCCTCCCAGCCACGTACAAGTCCACTGGTTTCTTGGGACTGTAAATCATCCCTAAAAGACTGCTGCTGATGATGCTGAGTGCCAGCCTCCACCTCCATGCTGACACAATCCTCCTCCTCCTCCTCCTCCTCCTCCTCCTCCTCCTCCTCTTCCTGTGCGATGGGTGGGACAGAAGGAACACTGTCTGGGTAAAGGGGGCCTTGAGAGGCAAGGAAGTCCTCCTCTTCCTGCCTCTGTTCTGCCTCAAGTGCCCTGTCCATTATTCCACGCAGCGTGTGCTCCAACAGGTGGACAAGAGGTACAGTGTCACTGATGCATGCACTGTCACTGCTCACCATCCTCGTGGCCTCCTCAAATGGTGCCAGGACAGTGCATGCATCCCTGATCATGCCCCACTGGCGTGGAGAAAAAAAACCAAGCTCCCCTGACCCTGTCCTGGTGCCGTAGTCGCACAGGTACTCATTGATGGCCCTCTGCTGCGTGTGCAGCCGCTGCAGCATGGCCAACGTTGAGTTCCACCTGGTGGGCATGTCACATATAAGGCGGTTCTTGGGCAGGTTCAACTCCTTTTGCAGCTCAGCCAGGCGAGCACTGGCATTATAAGATCTGCGGAAATGCACACAGACTTTCCTGGCCTGCCTCAGGACATCCTGTAAGCCCGGGTACCTGCCCAAGAAGCGCTGCACCACCAGGTTAAGGACGTGAGCCACACAGGGCACATGGGTCAGTTGTCCCTGTCGGAGGGCGGAGAGGAGGTTGGTGCCATTGTCGCAAACCACCATTCCTGGCTTAAGCTGGCGTGGCGTCAACCACCTCTCGGCCTGGCCCTGCAGAGCAGACAGGACCTCTGCCCCAGTGTGGCTTCTGTCCCCCAAACACACCAGCGCAAGCACGGCATGGCATCTTTTTGCCTGCGTACTTGCGTAGCCCCGTGAACGGCTACGGAGCACCGCTGGTTCATAGGACAAACCACAGGAAGAGGCCATGGAGGAAGAAGAAGAGGAGGGGGTGGAGGAGAGAGGTGTGTCACAACCAGTAGTAGCATTTTGGAGGCGTGGCGGTGGGACAACCTCCAACACTACTGCACCTTGTCCTGAATCCTTCCCAGCTGCCAAAAGAGTGACCCAATGGGCCGTGAAAGAAAGGTAACGTCCCTGTCCATGCCTGCTGGACCATGAGTCAGCGGTAATATGCACCTTACCGCTGACCGCCCTGTCCAGCGAGGCCAAGACATTGCCTTCCACATGCCGGTAGAGAGCCGGAATAGCCTTCCGTGAGAAAAAGTGGCGTTTGGGAACCTGCCACTGAGGAACCGCACATTGCACAAACTCACGGAAGGGGGCCGAGTCTACCAACTGAAAAGGCAGCAGTTGAAGCGCTAGCAATTTAGCCAAGCTAGCATTCAACCGCTGGGCATGTGGATGGCTGGGAGTGAACTTCTTTCGACGGTCCAGCAGCTGGGGCAGGGAAATTTGCCTGCTAGAATCGGACGTCGGTGTACTGCTAGCAGAGTGGGCGCAAGTACTTGGCTGTGACACACCTAATTCTACACCTTCATTCCTCTCAGTGCATGTTTCAGAGAGGACTGAAGTTATAGTGGGGTTGGAGATCCCAGCTGATGCGGTGCAAGGAGAGGTCCGCTTTGTTCTTTGGTGTGGGTCTTTGAGGTAGGCTTGCCAACGAGCTGCATGGCAGGTCAACATATGTCTGGTCAGGCATGTGGTACCCAAGCGGCTGATGTTTTGGCCACGCGATATACGCTTGAGACATATGTTGCAAACAGCAGCTGTGCGATCTGATGCACTAGCCTCAAAAAAGGCCCACACCAAAGAACTTTTTGAATGACGGGCAGAGGCAGCGCCCTGCACAGGCGGAGCTCTGCGGTGTGATTCCGTCGGTGTACTGCCCTTACGCTGGCCACCAAAGGGCATCCTGCCTCGTTGGAGATGTGCCTCCTCCTCATCCTCCTCCTCCTCCTCTCTCCTATTAGGCACCCACGTGGAGTCATTGACCTCATCATCCCCTCCCTCCTCATCACTGGAGCCAATCTGGCAGTATGCTGCAGCTGCTGGAACATGACTGCCAGATTGGTGTCCTTCTTGAGCATCCCCTCTGTCTGCTCTCACGCTACTGCCTTCCTCTAGCTGGGTTTCATCATCAGACCCTTCGAAACGCTGGGCATCCTCCTGGAGCATGTACCCAACACTGTGCTGAAACAGTTCGGGGGACTCCTCAGGAGGAGGACATGGTGGGTCTAGGGAAGGAGTGACTGATGATTTGTCTGACATTGATACCAGGGAAGACGACGCTTTGGCAGCTGCTTTTCCAGTACCCTGAGCCTGGGTGAGAGAGGATGAGGAGGAGGAGGAGGGCTTGGTCATCCACTCTACCAAGTCTTCGGCATGATGTGGCTCAACATGTCCAGCTGCCGAAAAGAAGGACAAGCGTGTCCCATGGCCATGTGCTGATGACAATGCACCGCGTCCACGACCAGCACTGTTGCCCCCAGACACAGAGCCTGCTTGCCCTCTTTTATTGCCTCCTGACTGTCTGCCTCTCCTTGTTTGCCTTCCAGACATTCTAATAGATGGCCTGCAGGGAGATGGGAAAAAAGCAATAAGGGCTACCTTCAGGTGTCCTTCTCTGTCCCTTGAAACAAGGACTTTCACAGTGAAAGAAACTGACACTGTCCCTACCTAGAGTTTTCTGTCCCTAGAATAAATGTTTTTTTTAATCACAATATAGCACAAGGACAATTCACTCAATGTCTCTCCAGGTCCCTGGAAACAAGGACTTGCAGAGTGAAAGAAACTGACACTGTCCCTACCTAGAGTTTTCTGTCCCTAGAATAAATGTTTTTTTTAAGCACAATATAGCACAAGGAAAATTAACTCACTGTCCTTACAGGTCCCTGGAAACAAGGACTTGCAGAGTGAAAAAAAAAAACACTCTCCCTACCTACAGTTTTCTGTCCCTAGAAAAAATGTTTTTTTTAAGCACAATATAGCACAAGGACAATTAACTCACTGTCCTTACAGGTCCCTGGAAACAAGGACTTGCAGAGTGAAAGAAAAAAAACACTCTCCCTACCTACAGTTTTCTGTCCCTAGAAAAAATGTTTTTTTTAATCACAATATAGCACAAGGAAAATTAACTCACTGTCCTTACAGGTCCCTGGAAACAAGGACTTGCAGAGTGAAAGAAAAAAAACACTCTCCCTACCTACAGTTTTCTGTCCCTAGAAAAAATGTTTTTTTTAATCACAATATAGCACAAGGAAAATTAACTCACTGTCCTTACAGGTCCCTGGAAACAAGGACTTGCAGAGTGAAAGAAACTGACACTGTCCCTACCTAGAGTTTTCTGTCCCTAGAATAAATGTTTTTTTTAAGCACAATATAGCACAAGGACAATTAACTCACTGTCCTTACAGGTCCCTGGAAACAAGGACTTGCAGAGTGAAAGAAACTGACACTGTCCCTACCTAGAGTTTTCTGTCCCTAGAATAAATGTTTTTTTTAAGCACAATATAGCACAAGGAAAATTAACTCACTGTCCTTACAGGTCCCTGGAAACAAGGACTTGCAGAGTGAAAGAAACTGACACTGTCCCTACCTAGAGTTTTCTGTCCCTAGAATAAATGTTTTTTTTAAGCACAATATAGCACAAGGACAATTAACTCACTGTCCTTACAGGTCCCTGGAAACAAGGACTTGCAGAGTGAAAAAAAAAAAACACTCTCCCTACCTAGAGTTTTCTGTCCCTAGAAAAAATGTTTTTTTTAAGCACAATATAGCACAAGGACAATTAACTCACTGTCCTTACAGGTCCCTGGAAACAAGGACTTGCAGAGTGAAAGAAAAAAAACACTCTCCCTACCTACAGTTTTCTGTCCCTAGAAAAAATGTTTTTTTTAATCACAATATAGCACAAGGAAAATTAACTCACTGTCCTTACAGGTCCCTGGAAACAAGGACTTGCAGAGTGAAAGAAACTGACACTGTCCCTACCTAGAGTTTTCTGTCCCTAGAATAAATGTTTTTTTTAAGCACAATATAGCACAAGGACAATTAACTCACTGTCCTTACAGGTCCCTGGAAACAAGGACTTGCAGAGTGAAAGAAAAAAAACACTCTCCCTACCTACAGTTTTCTGTCCCTAGAAAAAATGTTTTTTTTAAGCACAATATAGCACAAGGAAAATTAACTCACTGTCCTTACAGGTCCCTGGAAACAAGGACTTGCAGAGTGAAAGAAACTGACACTGTCCCTACCTAGAGTTTTCTGTCCCTAGAATAAATGTTTTTTTTAAGCACAATATAGCACAAGGACAATTAACTCACTGTCCTTACAGGTCCCTGGAAACAAGGACTTGCAGAGTGAAAGAAAAAAAACACTCTCCCTACCTACAGTTTTCTGTCCCTAGAAAAAATGTTTTTTTTAATCACAATATAGCACAAGGACAATTAACTCACTGTCCTTACAGGTCCCTGGAAACAAGGACTTGCAGAGTGAAAGAAACTGACACTGTCCCTACCTAGAGTTTTCTGTCCCTAGAATAAATGTTTTTTTTAAGCACAATATAGCACAAGGACAATTAACTCACTGTCCTTACAGGTCCCTGGAAACAAGGACTTGCAGAGTGAAAGAAACTGACACTGTCCCTACCTAGAGTTTTCTGTCCCTAGAATAAATGTTTTTTTTAAGCACACTATAGCAGAAGCACAAAACACACTGACACTCTCCCTACCTATCCTTCTCTTTCCCTAAACTAAAGGAATCCAGGTTAAGCAAGAAAGAAATAACAGTCACTGTCCCTGCCTATGCTACTCTATCCCTGCTCCGGAACACACTACACTAGGCCGCCGTGCTGGCGGCCTTTTATAGTGTGGGGCGTGTACTAAACACCCTCAGCAATAATTGGCCACAGGCATCCTGCCTGTGGCCAATCATTGCTCTCCTCGCTGCCGGCGCTGTGATTGGCCAAGCATGCGGGGTCACAGTGCATGCTTGGCCAATCACAGCGCCTGGATGACACTGCGATGGCGTAGTGCATTGTGGGCCGTTCGCGTCACTCGAATTTGGCGCGAACGGCCCAAATCGTTCGATCTTCGTCGAACGATCGAACAGCCAATGTTCGAGTCGAACGTATGTTCGACTCGAACACGAAGCTCATCCCTACTCTCACGCTACTGCCTTCCTCTAGCTAGGTATCATCATCAGACCCTTCGAAACGCTGGGCATCCTCCTGGAGCATGTACCCAACACTGTGCTCAAACAGTTCGGGGGACTCCTCAGGAGGACATGGTTGGTCTAGGGAAGGAGTGATTGATGATGACATTGATACCAGGGAAGAGGACGCTTTGGCAGCTGCTTTGCCAGTACCCTGAGCCTGGGTGAGAGAGGATGAGGAGGGCTTGGTCATCCACTCTACCAAGTCTTCAGCATGATGCGGCTCAATACGTCCAGCTGCCGAAAAGAAGAACGACAAGCGTGTCCTATGGCCACGTGCTGATGGCGATGCACCGCGTCCACGACCAGCACTGTTGTCTCTAGACACAGAGCCTGCTTGCCCTCTTTTATTGGCTCCTGACTGTCAGCCTCTCCTTGTTTGCCTTCCAGACATTCTAATGGCCTGCAGGGAGATGGGAAAACCAGCAATAAGGCCTAGCTTCAGGAGTATATTTTGCAGGAATCACACTACGCCTGCTGTAAGTGCTGCAAATGCCTGTTGGTGTAACACACCAGGAAAACACAGCAATACGGGCTAACTTCAGGTGTATAATGTGCAGGAGGCACACTCCGCCCGCTGTAAGTGCTGCAAATGCCTGTTGGTGTAACACACCAGGAAAACACAGCAATACGGGCTAACTTCAGGTGTATAATGTGCAGGAGGCACACTCCGCCCGCTGTAAGTGCTGCAAATGCCTGTTGGTGTAACACACCAGGAAAATAGGATTTTTATAACAGCTTACCTGTAAAATCCTTTTCTTGGAGTACATCACGGGACACAGAGCGACATAGTCATTACTAATGGGTTATATAGATACCGTCAGGTGCTGGCACTGGCAACTTCCAAAACCGGAAGTACCCTCCCCTATATAAGCCCCTCCCATCCGGGAGCACCTCAGTTTTGTAGCAAAGCAATAAGTGTCCCCAAAGAGGGGCGGGAGCTCTGTGTCCCGTGATGTACTCCAAGAAAAGGATTTTACAGGTAAGCTGTTATAAAAATCCTATTTTCTTTCTCGTACATCACGGGACACAGAGCGACATAGTCATTACTAATGGGATGTCCTAAAGCAATGCCAAATGAGGGGGGGATACACCATATATAAGCTGAGCGCTATCAGACATGAGGATCTTTTGCGGCCTGCAACACACTGCGCCCAAAGGCGACATCCTCCTGACTTCTAACGTCCACCTGGTAGAACCTAGTAAACGTGTGAACTGAAGACCATGTTGCGGCCTTACAGATTTGAGCCAGGGAGGCCTGGTGATGCACTGCCCATGAAGTTCCAACTGCTCTCGTGGAGTGCGCTCTAACTTTGAACGGAGGCGGTCTCCTTCTCAAGCCATAGGCTTGTATTATGACCTGTCGAATCCACTTGGCTAAAGTAGATTTTGACGCTGCCTGACCCTTTCTGGGGCCTTCCGGCAGAATAAACAAAGTATCCGTTCTGCGAATCTGAGCAGTGGCTTTTAGATAAGCTTTAACTGCTCTTACTACATCCAAAGAATGCAATAACTTTTCCTCTACCGAAGTAGGTTTGGGGAAAAAAGAAGGAAGAACCACATCTTGGTTCAAATGAAAACTCGATACCACCTTAGGAAGAAAGGCTGGATGAGGACGTAACACTACTCTGTCCTTATGGATAACCAGATATGGCTCCTTACAGGACATAGCTGCTAATTCCGATACTCTTTTAGCCGAACAAATGGCTACTAGAAAAATCAATTTCCTGGTGAGAAGCACCAAGGAAATATGCTGTAATGGTTCAAATGGTTGTTTCTGTAGAACCGACAGAACCAAGTTTAGATCCCATGGACATATGGGAATATTAACCGGAGGACTAATACGCATCCCTCCTTGTATAAAGGCTTTGACTAGTGAATGCGAAGCCAAGGGCCTTTGAAAAAATATTGACAAGGCCGAAAACTGACCTTTGATAATACTCAAGGCAAGCTTCCTATCTACAGCCCACTGTAGGAAGTCCAGACTCCTACCTATTACGTACTTATGTGGATGCCATTTCTTGGCCTCACACCACGCGATGTACGCCTTCCAGATTCTATAATAGATCTGCCTGGATACCGGCTTCCTGGCATTGATCATGGTAGATACCACAGGATTAGAGAGCCCTCTCTTTTTTAGAATGTGGGCTTCCATAGCCAGGCCGTCAAACCTAGGGCTGGTAAGGAAGGGTGGTATATCGGTCCTTGCGAAAGCAGGTCCGGACGACGTGGGAGAGTCCAAGGACTCCCCACTGACATTTTACAATCTCCGCGTACCACGCTCTTCGGGGCCACGCTGGAGCCACCAGAATCACTGGTTTCTTTTCTACCCTGATTCTGCGGATTAATCGAGGTAACCATTGTGGCGGTGTGAATGCATATATCAGCTTGAACTGATCCCAAGGGAACACTAGGGCATCCGAGCCGCAAGCTAGGGGATCCCTTGTCCGAGAGACAAACCTGTCCACCTTTGCGTTGAATCTGGATGCTAGAAGATCTACATCCGATGTTCCCCACCGCTGACATATTGTCCAGAAAACCTCGGCATAATTGCTGGCGACTTAGAAAGTCCGCCTTCCAATTCTCCACTCCTGGAATGAATATCGCAGATATGGCTGGGACATATCTTTCTGCCCATTTCAGGATGTAATTTACTTCCCTCTGGGCTGCACGACTCCTGGTGCCCCCCTGATGATTGATATATGCCACTGCTGTGGCATTGTCTGATTGAATTCTGACAGGGGACCCTTGGAGTTTGGATGTCCATGCTACTAGGGCATACCGGGCTGCTCGTATCTCTAAGAGATTGATGGGCAGGGCCTTTTCTGCATCCGACCATCTGCCCTGGAGAGACCATTACTCCAGTACTGCCCCCCCAGCCTATAAGGCTGGCATCTGTAGTGACCACCTTCCAAGAAATCGGACTGAAGGATTTCCCTTTTTCCAGATTCTGGGGAACCAACCACCAACGGAGGCTCTTGCGAACGGAAGGGGACAAGGACATTGTAAGTCTAGGGCCTGAACTGTTTTGTTCCAGGCTGACAGTATGGCCCCTTGCAAATTCCTTGAATGGAATTGACCGTAGGGTACTGCTTCGAATGATGCCACCATTTTTCCCAGCAGCCTCATGCACAGGCGTATGGACGGCTGTCTTTTTTGTACCCACTAAGTGGATCAAATCTTTCAAAGACAACACCTTTCCTCGAGGCAAGAATATTTGTCTCTGGCCTGAATCCAACCTTAGCCCCAAGTATTCCAGACTTTTGACTGTTTTTTAGGGCTGACTTGTCTCGGTTGATAATCCAACCGTGAGATTCCAGATACTTGATTGTCTTGTGAACGACCACGTCTAGTTTTTTCACTGAGTGGTCTATCAGCAACAATTCATCTAGATATGCCATTATCATTACACCTTGTGTTTTTAGATTGGCCAATAAAGGGCCAGAATTTTTGTAAACACTCGTGGTGCTGTGGCCAAACCGAAGGGTAAGGCTCTGCTGAAAATGGCGCCCTTCTACTGCAAAGCGTAGAAATTTTTGGTGGACTGGAAAGATGGGAATGTGCAAATAAGCATCTTTGATGTTGATCGCGGCTAACCAATCCTCCCCTTGTAGGGCAGTGGCCACCGATCGGATCGACTCCATCGGAAAGTCCTGATATACAGGAATTTGTATAGCCCTTTTAGAATTAATATGGGCCTCCCGTCCGCGTTTGCTTCGGGACTGTAAAGAGGTTTGAGTAAAACCCGAACCCTCATTCTTCCAGGGGAACCTCCATAATTACTCCTTGGAGCAATAGTTGTTCTAGTGCCAACAGGAGGGACTCTCTCTTCCGGGGATCCCTTGGCACGTTTGACCTCAAAAATGGGAAGGAGGAGAGTCTAACTCCAAACTGTATCCCAAACCTACTGCGGAGAGCACCTATCTGTCTTGATCGTGTCCCGCCAGGTCTCTTGCGAACAACTGGAGTCCTCCCCCCACCCGACTGAGTGGGGGCTTCAATGAATTTAACTTTGGGGGAGGTTTTGTACCTCCCCTGACCCAGGGTTTCTCATTACCCTGCTACTGTCCCTGTTTTTTACCCCCGGGATTTGACCGAGGAGGCCGTCGGAACTGTTACACAGCCGATGCCCCAGGGACTGGAGAAGCAGGCCTCTTAAAGAGGGACCTCTAACTCTGTTTTTAACCGGCAAGAGCGTATTTTTACCGCTGGAAATTTTCTGGATATATTTGTCCAGGTTTTCCCTGAATAAGCGTTCACCATGAAATGGGACGCTAACCAGCCATTCTTTACAGGGAGCTTCAGCAGACCAGTTTTTGAGCCATAGGAGCCTACGCATATGTACTATAGACAGCGTAAGGCGGGAGGCCTGATGGACTGAATCCTTTATGGCGTCAACCGCAAAGCCTAAGGCTCTAGGTAGATCAGCTAGGGCAAGGCCTGCTGATCTGTCAAGTCCCTCAAGACCTGTTTCAACTGATCCTTCACTGCTTAGCAGACCCCAATAGCTGCTACTGCTGGTTGTATCACCAAGCTTGCTGTAGAAAGAAGCAGATTTTCATAAGGACTCCAATCTTTTATCTATTGGGTTCTTGAACATTTGGACATTATCCACTGGACATGTCAGTGATTTATACATACAAGAGATGGCTGCGTCCACTGTAGGGACCTTCCATTTTTTTTTTTTTTTTTTTTTTTGATGAACTTATCCTCCATGGGATAGACCACCGGAAATCTCTTGGGGGAATAAATATTTTCTCAGGACGTTCCCAATCCTGGTAAATGAGCCCTTTCAGTAAAGGGTGAAGTGGAAAAGAACAGACAGTCTGGGGGCTTCTAGCGACCCCAACGAGGATACAGTAGTGGTTGATGGTTCCGCAAGGTGCATTTTTAAATGCTGATCGGACCATGTTAGTCAGAGACTGAACCCATAATCTTTCAGCTTGAGATGCTGAGAAAAGGTTCCCCCACTGTTGATTCCTCTATAACAGAATCAACCTCATCCTGATCCCCTTCAGGTAGGTCGATCCCTGTATGGGACTGTTGCTCTGCTAACAGGCACTCTGAAGGAGGAGACGGAGATCGGGCGTGCTTTCCCTGACAGGGAGGCAGCGATAAATGTTGACAATCTCTCTCTAATCCTCCCAGAGCTGAGGAAAAAACCTCCTCTGTTACATACACAGGAGCAGGTGAACTGAGGACAGCCACAGTACCAAGTACCCCTGCGGGGTCTCTACGGTCACTTACCTCTGAACTTCAGGGGAGACTGGTGCAGCAGAAGTATGCCCAAGATCCTCCGAGCCCGATGAGACCCCCTTCGCTTCCTGGAAGATTCAGTTCCGGAGCTTCTGGACGGCATATTCCTAAAGCTGAGGTATTCCAGCCGTAATACACCACTTTTACTGAGAATAGTCTAGCACAATTGCTGCTATATCACAGTTGGTGTCTACTAATGTGCCTTTCTAGGGGATGCCTGTATCAACCGCTTGCTGTATGCCCTTTTTTAAATGTTGCCAGCTCTGTCTCTGTACTTCATAGCCAGCTCACCACACAAAACTGTGGTTTTTACATGCTGGGACGCCCGCACATGCGCAGAAGCGCTGCGGCGCACACAGAGCGTCATCCCCCAGGCTCCGCCCCCTTTCCTGGCTCACCTCTATATATAGAGGCGCGTGCACGCGCACGCGCGCGGCCACATGCGCCTTCGGCGCTAATTTTGAAAAATGGAGACTAGGGACAAGAGCCAGGGCCCCTCTTTGCCGCAGGCCGGGGGATGGACGAGCATTGCAACATGGCAGAGGAAGCAGTTTCCCATAAGAGAACTCACCATCTGCCTGGACTTGCTCTGCTGAGAAGAAACTAGTCCACATGACAAGAAAACATTCCACAGCGGCCTCTAGTGGACAAACACAGGTACCGCAGTCTAATATCTTAAATATATATAAAAAAAATTTTTTTTTTTTTTTTTCTTGACCACCATTAAAAATTATTACATTTTTTTAGTAGTTACAGGCATGCACAGAATTTTGCGGGAATACCATTAGGTAACAGACAGAAAGACAAATTAGGCTTGGGGGTCCCCCAATAGAACCAAGTTCCTGGGGGCCCCCACTTACCTGTTCCCCGCCGCAGGACTTTGTTTGGTCCACAAAAGCCCAAACTTCACCTATCACGGCAGGCATTGTAATCAAACCTTCAGGGACCGGGTTCCCAAGGATTCCACTCCCCTGGACCTGTATAGCACCCTGCACAGAAAACATCTTGGTCGTGGGTATGACCAGAGCTCTGGATCCCAGGGTCCAGCTCTCCTAAGAGAAGCATTACAGGCAAAACCTTGCTCTTCTCTGCAAGGCCCGGGTACCGACCGTTTAGCTATGAAGCTTTTTTGGTCGGATCCGGAATAGCTTACTGAGGCCCAAAAGAACCTGTACGCAAGCTCTGTGAAAAAACACATGTTTCTTCTTGGCCAACACCTTAGACACTGGCAAAAAACTGAGGTGCTCCCGGATGGGAGGGGCTTATATAGGGGAGGGTACTTCCGGTTTTGGAAGTTGCCAGTGCCAGCACCTGACGGTATCTATATAACCCATTAGTAATGACTATGTCGCTCTGTGTCCCGTGATGTACGAGAAAGAAAACACAGCAATACGGGCTAACTTCAGGTGTAATATGATCAGGAGGCACACTCCGCCCGCTGTAAGTGCTGCAAATGCCTGTTGGTGTAACACACCAGGAAAACACAGCAATACGGGCTAACTTCAGGTGTATAATGTGCAGGAGGCACACTCCACCCGCTGTAAGTGCTGCAAATGCCTGTTGGTGTAACACACCAGGAAAACACAGCAATGCGGGCTAACTTCAGGTGTATAATGTGCAGGAGGCACACTCCGTCCGCTGTAAGTGCTGCAAATGCCTGTTGGTGTAACACACCAGGAAAACACAGCAATAAGGGCTAACTTCAGGTGTAATATGATCAGGAGGCACAATCCGCCCGCTGTAAGTGCTGCAAATGCCTGTTGGTGTAACACACCAGGAAACACAGCAATACGGGCTAACTTCAGGTTAATAATGTGCAGGAGGCACACTCCGCCCGCTGTAAGTGCTGCAAATGCCTGTTGGTGTAACACACCAGGAAAACACAGCAATACGGGCTAACTTCAGGTGAATAATGTGCAGGAGGCACACTCCGCCCGCTGTAAGTGCTGCAAATGCCTGTTGGTGTAACACACCAGGAAAACACAGCAATACGGGCTAACTTCAGGTGTAATATGATCAGGAGGCACACTCCGCCCGCTGTAAGTGCTGCAAATGCCTGTTGGTGTAACACACCAGGAAAACACAGCAATACAGGCTAACTTCAGGTGTATAATGTGCAGGGGGCACACTCCGCCCGCTGTAAGTGCTGCAAATGCCTGTTGGTGTAACACACCAGGAAAACACAGCAATACGGGCTAACTTCAGGTGTATAATGTGCAGGAGGCACAATCCGCCCGCTGTAAGTGCTGCAAATGCCTGTTGGTGTAACACACCAGGAAAACACAGCAATACGGGCTAACTTCAGGTGTATAATGTGCAGAAGGCTTAGCAACAATGACACTGTCCCCTGCCTATCCTCTCTCCCTGCACACAAGGTTTATCAAAGAATATGACACTGACACTGTTCCCTGCCTATCCTTCTCTCTCCCTGCACACAAGGTTTAGCAAAGAATGTGACACTGACACTGTCCCCTGCCTATCCTTCTCTCTCCTTGCACACAAGGTTTAGCAAAGAATATGACACTGACACTCTCCCTGCCTATCCTTCTCTCTCCCTGCACACAAGAATAGCACAAAGAATATCACACTGTCCCTGCCTATCCTTCTCTTTCCCTGCACCGGAACACACTACACAAGGCCGCCGCGCTGGCGGCCTTTTATAGTGTGGGGCGTGTGCTAAACCCCCTGAGCTATAATTGGCCACAGGCAACCTGCCTGTGGCCAATTATGGCTCTCCTAGCTGCCGGCGCTGTGATTGGCCAAGCATGCGGGGTCACAGTGCATGCTTGGCCAATCACAGTGCCGGGATTGCACTGCGATGGCGCAGTGTATTGTGGGCCGTTCGCGTCACTCGAATTTGGCGCCAACGTCCCAAATCGTTTGATGTTCGCCGAACGGTCGAACAGCCGATGTTCGAGTCGAACTTGTGTTCGACTCGAACACCGAGCTCATCCCTAATGGTGTACTAGATCTTCAGATCTGAGCTAGATATGGTATTAAAATGCTACAACACATCATGGCTAGGGGTACTCTGGTTACATTTTACACTCTCAAGCTCTCATTTAATCTGCCCAACCCTATATTTTTCAGATTTTTGCAGCTGTAGCATGTGATACGGGCTGAATTTCTAACACTGCCTACACTGGTTTCAAACCCTCTGGAACAACTGCTTATTGCAGATACCCTGACCAAACTATTCTCTTCCTTATACAGTTGCTTGGTCCCAGATATTACTTCACTTTCTGATGAAGGATGTTTGTTTACAGCAGTGTCTGATTTGTCCAATTGCAACAAGAGACAAGTTTATCCAACTTAAGTTTTCACATTGTGTATACTACACCCCACATAGACTGTCTTCCATTCACCCATCAACAGATGCTATGTGTCCTGTTACAGGTGTATTGGAGGGGAGAAGGGGTTCAAGTAAACAATACTTTGGAGAGCCTTACTTTGCCTGTAGATCATCTTAGTTTTTTCTTGTCATTACTGATAATATTGTGACCTCCCGCTATAATACACTGTTCATTTTCTATACTGCCTTTTATGCGTGGAGGGAGATCCTGTTGAAATGGAAATCTCAAACTCCAGTCTTACTGATTATTCAATGCCTGTTCTATTGCATATTGTACTCTGTTGTCTATGTTTGTACCCATTTCTTAAAACATTTAATAAATGCAATTCATGGAAAAACTAAATTGTATGAAGAAATGTAGTAACGGAGTGGTCAGAGGTCAAGATATAGCACATTTACACATTTATAGCACATTTATGAGTGCAAAGTGAAGTAGGAGGTTTAGAATATTTGAGTCTCCCAGGCCAAAATTGCCAGCTCATTGCTGTGACATCTTTTGACCAATGCAAATTACATGTAAAGCCTTAGCTTAAGTGCATTGCATATATTACATAAAATATTCCTGTAAAATAAAAAAATATATATATATGTAGCGGGTATCAATATTTAGAGGAAGTGTCTGGGCGGTAGCATGGCCCAGGTGCACTAATTACTAGGGTTTTATGGCCGTTTTGGTTTGTGGAAGATATCAATGGTGTCCAGTTCCCTGCGGCCCCTGGGTGGCGCTGTCGCCTTGGGCTGGGGTTGAACCACCATTGTAGGGCCGTGCCCTTTTTGTCCTCTCGCAGCAGTAGTACAGCGGGGCGGGGAACCCGCTGTGTCTGCTGGGAGAGGATATAAAGGGGGCGGACATATTGCGCACGAGGTCCGAGCCCCAGGCACCTTCAGCCTGGGGGCTGCTGTCCGTTCGTCCGTGTCCAGGTGCCCTTGGCCTGGGCACGTGGAGTCGAGTTCCATTCCAGGCACCTTAAGCCTGGGGTGAGGTACTTTGCAAGAAGGCCTGGGGCCCAGTACCTTCTACTGGGTCCCACGAGGGATGAAGTATTCCTAGGGTGCCCCCCGGAATTGGGTGCCCGAATCCAGGGCGTAAGGGACCAGAGATGTGAACCTCCCGAAGAGCTGGTACAGCATAATGCCGATGACGATGTGGGCCTCTGGAGACCGTCCGGATGGATGTCTTTCCCTGATAGGGGCCATTTATCCTAACGGAGGTATTCTATGTTCTTATGGTCAGTGGCGGGGATCCAACTGAACCAGGTTGGTGGCAGAGACCTATCATCAAGGTCTGTGGCAGAGGCCTCTACTTTCACCAAGGTTTGTGGCAGAAACCAAGTTCACAGTCGGTGGCAGCGACTGTGCGCCAAGCCTGTTTGCGCTATACGGAACAGGAGAGAACTTTAATTCTTTGATTGTGCCTGGACCTTCTCCTTCCCACACCTGTCTGTTCTTCAAGTTCAACCAGTCTACTCTTCTAGGACTATTTGTTGCTCTAACAGAATAAATACGTGTTGGACTTTATTTGGTGTGGAACTCAAGTTACTGGGAGCTAAGTGCCCTGCCTGCAACAGTGGCAATCATCATCCACAAGAGAAGCTGAAGCTCCGGACGTGAACACAGACCTGAAGGTAAAAGGTTTAGCTCACACCTCTGCATAACACACATCAGAGGGCACGAGCTGGTGGTGCGTCCCCCCCCATTCTTCTCCCTGGAACCCCTAGACGAGTCAGCCAGCCGCAAAGAGAGAGAGGGAGAAGCGGGTAAAGGGGGTGCCGCTACATTATATATATATATATATATATCCCCCCAGGAAAAACTATGGGTTGTGTCCAGGATTGGAGATATATTTGTCCCAGATTCAGGCTGTATACGAACTGTTATCCTTTTTGTGCTGTATAATGAGCCTGTTTGGCTCACTGAAGGGTTAACAAGCTCCGCCATAGCAGGTTGAGTACTCTAGGCTTTGTAAAACTCCTAGGCTGCTTAGGGAGGATGCTCCACCCTGGAACCAGATCTTTGTATAGGACTGGGGAGCAGCAACTTCTCTGAGTGGTGAGATTAAAGAAGTTGTAAAGTCTCAAGGTTTTTTCACCTTAATGCATTCTTTGCATTAAGGTGAAAAACCTTCTGTTGTGCAGCTGCCCCCCAGAGCCCCGCTTTTTATTACCTGAACCTGATCATTCCAGCGACGAGCACGAGCTCAGCACCTCCAGCCACTGTCTCGGGTCCTCATTGGATAGATTGATAGCAGCAGGAGCCACTGGCTCCCGCTGCTGTCAATCAAATCCAGTGACACAGGATCCGGGGCAGGGCTGAGTCCTGCTGTCTCTGTCAATGGACACAGCAGCAGGACTCAGGAGCACACCCGCAAGAGTGCCCCCCTGGAATGCAGTTCTTCGTAGGGGCACTCAATGAGGAGGAGGAGCCAGGAGTGATGCCAGGGGACCCCAGAAAAGGAGGATCGGGGCCACTCTGTGCAAAACCCTTGCACAGAGGAGGTAAGTATGACATGTTTGTTATAAAAATAAAAAAAAACAACCTTTACAATCAATTAAAGTTTGTGTAAGTAAAGACTCTGTTCATTTTGTGTGGCAGTCAGGTGTCTGGGAAGCAGGAGGCTGTTCCAGAACAAGTCGTTAGGTTCCTGCATTTTGTAGTTAGATGTCCAAGATGGTGAGGGTTTATTTTCTGTTCTGTTTTATTTTTGCTGTTTTGATACCTGCATGTTGTAATCACAGACTTTGTAAATAAACCACAGTTTTGTTCCACAAAGGTCCTTCTGTCTGGCTGTAACTCTTTCACTGTGCTGTGACTCATCCAGAGGTCCTGCAAACCCTGCTACTGAGCTAATCCCTCACACAATAAAATATATATATATATATACTGTGTGTGTATGTGTGTATGTGTGTATGTGTGTATATATATATATATATATATATATATATATATATATATATATATATATTGTGAGGGGGTTAGCTCGGCAGCGGGTGTGTGTGACCCCCGGGATGGGCTCCCCACACAAAACAGGCCCAGCAAACGGAGGTTGTGGTTTTCAAAATCAAAAAAAAGGTGCGGTTTATTTTCTATTTACAGTGACAAAACACAGCAAAGCAAAAGAAACATAACCAAAATAAATCCTGGTCAAGTTGACCTCTGACTAAACATACAGGTTTCCTAACTAACAACTGGGATCAGCCTAGTGCTGTCCTAGTCCCTAAGTCCCTGGTTTAGTAAAAGTCCAAACAAATAGCCACACAGGCTTTGCCTCACCGCACAGGGGTTCACTCTCCCTAGACAGTCCACACAGGTCTGGTTCCAGGCATGAGCTAACATCTAATGAATCTGGGAGTTTTTATAGAGGCCTTAATGAGCTGACAAGCTTCAGCTGGCCTCATCAACTCCCTGTCTGCACGACGCCCAGCCCTCTCCCTAGAGGTATGAGTCATCAATGAGCCCACTAGTCTCAGCTGGGCTTATACAACTCTCCACCTAGCTGTATAAGTCGGCGTAAAGCCTGAATCTGGGCGAAATATATCTACCCCCCTGGATGCAACCAGGTGACTTTACCTTCCTGCTGTCACATACCCCCCCCTCTTGTTTTAACCTCGGGGTTGGAACACCAGCAATCAGGCATTCATGTACTCGAGACAAAGCATCCACATTCCCCATTTGAACGCCAGGGCGATGCTTTACTGTGAAGTTGAATTCCTGGAGGGCCAGGAACCACCTATTCACTCTTCTATTTGTTTCCTTGTTTTGAGCCATCCACTTTAACGGAGCGTGATCCGTAACCATGTCAAAGTGCCTACCTAGCAGGTAGTACCGAAGGGAATCTAGAGCCCACTTCACCGCTAAACACTCCTTTTCAACGGTGGCGTAATTTACCTCATGGGACTTCAACTTCCTGCTGAGGTAAATGACTGGGTGCTCTTCCCCGTTCCAGACCTGGGACAATACTGCTCCTAACCCCACATCTGACGCATCACTTTGTACGACAAAGTCTTTAGAGAAGTCGGGTGAGTACAACACTGGCTGGCTACATAAGGCTTGTTTCAAGAATTGGAATGCTGCCTCAGCCTCGGGGGTCCATTTAATCATGACCGACCCTTTCCCCTTCGTCAGGTTGGTTAGGGGCACAGCCTTAGAAGCAAAGTGGGGAATGAATCGCCGATAATACCCAGCGATTCCCAGAAAGGCTCGTACCTGCTTCTTGCTGTTGGGACGTGGCCAACTCTGGATGGCCTCGACTTTGTTGAGTTGGGGTTTTATTACTCCCCTCCCAATGGTGTACCCAAGATATTTGGCCTCCTCCTGCCCAATGGTACACTTCTTGGGGTTAGCCGTAAACCCCGCTTCCCGAACAGAGTCCAGGACTGCTTGCACTTTTGGCAGATGTGAGGCCCAATCTGTGCTATGGACAATTACGTCATCCAGGTAAGCCGCAGCATACTTCCGATGGGGCCTCAGCATCTGGTCCATTTTCCGCTGGAATGTGGCCGGCGCATTCTGTAACCCGAACGGCATTCTTTTATATTGGAACGCCCCGTCTGGGGTTACAAATGCGGTTTTCTCTTTGGCCGACTTGGCCAGGGGGATTTGCCAATACCCTTTTGTGAGGTCAAGAGTCGTCATGTATCGGGCTGTTCCCAGCCGGTCGATCAACTCATCTATACGTGGCATGGGGTAGGTGTCAAATTTTGTAACTTTGTTCAACTGACGAAAATCGTTACAAAATCGCCAGCTCCCATCCGGTTTAGGCACCAACACGATGGGACTAGACCAATCACTTTGGGACTCCTCTATCACCCCTAAGTTCAGCATTTTCTGTACTTCCTCCCGTATTGCCTCCCGTCGAGCCTCTGGGATCCGATAGGGTTTTAACTTCACCCTTTCACCGGGCGGGGTAATGATGTCATGCTCTACCCCAGATGTTTGTCCCGGCAGCTCAGAGAATACCTCCTTGTTGCGAAGCACAAACTCCTTAACCTCCTGTTGTTGGGGTTGTGACAAGGTGGCTGCTATTCCAACCTCAGGAATCACGCAACCAGTTTGAGCTGGTGACCAAGTGTCTGCGACTAGGGACTCTCTATCCCTCCAGGCTTTCAACAGATTAACGTGATAGATCTGTTCGGGCTTTCGCCTTCCTGGTTGTCTGACCTTGTAATTCACTTCGCTCACTTTTTCCATTATCTCGTAGGGGCCTTGCCATTTGGCAAGGAATTTACTTTCAACCGTAGGGACAAGTACCAATATCCTATCCCCCGGGGAAAAGGTACGGGTCTTGGCTCCACGGTTGTACACTCTCTGCTGTGCCAACTGCGCTTGGGCCAAATGTTCCTTCACGATGGGCATTACCTGTGCAATTCGATCTTGCATCAGGGCGACATGCTCAATCACACTCCTGTGGGGAGAACTCTCACTTTCCCAAGTTTCCTTGGCAATATCCAACAGCCCTCTTGGGTGTCTCCCATACAGTAACTCAAAGGGGGAGAATCCCGTAGAGGATTGGGGCACCTCCCTAATAGCAAACATCAAATAAGGAAGTAAACAGTCCCAATCCTTTCCATCTCTATCCACCACTTTCTTCAACATTTGTTTTAGGGTTTTGTTGAATCTTTCAACCAGCCCATCGGTTTGGGGGTGATACACAGACGTACGCAATTGCGTCACTTTGAACAATTTACACAGCTCTTTCATAACCCGGGACATAAAGGGTGTACCTTGGTCCGTAAGCAGTTCTTTACAAATACCCACCCGGCTAAAAACAAGAGATAGCTCTTTGGCTATGGTTTTGGCCGAGGTATTTCGGAGAGGGATCGCTTCTGGATAACGGGTGGCATAGTCCATTATAACTAATATGTACTGGTGCCCCCTAGCGGACTTGATTATAGGACCTACCAAATCCATGGCGATCCTCTCAAACGGGACCTCAATGATGGGTAGAGGGACCAGCGGGCTACGGAAATGTGGCATCGGGGCCAACCTCTGACACACAGGGCAGGAGGAACAATAATTTTCTACGTCCTTCATCACCCCCGGCCAATAGAATCTCTGTAATACCCTCTCTCGGGTTTTCTCTGTCCCCAGATGACCTCCAAGAATGTGCCCATGGGCCAACTCCAACACCAACTTCCTGTAAGGTTTGGGCACCACAAGCTGCTCAACGGTTTCTTCTGCCCTTTTTGCCACCCGATACAGTAGGTCCTTCTCTACGCTGAAGTATGGGTAAGTGCAGGTATTATCTGGGTTCACTAACTCACCATCTATTTTCACTACGTTTTCCCGTGCCTTTATTAGGGCGGGGTCTTTCAACTGTTCTGTGGCAAAGTTTTCCCTGTGAACCTCAAGATCAGAAAACTCCACAGACGGTAGGTTTTCGTCTGAGGAGGTGGGCTCCTCTCCAGTTTCTTGAGTCTCCCCTGCCAATACTGATAAGGGAAATTCCGGAGAGTCCTCACCACTCTCAGGGGAGTTCTGGCTATCACATTCCTGGTACATAGGGGCACCAGTGAGGGGCTCAGGATCATCCCACAGTTCCCAGAACTTCGGAAAATCCCTTCCCACAATGGCGTCATGCGGTAACTGAGATACTAAGCCCACTGGATGAGAGAGGGTACCTTTGGGGGTCTCGAAACACACTGTAGTCACTGGATACTCTCGGGTGTCCCCATGCACACAAATAACAGCTACCTTGCTATTCCCAGAGACCTCTGTTTTAACTAACTCAGCCTTTATCAGGGTCACAAGGCTACCTGAATCCAGCAATACCACAACATTTCTACCATTAACACACATTTTGCATAAATGTTTCTCAGTTCCTCGAATGGCAGTGCATGCGACTGTCGCACACAGCGACTGACGTCTGCCCGTCAGAAAGTCACACTGCATGGGTTCCTCCACAACCGGGCAATTGGCTGCAATATGTCCCGCTTGCCGGCAGCGGTAGCAAACGATCCTTCTTGCGGCCTCTTGAGCCGCTGATTTCCCAGGCTGTTCTCGCCAAACTTGGGGTAGAGCTCCCACCCTCTCACTCTCTGTAGCCAAGTATTTCTCCACACGATCCACAAGACCATCGGCCGTCTCTGGGTCTCCATGGCTTACCCACTTTTGGATGGCAGTAGGAAGAGCTCTCAAAAACCGATCCATTACAACACGTTCCACAATCTTTGGTGCGGACAAAGTCTCTGGCTGTAGCCACTTTCTGCTCAGGTGAATGAGATCATACATTTGAGACCTGGGGGGTTTTCCAAGCTGGAAAGTCCAGTTATGCACACGCTGAGCCCGGACAGCCTGGGTGACACCCAGCCTTGCCAATATTTCAGCTTTTAGCATCACATAGTCTTTTGCTTGGTTAGGCTCTAGGTCATAGTAAGCTTTCTGCGATTCACCAGTTAACAGAGGAGCCACCAGTCCAGCCCACTGCTCCTCAGGCCACTTTTCTCTTTCAGCGGTCCTTTCAAATGTGGTCAAAAATACCTCTGGATCATCCTCTCCAGTCATTTTTGTCAATAAACGACTCACCCCAAAGGACGCGGTATTAGTGGGACGGCTTTCCTCACTGGTCTGCGGACGTTGCTGCATTACTGCTTCCATCTGTTGTTGTAGTCTCTGCTCTTGCTTCTGCAACAGGTCTATGAAGCGGGCCTCAGATTGCTGCTGGGCTCGTTGCTGAGCCTCCAGACTCTGTTGCAAAGTTGCGTTTGTCTGCTGCTGGGCTGCAAGGCTCCTTTGCAAACCTGCATTTGTCTGCTGTTGATTGGCATTTGCTAGAGCCAGCTGCTTCAGTATCTCCTCCATGCTGGCTTAAAAAAAACTGCCACTGGTTCTCCACCAACTGTGAGGGGGTTAGCTCGGCAGCGGGTGTGTGTGACCCCCGGGATGGGCTCCCCACACAAAACAGGCCCAGCAAACGGAGGTTGTGGTTTTCAAAATCAAAAAAAAGGTGCGGTTTATTTTCTATTTACAGTGACAAAACACAGCAAAGCAAAAGAAACATAACC
The DNA here is from genome assembly GCA_029206835.1 of Rana muscosa. Taxonomy (NCBI): domain Eukaryota; kingdom Metazoa; phylum Chordata; class Amphibia; order Anura; family Ranidae; genus Rana; species Rana muscosa. Next base: position 747,760,358 of record CM055117.1, read on the forward strand.
AAAATAAATCCTGGTCAAGTTGACCTCTGACTAAACATACAGGTTTCCTAACTAACAACTGGGATCAGCCTAGTGCTGTCCTAGTCCCTAAGTCCCTGGTTTAGTAAAAGTCCAAACAAATAGCCACACAGGCTTTGCCTCACCGCACAGGGGTTCACTCTCCCTAGACAGTCCACACAGGTCTGGTTCCAGGCATGAGCTAACATCTAATGAATCTGGGAGTTTTTATAGGGGCCTTAATGAGCTGACAAGCTTCAGCTGGCCTCATCAACTCCCTGTCTGCACGACGCCCAGCCCTCTCCCTAGAGGTATGAGTCATCAATGAGCCCACTAGTCTCAGCTGGGCTTATACAACTCTCCACCTAGCTGTATAAGTCGGCGTAAAGCCTGAATCTGGGCGAAATATATCTACCCCCCTGGATGCAACCAGGTGACTTTACCTTCCTGCTGTCACAATATATATATATATATATATATATATATATATATATATATATATATTGTAACCTGGGGGACAGGTAGTAGGTACAAAAGCTCCCTGGTATGAGCAGGCACAGATACCAAGGTCCATTGGATCAGTGAAAACAGTGTTATTTATTGGTGCTATATACAAAGTCTAATGACAGGTGCTGTACAGTGTGCAGAAAACAAACAGAAGAAAAAAATAGCTAAACAAAAGCCTAGCCGTGTCTCGGCTCTAACTACACAGTATTTACAGGCCCTCACTAGGGATGAGCTTCGTGTTCGAGTCGAACATACGTTCGACTCGAACATCGGCTGTTCGATCGTTCGACGAAGATCGAACGATTTGGGCCGTTCGCGCCAAATTCGAGTGACGCGAACGGCCCACAATGCACTACGCCATCGCAGGCTCATCCAGGCGCTGTGATTGGCCAAGCATGCACTGTGACCCCGCATGCTTGGCCAATCACAGCGCCGGCAGCGAGGAGAGCAATGATTGGCCACAGGCAGGATGCCTGTGGCCAATTATTGCTGAGGGTGTTTAGTACACGCCCCACACTATAAAAGGCCGCCAGCACGGCGGCCTAGTGTAGTGTGTTCCGGAGCAGGGAAAGAGAAACATAGGCAGGGACAGTGACATTTATTTTTTTTCTTGCTTAACCTGGATTCCTTTAGTTTAGGGAAAGAGAAGGATAGGTAGGGAGAGTGTCAGTGTGTTTTACTGTGCGAATCCTTGTTTCTAGGGACAGGGAAGGACAGTAAGGGAATTCTCCTTGTGCTATAGTGTGCTTTAAAAAAACATTTTTTCTAGGGACAGAAAACTATAGGTAGGGAGAGTGTCAGTGTCTTTTACTGTGCGAATCCTTGTTTCTAGGGACAGGGAAGGACAGTGAGGAAATTCTCCTTGTGCTATAGTGTGCTAAAGCATTCCTCATCAACCATCTTTGAAATCCTTGTTTTTTTGCACAGTCAGGGAAATTGCCGTTGTGCTATTCTGTGCAAAAGCAATCATCCTCAACCATATTTAGAAATCCTTAAGTAAAGGGACAGAGAAGGACACCTGAAGGTAGCCCTTATTGCTTTTTTCCCCCATCTCCCTGCAGGCCATCTATTAGAATGTCTGGAAGGCAAACAAGGAGAGGCAGACAGTCAGGAGGCAATAAAAGAGGGCAAGCAGGCTCTGTGTCTGGGGGCAACAGTGCTGGTCGTGGACGCGGTGCATTGTCATCAGCACATGGCCATGGGACACGCTTGTCCTTCTTTTCGGCAGCTGGACATGTTGAGCCACATCATGCCGAAGACTTGGTAGAGTGGATGACCAAGCCCTCCTCCTCCTCCTCATCCTCTCTCACCCAGGCTCAGGGTACTGGAAAAGCAGCTGCCAAAGCGTCCTCTTCCCTGGTATCAATGTCAGACTCATCATCAGTCACTCCTTCCCTAGACCCACCATGTCCTCCTCCTGAGGAGTCCCCCGAACTGTTTGAGCACAGTGTTGGGTACATGCTCCAGGAGGATGCCCAGTGTTTCGAAGGGTCTGATGATGAAACCCAGCTAGAGGAAGGCAGTAGCGTGAGAGCAGACAGAGGGGATGCTCAAGAAGGACACCAATCTGGCAGTCATGTTCCAGCAGCTGCAGCATACTGCCAGATTGGCTCCAGTGATGAGGAGGGAGGGGATGATGAGGTCACTGACTCCACGTGGGTGCCTAATAGGAGAGAGGAGGAGGAGGAGGATGAGGAGGAGGCACATCTCCAACGAGGCAGGATGCCCTTTGGTGGCCAGCGTAAGGGCAGTACACCGACGGAATCACACCGCAGAGCTCCGCCTGTGCAGGGCGCTGCCTCTGCCCGTCATTCAAAAAGTTCTTTGGTGTGGGCCTTTTTTGAGGCTAGTGCATCAGATCGCACAGCTGCTGTTTGCAACATATGTCTCAAGCGTATATTGCGTGGCCAAAACATCAGCCGCTTGGGTACCACATGCCTGACCAGACATATGTTGACCTGCCATGCAGCTCGTTGGCAAGCCTACCTCAAAGACCCACACCAAAGAACAAAGCGGACCTCTCCTTGCACCGCATCAGCTGGGATCTCCAACCCCACTATAACTTCAGTCCTCTCTGAAACATGCACTGAGAGGAATGAAGGTGTAGAATTAGGTGTGTCACAGCCAAGTACTTGCGGCCACTCTGCTAGCAGTACACCGACGTCCGATTCTAGCAGGCAAATTTCCCTGCCCCAGCTGCTGGACCGTCGAAAGAAGTTCACTCCCAGCCATCCACATGCCCAGCGGTTGAATGCTAGCTTGGCTAAATTGCTAGCGCTTCAACTGCTGCCTTTTCAGTTGGTAGACTCGGCCCCCTTCCGTGAGTTTGTGCAATGTGCGGTTCCTCAGTGGCAGGTTCCCAAACGCCACTTTTTCTCACGGAAGGCTATTCCGGCTCTCTACCGGCATGTGGAAGGCAATGTCTTGGCCTCGCTGGACAGGGCGGTCAGCGGTAAGGTGCATATTACCGCTGACTCATGGTCCAGCAGGCATGGACAGGGACGTTACCTTTCTTTCACGGCCCATTGGGTCACTCTTTTGGCAGCTGGGAAGGATGCAGGACAAGGTGCAGTAGTGTTGGAGGTTGTTCCACCGCCACGCCTCCAAAATGCTACTACTGGTTGTGACACACCTCTCTCCTCCACCCCCTCCTCTTCTTCTTCCTCCATGGCCTCTTCCTGTGGTTTGTCCTCGGAACCAGCGGTGCTCCGTAGGCGTTCAAGGGGCTACGCAAGTACGCAGGCAAAAAGATGCCATGCCGTGCTTGCGCTGGTGTGTTTGGGGGACAGAAGCCACACTGGGGCAGAGGTCCTGTCTGCTCTGCAGGGCCAGGCCGAGAGGTGGTTGACGCCACGCCAGCTTAAGCCAGGAATGGTGGTTTGCGACAATGGCACCAACCTCCTCTCCGCCCTCCGACAGGGACAACTGACCCATGTGCCCTGTGTGGCTCACGTCCTTAACCTGGTGGTGCAGCGGTTCTTGGGCAGGTACCCGGGCTTACAGGATGTCCTGAGGCAGGCCAGGAAAGTCTGTGTGCATTTCCGCAGATCTTATAATGCCAGTGCTCGCCTGGCTGAGCTGCAAAAGGAGTTGAACCTGCCCAAGAACCGCCTTATATGTGACATGCCCACCAGGTGGAACTCAACGTTGGCCATGCTGCAGCGGCTGCACACGCAGCAGAGGGCCATCAATGAGTACCTGTGCGACTACGGCACCAGGACAGGGTCAGGGGAGCTTGGTTTTTTTTCTCCACGCCAGTGGGGCATGATCAGGGATGCATGCACTGTCCTGGCACCATTTGAGGAGGCCACGAGGATGGTGAGCAGTGACAGTGCATGCATCAGTGACACTGTACCTCTTGTCCACCTGTTGGAGCACACGCTGCGTGGAATAATGGACAGGGCACTTGAGGCAGAACAGAGGCAGGAAGAGGAGGACTTCCTTGCCTCTCAAGGCCCCCTTTACCCAGACAGTGTTCCTTCTGTCCCACCCATCGCACAGGAAGAGGACGAGGACGAGGACGAGGAGGATTGTGTCAGCATGGAGGTGGAGGCTGGCACTCAGCATCATCAGCAGCAGTCTTTTAGGGATGATTTACAGTCCCAAGAAACCAGTGGACTTGTACGTGGCTGGGAGGAGGTGGCTGCGGATCATGTCGTCCTTAGTGACCCAGAGGACTCTGGAGCGAATGCCTCAGCAAACCTACGCTGCATGGCCTCCCTGATCCTGCAAAGTCTGCGGAAGGATCCTCGTATTCTTCGGATCAAGGAGAGGGACCATTACTGGCTGGCCACTCTCCTTGATCCACGGTACAAGGGTAAGGTTGCGGACCTTATGTTACCGTCGCAGAGGGAGCAGAGGATGAGACAACTCCGGGAGGCCTTGCAGAAAGGTCTGTGCAACGCGTTCCCAGAGACTGGGAGGTTACAAACTCCTGGTCCTGGACAACGAGTTGCTGAGGCTTCGGCCAGTCAAAGAAGGAGCGGTGGGGAAGGTGGCCGTCTGACCGATGCGTTCAGACAATTCTTTAGTCCGCAGCCCCAAAGTATGATCGGTTCCAGCAACCATCGCCAGCGTCTGATAAACATGGTGCAGGAATATCTAGGGGCAAGGTCAGACTTGGACACCTTCCCCACCGAAAATCCTCTGGCTTACTGGGTCTTGAGGATGGATCACTGGCCAGAGCTTGCACAGTATGCAATTGAGCTACTGGCCTGTCCTGCATCCAGCGTTCTTTCGGAACGCACATTCAGTGCTGCTGGAGGATTTGTCACGGATCACAGGGTGCGCCTGTCCACCGACTCGGTTGATCGACTGACTTTCATCATCAAGATGAACCAGTCTTGGATCACCACCAGCTACCACACACCTGATGCTGATATAACAGACTAATTGATTTTAACATGTCACATCCCTTCAAGACTGATGCTGATGCTGAGTGCCTGTGCTGTTATGTTGACTGGCTATCCTCCTCCTCCGAGTCCTCAATGATACGATTGATGATGATAGCTTGGAAGATCATTTTTGTTTATGGGTGCCGCCACCAGTGGCTAAGGCCCAATTTTTCAGCCCCTGTTTTACAGGGGCGTGTAATTACAATTTTTTTTAGCAATAATTTGCCATAGGGCTCATTGCTGTGCTCCAAGTACAGTATCTGTGAGGGGTTGTAGTGTTGTGCCACCAGTGCCTAAGGCCCAATTTTTCAGCCCCTGTTCAACAGGGGCATGTAATTACAATTCTTGATCTAATAATTCACAGCAGGGCCCATTGCTGCACCCACCAAGAGTAACTCTGAGGGCTTACAGTGTTGTGGCAACACCACCACCACCACCACGAAAGGCCCAATTTTTCAGCCCCTGTTCAACAGGGGCATGCAATTACAATTCTTGATCTAATAATTCACAGCAGGGCCCATTGCTGCACCCACCAAGAGTAACTCTGAGGGCTTACAGTGTTGTGCCACCACCACCACCACCACCACCACGAAAGGCCCAATTTTTCAGCCCCTGTTCAAAAGGGGCATGTAATTACAATTCTTGATCTAATAATTCACAGCAGGGCCCATTGCTGCACCCACCAAGAGTAACTGTCAGGGCTTACAGTGTTGTGGCACCAGCACCACCATCAAAGGCCCAATTTTTACTACCACTGTTCAACAATTATATGTAATTAAAATTCCTGATATAATAGTTGACAGCAGGGCGTTCCAGCACCAACCAAGATTAACTGTGAGTGCTTACAGTGTTGTGCCAACACCAACAACTAAGGGGCCTATTTCTGCAGAGTATATACGGCAGGTCCCTACTTTCAAACATCCAACTTACAAACGACTCCTACTTGCAAACGCAAGAAGACAACAGGAAGTGAGAGGAAATCTACCACTAGGAAGGAAAATTCTCTCCTGTAAGAATAAATATGGGAGAAAGGTGTCTCCTCTGTACTGATGCTTTATCAGCAATCCTTGTTTCAAGAAAAACACCACATTTCAAAAACAGTTGTCATTGGGACGCAAAGTGAGGTGAAATGTTCTGAACAGGGGCACAGACAGCAAAACAAATGTTACAGGGGTGATAACCCTTACCTATGTTTTCCAAAAAGTTTAAAAATAGATTTTTGGGCTGGAGCTACACTTCAACAATGTACCTGTTCAAAATTACAAACAGATTCTACATAAGAACAAACCTACAGTCCCTGTCTTGTATGCACCGCCTGTATACGGCTGTTCAGAGTATATAGGGCCTTTTTTATTTTATGTGCGGGGTTCCCCTTAATATCCATACAAGACCCAAAGGGGCTGGTAATGGGCTGGGGTAGGGGGGGGGGGGGGGTCATGGGGTAGCTATGCCATTTTTCTTAAAGATTTTCATCCATATTACCGGGACCAGACATTACATTAAAGCCGCAGTTTTAAATGGCTTTTTTTTCCTTTAGAAATGTAATTTTGTGCAGGGACAGTTCTAAACACGGGAAACACGTGGCACTTCACAGGCATACTTTAGACACCCCCCAGGTACGATATATAAAGGAATATTTGACTTTTTTTTTTTCACTTTATGCATCATTAAAATGACTGCTCCCTAAAAACGACCGTTTTTAAAACTTCTTTTTGCATTGATACATGTCCCCTGGTGCACAACCCGGGTTCCCAAACCCTTTTTAGGACAATAACATGCATAATAGTTGTTATAATTAGCACTTTAGAATTCGAACGTTCGCATCCATTGTATTTAATAGGGTTCTAATGTTCGTACGAACTTTCGGTCCGTTCGCGGGTTCTGGTGCGAACCGAACCCGGGGGTGTTCGGCTCATCACTAGCCCTCACTACCAGGCTGGACAAGCCTAGCGCTTGTCAGCTTCCACATTCAACAGAGTAACAAGTTTTACCAACCTTCTTGCTCTTACAGACCAATGCTGTCTGTGTTTCCCAGGCTGAGCAAAGGCTGTCTGCTCAGGTGAGCTTTTAATTAAGCTGGTGGAGAGAACCAACACCTGAAGTGGATCCTGGCTCAGAGATCCCTGAATTTATATGAGAGGAGCCTGGGAAATGTATAAACCCCGAACAGGACTTTCCCAAGCTCTCTCTGGGACGCTCGGCCACACATCCTCCCCCCTTGTTTCAACCCCAGGGTTGGAACACCTGTAGCCCAACAGGAGTGAACACGGGACAGGGCATCTACATTTCCCATCTCCACACCTGGCCTGTGTTTTACCGTAAAGGCGTAATCTTATAGGGCCAAAAACCACCGGTTCACCCGCCTATTAGTCTCCTTCTTTTGGGCCATCCATTTCAGGGGAGCATGGTCAGTTATCAGCTCAAACTGGCGCCCCAACAAGTAGTACCTGAGCGCGTCCACGGCCCACTTTATGGCCAGACACTCCTTTTCAATGACTGCGTACTTCTTTTCACGGTCATTGAGCTTTCTGCTTAAGTACACCACAGGGTGTTCTTCCCCATTGTGTACCTGTGAAAGTACTGCCCCGATACCAACATCAGACACATCTGTCTGGACCAAAAAGTTTTTGGAGAAATCGGGGGAGTATAGGATTGGCTTTGCACAAAGAGCCTTCTTCAGGACTTGAAAAGACTCTTCTGCTACTGGAGACCATTTCACCATTATGGAGGCTTTCCCTTTCGTAAGGTCTGTCAGTGGGGCAGCTATAGTTGCAAAATTTGGGATAAATCTTCTATAGTACCCCGCAATGCCAAGAAAGGCCCTGACCTGCTTCTTGTTTGCAGGACGTGGCCACTCCTGGATGGCTTCTATTTTATTCACCTGGGGCTTTATGACACCCCGGCCAATAGTGTAGCCCAAATACCTGGCTTCCTCTAGCCCAATAGCACATTTTTTGGGATTTGCCGTAAACCCTTCTTTGAAGAGGGAATCCAGGACAGCCTGGACACGGGGCAAGTGAGACTCCCAGTCAGTGCTATGCACCACTATGTCGTCCAGATAGGCTGCAGCATACCATCGGTGAGGTCTTAGGGTCCTGTCCATAGCCCTCTGAAATGTTGCCGGGGCATTTTGCAACCCAAAAGGCATTTTCTTATACTGAAACGACCCCTCCGGGGTCACAAACGCAGTCTTTTCTTTGGCACTACCAGTCAGGGGTATTTGCCAATATCCTTTGGTCAAGTCCAAAGTGGTCAGATAACGGGCCTTGCCAAGTCGGTCTATAAGCTCGTCTACCCTGGGCATTGGGTATGTGTCAAACTTTGTTACCGCATTAAGCTTTCTGAAGTCGTTACAAAACCGCCAAGTGCCATCCGGTTTTGGGACCAATACCATGGGGCTAGACCAGTCACTATTGGATTCCTCAATAACATCTAGCTCCAACATCCTTTTAACTTCCTCACCGATGTCCTTTCTTCTAGCTTCGGGAATTCGGTATGGTTTGAGCTTGACACGGACCCCAGGTTCAGTAACAATATCATGCTGAACTGCTGAAGTCGTGCCCGGCAACTCTGAAAATTTCTCTTTATTCCTTATCAGGAACTCTCTAGCTTCCTGTTTCTGGGAACATGACAGGGTGTCTGGAATCGTGACCTCAGGGATCAGAGGGGATTCAGTACCCTTAAGGGTTACCGGGAGAGACCTGGCAGTTAATGCCAGTCTATCCTTCCAGGGCTTTAACAGGTTTATGTGGTAAATCTGTTCCGGCTTCCTTTTACCTGGTTGATACACCTTGTAATTGACCTCCCCAACTCTTTCAATTACTTCAAAGGGTCCCTGCCACTTAGCCAGGAATTTGCTCTCAACAGTGGGAACTAACACGAGGACCCTGTCACCAGGTGAGAAAACACGAAGTTGGGCCCCCCTGTTGTATATCCTCTGTTGGGCTGCTTGGGCCTGCAGTAAATGTTCTTTTACTACCGGCATGATTGCTGCAATCCTATCCTGCATTTGAGCGATATGCTCAATAACACTTTTGTGAGGTGTCTGCTCCCCCTCCCAAGTTTCCTTGGCTATGTCTAAGAGTCCCCGAGGGTGTCTCCCATAAAGCAGCTCAAATGGAGAGTACCCCGTAGAGGACTGGGGAACTTCCCTGATGGCGAACATCAAGTACGGTATCAGGAAGTCCCAGTTTTTCCCATCCTTGTCAACAACCTTTTTTAACATACTCTTTAATGTCTTATTGAAGCGTTCCACCAAGCCATCCGTTTGAGGATGGTACACTGAGGTACGCAACTGCGTCACCTTAAATAACTTGCACAGCTCCCTAGTTATTCGTGACATGAATGGGGTACCCTGGTCTGTAAGGACTTCTTTCGGGACGCCAACCCGACTGAACACCATAAACAGCTCTTTGGCAATGTTTTTAGCAGACGCAGTGCGTAAGGGAACGGCCTCGGGGTAACGGGTAGCGTAATCCATGATCATGAGGATATGTTGATGACCGCGGGCAGATTTTGGGAGTGGACCCACAAGGTTCATGGCAATCCTCTCAAAGGGCACTTCAATAATGGGCAAGGGCACTAACGGACTTCGAAAGTGGGGTTGGGGGGCTGACATCTGACACATAGGACAGGATTGACAATAATTCTCGATATTTTTCCATATCCCAGGCCAGTAAAACCTGCGCAACACCCTTTCAGTGGTTTTCTCAACCCCTAAATGGCCTCCTAGCAAGTGCCCATGGGCAAGTTCCAACACCACCCGTCTGTATAGCTTAGGGACTACCAACTGTTCAACCACTTCATCATTAGTTTTACATACACGATACAGTAAATCCTCATTGCTGCAGAAATATGGAAAACAGGGCCTGTCCCCTGGTTCGATAGGTACCTCATTAATCACCATTACATTTTCCCAGGCCCTGGCAAGGGTAGGGTCTTTTCTCTGCTCCGTACCAAAATTTTCCTTGTGCACATTAAGATCGGTAAACTCTAACGTAGGCTCAGATTCAGCAGACGGCTGTCCAGCTCTACTGGTTGTCGGGACTTCTTCAGGCTCCCCCAGCTCTCCTGCCATAACTGAGAAAGGATCACCCGGAGAGCCCTGAGAGGAGTCCCCTGAACTCACAAGGTCAGTAATGGCCATGAGTTCTGGCTCTGCGACTGAGTTAGGTACTGTGACTGGGTCGGGACAATCCCACAGTTCCCAAAACTTAGGGAAGTCCCTACCAATGATAGCTTCGTGCACCAAGTGGGGCACCAGTCCAACCGAATGGGTCACCGTACCTAAGCCAGTTTTAAACTGAACAGTGGCTATTGGATACTCGCGGGTATCCCCATGTACACAGATCACAGCAACTTTTTTTTCATGAAAATTCACAGTTTCAACCATCTCAGCTGTAACCAAAGTAACTAGACTTCCCGAGTCCAGCAAGGCCGTATTAGGCTTATTATTAACAGTCACTTGACACATGTGTTTTCCCACATTTGGCACTGCAGCGCATGAAACAGCAGAAAACATAGACTGCCTTCTAAAAGATAGATCACACTGCATTGGTTCATCTGTTAATGGACAGTTTGCTGCAACATGTCCCAGTTCTTGGCAACGAAAACACCTGATGTTTCCCCAATTTGGTTTGCTGACAGGCAGTGGCTTCCCTTGCTTGGGAAGCCAAACTTCAGTCCTGGCACCAAAAATCCTCCCCCCTATTTCCTTGCCATGCTTACCACCCACTTCCCCTGAGACAGTCTTACCGGTTGCCTGGGGAGACCGTGGTTTTGGGTGGAAAGTCCGTGCGGCTGTAGGGGTGGTGACCAGGTTCTCTGCAGCAAAGTACCTCTCAACGATCTATACCAGGTTGTCTGCTGACTTGGGGTCTCCTTGACTCACCCACTTCTGCAGGGGAATTGGTAGTGACCTCAGGAATTGGTCCATGACCACACGCTCCACTATTTGTGGCGCAGACAGGGACTCCGGCTGTAGCCATTTCCGCACTAGGTGGATCAGATCAAACATCTGCGATCTTGGGGGCCTCTTTTCTTGGAAGAACCAGCTGTGGACCCGCTGAGCTCGAACAGCCAAGGTAACACCAAGTCGTGCCAGGATTCCCGCTTGACCTTCTCATAATCTCCCGCTTCTGCTGACTCCAGATCATAGTAGGCCTTCTGCGCTTCTCCAGAAAGTAAGGGGGCGATCAGTCCTGCCCACTGGGTTTGGGGCCAACCTTCCCTCTCAGCGGTCCGTTCAAATGTTAGTAGGAAGGCCTCTGGATCATCATCTGCTGTCATCTTTGAAAGAAAGCGACCCACATGGATGGCTGAGGGCTTGTCTCCAATATCCTTCATTATCGCAGGTGACCCCTGTGCTAGCGTCTCCATAACCTCAGTAAGGGTTTTCCTATCCGCTTTTGCAGCAGTGGCAAGCTGTTCAAACAGCCTCCGCGATTGCTCCTGTACAGCACCAATCTGTTGGAACAGCACCTTGGTTTGCTCCTGTGCGATAGCGTTGGCTTGCTGTAACGCAGCGTTTGCTTGCCGCAATTCAGCGTTAGTTTGCTGTTGTGTAGCATTTGCTTGCTGCTGTGCAGCGTTTGCTAACACCGTTTGAGGATATCCTCCATGTTGTCACTTTAGGTACTGGCCTTTTAAGTAGTAACTTACTACAGCTGGTCGCAGCCTCCACCATATGTAACCTGGGGGACAGGTAGTAGGTACAAAAGCTCCCTGGGATGAGCAGTAGTGATGAGCCGAACACCCCCGGGTTCGGTTCGCACCAGAACCCGCGAACGGACCGAAAGTTCGCACGAACATTAGAACCCTATTAAATACAATGGATGCGAACGTTCGGATTCTAAAGTGCTAATTATAACGACTATTATCCATGTTATTGTCCGAAACAGAGTTTGGGAACCCGGCTTCTGCACCAGGGGACATGTATCAATGCAAAAAGAAGTTTTAAAAACGGACGTTTTCCGGGAGCAGTCATTTTAATGATGCATAAAGTGAAAAAAAAAAGTCAAATATTCCTTAAAATATTGTACCTGGGGGGTGTCTAAAGTATACCTGTGAAGTGCCACGTGTTTCCCGTATTTAGAACTGTCCCAGCACAAAATAACATTTGTAAAGGGAAAAAAGTCATTTAAAACTGCTTGCGGCTTTAATGCAATGTCTGGTCCCGGTAACATGGATGAAAATCTTTAGGAAAAATGGCATAGCTACCCCATCAACCCCTCCCCCCCCCTACCCCAGCCCATTACCAGCCCCTTTGGGTCTTGTATGGATATTAAGGGGAACCCCGCACACAAAATAAAAAAGGACCTATATACTCTGAACAGCCGTATACAGGCGGTGCATACAAGACAGGGACTGTAGGTTTGTTCTTATGTAGAATCTGTTTATAATTTTGAACAGCTGCATTGTTTAAGTGGAGCTCCATGGCAAATTCCTTTTTTTTAGTTTTTTGTAAAACATAGGGAACGGTTACCACCCCTGTCACATTTTTTTTGCTGTCTGTGCCCCTGTTCAGAACATTTCACCTCACTTTGCGTCCCAATGACAACTGTTTTTGAAATGTGGTGTTTTTATTGAAACAAGGATTGGTGATAAAGCATCAATAGAGAGGAGACACCTTTCTCCCATATTAATTCTTAAAGGAGAGAATTTTCCTTCCAAGGGGTAGATTTCCTCTCACTTCCTGTTGTCTTCTTCCGTTTGCAAGTAGTAGTAGTTTGTAAGTTGGATGTTTGAAAGTAGGGACCTTCCGTATATACTCTGCAGAAATTGGCCCCTTAGGTGTTGGTGTTGGCACAACACTGAAAGCACTCACAGTTATTCCTGGTGGGTGCTGGAACGCCCTGCTGTCAAGTATAATATCAGGCATTGTAATAACATATAATTGTTCATCAGTGGTAGTAAAAATTGGGCCTTTGATGGTGGTGCTGGTGCCACAACACTGTAAGGCCTGACAGTTACTCTTGGTGGGCGCAGCAATGGTCCCTGCTGTGAATTATTAGATCAATAATTATAATTGCATGCCCCTGTTGAACAGGGGCTGAAAAATTGGGCCTTTGGTGGTGGTGGTGATGGTGGTGCTGGTGCCACAACACTGTAAGGCCTGACAGTTACTCTTGGTGGGCGCAGCAATGGTCCCTGCTGTGAATTATTAGATCAATAATTATAATTGCATGCCCCTGTTGAACAGGGGCTGAAAAATTGGGCCTTAGGCACTGGTGGCACAACACTGCAACCCCTCACAGATACTGTACTTGGAGCACAGCAATGAGGCCTGTTGCAAAGTATTGCATCAAAAATTTTAATTACACGCCCCTGTTAAACAGGGGCTGAAAAATTGGGCCTTAGCCACTGGTGGCGTCACCCATAAACCAAAATGATCTTCCAAGCTATCATCGTTAATCGTATCATTGAGGAGGATAGCCAGTCAACATAACAGCACAGGCACTCAGCATCAGCATCAGTCTTGAAGGGATGTGACATTTTAAAATCAATTAGTCTGTTATATCAGCATCTGGTGTGTGGTAGCTGGTGGTGATCCAAGACTGGTTCATCTTGATGAAAGTCAGTCAATCAACCGAGTCGGTGGACAGGCGCACCCTGTGATCCGTGACAAATCCTCCAGCAGCACTGAATGTGCGTTCTGAAAGAACGCTGGATGCAGGACAGACCAGTAGCTCAATTGCATACTGTGCAAGCTCTGGCCAGTGATCCATCTTCAAGACCCAGTAAGCCAGAGGATTTTCGGTGGGGAAGGTGTCCAAGTCTGACCTTGCCCCTAGGTATTCCTGGACCATGTATATCAGACGCTGGCGATGGTTGCTGGAACCGATCATACTTTGGGGCTGCGGACTAAAGAATTGTCTGAACGCATCGGTCAGACGGCCACCTTCCCCACCGCTCCTTCTTTCACTGCCCGAAGCCTCAGCAACTCGTTGTCCAGGACCAGGAGTTTGTAACCTCCCAGTCTCTGGGAACGCGTTGCACAGACCTTTCTGCAAGGCCTCCTGGAGTTGTCTCATCCTCTGCTCCCTCTGCGACGGTACGATAAGGTCCGCAACCTTACCCTTGTACCGTGAATCAAGGAGAGTGGCCAGCCAGTAATGGTCCCTCTCCTTGATCCGAAGAATACGAGGATCCTTCCGCAGACTTTGCAGGATCAGGGAGGCCATGCAGCGTAGGTTAGCTGAGGCATTCAGTCCGGAGTCCTCTGGGTCACTAAGGACGACATGATCCGCAGCCACCTCCTCCCAGCCACGTACAAGTCCACTGGTTTCTTGGGACTGTAAATCATCCCTAAAAGACTGCTGCTGATGATGCTGAGTGCCAGCCTCCACCTCCATGCTGACACAATCCTCCTCCTCCTCCTCCTCCTCTTCCTGTGCGATGGGTGGGACAGAAGGAACACTGTCTGGGTAAAGGGGGCCTTGAGAGGCAAGGAAGTCCTCCTCTTCCTGCCTCTGTTCTGCCTCAAGTGCCCTGTCCATTATTCCACACAGCGTGTGCTCCAACAGGTGGACAAGAGGTACAGTGTCACTGATGCATGCACTGTCACTGCTCACCATCCTCGTGGCCTCCTCAAATGGTGCCAGGACAGTGCATGCATCCCTGATCATGCCCCACTGGCGTGGTGAAAAAAACCCGAGCTCCCCTGACCCTGTCCTGGTGCCGTAGTCGCACAGGTACTCATTGATGGCCCTCTGCTGCGTGTGCAGCCGCTGCAGCATGGCCAACGTTGAGTTCCACCTGGTGGGCATGTCACATATAAGGCGGTTCTTGGGCAGGTTCAACTCCTTTTGAAGCTCAGCCAGGCGAGCACTGGCATTATAAGATCTGCGGAAATGCACACAGACTTTCCTGGCCTGCCTCAGGACATCCTGTAAGCCCGGGTACCTGCCCAAGAACCGCTGCACCACCAGGTTAAGGACGTGAGCCATACAGGGCACATGGGTCAGTTGTCCCTGTCGGAGGGCGGAGAGGAGGTTGGTGCCATTGTCGCAAACCACCATTCCTGGCTTAAGCTGGCGTGGCGTCAACCACCTCTCGGCCTGCCCCTGCAGAGCAGACAGGACCTCTGCCCCAGTGTGGCTCCTGCCCCCCAAACACACCAGCGCAAGCACGGCATGGCATCTTTTTGCCTGCGTACTTGCGTAGCCCCTTGAACGCCTACGGAGCACCGCTGGTTCCGAGGACAAAGCACAGGAAGAGGCCATGGGAGGAAGAAGAGGAGGGGGTGGAGGAGAGAGGTGTGTCACAACCAGTAGTAGCATTTTGGAGGCGTGGTGATGGAACAACCTCCAACACTACTGCACCTTGTCCTGCATCCTTCCCAGCTGCCAAAAGAGTGACCCAATGGGCCGTGAAAGAAAGGTAACGTCCCTGTCCATGCCTGCTGGACCATGAGTCAGCGGTAATATGCACCTTACCGCTGACCGCCCTGTCCAGCGAGGCCAAGACATTGCCTTCCACATGCCTGTAGAGAGCAGGAATAGCCTTCCGTGCGAAAAAGTGGCGTTTGGGAACCTGCCACTGAGGAACCGCACATTGCAGAAACTCACGGAAGGGGGCCGAGTCTACCAACTGAAAAGGCAGCAGTTGAAGCGCTAGCAATTTAGCCAAGCTAGCATTCAACCGCTGGGCATGTGGATGGCTGGGAGTGAACTTCTTTCGACGGTCCAGCAGCTGGGGCAGGGAAATTTGCCTGCTAGAATCGGACGTCGGTGTACTGCTAGCAGAGTGCCCGCAAGTACTTGGCTGTGACACACCTAATTCTACACCTTCATTCCTCTCAGAGCAGGTTTCAGAGAGGACTGAAGGTATACTGGGGTTAGAGATCCCAGCTGATGCGGTGCAAGAAGAGGTCAGCTTTGTTCTTTGGTGTGGGTCTTTAAGGTAGGCTTGCCAACGAGCTGCATGGCAGGTCAACATATATCTGTTCAAGCATGTGGCGCCCAAGCGGCTGATGTTTTGGCCACGCGATATACGCTTGAGACATATGTTGCAAACAGCAGCTGTGCGATCTGATGCACTCGCCTCAAAAAAGGCCCACACCAAAGAACTTTTTGAATGACGGGCAGAGGCAGCGCCCTGCACAGGCGGAGCTCTGCGGTGTGATTCCGTCGGTGTGCTGCCCATATGCTGGCCACTCAAGGGCATCCTGCCTCGTTGGAGATGTGCCTCCTCCTCATCCTCCTCCTCCTCCTCTCTCCTATTAGGCACCCACGTGGAGTCAGTGACCTCATCATCCCCTCCCTCCTCATCACTGGAGCCAATCTGGCAGTATGCTGCAGCTGCTGGAGCATGACTGCCAGATTGGTGTCCTTCTTGAGCATCCCCTCTCTCTGCTCTCACGCTGCTGCCTTCCTCTAGCTGGGTATCATCAACAGATCCTTCCAAACGCTGGGCATCCTCCTGGAGCATGTACCCAACACTGTGCTCAAACAGTTCGGGGGACTCCTCAGGAGGAGGGCATGGTGGGTCTAGGGAAGGATTGACTAATGAAGATAATGATACCAGAGAAGAGGACGCTTTGGCAGCTGCTTTGCCAGTACCCTGAGCCTGGGTGAGAGAGGATGAGGAGGATGAGGTGGGCTTGGTCATCCGCTCTACCAAGTCTTCGGCATGATGTGGCTCAACATGTCCAGCTGCCGAAAACAAGGACAAGTGTGTCCCATGGCCATGTGCTGATGACAATGCACCGCGTACACGACCAGCACTGTTGCCCCCAGACACAGAGCCTGCTTGCCCTCTTTTTTTGCCTCCTGACTGTCTGCCTCTCCTTGGTTGCCTTTCAGACATTTTAATGGATGGCCTGCAGGGAGATGGGAAAAACAGCAATAAGGGCTACCTTCAGGTGTATATTGTGCAGGAGGCTTAGCAACAATGACACTGACACTGTCCCCTGCCTATCCTTCTCTGTCCCTAAACACAAGGATTGAAAATATGGTTCAGCAAAAAAGTTTTAGAACAGAATAGCACACTGACACTTTCCCTCACTGTCCTACTCTGTCCCTCCCTACAAACAAGATTTAGCACAGAATAGCACACTGATAATTTCTACGAGTGTCCTTCTCTGTCCCTCAACTCAAGGATTGAAAATATGGAACAGCAAAATTGGTTTAGAACAGAATAGCACACTGTCAGTTTCACTCACTGTACCTCTCTGTCCCTCAACTCAAGGATTGAAAATATGGAACAGCAAAATTGGTTTAGAACAGAATAGCACACTGTCAGTTTCACTCACTGTACCTCTCTGTCCCTCAACTCAAGGATTGAAAATATGGAACAGCAAAATTGGTTTAGAACAGAATAGCACACTGTCAGTTTCACTCACTGTACCTCTCTGTCCCTCAACTCAAGGATTGAAAATATGGAACAGCAAAATTGGTTTAGAACAGAATAGCACACTGTCAGTTTCACTCACTGTACCTCTCTGTCCCTCAACTCAAGGATTGAAAATATGGAACAGCAAAATTGGTTTAGAACAGAATAGCACACTGTCAGTTTCACTCACTGTACCTCTCTGTCCCTCAACTCAAGGATTGAAAATATGGAACAGCAAAATTGGTTTAGAACAGAATAGCACACTGTCAGTTTCACTCACTGTACCTCTCTGTCCCTCAACTCAAGGATTGAAAATATGGAACAGCAAAATTGGTTTAGAACAGAATAGCACACTGACACTTTCCCTCACTGTACCTCTCTGTCCCTACAAACAAGGATTAGCACAGAATAGCACACTGTCACTGACACTCTCCCTACCTATCCTTATTTGTCCCTAAACACAAGGAATCCAGGAATAGTAAAGGAAAAATAATGACACTGTCCCTGCCTATGCTTCTCTTTCCCTGCTCCGGAGCACACTACACAAGGCCGCCGCGCTGGCGGCCTTTTATAGTGTGGGGCGTGTACTAAACCCCATCAGCAATAATTGGCCACAGGCATCCTGCCTGTGGCCAATCATTGCTCTCCTCGCTGCCGGCGCTGTGATTGGCCAAGCATGCGGGGTCACAGTGCATGCTTGGCCAATCACAGCGCCTGGGTGACACTGCGATGGCGTAGTGCATTGTGGGCCGTTCGCGTCACTCGAATTTGGTGCGAACAGCCCAAATCGTTCGATCTTCGTCGAACGATCGAACAGCAGATGTTCGACTCGAACACGAAGCTCATCCCTAATGAGCAGGCACAGATACCAAGTCCATTGGATCAGTGAAAACACAGTGTTATTTATTGGTGCTATATACAAAGTCTAATGACAGGTGCTGTACAGTGTGCAGAAAACAAACAGAAGAAAAAATAGCTAAACAAAAGCCTAGCCGTGTCTCGGCTCTAACTACACAGTATTTACAGGCCCTCACTACCAGGCTGGACAAGCCTAGCGCTTGTCAGCTTCCACATCCAACAGAGTAACAAGTTTTACCAACCTTCTTGCTCTTACAGACCAATGCTGTCTGTGTTTCCCAGGCTGAGCAAAGGCTGTCTGCTCAGGTGAGCTTTTTTTTTTTTTTTTGAGAAAAAAGTTTTTTATTGAACAATTTACATTTGGAACATAATTCTGCAAGTTACAAGGCAATACTGGAGAAATGCATAAAACAAGAAATGTGGCTTATACATATATAGGCACAGTAGATCAAAAAACTTGTTCAGATTGAACACTGGATTCAGTGACTATCAATAAGTGGAAAACCCTATGTCCACGCTATTCATGGAATTGGCTCAGGTGAGCTTTTAATTAAGCTGGTGGAGAGAACCAACACCTGAAGTGGATCCTGGCTCAGAGATCCCTGAATGTATATGAGAGGAGCCTGGGAAATGTATAAACCCCGAACAGGACTTTCCCAAGCTCTCTCTGGGACGCTCGGCCACAATATATATCTATATATATAGTCTTTAGAAAAAAACAGGCTAATTATGATAGATTGTTGAACGTGCTGTAAATGATGCACCTGTGTGTAATTGAATGGAATGCTGTCTTGCATATTGTTTGTCTCTGTCCTTGTACAGTTTGCAAAAATAGGATTTCAGAGTTCTTCAAAAGAAAGGATGCACACAAGCACGCTCTTTGTTTGTGTAAGCTACGGTAACATATTTAGTATGCCATGTTTAACCCCTTCCATACCGGGCCATTGGAAAATGACGCCGGCAGGAACCCTCTCTCCCTCCGGGTGGGTGTCATATGACGTCCTGGGTTTGAGGGGGGATATCTGAAAGATGCCTGCAGCTAGAGGCATCGTTCAGATATCCTTTTTTTCAGCCGGCGATCCTGCGCACCATAAAAATGATCATAGCGGCGGTTCCACCGCTTGATCGTTCTCATAGGCGGCGGGAGGGGACATCCCCCCCTCCCACCGCCATCCGGTGCTTCTCCGGGCTCTCCCGTGCCATCGGGGACCGGGAGAGAATCGTCGGTGCCGGTGGTGGGTCACGTGACGAGCATAGAGATGACTGGTGACCAGATGGTCACCAGTCATCTCTATGATCGTCGGAGGCCCGGGCGCGATGTGATGACGTCACGCCCGGGTCCTCAAATGTAAACAAAGCCGCCATTGCGGCTGTAAGTATGAGATCAGTGAATTCTTTTTCACGATCTCATGCTTTCCAGCCTGGAGGAGAGATGTGGGGTCTTATTGACCCCGCATCTCTCCATAAAGAGGACCTGTCACACACATTCCTATTACAAGGGATGTTTACATTCCTTGTAATAGGAATAAAAGTGATAAAAAAAAAGTGTAAAAAAAAAGTAAAAATAAAAAAAATAAGTAAAAAAATTTAAAAAAATAATATATATTTTTTTAAAACGCCCATCCCCAATAGCTCGCGCTTAGAAGCGAACACACACGTAAGTCCAGCCCGCATATGTAAACGCCGTTCAAACCACATATGTGAGGTATCGCCGCATGCGTTAGAGCGTGTGCAACAATTCTAGCACTAGACCTCCTCTGTACCTCTAACCTGGTAACCTGTAAAAATTTTCAAAACGTCGCCTATTGAGATTTTTAAGTACCAAAGTTTGGCGCCATTCCATGAGTGTGCGCAATTTTAAAGCATGACATGTTAGGTATCTTTTTACTCGGCGTAACATAAGCTTTCATATTTTACAAAAAAATTGGGCTAACTTTACTGTTTTGTTATTTTTTAATTCATGAAACCATTTTTTTTTCCCAAAAAAAGGCGTTTAAAAAATTATTGCGCAAATACCGTACAAGATAAAAAGTTGCAACGACCGTCATTTTATTCCCTAGGGTGTCTGCTAAAAAAAACCATATATAATGTTTGGGGGTTCTGAGTAATTTTCTAGCAAAAGAATGATGATTTGTACATGTAGGAGAGAAGTGCCAGAATAGGCCCGGTATGGAAGTGGTATAAAAAGCCCTGTATGGAAGTGGTTAAAATACTGCTTTAAAGAAGACAAAAATTTTTACTAAGGTATGGTTTTCCACAAATTGCTACCATATTTACAATGAGACAATGAACATATACCGGTTTTTGCACAATCTAACAGCTTGACACTCAACAAACAAAGATTTAATACTAAAACAAAACATATTTCACCACAGAATTTAATTTACAAATTGAGAAAGACCTTATGGACAGAATTTAAGAAACAGTAACATATTAACATTTGAAGTACTCTATGACAACAACGTGAGAATTATAATTTGTTAATTTTTTTCTGATGAATTGTATTGCTGAACAATTGTGGCATATATAGATGATGGCCACTTTAGTGATATCCTAAACCCATATACCTGAAGCTGTGTTACACTGCAGTAATGAGATTTTGCTGCTGTAAACAGATATAACAGTACAGCTTTAACAAAAGTGGTAATCAGCGGAATGATCAGACAGGGAGCAACTGTACCTTGCATTTTAATAACCAAGCGCAAAGTTAGAAGCAATAATGCAAAACAGGTTAGGAATAGGATCAGTGGCGTAGCGTGGGTTGTCAGCGCCCGGGGCAAGGCAAGTAATTTGCGCCCCCTAACCTGCGGACTTTTCGCACTCCCTGAGTCCCTTCCCCTCCTACAATAGACCTGACCTACCCGATTCCTACACTGACCACTACACTAACCTCTACACTGACCTACATGATTCCTATACTGACAACTACACAGACCTACCTGATTCCTACATCGACCACTACACTACACACTAACCTACCTGATTCCTATACTGACCACTACACAATACACTACACTACACTAACCACTTACACTATCCTACCTGATTCTTATATCGACCACTACACTACACACTGATCACTACACCACACCGACCTACCTGATTCCTATACTGACCACAACACTACCCACTAACCTACCTGAGTCCTATACTGACCACTATACTATACTACTACATAATACACTACACTACCCACTACACTACACCCTGACCTACCTGATTCCTATACTGACCACTACACTCTACTACTACACAATACACTATCCACTGACTACTACACTACATACCACGCTAACTTACCTGATCCCTTTACTGACCACTACACAATACACTGACCTATCTCATTCCTATACTGACCCTTACACTAACCTACCTGATTCCTACAATCGACCACTACACTACACACTGACCACTACACCACACTAACCTACCAGATTCCTATACTGACCACTACACTACACACAGACCTACCTGATTCCTATACAATACACTATCCACTGACCACTACACTACACACCACCTGATTCCTATACTGTCCACTACACTACTACCCAATACACTACCCACAGACCGCTACACAATACACACTGACCACTACACAATACACACACTGACCGCTACACAATACACACACTGACCGCTACACAATACACACACTGATTGCTACACAATGCACACACTGACCGCTACACAATGCACACACTGACCGCTACACAATACACACACTGACCGCTACACAATACACACACTGACTTATACACAATGCACACACTGACCGCTACACAATGCACACACTGACTTATATACACAATGCACACACAGACCGCTACACAATACACACACTGACTTATACACAATACACACACTGACCGCTATACAATACACACACTGACTTATACACAATACACACACTGACCGCTATACAATACACACACTGACCGCTACACAATACACACACTGACTTATACACACTGACCACTACACAATGCACACACTGACTTATACACAATACACACACTGACCACTATACAATACACACACTGACTTATATACAATACACACACTGACTTATACACAATACACACACTGAAGGCTACACAATACACACACTGACCAATACACTATACGTTAAAGTACACTGATTTTCTGGCTGCTCCCTCTCCCCAGACAAATACCTACTCCCCCCGAGCCAGCAGCAAAACTCACAAGGGAGTCTCTCACCTTTTTTCTTCCTGCTCTGCCTCTGCGCCGCCGGCTGTCACACTGACTGATTCCAGACTCGGAGAGGAGGAGGAGGAGAAGACAGCGAGCGTCCACAGCTAACAGCGAAGGCCAGCCCGCTCCTCCGCGATTAAGAATAGGCCAGGCCCGCTCCGCTCCCCCGCGGTTGAGAATAGGCCAGGCCAGGCCAGCCCCGCTCCGCTCCCCCGCGATTGAGAATAGCCCAGGCCAGCCCCGCCCGCCGCACATGACCACTTCACCCAGTCACAGGGCGCCAGGCGCCGGCCTGAAACTAAACATGGCGGCCATCACGGAAATGTAAATTAAAATTATGGAGCGAGGGTGACACATACTGGCGCGGGATTGCGCCCCCCCAAATGTTGCGCCCCTCGCATCCCCCACGCTACGCCACTGAATAGGATTGCATTAAACAATTATACACTGCAATGGAATGCAGTGCAGTGTAATGTGGCTGGCATAGATAGAGAGTCTAGCTGAGAATCACAACTGTAATAAAACAGTTCAGGATACAAACAAAAACTTGAGTAAAGACCTCCCCAAACAGAACATTGCACAAAAACCTGTGGATGAATAAGAGAACCAGAACCTTTGTCAAGTGGAAAATGGGTTTGATAAAAAGTTAGCAGTACTTCAATTCAGGACAGGACCTCTGTTAACAGAGGGGGTTTCCCTTCCTGGAGAATTAACCAGTAATCTAATCAAAGCAATTGGGAGCAGAGGAACAACTGAAACCAACATGTAATATTTACCATAGGTACAGTATATAAAGAAAGAGTTTGTGGGACTTTAAATTAGGCAATAACCAAAGGGGTAATGCCTCCATCCTGGGTATCATTGTTGAAGAAAGGGGAAGGGGAGGTGGACGAGGGTGGGACTTTAAATGGAGCACACAGCAGTACAATTTAAGAATGGATAGTCAAGCGACTGGTAAAGTCATGTATTTAATTTGAACATCATTCAAACAACATTTTATGGGCATACAGCCTCTGAATAAGTGGATACATAAGTAGCATAGATTACATACAGATATACAGTCAGTAATAAAATATATGTCAGTAAAAAACACTTGATAACTCAAGACAATGTATATTTAACCAAAGTGTAACAACTACTTGATTGGTCTAAAAAGTCCTTGCATAAATAAAATGGGGGAAAAGGAGAAGGGAAAAACAAAAAATATATACCATTATGGTATATACAGCAAAAATTGGACGCAATAATAATTGATAAAATTTGATCCATGGTATATAGTGATGGTCAGGAGTTTGGTGGCTCTACGCGTTTCGCGGTCTAGTAACCGCTCATCAGGAGCAATAAACCATGGAGTATGTCTAGAAAGAAAAATTATATACATTTAACTCGATATTTACCAATAATTAGGATGGGATAAACAGGGGAACAGGGAAGACAAAGTATATTGGGATAAAAATGAAAAAATTGTATGGGGGATTTGTTGCACATCCAACTTACATCGGCAGCTGCGCAGCTGCAGCATGCAAATAGGAATCGCCAGCACTCAGTGGGACCTCACTTCCAGGAGCTAAGGTGGTTTGGTTTGGCAGCAACATCGAAACAGGCAGGTGAGAACAGGTGAGTCTGAGTGAATATCCTGAACAGGGGTGTATGTAGGTTTTCCCCGGGGGACCTATGTGAGGAAAGGCATACAATAAAGGTAGATGTGAATGATGGTGTTAGAGGTGTATGAAATCAGTGATAAAAGAGAAGAAATTAAAAGGAAAAGGAAAGGTGAAGGCAAATAAAAAGTCAGAAGGGTGAAGGGAGGGGGAAGGAAAAGGCAAGAAAAAAAAACTGAGAAGAAGAAGTAGAAAGAAAAGGCATAAAAAGGACAGAGAAGGGTGAAATAGTGAAGGCAATTGTACCTATGATCCACTCAAAAAACCGAGTTCCATAGACGTGTAGTGATCCTAGTGGGAGATGAGAGAGTTCATATGTGTGTGCCTGCCAGGTGCTGCCTATATAGGTGTGCCGCCAAGACCAACCCCCCTGCGTCACGCATGCAATCACTGACTGAGGAAGAGGAAACCGCTTTCACCTGGGCGGCGTAGCCGTCCGGCGATCAGCGCCTATCCAAATCCCTCATGTGAATGGCAGCAAGGGGACACCGCCAATGGGGGCGTACCCAAATGACGCGGAGCGTCCAGCGTGTAATGGGTTGGTATGGAAGACGCAGGGACAGTGCATCCACCTTCCCCCGTCACTGGAAGGCGGGGAAGAAGGTGGAGCCCGCCCAGCACATCCAAGCCAAGGGAAGGGAGGTAGCCGGTGGGAACCGGCCAATCCAAATGCAGTCTGCAGCCACGCTGATGCAGACCAGGGATATACCAGCCATATGGCTCTATAAACAAAAATTATATAAAATAGAAAATGAATAGGGGAAAACCCATTGTAAGGCCATAAGGGAGATTGGTTTAAAGGACTAGAAAATTAACAAGACCAGGGGAATAGATAGCCCGGTGTATAGTTGAAGTTACTGAAGTAAACTACTGCTGTGTGTTCCCATCCCTGATTGCTTAGTAAAATAAAGAAAGAGTTTGTGGGACTGTCAGGAAAGGTTCCATCCGCTGGTGGCATTTATTATTTATCTTGCAGTACTGTGGTCCACCAGCAGGTGTCCCCTGGCAGTTTGTAACTGTCAGGAGAATCTTCCCCTGCTGGTGTTGTATTATCTTTTGGACGCAGTACTGGTTTCCACCAGCGGATGGATCCTGGCAGTGTGGAGCAGACTGCCCTCCCTCCGATCAGGTGTGACCTGAAGCTAATCAGGCATTCCTATAAATACCCGGCAGGTGTATACACACACTGCCCTGGTATCATCCTCGTGCCCTGACCTGTAGCCTGTCTGCTTGAACCATGTATCCTGATCCCTGTAACCTGATCCCTGTAACCTGATCCCTGTAACCTGATCCTGAACCTGTTGTGTCCGTCCTAATCCCTGATCCCTGCTCTGCAGCCTGGTTGCCCCCTGCTTGATCCTGTCTCCCTGTCCTGATCCATCCTTACCCCATCTGCTGATCCCCCTGTGTATGACCTCGGCCTGGCCCTGTTTATGATTCTGGTTCCCCCATTACTTGTACATATTTGTCTGTTACTGTTATTAATTGTGGGTTCTGTTTGGTATTGGTTGTTGTTCACTGTGTGGTATTGGAGGTGGTTATATATATATATATATATTATTTCACTTATCTTTAATAAATCTTTATATTTCACTTATACGTGTTTGGTGCTCCTCTGTTGCTAGCTGCACAGTTCTGGTCACACTTGGTACGTGACAGTATACCAGGGCCATTAATGATCAGAAGTAGCTGCACAGAGAACCCATTTTGGTTCTGTTACTCTGCTAAAATGAACTCTGATATGATTCCTTATTATACTCTGCTGGCGTCAGAGAGTGGTGAATAGTGATGAGCCGAACACCCCCGGGTTCGGTTCGCACCAGAACCCGCGAACGGACCGAAAGTTCGCGCGAACATTAGAACCCTATTAAATACAATGGATGCGAACGTTCGGATTCTAAAGTGCTAATTATAACGACTATTATCCATGTTATTGTCCGAAACAGAGTTTGGGAACCCGGGTTCTGCACCAGGGGACATGTATCAATGCAAAAATAAGTTTTAAAAACGGACGTTTTCCGGGAGCAGTCATTTTAATGATGCATAAAGTGAAAAAAAAAAAAAGTCAAATATTCCTTTAAATATTGTACCTGGGGGGTGTCTAAAGTATGCCTGTGAAGTGCCACGTGTTTCCCGTGTTTAGAACTGTCCCTGCACAAAATAACATTTCTAAAGGAAAAAAAGCCATTTAAAACTGCTTGCGGCTTTAATGCAATGTCTGGTCCCGGTAATATGGATGAAAATCTTTAGGAAAAATGGCATAGCTACCCCATCAACCCCCCCCCCCCTACCCCAGCCCATTACCAGCCCCTTTGGGTCTTGTATGGATATTAAGGGGAACCCCGCACACAAAATAAAAAAGCCCCTATATACTCTGAACAGCCGTATACAGGCGGTGCATACAAGACAGGGACTGTAGGTTTGTTTTTATGTAGAATCTGTTTGTAATTTTGAAGAGCTGCATTGTTTAAGTGTAGCTCCATGCCAAATTCCTTTTTTTTAGCTTTTTGGAAAACATAGGGAACGGTTATCACCCCTGTCACATTTTTTTTGCTGTCTGTGCCCCTGTTCAGAACATTTCACCTCACTTTGCGTCCCAATGACAACTGTTTTTGAAATGTGGTGTTTGTATTGAAACAAGGATTGGTGATAAAGCATCAGTAGAGAGGAGACACCTTTCTCCCATATTAATTCTTACAGGAGAGAATTTTCCTTCCAAGGGGTAGATTTCCTCTCACTTCCTGTTGTCTTCTTCCGTTTGCAAGTAGTAGTAGTTTGTAAGTTGGATGTTTGAAAGTAGGGACCTTCCGTATATACTCTGCAGAAATTGGCCCCTTAGGTGTTGGTGTTGGCACAACACTGAAAGCACTCACAGTTATTCTTGGTGGGTGCTGGAACGCCCTGCTGTCAAGTATAATATCAGGAATTGTAATAACATATAATTGTTGATCAGTGGTAGTAAAAATTGGGCCTTTGATGGTGGTGCTGGTGCCACAACACTGTAAGGCCTGACAGTTACTCTTGGTGGGCACAGCAATGGTCCCTGCTGTGAATTATTAGATCAATAATTATAATTGCATGCCCCTGTTGAACAGGGGCTGAAAAACTGGGCCTTTGGTGGTGGTGGTGATGGTGTTGCTGGTGCCACAACACTGTAAGGCCTGACAGTTACTCTTGGTGGGCGCAGCAATGGGCCCTGCTGTGAATTATTAGATCAATAATTATAATTGCATGCCCCTGTTGAACAGGGGCTGAAAAATTGGGCCTTAGGCACTGGTGGCACAACACTGCAACCCCTCACAGATACTGTACTTGGAGCACAGCAATGAGGCCTGTTGCAAAGTATTGCATCAAAAATTTTAATTACACGCCCCTGTTAAACAGGGGCTGAAAAATTGGGCCTTAGCCACTGGTGGCGTCACCCATAAACCAAAATGATCTTCCAAGCTATCATCGTTAATCGTATCATTGAGGAGGAGGAGGAGGATAGCCAGACAACATAACAGCACAGGCACTCAGCATCAGCATCAGTCTTGAAGGGATGTGACATTTTAAAATCAATTAGTCTGTTATATCAGCATCTGGTGTGTGGTAGCTGGTGGTGATCCAAGACTGGTTCATCTTGATGAAAGTCAGTCGATCAACCGAGTCGGTGGACAGGCGCACCCTGTGATCCGTGACAAATCCTCCAGCAGCACTGAATGTGCGTTCTGAAAGAACGCTGGATGCAGGACAGGCCAGTAGCTCAATTGCATACTGTGCAAGCTCTGGCCAGTGATCCATCCTCAAGACCCAGTAAGCCAGAGGATTTTCGGTGGGGAAGGTGTCCAAGTCTGACCTTGCCCCTAGGTATTCCTGCACCATGTATATTAGACGCTGGCGATGGTTGCTGGAACCGATCATACTTTGGGGCTGCGGACTAAAGAATTGTCTGAACGCATCGGTCAGACGGCCACCTTCCCCACCGCTCCTTCTTTGACTGCCCGAAGCCTCAGCAACTCGTTGTCCAGGACCAGGAGTTTGTAACCTCCCAGTCTCTGGGAACGCGTTGCACAGACCTTTCTGCAAGGCCTCCCGGAGTTGTCTCATCCTCTGCTCCCTCTGCGACGGTACGATAAGGTCCGCAACCTTACCCTTGTACCGTGGATCAAGGAGAGTGGCCAGCCAGTAATGGTCCGTCTCCTTGATCCGAAGAATACGAGGATCCTTCCGCAGACTTTGCAGGATCAGGGAGGCCATGCAGCGTAGGTTAGCTGAGGCATTCAGTCCGGAGTCCTCTGGGTCACTAAGGACGACATGATCCGCAGCCACCTCCTCCCAGCCACGTACAAGTCCACTGGTTTCTTGGGACTGTAAATCATCCCTAAAAGACTGCTGCTGATGATGCTGAGTGCCAGCCTCCACCTCCATGCTGACACAATCCTCCTCCTCCTCCTCCTCTTCCTGTGCGATGGGTGGGACAGAAGGAACACTGTCTGGGTAAAGGGGGCCTTGAGAGGCAAGGAAGTCCTCCTCTTCCTGCCTCTGTTCTGCCTCAAGTGCCCTGTCCATTATTCCACGCAGCGTGTGCTCCAACAGGTGGACAAGAGGTACAGTGTCACTGATGCATGCACTGTCACTGCTCACCATCCTCGTGGCCTCCTCAAATGGTGCCAGGACAGTGCATGCATCCCTGATCATGCCCCACTGGCGTGGTGAAAAAAAACCGAGCTCCCCTGACCCTGTCCTGGTGCCGTAGTCGCACAGGTACTCATTGATGGCCCTCTGCTGCGTGTGCAGCCGCTGCAGCATGGCCAACGTTGAGTTCCACCTGGTGGGCATGTCACATATAAGGCGGTTCTTGGGCAGGTTCAACTCCTTTTGAAGCTCAGCCAGGCGAGCACTGGCATTATAAGATCTGCGGAAATGCACACAGACTTTCCTGGCCTGCCTCAGGACATCCTGTAAGCCCGGGTACCTGCCCAAGAACCGCTGCACCACCAGGTTAAGGACGTGAGCCATACAGGGCACATGGGTCAGTTGTCCCTGTCGGAGGGCGGAGAGGAAGTTGGTGCCATTGTCGCAAACCACCATTCCTGGCTTAAGCTGGCGTGGCGTCAACCACCTCTCGGCCTGCCCCTGCAGAGCAGACAGGACCTCTGCCCCAGTGTGGCTCCTGTTCCCCAAACACACCAGCGCAAGCACGGCATGGCATCTTTTTGCCTGCGTACTTGCGTAGCCCCTTGAACGCCTACGGAGCACCGCTGGTTCCGAGGTCAAACCACAGGAAGAGGCCATGGAGGAAGAAGAAGAGGAGGGGGTGGAGGAGAGAGGTGTGTCACAACCAGTAGTAGCATTTTGGAGGCGTGGGGGTGGAACAACCTCCAACACTACTGCACCTTGTCCTGCATCCTTCCCAGCTGCCAAAAGAGTGACCCAATGGGCCGTGAAAGAAAGGTAACGTCCCTGTCCATGCCTGCTGGACCATGAGTCAGCGGTAATATGCACCTTACCGCTGACCGCCCTGTCCAGCGAGGCCAAGACATTGCCTTCCACATGCCTGTAGAGAGCCGGAAAAGCCTTCCGTGCGAAAAAGTGTCATTTGGGAACCTGCCACTGAGGAACCGCACATTGCACAAACTCACGGAAGGGGGCCGAGTCTACCAACTGAAAAGGCAGCAGTTGAAGCGCTAGCAATTTAGCCAAGCTAGTATTCAACCGCTGGGCATGTGGATGGCTGGGAGTGAACTTCTTTCGACGGTCCAGCAGCTGGGGCAGGGAAATTTGCCTGCTAGAATCGGACGTTGGTGTACTGCTAGCAGAGTGCCCGCAAGAACTTGCCTGTGACACACCTAATTCTACACCTTCATTCCTCTCAGAGCAGGTTTCAGAGAGGAGTGAAAGTATAGTGGGGTTGGAGATCCCAGCTGATGCGGTGCAAGAAGAGGTCAGCTTTGTTCTTTGGTGTGGGTCTTTAAGGTAGGCTTGCCAACGAGCTGCATGGCAGGTCAACATATGTCTGATCAAGCATGTGGTGCCCAAGCGGCTGATGTTTTGGCCACGCGATATACGCTTGAGACATATGTTGCAAACAGCAGCTGTGCGATCTGATGCACTCGCCTCAAAAAAGGCCCACACC
The DNA here is from genome assembly GCA_029206835.1 of Rana muscosa. Lineage (NCBI taxonomy): Eukaryota > Metazoa > Chordata > Amphibia > Anura > Ranidae > Rana > Rana muscosa. The sequence continues at coordinate 747,790,441 of CM055117.1, forward strand.
AAAGAACTTTTTGAATGACGGGCAGAGGCAGCGCCCTGCACAGGCGGAGCTCTGCGGTGTGATTCCGTCGGTGTGCTGCCCATACGCTGGCCACTCAAGGGCATCCTGCCTCGTTGGAGATGTGCCTCCTCCTCATCCTCCTCCTCCTCCTCTCTCCTATTAGGCACCCACGTGGAGTCAGTGACCTCATCATCCCCTCCCTCCTCATCACTGGAGCCAATCTGGCAGTATGCTGCAGCTGCTGGAACATGACTGCCAGATTGGTGTCCTTCTTGAGCATCCCCTCTCTCTGCTCTCACGCTGCTGCCTTCCTCTAGCTGGGTATCATCATCAGATCCTTCCAAACGCTGGGCATCCTCCTGGAGCATGTACCCAACACTGTGCTCAAACAGTTCGGGGGACTCCTCAGGAGGAGGGCATGGTGGGTCTAGGGAAGGATTGACTAATGAAGATAATGATACCAGAGAAGAGGACGCTTTGGCAGCTGCTTTGCCACTACCCTGAGCCTGGGTGAGAGAGGATGAGGAGGATGAGGTGGGCTTGGTCATCCACTCTACCAAGTCTTCGGCATGATGTGGCTCAACATGTCCAGCTGCCGAAAACAAGGACAAGCGTGTCCCATGGCCATGTGCTGATGACAATGCACCGCGTACACGACCAGCACTGTTGCCCCCAGACACAGAGCCTGCTTGCCCTCTTTTTTTGCCTCCTGACTGTCTGCCTCTCCTTGGTTGCCTTCCAGACATTTTAATGGATGGCCTGCAGGGAGATGGGAAAAACAGCAATAAGGGCTACCTTCAGGTGTATATTGTGCAGGAGGCTTAGCAACAATGACACTGACACTGTCCCCTGCCTATCCTTCTCTGTCCCTAAACACAAGGATTGAAAATATGGTTCAGCAAAAAAGTTTTAGAACAGAATAGCACACTGACACTTTCCCTCACTGTCCTACTCTGTCCCTCCCTACAAACAAGATTTAGCACAGAATAGCACACTGATAATTTCTACGAGTGTCCTTCTCTGTCCCTCAACTCAGGGATTGAAAATATGGAACAGCAAAATAGTTTTAGAACAGAATAGCACACTGTCAGTTTCCCTCACTGTAGCTCTCTGTCCCTCAACTCAAGGATTGAAAATATGGTTCAGCAAAATAGTTTTAGAACACAATAGCACACTGACACTTTCCCTCACTGTAGCTCTCTGTCCCTCAACTCAAGGATTGAAAATATGGAACAGCAAAATTGATTTAGAACAGAATAGCACACTGTCAGTTTCCCTCACTGTACCTCTCTGTCCCCCAACTCAAGGATTGAAAATATGGAACAGCAAAATTGATTTAGAACAGAATAGCACACTGTCAGTTTCACTCACTGTACCTCTCTGTCCCTCAACTCAAGGATTGAAAATATGGTTCAGCAAAATAGTTTTAGAACACAATAGCACACTGACACTTTCCCTTACTGTCCTACTCTGTCCCTCCCTACAAACAAGATTTAGCACAGAATAGCACACTGATAAATTCTACGAGTGTCCTTCTCTGTCCCTCAACTCAGGGATTGAAAATATGGAACAGCAAAATAGTTTTAGAACAGAATAGCACACTGTCAGTTTCCCTCACTGTACCTCTCTGTCCCTCAACTCAAGGATTGAAAATATGGAACAGCAAAATTGATTTAGAACAGAATAGCACACTGTCAGTTTCACTCACTGTAGCTCTCTGTCCCTCAACTCAAGGATTGAAAATATGGTTCAGCAAAATAGTTTTAGAACACAATAGCACACTGACACTTTCCCTCACTGTAGCTCTCTGTCCCTCAACTCAAGGATTGAAAATATGGAACAGCAAAATTGATTTAGAACAGAATAGCACACTGTCAGTTTCACTCACTGTACCTCTCTGTCCCTCAACTCAAGGATTGAAAATATGGTTCAGCAAAATAGTTTTAGAACACAATAGCACACTGACACTTTCCCTCACTGTAGCTCTCTGTCCCTCAACTCAAGGATTGAAAATATGGTTCAGCAAAATAGTTTTAGAACAGAATAGCACACTGTCAGTTTCCCTCACTGTAGCTCTCTGTCCCTCAACTCAAGGATTGAAAATATGGTTCAGCAAAATAGTTTTAGAACACAATAGCACACTGACACTTTCCCTCACTGTATCTCTCTGTCCCTCAACTCAAGGATTGAAAATATGGAACAGCAAAATTGATTTAGAACAGAATAGCACACTGTCAGTTTCCCTCACTGTACCTCTCTGTCCCTCAACTCAAGGATTGAAAATATGGAACAGCAAAATTGATTTAGAACAGAATAGCACACTGTCAGTTTCACTCACTGTACCTCTCTGTCCCTCAACTCAAGGATTGAAAATATGGTTCAGCAAAATAGTTTTAGAACACAATAGCACACTGACACTTTCCCTTACTGTCCTACTCTGTCCCTCCCTACAAACAAGATTTAGCACAGAATAGCACACTGATAAATTCTACGAGTGTCCTTCTCTGTCCCTCAACTCAGGGATTGAAAATATGGAACAGCAAAATAGTTTTAGAACAGAATAGCACACTGTCAGTTTCCCTCACTGTACCTCTCTGTCCCTCAACTCAAGGATTGAAAATATGGAACAGCAAAATTGATTTAGAACAGAATAGCACACTGTCAGTTTCACTCACTGTAGCTCTCTGTCCCTCAACTCAAGGATTGAAAATATGGTTCAGCAAAATAGTTTTAGAACACAATAGCACACTGACACTTTCCCTCACTGTAGCTCTCTGTCCCTCAACTCAAGGATTGAAAATATGGAACAGCAAAATTGATTTAGAACAGAATAGCACACTGTCAGTTTCACTCACTGTACCTCTCTGTCCCTCAACTCAAGGATTGAAAATATGGTTCAGCAAAATAGTTTTAGAACACAATAGCACACTGACACTTTCCCTCACTGTAGCTCTCTGTCCCTCAACTCAAGGATTGAAAATATGGTTCAGCAAAATAGTTTTAGAACAGAATAGCACACTGTCAGTTTCCCTCACTGTAGCTCTCTGTCCCTCAACTCAAGGATTGAAAATATGGTTCAGCAAAATAGTTTTAGAACACAATAGCACACTGACACTTTCCCTCACTGTAGCTCTCTGTCCCTCAACTCAAGGATTGAAAATATGGAACAGCAAAATTGATTTAGAACAGAATAGCACACTGTCAGTTTCCCTCACTGTACCTCTCTGTCCCTCAACTCAAGGATTGAAAATATGGAACAGCAAAATTGATTTAGAACAGAATAGCACACTGTCAGTTTCACTCACTGTACCTCTCTGTCCCTCAACTCAAGGATTGAAAATATGGTTCAGCAAAATAGTTTTAGAACACAATAGCACACTGACACTTTCCCTCACTGTCCTACTCTGTCCCTCCCTACAAACAAGATTTAGCACAGAATAGCACACTGATAATTTCTACGAGTGTCCTTCTCTGTCCCTCAACTCAGGGATTGAAAATATGGAACAGCAAAATAGTTTTAGAACAGAATAGCACACTGTCAGTTTCCCTCACTGTACCTCTCTGTCCCTCAACTCAAGGATTGAAAATATGGAACAGCAAAATTGATTTAGAACAGAATAGCACACTGTCAGTTTCACTCACTGTAGCTCTCTGTCCCTCAACTCAAGGATTGAAAATATGGTTCAGCAAAATAGTTTTAGAACAGAATAGCACACTGTCAGTTTCCCTCACTGTAGCTCTCTGTCCCTCAACTCAAGGATTGAAAATATGGAACAGCAAAATTGATTTAGAACAGAATAGCACACTGTCAGTTTCACTCACTGTACCTCTCTGTCCCTCAACTCGAAGATTGAAAATATGGTTCAGCAAAATAGTTTTAGAACACAATAGCACACTGACACTTTCCCTCACTGTAGCTCTCTGTCCCTCAACTCAAGGATTGAAAATATGGTTCAGCAAAATAGTTTTAGAACAGAATAGCACACTGTCAGTTTCCCTCACTGTAGCTCTCTGTCCCTCAACTCAAGGATTGAAAATATGGAACAGCAAAATTGATTTAGAACAGAATAGCACACTGTCAGTTTCCCTCACTGTACCTCTCTGTCCCTCAACTCAAGGATTGAAAATATGGAACAGCAAAATTGATTTAGAACAGAATAGCACACTGTCAGTTTCACGCACTGTACCTTTCTGTCCCTCAACTCAAGGATTGAAAATATGGAACAGCAAAATTGATTTAGAACAGAATAGCACACTGTCAGTTTTACTCACTGTACCTCTCTGTCCCTCAACTCAAGGATTGAAAATATGGTTCAGCAAAATAGTTTTAGAACACAATAGCACACTGACACTTTCCCTCACTGTAGCTCTCTGTCCCTCAACTCAAGGATTGAAAATATGGTTCAGCAAAATAGTTTTAGAACAGAATAGCACACTGTCAGTTTCACTCACTGTACCTCTCTGTCCCTCAACTCAAGGATTGAAAATATGGTTCAGCAAAATAGTTTTAGAACACAATAGCACACTGACACTTTCCCTCACTGTAGCTCTCTGTCCCTCAACTCAAGGATTGAAAATATGGTTCAGCAAAATAGTTTTAGAACAGAATAGCACACTGTCAGTTTCCCTCACTGTACCTCTCTGTCCCTACAAACAAGGATTAGCACAGAATAGCACACTGTCACTGACACTCTCCCTACCTATCCTTATTTGTCCCTAAACACAAGGAATCCAGGATTAGTAAAGGAACAAAATGACACTGTCCCTGCCTATGCTTCTCTTTCCCTGCTCCGGAACACACTACACAAGGCCGCCGCGCTGGCGGCCTTTTATAGTGTGGGGCGTGTACTAAACCCCATCAGCAATAATTGGCCACAGGCATCCTGCCTGTGGCCAATCATTGCTCTCCTCGCTGCCGGCGCTGTGATTGGCCAAGCATGCGGGGTCACAGTGCATGCTTGGCCAATCACAGCGCCTGGATGACACTGCGATGGCGTAGTGCATTGTGGGCCGTTCGCGTCACTCGAATTTGGCGCGAACGGCCCAAATCGTTCGATCTTCGTCGAACGATCGAACAGCCGATGTTCGAGTCGAACGTATGTTCGACTCGAACACGAAGCTCATCCCTAGTGGTGAATATCTCCGTCAGACACTGAAAGAGTGGACCAGTGATCAGCTGCTAGAGATTATTCGTTTAGCTCACTCCTGGGTTGATCAGAGCTGTATGATGTTTGGGGATGTTCAACCTTTAATTAAAATCTGCACAGAGCTGGCTTTGCCTTGTATCCCAGAGGGCCATGATGATTTTTCTCCCCCCTTTAATGTTAATCAGGTCGTATCTTTGGTTTGGCTTCTGGAGGATGACTCCCCATACTTTTTTGAACATTACACAGCTTGTTCCCAACAGAAAATAATAGAGTGTGTTGATTGTGTACAATCCCTTGTCAGACAGGCAGTATGTAAACTGCAGTTTGTGCAGCCACTACTCTCAGCATGGTCTGATATTTTGCAATCGGCCCCAGCCAGCCCACAAAAAAACATCTCTGCTGCCAGACACCTGCCTGCCCAAGAGTCTATTTCTCCATCACCCATGGCAACCCCAGTCGCAGTTCAGTACACACTACTTCCCACCAGGTATCAATATCCAGTCTCTGCTCCCTGCATTCAACCCACCTGCCTCTTCTCAGCTGCCTGCAAGCCCACAAGAACCTCCTCCTCCTGCGGTCCTTGAGCCAGCCTTCCAGCCTGCGGTCCTTGAGCCAGCCTTCCAGCCTGCGGTCCTTGAGCCCGCCTTCCAGCCTGCAGTTCCAGAACCAGCCTTCCAGCTCGCAAGTTCAGAGCCAGCCTTCCAGCCTGCAGTTTCAGAGCCAGCCTTCCAGCCTGCGGTCCTTGAGCCAGCCTTCCAGCCTGCGGTCCTTGAGCCAGCCTTCCAGCCTGCGGTCCTTGAGCCAGCCTTCCAGCCTGCGGTCCTTGAGCCAGCCTTCCAGCCTGCGGTTTTCGAGCCAGCCTGCGGTTTTCGAGCCAGCCTTCCAGCCTGCGGTTTTCGAGCCAGCCTTCCAGCCTGCGGTTCTCGAGCTAGCCTGCCAGCCTGAAGACCCTGTACCAGCCTGCCAGCCTGAAGACCCTGTACCAGCCTGCCAGCCTGAAGACCCTGTGCCATCCTGCCAGCCTGAAGACCCTGTGCCAGCCTGCCAGCCTGAAGACCCTGTGCCAGCCTGCCAGCCTGAAGACCCTGTGCCAGCCTGCCAGCCTGAAGACCCTGTGCCAGCCTGCGAACATGGAGTTCCCGTGCCAGCCTTCCAAACTGAAGCCCTGATGACAGTGTCCCAGTCGGAAGATCCGGTGCCCGTTTCCCGGCCTGTGGTTGTGGTGCCCGTTTCCCGGCCTGTGGTTGTGGTGCCCGCTGCGGTGCCCGTTCCCTGGCTTGAGGTTGTGGTGCCCGTTTCCCGGCTTGAGGTTGTGGTGCCCGTTTCCCGGCTTGAGGTTGTGGTGCCCGTTTCCCGGCCCGAGGTTGTGGAGCCCTTTTCCCGGCTCGAGGGTATGTCGTCTGCTGCCCAGCCTGAGATGATCCCGTCTGCTGCCCAGCCTGAGATGATCCCGTCTGCTGCCCAGCCTGAGGTGATCCCGTCTGCTGCCCAGCCTGAGATGATCCCGTCTGCTGCCCAGCCTGAGATGATCCCGTCTGCTGCCCAGCCTGAGATGATCCCGTCTGCTGCCCAGCCTGAGATGATCCCGTCTGCTGCCCAGCTCGATGACCCGGAGCCTGCTGCCCAGCCCGAGGTGTTCCTGCCTGCTGCCCAGCTCGATGACCCGGAGCCTGCTGCCCAGCCCGAGGTGTTCCTGTCTGCTGCCCAGCTCGATGACCCGGAGCCTGCTGCCCAGCCCGAGGTGTTCCTGCCTGCTGCCCAGCTTGATGTGATTGTCTGCCCGGATGTGACTTTGCCTACTACCCAGCTGATTGCCATGAACTTTCTCCGGCAACAGCTAGTTGGAGCGTCCGGAGGCCGCTCCTTTGAGGGGGGGTACTGTCAGGAAAGGTTCCATCCGCTGGTGGCATTTATTATTTATCTTGCAGTACTGTGGTCCACCAGCAGGTGTCTCCTGGCAGTTTGTAACTGTCAGGAGAATCTTTCCCTGCTGGTGTTGTATTATCTTTTGGACGCAGTACTGGTTTCCACCAGCGGATGGATCCTGGCAGTGTGGAGCAGACTGCCCTCCCTCCGATCAGGTGTGACCTGAAGCTAATCAGGCATTCCTATAAATACCCGGCAGGTGTATACACACACTGCCCTGGTATCATCCTCGTGCCCTGACCTGTAGCCTGTCTGCTTGAACCTTGAGCCATGTATCCTGATCCCTGTATCCTGATCCCTGTAACCTGATCCCTGTAACCTGATCCTGAACCTGTTGTGTCCGTCCTAATCCCTGATCCCTGCTCTGCAGCCTGGTTGCCCCCTGCTTGATCCTGTCTCCCTGTCCTGATCCATCCTTACCCCATCTGCTGATCCCCCTGTGTATGACCTCGGCCTGGCCCTGTTTATGATTCTGGTTCCCCCATTACTTGTACATATTTGTCTGTTACTGTTATTAATTGTGGGTTCTGTTTGGTATTGGTTGTTGTGCACTGTGTGGTATTGGAGGTGGTTATATATATATATATTATTTCACTTATCTTTAATAAATCTTTATATTTCACTTATACGTGTTTGGTGCTCCTCTGTTGCTAGCTGCACAGTTCTGGTCACACTTGGTACGTGACAGGGACTTTAAATGAGGCAATAACCAAAGGGGTAATGCATCCATCCCGGGTATCATTGTTGAAGAAAGGGGAAGGGGAGGTGGACGAGGGTGGGACTTTAAATGGAGCACACAGCAGTACAATTTAAGAATGGATAGTCAAGCGACTGGTAAAGTCATGTATTTTATTTGAACATCATTCAAACAACATTTTATGGGCATACAGCCTCTGAATAAGTGGATACATAAGTAGCATAGATTACATACAGATATACAGTCAGTAATAAAATATATGTCAGTAAAAAACACTTGATAACTTAAGACAATGTATATTTAACCAAAGTGTAACAACTACCTGATTGGTCTAAAAAGTCCTTGCATAAATAAAATGGGGGAAAGGGAGAAGGGAAAAACAAAAAATATATACCATTATGGTATATACAGCAAAAATTGGACGCAATAATAATTGATAAAATTTGATCCATGGTATATAGTGATGGTCAGGAGTTTGGTGGCTCTACGCGTTTCGCGGTCTAGTAACCGCTCATCAGGAGCAATAAACCATGGAGTATGTCTAGAAAGAAAAATTATATACATTTAACTCGATATTTACCAATAATTAAGATGGGATATACAGGGGAACAGGGAAGACAAAGTATATTGGGATAAAAATGAAAAAATTGTATGGGGGATTTGTTGCACATCCAACTTACATTGGCAGCTGCGCAGCCGCAGCATGCAAATAGGAATCGCCAGCACTCAGTGGGACCTCACTTCCAGGAGCTAAGGTGGTTTGGTTTGGCAGCAACATCGAAACAGGCAGGTGAGAACAGGTGAGTCTGAGTGAATATCCTGAACAGGGGTGTATGTAGGCGATTCCTATTTGCATGCTGCGGCTGCGCAGCTGCCGATGTAAGTTGGATGTGCAACAAATCCCCCATACAATTTTTTCATTTTTATCCCAATATACTTTGTCTTCCCTGTTCCCCTGTATATCCCATCTTAATTATTGGTAAATATCGAGTTAAATGTATATAATTTTTCTTTCTAGACATACTCCATGGTTTATTGCTCCTGATGAGCGGTTACTAGACCGCGAAACGCGTAGAGCCACCAACATCCTGACCATCACTATATACCATGGATCAAATTTTATCAATTAATATTGCGTCCAATTTTTGCTGTATATACCATAATGGTATATATTTTTTGTTTTTCCCTTCTCCTTTTCCCCCATTTTATTTATGCAAGGACTTTTTAGACCAATCAGGTAGTTGTTACACTTTGGTTAAATATACATTGTCTTGAGTTATCAAGTGTTTTTTACTGACATATATTTTATTACTGACTGTATATCTGTATGTAATCTATGCTACTTATGTATCCATTTATTCAGAGGCTGTATGCCCATAAAATGTTGTTTGAATGATGTTCAAATAAAATACATGACTTTACCAGTCGCTTGACTATCCATTCTTAAATTGTACTGCTGTGTGCTCCATTTAAAGTCCCACCCTCGTCCACCTCCCCTTCCCCTTTCTTCAACATAGGTACAGTATATGAATACAGTATATGAATGCACACCAGTACGGAAATAATACAAGCTTTAAATAAGAAAAGATTACTAATAGTACATACATCCAATGTACAAACAAATATTATCAGCAAAGGGCCCAACAAGTGTCCGGTGGAATTTTGCACATATACCCAGGTATATACCAGCCACTTTATTAGGTACACCTTGCTAGTACCGGGTTGGACCCCCCTTTTGCCTTCATAATTTCCTTAATTCTGTCTAGTATAGATTCAACAAGGTGTTGGAAACATTCCTCTGAGATTTTGGTCCACATTGACATGTTAGTATCACGTAGTTGCTGCAGATTTCTCTGTCGTACATCCATGTTTTTTTTTCTTTTTTTTCTTTCTTTTTTAAAAAACCAGCAATTTTTATTTTTTGTTATTCAGCTGTCAGCGGGGAAACCCGTTAACAGCAAATGACTCATTGGTTGTTAAGGACGCCGCAGCAGGCTTCCCGGCCCCACTCCTTAACAAGCAGCTTAAACTGTGCCCTAATTGGGCACGCAGTGCATTGCAGGGCGTTCGACGGGGCAAACAACCGCCGAACACCCTGCAAATTTGGGTGTTGGACGAATGGGCCAAACAGACAATGTTCGGCCCAAACTCATGCTTGGGCTGAACTGTTTGCACAACACTACCTATGGCTATGGCCCAGCTCAAAAGCTCAGACAGAGGAATGGTGGCCTTTACCATCTTTACCGCCTCCAAGTTGGTGTGTACCTTTTCCTTGAGGGGGAATCCCCTCCTTGACTCTCAGAGGAATATTCTGCTCTGCATGGATAACTTCATCTGGAACTAAAGTATATCTTCTGTCAACTTCCAGATGGCTACATCCCATGGAACCATCTGTTTGGTTTTAGGTAGGACTGTGGATTTCCCACCTATGACAGCCATCTGTACATCCAAACCTGTACATCTCTGCACCTGACAGAATATGGTCATTTTTAACAGTTCATGGAACTTCAATTGGAGTTGCTTCTGTCTTTCTCTTGCAATGTTTCTCTGACCTTGTTGGACAGCAGTATATCTATTGATTGGTCCTTCAGCCAATGGTCCGCATCACCACCGTCTCATCAGCCTACTACACCACTATCCCTATGGCATATCTCTGTTGCTTTGTCTTGCAGTTCCAGTGCATGTTGCTAAAAAAAATCCTCCCGCTCTCTGCTCTCTCTCTTAAATGTTAACTCCTGATCAAGTCCTGACCCGGCCCTGTGTTTTTTAGTAATTGTTGCAGCAGGAATCCTTTCAGGAATAAGGGCATCATTATTGCAGGGGCAGTAGGTTGCCTCATTCCATCTAGAGCAGTGGTCTCCAAACTACGATCAGTGGGATGAATGTGGCCTTTTGCTTGCCTTTATATGGCCCTTGGGGCACCATGACATTCACTGACACCAATGATGGGGCACTATTACTTCCACAAACACCAATGATGGGACACAATTCCTACCTTGAATACCTACAATGGGGCACCCTTCCTCACACTAATACCAACAATAGGTTACTATTCCTTCCACTTAAACCAATGATGGTGCACTTTCTAATTCCACTGGCCACAGTCTGGCCCTCCCTAAAGCCACAAGGACAGTAAACTGGCCCTTGGTTCAGAAAGTTTGGAGACCCCTGATTTAGTGTAATACTACCTGGTGCATTGTTGAACCCCTCCAGTCACCATTGTCTAACATGGCTGATGTTGTTCGTAAACACTAAGATCAATAGCACTGACCTCAGTACCAATGAAGTGCTTTGAGAGGTTGGTCTTCAAATATATCAAAACTAGACTACCGGGTAGTTTAGATCCTTATCAGTTTGCGTATAGGGCAAATAGAAGCACAGAAGATGTGATAGCTTTAGCGCTGCATGGGGCACTTGGACATCTGGAGCATTCAGGAAACTACATAAGGATGTTGTTTATAGATTACAGCTCTGCCTTTAATACCATCATTCCAATTCGGTTGTTTGAAAAAATGCAAAAATTGGACCTGCCGCCCTTTATTTGTTTTTGGATAAGGGATTTTTTGGTCCATCGCTCACAGGTGGTCAAATTGGATACGTTTGTTTCTTCCAAGCAAAAAATAAGTACTGGAGCACCACAGGGTTGTGTTTTAAGTCCCTTTCTCTATGCACTGTACACATATGACTGCACCCCCTATTATGAGACCAATAGTATAGTTAAGTTTTCAGATGACACTACCGTAATCGGTTGTATCACTGGAGACGATGAGGAGCAATACAGGAGAGAGGTTGATAGGATAGTGGAATGGTGTACAGCAAATAACCTGATCCTAAACACAGGGAAAACAAAGGAACTGATTGTAGATTTCAGAAGGAACAGGCCTGAACCAGCACCGCTTTTTATTAAAGGCGTGTGCGTGGAGCGGGTCTCTACCTTTAAGTTTTTGGTAACATGCATTTCTGAAAACTTATCGTGGACAATCAACGTTAAAGCCATTATTAAGAAATCGCAACAGCGTTTATATTTTTTGCGACTTCTTAGGAAGAATGGCTTGGGAAGGAAGGTACTAGAGACCTTCTATCGCTCTGCCATTGAGATTATATAAACGTATTGTATTCTATTGTGGTACCCTAGTTGTACGCAGGCAGATAAAGATGCTCTAAAGCAGTGGTTCTCAACTCCAGTCCTCAGGACCCACTAACAGGCCAGATTTTAAGTATTACCTTGGGGAGATGCAGACTAGAATACTGCAATCCCTGAGCAACAAATGATATCACCTGTGATGTATTTCAGTTATCTTGCAAACCTGGCCTGTTAGTGGGCCCTGAGGACAGGAGTTGAGAACCACTGCTCTAAAGAGAGTGGTTCGAACATCGCAGAAAATTGTAGGGTGTGAACTTGTTTCTCTAGATGAAATATATGAGACTCGTTGCCTTTGTAGATCAGGAAAAATAGTGAGAGACCCGACTCATCCTGGTTGTCATTTATTTGAATTATTGCCATCTGGGAGACGTTTTAGGGTGATTAAAACAAGGACAAAAAGATTTAAAGAGAGCTTCTTCCCCAGGGCTGTTAAGGCTATCAATGCAGGAATGAAATGAAAGGAGGTCACATAGTCTTATTTTATTGTCTTGTTTAGTTTTTAATATGAGGACACATTTTATACTTTTATAATATGGGGACACTTTTATATATAAATTCTGTGTGGTAAATGCATGGTTGATAATTAGGATGTATGAATAATGTGTGGAGTAGAAATGTAATTTCATTGTGAATTTGTTTTTACAATGACAATAAATCAAATCATTTAGGCTGGGTTCACACTGGTGCGACAAAACAGCCGTCCTACTTTAGATCCGACTTTGCCCTGCGACTTAAAGCCGACATATGTCCGACTTTCAATGAACGGGGATCCGACTTGGATCCCCGCCAATACCAGGCACTGTGTTTGGTATGAATCTTGAGGGGAACTCCACGCCAAATTTTAAATAGAAAACCGGCATGGGTTCCCCCTCCAAGAGCATACCAGCCCCTTCGGTCTGGTATTGGATATTGAGGGGAACCCCCTATGCCGAAAAAACAGCGTGGGGGTCCCCCCAAAATCCATACCAGACCCTTATCCGAGCACGCAGCCCGGCCGGTCAGGAAAGGGGGTGGGGACGAGCGAGCGCCCCCTCCTGAACCGTACCAGGCCGCATGCCCTCAACATGGGGGGTGGGTGCTTTGGGGCAGGGGGCCCCCCCACCCCAAAGCACCCTGTCCCCATGTTGATGAGGACAACGGTCTCTTCCTGACAACCCTGGCCGTTGGTTGTCAGGGTCTGCGGGTGGGGGGATTATCGGAATCCGGGAGCCCCCTTTAATAAGGGGGCCCCCAGATCCCGGCCCCCCACCCTATGTGAATGAGTATGGGGTACATCGTACCCCTACCCATTCACCTGGGGGGAAAAAATGTCAAGAAAAAAAACACACTAGACAGGTTTTGAAAGTCATTTAGTAGGCAGCTCCGGGGGTCTTCTTCCGACTTCGGGGGTCTCTTCAGACTCTCCGGCCTCTTCTCCCGCTCTCCGGTGCCTTCTCCGTGCTCTCTGGTTCTTCTCCCGCTCTCTGGTGCTTTCTGCCTTCTGCCGGGCTCCTCCGCTTTCTTTTGCCAGCTCTTTTGCTAGCGGAGGCCCGGTCTTCTCCGTCATCTTCTTCCCTCTTCTCTTGTCCCGATGTTGACACGACACTCTCTTCCGCTGTAATGCTGTGTTGATTGATGTATTTATTATTGATTTATTGATTTATATAGGCATGGGGCATGGTCACTGGGTGACCCCGCCTCTTATGATGTCACAGTCCCGGGGCATGATGGGACTGTGATGTCATAAGAGGCGGGGTCACCGGGTGACATCACCCAGTGACCACGCCCCATGCCTATATAAATCATTGCGCACCACGCACACGGCATTACAGCGGAAGAGAGCGTTGTGTCAACATCGGGACAAGAGAAGAGGGAAGAAGACGATGAAGAAGACCGGGCCTCCGCTAGCAAAAGAGCTGGCAGAAGATAGCGGAGGAGCCCGGCAGGAGGCAGAAAGCACCGGAAAGCGGTAGAAGAACCGGAGAGCACGGAGAAGGCACCGGAGAGCAGGAGAAGAGGCCGGAGAGACGGAAGAGACCCCGGAAGTCGGAAGAAGACCCCCGGAGCTGCCTAATAAATGACTTTCAAAACCTGTGGTTTTTTTCTTGACATTTTTTTCGCCCAGGTGAATGGGTAGGGGTACAATGTACCCCATACTCATTCACATAGGGTGGGGGGCTGGGATCTGGGGGCCCCCTTATTTAAGGTGGCTCCCGGTTTCCGATAAGCCCCTCGCCCACAGACCCCGACAACCAACGACCAGGGTTGTCGGGAAGAGGCCCTTGTCTTCATCAACATGAGGACAGGGTGCTTTGGGGTGGGGGATCCGCAGGGCGCCCCCCTGCCCCAAAGCACCCACCCTCCATGTTGAGGGCATGCGGCCTGGTACGGTTCAGGAGGGGGGGGCTCACTCGTCCCCACCCCCTTTCCTGACCGGCCGGGCTGCGTGCTCGGATAAGGGTCTGGTATGGATTTTGGGGGGACCCCCACGCCGTTTTTTCGGCGTAGGTTGTTCCCCTCAACATCCATACCAGACCGAAGGGCCTAGTATGCTCTTGGAGGGGGAACCCATGCCGGTTTTTTATTTAAAATTTGGCGTGGAGTTCCCCCTCAAGATCAGCAGAGCACAAGTCGCATGCCAAAGTTGGATCATGCAAGACGGCGTTCCGACTTTGATCCAACTTCAATGATATTCAATGGGCTGAAGTAGGATCAAAGTCGGACCAAAGTAGTACAGGGAGCATTTTCAATATACAGGCAAACATGCAATTTGCACAGCATCAAGGTTCATAAAAAAATTAGAGTGTTGTGGTGCCTGACTTTTTTTGAGCCAACAAGACATCTCAGATATATTGAAGGGAAAATTTCCTAAAAAATTCTGATTTCCAGAAAAGGCAATACATCCATTGTGGAATTAGTACACTGACAAGTATGTGGCTGCTATTGGCCCTTCTATAACCTAAAAATCTTCTCAGTGCACAGTACTACTGTCTAGAAGGCCAAAAAATAATTTCATGACAGCGTGCTATGTATAATGTTTGTCTAGAGCTCATGTCCATTAAAGACAGTAAAGTATAAAAAATTTCATTTATTAGATGTCTCTACAGATATACAGAACTAAAAAAAAACAAGGTACTCCCTCATTTTTCTTATAAATCCAATTTTTCCTCTAAGCTTATTTATAAGAGCAGTGTACTCCCTCAAAAAGAGGGTTCTGTAAAGTGTGCTTACGTTGTATAAGAATCTTTTATTTTTATTAGTCACACTAAACTTTAATAATGCAAACTGTAACGGGCATTTTATATATTGTGAAGTGCTGCAGTTGGCTTAATAATAAACCAAAAATTACCTTGCACCACTTCTAAAAACGCTTATTAAGAGTGCAAGTGATGAAACTACTATACAAAAAAAAAGATGCTCCCCAATAGTGTAGGAGATACCTGAACTGTAAACCAATAAAAGCATGAGGTGGCACTAAATTACAAACACTACTCATACTGTATACTGTGGAACAACTGGAAAATAAAGTGCAAAGTACAATAAACAATTGGATAATTAAGTGAAAAATCCAGTCGAAATAGTGACAATGTGAAAAGTCCTTAGAAATAAAGTTCATAATAAATCTTCTACTGTATCTCATTGGTGTCCTTCCTTCTTCAACGTGAAATACTATTGTAAACCATCACCATCTATTGTTTATTACACCAACAGGTGTATGAAAATCCTGAAGGAGACTTACCAACCTATGGCTATTTGGTGAGTGTACACCCAGTTGGGCACTATCAGGTGAATAAGCAATAGATGGTGATGGTTTACAACAGTATTTTATGTTAAAGAAGGAATGAATCTAATGACATAGAAGATATTTATTATGAACTTTATTTCTAAGGACTTTTCACATTGTCACTATTTGGACCGAATTGTTTATTGCACTTTGCACTTTATTTTCCAATTGTTCCACAGTATACTGTAGTGTTTGTATTTTAGCACCCTCTCACACTTTTATTGGTTAATAACAAAACCAAACAATCAAACATGGAATTTAATAGGAGAAGTGCCTAAAATCATAGCAGAAACTGATTGACTTACTATTGGCAAATATGTACAGAAATTTGTAAAGAAGACCTATTACTTTTGTTTCCCCCTATATGTTGTTATAGCCATCTGCAAAAAAATGAATTTTGATTCTTTTTTATTATTTGGGCTAAAATTTGCTGTGCTGCATCTGTCCAAAGACATATGTAAGAAAAAGAGGACTGGAGAACAAATATGTATGTAGCGGGGTATTGCCCTTTAATCCCCAGAGACTACAGTACCCAGTGCGCAACGGGACACCCAGGGTGCATTGCCCCCGTGCAAGGACTGCTGGGGTGGGTTATTTAACCGAAGGGTGGGGCTGAATTCGGTCTCTTTGGACACCGCCCGCCCAGCAAGTGGAACTCTTTCCCGAGCCTGCTGAGATACAAGGCCTGAAGCCTGGGCCTGTCTCCAAAGAGCCTTCACTGAGGAACCTGAGGGACGTCTTTTCCTGTTGTCGCTGTTCATCTTTAGGAGGACCGAAGACACGGAGGTCATGAGATCTGTGTACCAAGACACAGCAGCAGAAGACAAAGACACGGACTGGTCCGGTTGGGTGAGAGAGCACCTGCTCAGAGAACTATATAGGATCTCTAGGCCCAATAACTGTTATCCGGAGTTATTACTAGTGTTGGCTGCTGCACGCCAGAGAGACAGTGCATCGGAGTTACCTTAGAGATATGTTCTAAATACACCAAGTTATCCAAAACCCTTTTACCCTGTGGATTACAGTTATTTCTTCAACAAGTGCACCACCGTTTTTGCTTGCAAAGATTCTCCCTTACAGAACTTCTACACAGTACAGTCAGGCCTGACTTAGTGTAGACATTTCTGGGCGCCATTTTGTCTATGAGGGAGGATAGCTGCAGCAGGGACAGTTAGTGTTATGCATAGTACTGTATATCTACAGTATCTGTTTGTTGAGATACTCTTTTATTGCAGGGCTCTGCACATGATATGTACACTGTTGATTACATGCTTACCCAACAATCTGAGTAAAAGTGCAAGGGTTAAGTATACTGGTGTTTGTGTCATTTACTTTGCAGAAGAGACAGTTAAGGATAGCTATATTCCATCGCTCTGTTTTTTACTATAGGACTGTGTCTCCGCGAGTTACAGGCCACACAGTCCTATCATCCCTTACTAACTGTGCCAAGGGAGGTTAGGGCTAATTGCTTGGGGTTGACAGCGGTGCACTACAGGGCCCAAAAATTATACTGGCAGCCCTCTTAGCTGGGGTATCGCTACACGTGGGGGCTCGAGTCCGGGATTCCTGTACACTGCACGCTGCAATCAAGCCTGCCAGAAGCACCGGCATGGACCCACTAGTAGTGACATGGTGGTACGCAACAGTTGGCGCTGATTCAACCATGGTGGTAGTTATTCAACTCCCGGGGGAAAACTGTCTGGAAGAGGAGGTAAAGCGGCTCATACAGTCGCTGTCCCTGAGACAGAAGGCATGGGTGATGGATTTAAAGCCAGATCCAGAGACCTTGTTTACTTATGCACTAGTGGAATGGAAAAACGGGATACCAGAAGACTTTAGAGGTCAGAACATACAGGCCATAGATAACCAGATATACCAATTGGCGCATACAGAGGCAGTGAAGGGGGAACCTCTGAAATCTCCCCTGCCATCACCTCTGCCATTATCTCCACCACTATCCCCATAAGCAGAAAAGTCCCAGGAGACGACAACCTCTGGGACACCCCTGGCCGCTATAGGGCCTGAACTGTTTAATGCTCTGGGAGACTTTGTCACAAAGTGCCAGAAGAGTAATACGGTACATGTGGAAGCCGGGTATCGGAAGCTTAGGATTTTCTCCGGGAAACAACCAGTCCCCCTCGGAGAAGAAGACTTTGACACCTGGATTGAGCAAGCGATGCAGGCTGTAGAGGGATGGGAAGTACCAGAAAGCCAGAAGAAGCAGCGCATAAGTGAAAGCTTGAAGGGTGCTGCTGCTGAAGCTGTAAAGAATCTTAGGTTTAGCAATGGTGCTTGTACTGCTTATGATTATCTGGCTACAGTATGCTACAGGAAGAATTTGGCCAGCTGGAAAAGGTGACTGAACTAGTACACCAGTTTGAGCATACCCTTCAACAACTGGGAGAGAGACTATCTGAATATGTCAGAAGGTTAAATAAGATGCTTTGCCAAATTGTTCTCAAAAAGGGGATGCTGCCACAAGTCATAGACGCAACCAGGATGAAGCAGATCCTGAGAGGAGCATTGCGTTCGGACCCAGTCTGGCTCCATTTGAAGACCTCTGAAGGAGTCATGTCCCTGAGCTACCCAGACCTTGTGCAAATCATAAGGGATGAAGAAGCCCTGCTGAAGGACCAACAGGTGGTCGAGAAAACCACGCCCCCTCCTTCAGTGGGAGTCAGATCAACTATAGCCACTGAACGGGACTCGGAAGTGGAGATCCTAAAATCTCAGATGACTCAAGTGCTGGATCTTTTGACCTCTCTAATGGCAAAGAACTCAGGAGCCAATGAAAAAGAGGAAAGCAGGAGAGAACCGTACCAGAGCGCCTCAACACAAACCTCCCCGCGGAAGAGAGGAGAAACTGTCTGCTTCAACTGTGGAGGAGCTGGCCACTTTGGGCGAGTGTGTCCCAGTCCAAGGAAGAACCGAGGCGCCTACCATCAGCCGGCGAAAAACTTCAGAGGGCCCCGGTGAAGGAGTCAGCCGGGTGCCCACTATTTGCAGAAAGCTCCACTAAAATCGTAAAGTCAGAAGAGATAAAGGAGAAGGGAAACAATGCCCCTCCCAAAATACTCAACACCACTTGTCGGGAGTTAAAACAAAAAAACCTGCAGGAGATCAATGCATACCAGGCCCAACAAGGATTAAGATCCAGAAAAAGGTGGAAAAAGAAGAAAACCCCGAAGGGAAAGTCTGTGAGTCCAAAGAAAGAGGCCCCCCCCCGAGAAGTTTTCCAGCCAAGTTGGTGGGACCCTCTCCTGTGGTCCCCATTCAAGTGGAGGGAGTCTACACGAGGGCCATCCTGGACACGGGGGCCCAAGTAACCCTTCTATATCGAGACTTTTATCAAAGACACCTGAGTCATTTGCCCCTACAGAAACTGGAAGACCTAGAAATATGGGGAATTGTCACCCAAAGTTTTCCTTACGACGGTTGTGTTTCCATTAGACTGGCCTTTGACCCCTCTGTAGCAGGAAAAACAGAGGTCTTTGACACCCTGGCAGTAGTTTGCCCTCGCCAACCAGGAGCAAACAAGAGTTCCCTGATTATAGGGACCAATACTGACCTAGTCAGGAGACTACTGGCCCCCTTAGCACAGGAGCAGGGTACATCAGAAGCCAGGATCCACCCAATGTTGCAGTTAGCCTACCGGCGATTGGTTTTGGAACAAAAGGCCCCGGAAGAGGGGGTAGGAAAAGTCTGGAGACTGTCCAAGAAGGAGAGAGTGTTGCAGTCTGGTGAGATGACCTGTCTGAAGGCTACTTTGAAACTCTTGTGGGAGCAACCTGGTCCCTTTGTGGTTCTGGAACCTGACCCCTTAGACACCCACCTGGGATTGGAAGTGATCCCAGAGGTGGTCCCGCTGAGAGCAATGAAGAAGGCGAATGGACGGATACCAGTGAGCATCAGGAATATCACTGGCTCACCTGTGACGATTCCGGCCCGGATGTTGCTGGGCAAAGTAAACTCCTCTACCCCAGTGGCCCTGTCTGACCTGGAGAAGGCAGAGTGAGGAGAACCCATGCTGGAGAAACTCTGCTTGGAGAACACGACCCTACCACTGGTGTGGAAAGAGAGAGCCAGGGCCCAGTTGACCAGATGGAGGAAGATCTTCTCAAAAGATGAATTTGACGTAGGGTGTGCGAGGAGTGCCACCCACAAGATCCGTCTGCAAGAAGACAAGCCTTTCAGGGAAAGGGTCCGGCGGGTCCCCCTGGCTGATCTGGAGGACTTACGTGAGCAACTGGCAGAGCTCAAGAGAACTGGGGTTATTCGAGAGTCCAGAAGTCCCTATGCCTCCCCTATTGTAGTAGTCAGGAAGAAGAATGGGTCACAGACTCTGCATAGACTACAGGACTCTCAATAGGAGGACCATACCTGACCAGTACACCACCCCTAGGATCGAGGATGCCCTACAGAGTCTGTCTGGAGCCAAGTGGTTCAGCGTCATGGACCTGAAGAGTGGGTATTACCAAATCCCAATGCATCCAGATGATAGGGGGAAGACAGCGTTCATCACCCCCGTGGGATTCTACGAGTTTAACCGGATGCCTCAAGGTCTGTCGGGGGCTCCTGCCACCTTTCAGCGACTGATGGAGAAGACAGTGGGGGACATAAATCTCATTGAAGTCCTGGTGTACCTAGACGACATCATTGTTTTTGGGAAGACTCTGGAGGAACACGAGTAAAGGCTGGAGAAAGTCCTGAAGAGACTCAGTGATGAGGGACTTAAGCTCTCAAGGGAGAAGTGTCAGTTCTACCAATCCTCAGTCCACTACCTGGGACACATAGTGTCTGAAGAGGGAGTATCCACAGACCCTGACAAACTGGAGGCAGTTACCTCCTGGCCCCAACAAACTACAGTGACTGAGCTAAGATCCTTCTTGGGGTTCTGCTCTTATTACCGCAGGTTTGTGGAAGAATTTGCGAGAATTGCCAAACCTCTGAATGAGTTACTGAAGACAGAAGGAGAGGAAGGTGACTCTGAACCCAGGAAGCCAGGAGAGTCCGTGGAAGACCAGTGGATGGAGAAGTGTGAAGAGGCCTTCAAAATGTTGAAGAAAAGTCTGACCACTGCTCCTGTCTGGGCCTATGCAGACACCAAGAAACCCTATGAATTACACGTGGATGCCAGTCATGACGGTCTGGGAGGTGTGCTGTACCAGGAGTATGAAGAACAGCTAAGACCAGTTGCCTATGTGAGTAGGAGTTTAACGCCAGCAGAAAATAATTACCCCACCCACAAATTGGAATTCTTGGCCCTAAAGTGGGCTGTTGTAGACAAACTCAAAGACTATTTGTATGGAGCTAACTTTGTAGTGAGAACAGACAATAAACCACTCACTTACCTTTTCACCACCGCCAAGCTGGATGCCACCGGCCACTGTTGATTGTCAGCCCTCTCTGGATTCAACTTTAGTTTAAAGTATAGACCTGGGACTGGAAACCGAGATGCCGATGCTTTGTCCAGGAGGTCTCATGCTCCTGCTTGTCGCACAGAAGACTGGACCCAGGTGACCCCAGAGGGAGTGCGGGCCTTGTGTCAGGGAGCACAGCTTCAAGCTAGTGGTGGATCCAGGGCCGAAGAAATTGGAGTTTCGGTGGTGGGGGTACCCAAATACTATTGTGATGTGACCCAGATGGGCGAAGACGACTTGCCAAAACTGTCTAAGAAAGATATAAGACGGGATCAGTTGGAAGACCCCTGGGGAGGATTAGCCTTGGAAGCTCTGGAGGATCAGGATCCGGACAGGCTCTTGCATGATCCCTCCAAGGAGGCCCAATTAATCTGCAAAGAATGGGACAGGCTGCAGATTCATCAAGGGGTGGTCTACCGAAGGGGCCCCTCTGATGACCTGGAAGATAAGTGGCAATTATTCTTGCCAGAAAAACATCAAAAGACTGTCTTAGCTGCCCTACATGACAACCATGGCCACTTAGGGGCCGAACAAACCTTTCAGCTCGTAAGGAGTAGATTCTACTGGCCCTGTATGCGAGCTGAAGTGGAGGAGTACTGTCACTCATGTGCTCGCTGCATACAGAGAAAGACATTGCCACATCAAGCTGCCCCAATGGGCCACCTGCAGAGTCAAGGACCCTTGGACTTGGTATGCATTGACTTCCTTTGTCTGGAACCTGACTTGAGTGGACATGGAAATGTTCTAGTGATAACGACCATTTCACCCCTTATGCCCAGGCCTTTCCAACCAAAGATCAGAAGGCCTCCACTGTCGCCAAAATACTAGTGGAAAAGTAATTTGTGCATTAGGGGTTACCCCAACGCCTTCACTCGGATCAAGGGAGAGACTTTGAAAGCCGACTGATTTGGAAGTTACTGGACTCTTTGGGCATAAAGAAGACTCGCATCACCCCTTATCACCCCCAGGGTGATGCCCAACCAGAAAGATTCAATAGGACTTTGCTAAACATGTTGGGGACTCTGAGCAGTGAGGAAAAGCAACATTGGGGCAAGCACATAGCTGCCATAGTGCACGCCTACAATAGTACCACCAGTGATATCACAGGGTATTCCCCTTATAGACTGATGTTCGGCAGAGAAGCAAGACTACCAGTGGACTTGGCCTTTGGCACCTCAATGGACCACACATCAGCTGCCTCACACAAGGGATATGTGGACAGACTGCGGAAGAGCCTACGGCTGGCCTATGAGAAGGCCCAATCAACTTCTGACCAGAGAGGGGCCCGGAACAAACTGAACTTCAACCTTAGGGTCCGGATCCTGGATCTGCAGCCTGGAGACAGAGTGTTGCTGAGAAACTTGGGTGTTCCTGGAAAACACAAGCTGCCAGATAGATGGACGTCAGAGCCCTATGTGATTTGTAGAAAGCTGCCTGGTTTACCAATATATCAGTTAAGGCCTGAAGGAAGAGCGGGGCCACTGAAGACCTGGCACAGGAACCATCTGCTACCCCTTTCTGAAGAAGTCAGGATGCCTCCTACTCTGGATTCCCCGGAGCTTCCTTCGACTCCCTGTACTCCTAGACCCAATACCAGGTCTCAAACAACTCTATCAAGAGAGGAGGATATTTCAGATCAAAGTGAAGAGGAGGAGCTGGAACTCACCTGGCTATGGCTGTCTCAGGCACCTGAATCCTTAGTGATGGATCCTCCGCCCTCTGATTTCCCCATAAGTGACACCTTGAATGCTGAAGCTGCTGAGTTCATCCCGTCCAATGTTCAGAGTGAAGAATGGGAAGATGCACTGGAATCAGTCCCAGATGAAGACCCAAGGAGCTCAATGTACCTCCCTGCACCTGAGGTGGATGCCCCTGAAGCAGCAAGTCCCACCACACCTGCCTTAATGGAAGCACCCTTAGTACCAGAGGCCATAACTCCTCGAGAACAAAGAGTGAAGAGAACTATCCGCCCTCCTAGAAAGTTGACATACACTCAGATGGGAGAATGCTCTGAGGACACTGTGACAACTGTAAGAAGGACAATACAAAAACCTGGCCCCTCCACTGTGCATTTGGTGGAGGGCAACCCCAGCTCACTCTCTGGCACAGTTAGGCAGGTCACTTCTACTAATATGACCTGTGGGCAGGGCAATTCCCCATACCAGGTTTGGTGGGAGATTCCCCTGCCAAGTTCTTTTGCCACAGTAAATTGCATCGCATGTAGATAATGCTAGTGTTATCTTTGGGGACCAAAGATTTTAAGTGGGGGGGGAGTGTGTAGCGTGGTATTGCCCTTTAATCCCCAGAGACTACAGTACCCAGTGTGCAACGGAACACCCAGGGTGCATTGCCCCGCGCAAGGTTATTTAACCGAAGGGCAGGGCTGAATTCGGTCTCTTTTGACACCGCCCGCCCAACAAGTGGAACTCTTTCCCGAGCTTGCTGAGATACAAGGCCTGAAGCCTGGGCCTGTCTCCAAAGAGCCTTCCGCTCTCACTGAGGAACCTGAGGGATGTCTTTTCCTGTTGTCACTGTTCATCATCAGGAGGACCGAAGACCCGGAGGTCGTGAGATCTGTGTACCAAGACACAGCAGCGGAAGACAAAGACACGGACTGGTCCGATTGGGTGAGAGAGCACCTGCTCAGAGAACTATATAGGATCTCTAGGCCCAATAACTGTTATCCAGAGTTATTACTAGTGTTGGCTGCTGCACGCCAGAGAGACAGTGCATCGGAGTTACCTTAGAGATTTGTTCTAAATACACCAAGTTATCCAAAACCCTTTTACCCTGTGGATTACAGTTATTTCTTCAACAAGTGCACAACCGTTTTTGCAAGCGAAGATTATCCCTTACAGAACTTCTACACAGTACAGTCAGGCTTGACTTAGCATAGACATTTCTGGGCGCCATTTTGTCCATGAGGGAGGATAGCTGCAGCGGGGACCGTTAGTGTTATGCATAGTACTGTATATCTATCTGTTTGTTGAGATACTCTTTTATTGCCGGGCTCTGCACATGATATGTACACTGTTGATTACAAGCTTACCCAACAATCTGAGTAAAAGTGCAAGGGTTAAGTATACTGTTGTTTGTGTCATTTACTTTGCAGAAGAGACGGTTAAGGATAGCTATATTCCATTGCTGTGTGTTTTACTATAGGACTGTGTCTCCGCGAGTTACAGGCCACACAGTCCTATCATCCCTTACTAACTGTGCCAAGGGAGGTTAGGGCTAATTGCTTGGGGTTGACAGCGGTGCACTACAGGGCCCTAAAATTATACTGGCAGCCCTCTTAGCTGGGGGTATCGCTACATATATATGTAAGTATATAACATTATATAGCAGGTGGGAATATAGGGTTTTCATGGGCTGAGAGTTGGATGTGTGCATGTATGGTATTGAACATTTTCAAAACAGCAGACACCAGCTGTCAGACCCCAGTGAAAGCAGCATTACAAAGTAACAAGCTAATGCCTCGTACACACGACCGTTTTTTTCATCGGGATAAACTCAAGCTGTCTTGCATACACACCACTGTCAAGAAGGCAATGACGTACAACACTACGACGAGCTGAGAAAAATTAAGTTCAATGCTTCCGAGCATGCGTCGACTTGATTCTGAGCATGCATGTTTTTTTCTTCGTCGGAGTTCAATACAAACGAATGGAATTTCCAATAGAAAATTTTTCCATCGGAAAAAAAGAGAACATGTTTTCTTTCTAACTCCGTCGGAATTTCCGACGGAAAAAGTCCAATGGGGCATATCAGATGAAAAAATTCCGTCTGACTTTTTTCCTCAGAAATTCCGACCGTGTGTACGTGGCATAACTGGTCAGTAGTCGGAGTCTTATGCCTCGTACACACGACCGTTTTTTCCGTCAGGATAAACTCTGATGGATTTTTCAGACGGAATTCCGCTCAAGCTGTCTTTCATACTTACGGACACATCAAATTCCGACCGTCAAGAACACGGTGACGTACAACACTGACGAGCTGAGAATAATGAAGTTCAGTGCTTCCGAGCATGCGTCGACTTGATTCTGAGCATCAGTGGCGGCTGGTGCTCAAAATTTTTGGGGGGGCGCAAACAAACTGAAAAAAAATAAAATCATCAATTGCCGCCACTGTGCCCATTAAACGCAGCCACTGTGCCCAAATGCCACCAGTTTGCCCCCTCAAATGCAGCCAGTTTCCTCCCAAATAAAGTCAGTTTGTCCCCAAATGCAACCAGTTTGTCCCCAAATGCAGCCAGTTTGTCCCCCCAAATGCAGCCAGTTTGTCCCCAAATGCAGCCAGTTTGTCCCCAAATACAGCCAGTTTGTCTCTAAATGCAGCCAGTTTGTCCCCCCAAATGCAGTCAGTTTGTCCCCAAATGCAGCCAGTTTGTCCCCCCAAATGTAGCCAGTTTGTCCCCAAATGCAGCCAGTTTCCTCCCAAACACAGCCAGTTTGTCCCCAAATGCAGCCAGTTTGTCCCCCCAAATGCAGCCAGTTTGTCCCCAAATGCAGCCAGTTTCCTCCCAAATACAGCCAGTTTGTCCCCAAATGCAGCCAGTTTGTCCCCCCAAATGCAGCCAGTTTATCCCCAAATGCAGCCAGTTTCCTCACAAATACAGCCAGTTTGTCCCCAAATGCAGCCAGTTTGTCCCCCCAAATGCAGCCAGTTTCCTCCCAAATGCAGCCAGTTTGTCCCCAAATGCAGCCAGTTTGTCCCCCCAAATGCAGCCAGTTTGTCCCCAAATGCAGCCAGTTTCCTCCCAAATGCAGCCAGTTTGTCCCCAAATGCAGCCAGTTTGTCCCCCCAAATGCAGCCAGTTTGTCCCCAAATGCAGCCAGTTTGTCCCCAAATACAGCCAGTTTGTCCCCCCAAATGCAGCCAGTTTGTCCCCAAATGCTGCCAGTTTGTCCCCCCATATACAGCCAGTTTGCCCCCATATACAGCCAGCTTGTCCCCACATACAGCCAGTTTGTCCCCACATACAGCCAGTTTCCTCCCACATACAGACAGTTTTCCCCCCAAATGCAGCCAGTTTGTCCCCAAATACAGCCAGTTTGTCCCCAAATGCAGCCAGTTTGTCCCCCCAGCCCTGCACTTACCTTCCTTGGGTCAGAGCCGTCCTTCTTCCTTCCTCAATGTCTTCTCCCGCCCTCAGTGTCGCTTCAGCCAATCAGGTTACCGGTAACCAGACCCGGTTAACCTGATTGGCTGAAACGCCTGTCAGTGTTAACCAAGGAACACACCCCCCATGCATCCTCTTGTTTAACTATATGTGAGCCGATTACAGCCCCGCTGGCTCTGATAGGCACTTCCAAACACCAACCAGCCGCTGTTATCCAGATGGCCGGCGCTCAGCAGGGGGCCGGCCATCTGAATAGTGGGCGGCAGCGGCAGCGACAATACATAGGTTCATGCAATGCATGAACCTATTTATTGTTGTGGTGAGTGACGGGCGCAGGAGCGAGGGGGCGGCGCTCCTGCGCCCACTATGGACGCACCGCCACTGCTGAGCATGCATGTTTTTTTCTCTGTCGGAGTTCCATACAGACGAACGGAATTTCCGATAAAAATGTTTTCCATCGGAAAAAAAGAGAACATGTTCTCTTTCTAACTCCGTTGGAATTTCCAACGAAAAAAGTCAGATGGGGCATTCACACGGTTGGAATATCCAATGAAAAAATTCAGTCTGGCTTTTTTCCTCGGAAATTACGACTGTGTGTACGCGGCATTAGACACTATTACGGTAGTTTTTTATCTGTTTCAAAATTGCAAACAAGTGCATGTTTTGCTGTCAAGCAACAAAAACAGCAGACACAGCCTGTTGGACTTCTGTGTAAGCAGTTTTCCAAGAGCACTGGCACACTGGTCTGTAGTCTAAAATATGTCATTGCAGAATAGATTTGGACCAGTGCACAAAACAAGGCTCATAAAGACATGGATGAGCAAGTTTGGGGTGGAGGAACTTGACTGCACAGAGTCCCGACCCCAACCCGATAGAACACCTTTGCAATAAATTAGAACAGAGACTGTGAGCCAGGCCTTCTCGTTCACATCAGTGCCTGACCTCACAAATGCGTTTCTGGAAGAATGTCCAAATATTCCCCTAGACACACTCCTAAACCTTGTTGAAGCTGTTATAGCTGCAAAGCCTACGAACTAAGACTGGTATGCCTTTCTTTCAAAAATGACATTTTTTGCAGGGACAGTTCTAAGCACGGGAAACAAGCGCCACTTTACATGCATATCATACACACCCCCCAGGTACGAAATTTAAAGGAATATTTCACTTTTATTTTTTCATTTTAAGCATTATTAAAATCACTACTCCCGAAAAAACGGCCGTTTTTAAAACTTCTTTTTGCATTGATACATGTCCCCTGGGGCAGGACCCAGGTCCCCAAACACTTTTTAGGACAATAACTTGCATATTAGCCTTTATAATTAACACTTTAGATTTCGAACGTTCGAGTCCATTGTATTTAATAGGGTTCTAAAGTTTACACGAACATTTTGTCTGTTCGCAGGTTCTGGTGCGAACCGAACAGGGGGGTGTTCGGCTCATCCCTGTTTCTGGGTGTATTTACTGTAGAAAGAAGCAAAGAGAAGACTAAATATTTGGGTTGTATGGGAAGGCTAAGGTATGTTTATACTAGGTTGTTTTTGCTTGTTCCTTGGATTCATTAAAATCCCAGGGTTATTGGTAGGTCAATTTAACCAGTTGTAAAGTATTACCATAATTTTATAATGATGCATCATAATCCTGCCTTACATAGATTGGCTTATCAAAAGGTTTATTTTAAGGATCATGTAGTTAAGCATTAAATTCTGAATATTACCATGAGTACTTTCAGTATGCACCAGCCTCAGAGAGTGGTGTCGACAAGCTGTTCTGCCTCCCTGGGCCAGTCCCATGAACTCACAGCACTAGTAAGCATGGCAGGAGGTAGAAACCCTGTATCTACTGACCATAACCCTGCAGGCCACATTACAAGAGCTGTCGCTGCATGTCACCTTAAGGACACAACATGGTTTACAGGACCTACATTCTTGTACAGTACAGAACGGATGCAGTGGCGTTGCTATGGGGGTGCGGGGGGTGGGACCACACTGGGTGACACCATGCCAGAGGGCTGAGACCAGGAAGCAGTTGCAGTGGGTGCCACCGAGCCCCCCCCTCCTTCCACCAGTAGAGCACGCTCTTTTCCTCAGCTCAGTCCGCCCAGTGAACACAAGCAGCGCTGTGACAGGGGAGAGAGACGAGCTGTGGGCTGTCAGTGTATCTTCCCCGCTCGCCCCCTTCTTTCTCAGGTCAGCAGTGGAGAAGAGAGAGTGTCTCTCACCTGGTTTGCCGCTTAGCTTGTTGCCCAGTCTGTTTCCCTCCCCATTGGCCACATCAGAGCCAACCAGAAGAGACTAGGGTCTAGGGGAGCATCATGAGACATGTAGTCCCAGAAGATTGACGTCCTCATTGTTGTGCACAGGCAGCAGACTTCGGCCGCCAGCATGTACTCTGCTGGGGTAGAGAGAGAGAGGCTTGAACCCAGGAAGAAACTGAATAGGTCATTGCTACAGGAGACAGGAAAAAGAGAGGACTGTGCTGGGGGAAGCCAGAGAGGGAGCCGCGCTGTACCCGTGCCACCAGAGAGGGAGCCACGCTGTACC
Organism: Rana muscosa; assembly: GCA_029206835.1. Taxonomy (NCBI): domain Eukaryota; kingdom Metazoa; phylum Chordata; class Amphibia; order Anura; family Ranidae; genus Rana; species Rana muscosa. The sequence goes on from CM055117.1 coordinate 747,819,200, forward strand.
TGTGCCCCTAGAGAGGGAGCTACTCTGCACCTGTGCCACCAGAGAGGGAGCCACGCTGTACCCGTGCCACCAGAGAGGGAGTCATGCTATACCCGCACCACCAGAGAGGGAGCCACGCTGTACCCGTTCCACCAGAGAGGGAGCCACGCTGCACCTGTGCCACCAGAGAGGGAGTCATGCTGTACCCAGCGAAACCCCTGCAGTTTAGCTGGGTCTGGTAAGGGGGCCTGTTGGCCATTATCCATTACTGCTCCTAGGGACTGAGCCATTAGGAAGTGCCTAACCTGCTAACCTCTAGGCCTTATTGACCGTGTCAAGGAGCTCCAAAGCAGGAATGCAAATAGGGGGGTGGGGGATGACAGCATGTTTTGCCGCACCAGGTGACACAAACACTACTGACACCACTGAACGGATAGATACTAATAGAGGCACAATTAAGCTAGTTGATCCAGACTCAGATGTTGAAATCTACCCTTAGATCTCCACACTTCAGACAATGACTTAAGACAGTCGGCTTAAATCACACAGATTTAACAGATTCTCAATCTGGAAGTCACTCAATCCAGCTAATACTTGCCTCATTCATATAGCTCATTCCTTTAAATGTGCCACCAATGCAAGTGACTATGACTGTAAAAGCTGGCATTACTGTCAAAAGATTTGTTCAGCAGTAGAACTCCAGCAGTCTCAAGATTTCATTACCCACACTGTGCAATATGAAACTTATGCCAGGGAGATTAACTCTCATTCTAAGAAAAGGAAACAGGCGCATCCTGGGATCGCAGACTCCATCTTAAGAACTGAGAAACTAGCTGTGACGGGAGCCACTTTTGGATGCAGGGTGACCAAGAAAATAATGAACCCTGAGAATATGATTGGATTACTTCAAATGGGACAGTAATATTCATTAACAATATCTCTCAAGAAATATGAAGATTTTATCCCCTGTACACTTTGAGGTCTATGACTAGGAAGTATAACTCCTAATATGGGCATTCCAGGAAGTTCAATGTAAGAGACCGACCGTCTATTGCTTAACGATGTTGCTTTTGTCTGGATAAGTAAATTGTGTTAATTTTGTCTGAGGCAGCTTTCCATTCACCTATTATTAAGTGTGCTCATGACCTCACCTGTTGTCTGCTAAGGGATGTATTGACACTCAGAATAATGTGTATTGGGGGCTCGTTATGTAACCATTATGTGATGTTGTGGGTGGATCCGGGTCATTGTTCATATGGTGACTGCAGTATTCTCAAGTGTATATAAAGAGCCTGTAGTCCTTCCAATAAAGAGTCTGATTCCTGTTTGACCCTCAATACAGAGCATCGTCTCGTACTTGAGGGAATTATTCGATTGGGTTTTTTTGTTCGGCTGATTGGAGTGTTCGGTAGCTGCCTTTGTGTTCGGGAATGGAATGTCCTAAACGGCTTTAACCCCTTTCATACTCGGGGTGTCGTTACACTAGCTATCTTACCTGCAGCACATGATGTGGACTAAACTTACATCCCCTACAGGCTGCGTTGCTGGTGAGCATGGACTTACATCCAGCTGCAGTCTAGTTATTTCATTGTCTTTTTTTATATGTTTCATACATTGATTGTATGTATTTCTCATCTGCTTTTTCCATAGTTTCACCCCACCCTGTTTTGTTAATAAAGCTTCAAGATTACATTCAGTCTGGCTTATTGCAGAATAGAATGGTTTAGCTGCATGTTGAGTTACACACAGGGAAACATGTAGCAAGGACAGAACAAAAGCCATGGCTCAATAATTAACCATTTTCCTGTACTTGCCCACCATTATCTTTCTAGTAATTCACATACTAATTTTCAATAATTTCTTTACTTGGCCAATAAACTTCCTATTTTTTTTTTATAAAACCATAAAGGGAACTGATTACTGGTAGCCTGTTGAAAAGTATGCTAACATCAAAAAAATAAGACTGTGGTTTTATACTTTGAAATGTTACGATATTCAAAGACAGCAAGCAATACATCTTTCATAAAATGCTGGGCAAAGAAAGAGGCCTGTGTTTTTTAGCTTTGTTTCTCTGAACAGACAGCGATAATCTCCACAGGTACATTTCTCTGAAGAAATATGAGAGGGAGTCTTTAATGTTGAAACAACTTTATTAAGACAATAAACTTTTGAAAGTGTGGCCACAGGCTAAAAAAGACTAAATCTTAGTGAAAAAGAACTGTGATCTATCTTTGAAATGTGAATGTCTTTGCTGTAAGAAGCCAATATATTAATATAAATACAACAGATTACTGCTCATTATATCATTTAAATTATTTTGAAAGCAGTGTTAAATACAGTCCTAAATCCTTCTAGTTGAGCATATTTGACTTTATTTAGGTGTTGCTAAACCCTAATTTTTTCCCCATTAAAATAACAAACATTTTATATTTACCTACTTTGTACAATGGTTTTGCACACAGCAGCCCCGATCCTCCTATTCTTGGATCCTCGGGAGCTCCTGGCCCCTCCCTCCTGCTGGGTGCCCAAGCAGGCGCACTCCTAGACCATGGCTCTGTGTGTCCATTTACATACTCACTGGCTGTGATTGACAATGGTTTTTTCTCCTGCCAAAAGCCAGTCAGGAGTGCGAGTCCCTGGAGAGCCAAAGGTTCTCGTGGACATCGCTGGATCGAGAGCGGGCTCAGGTAAGTAATAGGGGGCTACTGCACACAGAATGTTTTTTACCTTTATGCATAGAATGCATGAATGTAAAAAACCTTGTACCTTTACAACCACTTTAAAGGTAAATTTTTAGTCTGTTCCTATACTACTCTGCAAAAGATCCCTACTGTAAAAAAACACAATGTTGCCAATATTCTGGTAAGTTAGAATGGCCTCCTAGTCTATGCAGAAAGCAACACACCATGTGACCACAGCTTATGGCCTATTGTACAGTGATTGTTGTTTTGTCCTTTGTACACAGTGCTATGGATTGACCATACAGCCACCCCCATAAGCCCATCAGAGAAATTCTCATTGCTGGTTGAATAGATTGAGTATGTGGTATGTTTGTAATGTGCTCTAACTAAATAGCCCTTCATATTATTTACCTGTCCAGGTTGTTATAAATTGATTGAACAGCTTTCGCTTAGCTCTTACAAATTTACATAGTAGGTAAGGTTGAATAAAGTCCATCCAGTTCAACCTGTGTAGGTGTAGGTGTGTCAGTGTCAATAATCATTTCCCATAACGCTGTATGTTGTGTTCTTTAAGATACCCATCCAAGAGTCTTTTAAATAATATCCATACTCCCCACTGCCACCACCGATTGTGGAAGAGAGTTCCACAGCCTTATTGTGATGACAGTGGAAAAACCCCTGCGCAGATTAAGGTTAAACTGCTTCTCCTCCAATCTCATTGGCCCTGTGTCCTCTTACACTCCCTGAGTCTGAATATTTTTTTTCCTATGCTGGGATCACCATTGAGATATTTGTAAATCGCTATCATGTCCCCTCTCAGGCGTCGCTTCTCCAGCGAGAATAAATTTAGTGTTTGTAGTTTGTTCCTCATAATTGAGGTCCACCAATCCCTTTATTAATTCCGTTGCCCTTCTTTGGACTCTTTCCAGTTTCAGCACATCCCTTCTGCGGACTGGTGACCAGAACTGGACAGAGTACTCCAGATGTGGCCTAACCAGAGTTTTATAAAGTGGCCGGATTATCGTTTTATCCCTGGAGTATATCCTTTTTTTATGCATGCTAAAATTCTGCCGACTTTGGTAGCTGCAGCTTGACATTGCATTCTATTGCTTAATCTGTCAACTACTAGGAACCCCAGATCTTTCTCAATCCTTGATTCCCCCAGCGGTTCTCCCCCTAGTCAGTAGTTTTTAATTAATGTTTTTTGTCACCAAGTGCATTACTTTACATTTCTTCACATTAAACCTCATTTGCCATGTAGTTGCCCACTCCATTATTTTGCTCAGGTCTTTCTGTAAAATTTATATATTCTGATGTGAATTTATTGCCCTGCTTATTTTTGTGTCGTCTGCAAAAACTGAGATGGAGCTTTTTATCCCATCCTCTATATCATTTATGAATACATTGAATAGAATTGGTCCCAAGAAAGAACCTTGGGGTACCACACTTACCACTCCAGACCAGTCTGAGTACATGGCCCATGCCTTCAGACCTCCGCTTGTAAATTAGGCATTTTATGGGGAACTGTATCAAATGCTTTTGCAAAATCCAGATACACTAAATCAACAGGCCTTCCCCAGTCTAGATGGCAGCTCACATCATTGTAGAACATTAGAATATTAGCAGATTTGTCTGGCAGGAACGACCTTTTGTAAAACCCATGCTGATTACTACTAATGATACTTTTTTCTTCAGTAAATTTTTGTATATAGTCCCTTATCATCCCCTCCAATAATTTACCTACTATTGATGTTAGGCTGACTGGCCTGTAGTTTCCAGGGATTTTTCTCTGCCCTTTTTTGAATAATGGTACCACATTGGCTTTTCTACAATCAGCTGGTGCAATTCCTGTAAGTATGCTGTCCGCAAAGATTAGGAACAATGGTCTGGATATAACCTGACTGAGTTCTCGAAAGACTCTCGGGTGTAAGCCATCCGTTCTGGTGATTTATTTGTATTAAGTTTATTCAGTCTTTCCTTCACTCCGGCCTCTGTTAGCCACAGGGGTATACCCTGTGATGGGTCATTGACAGTGCTGTCGTGGTCCATATACCCCTCCTTTTCCTGTGTAAAAACCAAGGAGAAGAAGGCATTTAGTACAGTTTGCGTCTCTGTGTCATCTGTAACCATCCTCCCATCCTCCTCTTATATGTGTCAGGTCACCTGTGGCCAGATGACAGATGCACACCAAAGGGGGACAGGAGTGCACCACAAGATAGTGAACCCAATGGCTGACTGCTGCGGATAGGAAACTGGGTGGTTGTGGAAAGCGGGACCAGAGGAGCACAACCGGGATCCTACAGGAAGCTAGAGCCGAGATTCCCCAGGGCGCGGAGTCTAAGACCCAGCAGGTCTTCTCCAGAGCCTCTAGTGGTGAGGATGTTGCGCTGCAGCTAGGTCCAGGTCGCAGCCCCTAGAGTCTCCTAGCTCACGCCCCGTAGGGTAAGGGGGAAAGAGGGGAAGCAGCAGCACAAGATACAAGAATAGCAAAGGACAAGCCGAAGGTCAAGGGTCACAAGCAGACAAGGATAACGAAGGACAAGCCAAAGGTCAAGGGTCACAAGCAGACAGGAATAGTCAGGAACAAGCCAATATCATAACAGAGAGACAGACGTAGCACACGGCAGGCAGGAACCCAAACACACGATGCATAAACAAACACGTTGATCAGCAAAGCAGGCTTGCAGTGCACAGGTTAATGTAGTGTTCTGTGATAGGGCCTGGGGTGGAGTCAGGCTGGGAGGAGATTATAAAGGAAGCCAGGTGAAAGGGTCTGGCCTCTAAGATGAACACATGAGGAGGAAAGGTAAGATGGCAGACAGACATTAATGCATATCCATGACAGTACCCTCCCTCTTATGAGGCCTCCCCCTTCCCCGCCTGGCCCCAGGTTTAGAGGGAAACTTCAGATGAAACTCCTTTAACAGACGAGGTGCAAAGACCTCAGATGCAGCGATCCAAGACCTCTCCTCAGGATCAAACCCCTTCCAATGAACGAGGTACTGAAGAACGCCTTTACAGAGTCGGGAGTCCAGAATTTGACTGATCTCGTACTCCTGATTATCCTCAGAGACAGGCGCCACGGTAGGGAGAGGACGAGAGAATTTATTGAGGACTAAAGGCTTTAGAAGAGCAACATGGAAGGAGTTAGTGATTTTAAGGCTCTTAGGAATCTGGAGTTTGAAACAAACCGGATTCAGTCTAGCAGTTACAGTGTATGGACCAATGAATCGTGGAGCAAACTTCAGAGAAGGAACTCGAAGCTTGATGTTCCTGGTGGAGAGCCAGACTTTGTCCCCTGCTGAAGTGAAGGCGGTTTACGCCTGCGGTGGTCGGCAAAGCCTTTGAATTTTTCAGCAGCTGCCCGGAGGGAATCATGAACGTCACCCCAAACGGAATTGAGAGACTCCTGAACCAAAGCCAAAGATGGAATATCTGGAGAACAGATCATGGGAAGAGGAAGTTGAGGGTGTTTTCCATAAACTGTGAAAAAGGGTGTCTTCTGCGAACTGGTATTCACATGATTGTTATGGGAGAATTCTGCCCACGGGAGTAGAGAGGACCAATCGTCATGGTGAGAAGACACAAAGGTGCAAAGAAAGACCTCTAACTCCTGATTAACCCTCTCAGTCTGTCCATTGGATTGAGGATGGTAAGAAGAGGAAAAATCCAAGACAATATTGAGGGATTCGGGGTTCCCAAGGAGGCCTGAAGCTGCTCGAAGCGAGAAGCCAGATCCTGGAGGAATCGCATCACCTGAGTCTGATTTGATTCCTGGGTTTCAAGTCTGCGGACTTTCCCTCGCAATGGATCATCCGCGGGGAGTGGCATGTCAGCTGGGTCCATGGCTGATCAAACTGTCAGGTCACCTGTAGCCAAATGACAGATGCACACCGTAGGGGGACAGGAGTGCACCACAAGATAGTGAACCCAATGGCTGACTGCTGCGGATAGGAAACTGAGTGGTTGTGGAAAGCGGGACCAGAGGAGAACAACCGGGATCCTACAGGAAGCTAGAGCCGAGATTCCCCAGGGCGCGGAGTCTAAGACCCAGCAGGTCTTCTCCAGAGCCTCTAGTGGTGAGGATGTTGCGCTGCAGCTAGGTCCAGGTCGCAGCCCCTAGAGTCTCCTAGCTCACGCCCCGTAGGGTAAGGGGGAAAGAGGGGAAGCAGCAGCACAAGATACAAGAATAGCAAAGGACAAGCCGAAGGTCAAGGGTCACAAGCAGACAAGGATAACGAAGGACAAGCCAAAGGTCAAGGGTCACAAGCAGACAGGAATAGTCAGGAACAAGCCAATATCATAACAGAGAGACAGACGTAGCACACGGCAGGCAGGAACCCAAACACACGATGCATAAACAAACACGTTGATCAGCAAAGCAGGCTTGCAGTGCACAGGTTAATATAGTGTTCTGTGATAGGGCCTGGGGTGGAGTCAGGCTGGGAGGAGATTATAAAGGAAGCCAGGTGAAAGGGTCTGGCCTCTAAGATGAACACATGAGGAGGAAAGGTAAGATGGCAGACAGACATTAATGCATATCCATGACAGTACCCTCCCTCTTATGAGGCCTCCCCCTTCCCCGCCTGGCCCCAGGTTTAGAGGGAAACTTCAGATGAAACTCCTTTAACAGACGAGGTGCAAAGACCTCAGATGCAGCGATCCAAGACCTCTCCTCAGGATCAAACCCCTTCCAATGAACGAGGTACTGAAGAACGCCTTTACAGAGTCGGGAGTCCAGAATTTGACTGATCTCGTACTCCTGATTATCCTCAGAGACAGGCGCCACGGTAGGGAGAGGACGAGAGAATTTATTGAGGACTAAAGGCTTTAGAAGAGCAACATGGAAGGAGTTAGTGATTTTAAGGCTCTTAGGAATCTGGAGTTTGAAACAAACCGGATTCAGTCTAGCAGTTACAGTGTATGGACCAATGAATCGTGGAGCAAACTTCAGAGAAGGAACTCGAAGCTTGATGTTCCTGGTGGAGAGCCAGACTTTGTCCCCTGCTGAAGTGAAGGCGGTTTACGCCTGCGGTGGTCGGCAAAGCCTTTGAATTTTTCAGCAGCTGCCCGGAGGGAATCATGAACGTCACCCCAAACGGAATTGAGAGACTCCTGAACCAAAGCCAAAGATGGAATATCTGGAGAACAGATCATGGGAAGAGGAAGTTGAGGGTGTTTTCCATAAACTGTGAAAAAGGGTGTCTTCTGCGAACTGGTATTCACATGATTGTTATGGGAGAATTCTGCCCACGGGAGTAGAGAGGACCAATCGTCATGGTGAGAAGACACAAAGGTGCAAAGAAAGACCTCTAACTCCTGATTAACCCTCTCAGTCTGTCCATTGGATTGAGGATGGTAAGAAGAGGAAAAATCCAAGACAATATTGAGGGATTCGGGGTTCCCAAGGAGGCCTGAAGCTGCTCGAAGCGAGAAGCCAGATCCTGGAGGAATCGCATCACCTGAGTCTGAATTGATTCCTGGGTTTCAAGTCTGCGGACTTTGCCCCGCAATGGATCATCCGCGGGGAGTGGCATGTCAGCTGGGTCCATGGCTGATCAAACTGTCAGGTCACCTGTAGCCAAATGACAGATGCACACCGTAGGGGGACAGGAGTGCACCACAAGATAGTGAACCCAATGGCTGACTGCTGCGGATAGGAAACTGGGTGGTTGTGGAAAGCGGGACCAGAGGAGCACAACCGGGATCCTACAGGAAGCTAGAGCCGAGATTCCCCAGGGCGCGGAGTCTAAGACCCAGCAGGTCTTCTCCAGAGCCTCTAGTGGTGAGGATGTTGCGCTGCAGCTAGGTCCAGGTCGCAGCCCCTAGAGTCTCCTAGCTCACGCCCCGTAGGGTAAGGGGGAAAGAGGGGAAGCAGCAGCACAAGATACAAGAATAGCAAAAGACAAGCCGAAGGTCAAGGGTCACAAGCAGACAAGGATAACGAAGGACAAGCCAAAGGTCAAGGGTCACAAGCAGACAGGAATAGTCAGGAACTAGCCAATATCATAACAGAGAGACAGACGTAGCACACGGCAGGCAGGAACCCAAACACACGATGCATAAACAAACACGTTGATCAGCAAAGCAGGCTTGCAGTGCACAGGTTAATATAGTGTTCTGTGATAGGGCCTGGGGTGGAGTCAGGCTGGGAGGAGATTATAAAGGAAGCCAGGTGAAAGGGTCTGGCCTCTAAGATGAACACATGAGGAGGAAAGGTAAGATGACAGACAGACATTAATGCATACCTATGACAATATGTGGGCAATGTGCTCTGATCATGCCTTTTTACTGTTAATATAGCTACAAAATTCCTTTGGACTTTTTTTTACTCTCCTCCGCTATGTGTCTCTCATAGTTTTTTTTAGCCGCCCTGTTTGTGTTCTTACACTTCTTATTGCATTCCTTGTAGTGTTGGAATGCCGATGATGACTTGCCCCCTTTATTTTTTAAAGGCCATTTTTTTTTCTCTTTAATGAGGCTTTTTACATTACGGTTTAGCCACCCAGATTTAACCTTCGCTCTTCTATATTTATTGCCCATTGGAATGCACTGTGTGATACCTTTGTTTAATTTGCTTCTAAAGCATTCCCATTGTTCTTCCTTGTTCAATGTTTCTAGGATTTGATCCCAATTTATGTCATGTAGTAGTGACCGCATTTTAGAAAAATTTGCTCGTTTGAAATTTAGTGTTCTTGTGCTACCCTCGTGCTTCCTTTTTCTATGATTTACGCTAAATATGATCATCCTATGATCTCTAGATCCCAATTTGTCCCATATTGCCACATCTGAGATCAGACTTGGAATGTTCGTAATTATTAGATCTAGCAGGGAATTCTTTCTAGTTGGGGAATCCACCAATTGGGACATAAAGTTGTCCTGTAAGACATTCATGAAATGACAGGCCTTTAATGAGTGAGATGTCCCCTCTGTCCAGTCAATGTCAGGATAATTGAAGTCCCCCATTATGATGACATTTCCCTGTCTCGCTGCCATTTAAAACCGTGAAAGTAGGTTCAGGTCCTCCTCCTCCTTCAGGTTGGGTGGCCTATAACATACCTCCACTATTCATTTCCCATTTACTTTTTCTCTTTGAACTTCTACCCACACTGATTCCACCTCCCCCTTGTCCCATTCACAATTTCACTCCTCTCTACCACCCTTGCATCATTTTTGACATAAAGACACACCCCTCCCCCTCTTCTACCTCTCCTGTCCTTCCGATACAATGAATACCCCTCGATATTTGCCAGCCAATCATGTGAGCTGTCCATTATTCCCACAAAGTCTAAGTCCTCCTCGTGTAATAGCAGCTCCAGTTTCTCCATTTTGTTAGCTAGGCTCCTAGCATTTGTGTATACCCCTTTCAGTGTTGTACAAGTGCATATTATTTTCTCCTTATGTTTCCTCTGGCTTTGTTTTCGAATTGTCCACGCAATCACCAAAGGATTAGATGTTACAGCTGTATTATCACTGCTGATTCCACTATTACCCTCTGTCCTTTGCTCACTGCTGGCTATTGCTTCCTCTGACCCCCCAATACCTAGTTTAAAAGCCCCTCCAACTTCGTGGCCATCTTTCTTCCCAATAGAGCTACACATCCCCATTAAGGTCCAGCCCGTCCTTACTGAAGAGCTGGTAACCAACTGAGAAGTCAGCCCAGTTCTCCAGGAACCCAAATCCTCTTTCTACACCAGTTCCTCAGCCACTTGTTTAGTTCCCTAAGCTCCTGCGGCCTCTATGGTGTGGTTCAAGGCACAGGTAGTATTTCTGAGAAAACTACCTTGGAGGTCCTTCTCCTCAATCTATTCCCTAAGTCCCAGATATCATGTTTAAGGACTCTCCAGGTCCTCCCCAGCCCCACCCAGCCCCACCCAATAATCTGTCCACCCGATCCGCGATGTGCCAAACCCGAGCGCCCGGTAAAAAACATACTGTTTGATGACCATGTTTTTTTTGCTGTGCTTGGTGCAGAAACATTTGGATGCCCTGTTTGACCTTTGACCTAATCTGGATCTCTCATAGGTTAATGGGGAAAATTAAGAAAGCCACCAGAAAAGCTTTATTTGAATGTATATATTGCTATGTACAATATGTTTCGTCCCACAGATTAGAACACAAAGGTGGCTTAAATGAGACGTTGCATTAAAGAGGAAGGTCCACTATTGTATTTAAAAAACAATAAAGTCATTAAGCACTAAAACTGGCAGTCATTGAGGGACATATATATAGTCTTGTCATAAATAATGTAAGAAAATGACTGGACCCCAGTGCAGCTGCCAACTTCTGGAGAAAAGTAAACAAAAATGAGCAACAAAAGCAGCGCTCGATGGGACCAGTAACAAAAGAACTTTTGGCAATTGTAGTGCTTAATATAGTTAATTTATTGGATGCACACTTAAGGCTAAATTCACACTTGTGCAGTGCGAATTCCAGCTCTGTTATCTCTGCAAAGAGATAACAGAGCTGTTCAGTGTTTCATCAGGTTGTAGCTGCGGACTTGCTGACCTGGGAGAGGGGAGGATGAGGGGAGGGGGAGGGGGGAATTGTAGTGAGCAGGGAGAGAATTCCTGTTCAGAACGGAACACATTTGCGAATCAGATGCTTTCCCATAGAACATAATGTGCAAACAATTCGCACCGCAATGCCTAGAAAACGCACACGTTTTTTGAGCAATGCGCAGTGCGAATGCATCGCACATATGTGAACCAGCCTCATTAAAATAAAGGTATTTTAAAATGTTATGCGAATTGGATGCGGTGTAAGCCACAACCAATTCGCATAGGTGTGAACCCGGTCTTAGTTAAAAGACAACTGTCAGATGAAAATTATGTAATTAAAATCAAACAAAATAAAACTCATTCTCATGATTGAAGTACTCCGAAATGTAATATGAGCGATACCGCCTCATTTCCTGATGACAAGGGGTTAACATCAATGAGTATACGCCATAGTCCCGATCACGGCCGGATGGCTGGATGGCTCAAAACACAGAGAAAACCAGAGTAGAGAGACACAGCTCTCTGAGATACAACTACTGGTTAGTTAAAACTCACTGTGCTGTGGGAGGTGTACTGTAGTCCACGCTGCTGGATGTTGACAGTCAAGCAGACTGGTATAGCGAGTGGAGAGACACAGAGTGGAGAGACACAGCTCTCTGAGATACAACTGCTGGTTGGTGTCAGGTGTAAAACTCACTGTGCTGCGGAAGGTGTACTGTAGTCCAAGCTGCTAGAGTACCTGGGTGATGGGCGGATTGCAGGCTCGTTGTTGCTGTGGCGACCGTGACTTACATGTTTCACGCCCTGCGCTTTGTCAATAATTACATCATTTTCATCTGACAGTTGTCTTTTAACTTAAGTGTGCATCCAATAAATGAACTATATTGAGCACTACGATTGCCAAAAGTTCTTTTGTTACTGGTCCCATCGAGCGCTGCTTTTGTTGCTCACTATTGTATTTGGTCCTTCCCCCTTTACAAATTGCCACCTGATACCTGTAAAAAAGTACATCTTTGAAAACAAAGTTAGAAAACATACTTACCTTGCTCCTGAATTGCACATTAGAGAAGGTGACATCACAATCCTTCTGGTGACAACTTTGGAGTGCTGATAATCCAAATCTCACGATCTAGCAAAGTGCAGGAGCATCTTTTGGTTAGATTTACAATATTGGAATCTTACACTAAGAATTTAAGTGTAAAGCCTCGTACACACGGGCGGGAATCCCGTCGGAAAAAAACATTGGTTTTCTCGACATGATTCCTGGCAAGCTTGTCTAGCCGAGCCCTGTGTGCACACACACACCATTCAAAAGAAATGCAGTTTTTTGAATGGCAAGAACGCGGTGACGTCATCGACTACGATGAGCATGCGCTCGTCACATTTGATGCCATCGCCGCCATCTTGCTACACCCTACACTACCCTTGTATGCTACCGCGCATGCGTCAAAGTCTCATCGAGCATGCGCGGGCTTACCGGGGACAGGTAAGCATACACACTCGCGGTTTTCTCCGCAGGAAAACTCTGCCGAGAATCCCGATGAGAAAAATAGATTCTCTATTTTTCTCGTCGAGATTCTCAGCAGTTTTCCCGACAAGAAACCATACACACGGCCGGTTTTCTCGGCAAAAAGCTCTCCCAGCAGCTTTCTTGCTGAGAAAACTGGCCGTGTGTACGATTTAGTTAAGATACACTTTAAGATAACTGCAGCATGCGCATATATCTGCAAACTAGACCTCTATTTGTATTATAAGTCATATAAAGCTTTTCTTCAGATAAACCCAAGCACCACGCACACACCAGACAGAAAATCTAATATAGAAAATGAATTACAGGAACATCAGATGAAGCAGATGGAGATAAACCTAGGGGTCCTAAAAAGATATGGATGTAATACTTATATAGGGAGGTTTGTTTTATCTCTGTCTATCATCTGTGGCTGTTCACTTCACTGGGTATATGTGAGGGATTACATCCAGTTTGCTCATACGAAAAAGTTGGATAAATTTGAAGCCTTGGTGGTCAGAAATTTATTACAGAAATGTATTTACAGAAATATATTTGTAAACTCACTTTTAATAAAGATTATTTAAATAATCCTGTAGAGCCTAATTTTGTCGGTCAAGCAAAAGAACAAAACTTCATCGCCCCAAAAACCTAAAGCCAGACCATCCGAGATTCGATCCCTCTGTACTGAACTCCTTCCATCACTCGACTTCACCAGTCTGTCAGATTTTGTTTTTTTAAACTGAGTTTATTGAGGATAAGCAATAATAAAATATACGTCCACAGAGAATTGTAAAAGGCATAGCTACAGACAGATGGTATTCCATAGAAAAACCAAGATACACAATGTAAGCTCTAAAAAGGAGTTATAAGGTCCACAATAGAGAGATCTGAGTGAACGTATAGGCAGATTCATATTGTATATCATACAAAAGAAAACTTGTGAACAAAAAAAAAAAAACATTCTATATATTCTGGATATTCTATTCCATAACTGTTTGGTAAAACAGAACAAAACAAAGGCAACCTGTAAAGATTTCAGATCTTCAGAAACACTCTTTGCTGGCCTTGAGTGGTGTACTATTTGACATGCCGATGATACTACTTCTATTGTGAGTATCACAATGCTTTAATAATAAAAGTGTGTCACCTGAGTGTATAGTCTAGAGTCGCCTGGGAAACAGTTAGGACGTCTGGAGGTGACGGGGGAGACTGAAACCTGGCAAGGGTTTGAATTTCGATGACTGTTCTGAGTGAGCTGAAAAGATTTCAACTTTCTGATGAGATAATCCATTATTGAGAATTATTTTCTTTCCCTCTTTACTGTGGCTGAGAAGGGGCTGGAAGTTTGCATGTTAATAACATATTTCATGCAAAAAGAGAGATCTGAAGGGCAAACACCCAAGGACATCATCTATGATGAAACATGTAGGGCAGTGTCATTGTCAGGGAAATGGCCGAAGAAGGACTGGCAATTCCGCCCAAGACAATCATGGCCGCCATGGTGACTAAGGTGGGCGGTACTTCCTCCTTGTAACCTGAACAGATCACATGACTAACTTCCTGGTCTATTTAAGCCTGCTGCTGGAGCTGCTCATTGCTGGATTATCTCTTCAGTCTCCTGTGTACCTTGACCTTGTTTCCTGATCCGTGCTTATCCGTTGTGACCCGGCTTGTCTTGACCTCACTTCCTGATCTCCTGTGTTTGACCCTCGGCCTGCTTCTGGACTCTGCTCCTGCTTCCTGACCACCCAGCTTGACCCTCGGCTTGTACCTGGACCCTGCTCGTGTATGACCTTGGCTCGCCCCTGTATATGCTCTGGACTGACCTACCTGTGTTTGACCCCCGGCCTGGCTTCTGGTATCTCAGTTCATTTAAATACAACAAGCTCAGTTCTGCCTGCCTCAGCCATCCCTCAGTGGCTGAGCTCATCAGACTGCAAGCAAACACCTGGCCAACCGTGCTTCTGTGGGCACCGTGCTTCCTGTTCCCAACTCCAGGGTCGCGCTGCACTCAGCCGCAAGGGGAGCCCTCTTAGCATCTCGATCTCCATACTCGCTCCTGACAGTCATGTACCTGGGTGTATTTGAACCGGGATCTTCCTGGTCCCACAGCTGTAGCCTAACCTGTTGCCAGCTGTGGATAATTTTCAATCAAAGCAGCCCATAAATAGGAAGTGATGTTATCTCTCAGTGCCCGTTTGTGTGGAATAGCTCCCTGGGTGTTGTGACTGCTTTTTGATCTTGATTATCGTATTGAACTTCTGCCTGAATTCCTGACTACTCTCTAGCCTGCTGATTTTGTACTTCACCGCCAGCTCGTGTATGACCTTTGCCTGCCTGACCACTCTCTGGATTTCAATCGTGTACCGTTTTGCCTGATCTGTTGCCAACCTAATCTGCCTGACTAAGTTTTTGCCTGAATCCTCAGCACACAAGTTCCACTTCGGACACTACCAATCACAGGTACCTTACAGGCAGGGCTAAACATGACATGATCATGTTAAGTTACCATGGATCAGCGTTAGGGATGAGCTTCGTGTTCGAATCGAACATACGTTCGACTCGAACATCGGCTGTTCGATCGTTCGACGAAGATCGAACGATTTGGGCCGTTCGCGCCAAATTCGAGTGACGCGAACGGCCCACAATGCACTACACCATCGCAGTGTCATCCAGGCGCTGTGATTGGCCAAGCATGCACTGTGACCCCGCATGCTTGGACAATCACAGCGCCGGCAGCGAGGAGAGCAATGATTGGCCACAGGCAGGATGCCTGTGGCCAATTATTGCTGAGGGTGTTTAGTACACGCCCCACACTATAAAAGGCCGCCAGCACGGCGGCCTAGTGTAGTGTGTTCCGGAGCAGGGATAGAGCAGCATAGGCAGGGACAGTGACTTTTATTTCTTTCTTGCTTAACCTGGATTCCTTTAGTTTAGGGAAAGAGAAGGATAGGTAGGGAGAGTGTCAGTGTGTTTTGTGCTTGTGCTATAGTGTGCTTAAAAAAATCATTTTTTCTAGGGACAGAAAACTGTAGGTAGGGAGAGTGTCAGTTTCTTTCACTGTGTAAGTCCTTGTTTCTAGGGACCTGGAAGGACAGTGAGTGAATTCTCCTTGTGCTATATTGTGCTTAAAAAAAACATTTTTTCTAGGGACAGAAAACTGTAGGTAGGGAGAGTGTCAGTTTCTTTCACTGTGCAAGTCCTTGTTTCTAGGGACCTGGAAGGACAGTGAGTGAATTCTCCTTGTGCTATATTGTGCTTAAAAAAAACATTTTTTCTAGGGACAGAAAACTGTAGGTAGGGAGAGTGTCAGTTTCTTTCACTGTGTAAGTCCTTGTTTCTAGGGACCTGGAAGGACAGTGAGTGAATTCTCCTTGTGCTATATTGTGCTTAAAAAAAACATTTTTTCTAGGGACAGAAAACTGTAGGTAGGGAGAGTGTCAGTTTCTTTCACTGTGCAAGTCCTTGTTTCCAGGGACCTGGAAGGACAGTGAGTGAATTCTCCTTGTGCTATATTGTGCTTAAAAAAAACATTTTTTCTAGGGACAGAAAACTGTAGGTAGGGAGAGTGTCAGTTTCTTTCACTGTGCAAGTCCTTGTTTCTAGGGACCTGGAAGGACAGTGAGTGAATTCTCCTTGTGCTATATTGTGCTTAAAAAAAACATTTTTTCTAGGGACAGAAAACTGTAGGTAGGGAGAGTGTCAGTTTCTTTCACTGTGTAAGTCCTTGTTTCTAGGGACCTGGAAGGACAGTGAGTGAATTCTCCTTGTGCTATATTGTGCTTAAAAAAAACATTTTTTCTAGGGACAGAAAACTGTAGGTAGGGAGAGTGTCAGTTTCTTTCACTGTGCAAGTCCTTGTTTCCAGGGACCTGGAAGGACAGTGAGTGAATTCTCCTTGTGCTATATTGTGCTTAAAAAAAACATTTTTTCTAGGGACAGAAAACTGTAGGTAGGGAGAGTGTCAGTTTCTTTCACTGTGTAAGTCCTTGTTTCTAGGGACCTGGAAGGACAGTGAGTGAATTCTCCTTGTGCTATATTGTGCTTAAAAAAAACATTTTTTCTAGGGACAGAAAACTGTAGGTAGGGAGAGTGTCAGTTTCTTTCACTGTGCAAGTCCTTGTTTCCAGGGACCTGGAAGGACAGTGAGTGAATTCTCCTTGTGCTATATTGTGCTTAAAAAAAACATTTTTTCTAGGGACAGAAAACTGTAGGTAGGGAGAGTGTCAGTTTCTTTCACTGTGCAAGTCCTTGTTTCTAGGGACTGGGAAGGACAGTGAGTGAATTCTCCTTGTGCTATAGTGTGCTTAAAAAAAACATTTTTTCTAGGGACAGAAAACTGTAGGTAGGGAGAGTGTCAGTTTCTTTCACTGTGCAAGTCCTTGTTTCTAGGGACCTGGAAGGACAGTGAGTGAATTCTCCTTGTGCTATATTGTGCTTAAAAAAAACATTTTTTCTAGGGACAGAAAACTGTAGGTAGGGAGAGTGTCAGTTTCTTTCACTGTGCAAGTCCTTGTTTCTAGGGACCTGGAAGGACAGTGAGTGAATTCTCCTTGTGCTATATTGTGCTTAAAAAAAACATTTTTTCTAGGGACAGAAAACTGTAGGTAGGGAGAGTGTCAGTTTCTTTCACTGTGTAAGTCCTTGTTTCTAGGGACCTGGAAGGACAGTGAGTGAATTCTCCTTGTGCTATATTGTGCTTAAAAAAAACATTTTTTCTAGGGACAGAAAACTGTAGGTAGGGAGAGTGTCAGTTTCTTTCACTGTGCAAGTCCTTGTTTCTAGGGACCTGGAAGGACAGTGAGTGAATTCTCCTTGTGCTATAGTGTGCTTAAAACAAACATTTTTTCTAGGGACAGAAAACTGTAGGTAGGGAGAGTGTCAGTTTCTTTCACTGTGCAAGTCCTTGTTTCTAGGGACCTGGAAGGACAGTGAGTGAATTCTCCTTGTGCTATATTGTGCTTAAAAAAAACATTTTTTCTAGGGACAGAAAACTGTAGGTAGGGAGAGTGTCAGTTTCTTTCACTGTGCAAGTCCTTGTTTCTAGGGACCTGGAAGGACAGTGAGTGAATTCTCCTTGTGCTATATTGTGCTTAAAAAAAACATTTTTTCTAGGGACAGAAAACTGTAGGTAGGGAGAGTGTCAGTTTCTTTCACTGTGCAAGTCCTTGTTTCTAGGGACCTGGAAGGACAGTGAGTGAATTCTCCTTGTGCTATATTGTGCTTAAAAAAAACATTTTTTCTAGGGACAGAAAACTGTAGGTAGGGAGAGTGTCAGTTTCTTTCACTGTGCAAGTCCTTGTTTCTAGGGACCTGGAAGGACAGTGAGTGAATTCTCCTTGTGCTATATTGTGCTTAAAAAAACATTTTTTCTAGGGACAGAAAACTGTAGGTAAGGAGAGTGTCAGTTTCTTTCACTGTGCAAGTCCTTGTTTCTAGGGACCTGGAAGGACAGTGAGTGAATTCTCCTTGTGCTATATTGTGCTTAAAACAAACATTTTTTCTAGGGACAGAAAACTGTAGGTAGGGAGAGTGTCAGTTTCTTTCACTGTGCAAGTCCTTGTTTCTAGGGACCTGGAAGGACAGTGAGTGAATTCTCCTTGTGCTATATTGTGCTTAAAAAAAACATTTTTTCTAGGGACAGAAAACTGTAGGTAGGGAGAGTGTCAGTTTCTTTCACTGTGCAAGTCCTTGTTTCTAGGGACCTGGAAGGACAGTGAGTGAATTCTCCTTGTGCTATATTGTGCTTAAAAAAAACATTTTTTCTAGGGACAGAAAACTGTAGGTAGGGAGAGTGTCAGTTTCTTTCACTGTGCAAGTCCTTGTTTCTAGGGACCTGGAAGGACAGTGAGTGAATTCTCCTTGTGCTATATTGTGCTTAAAAAAAACATTTTTTCTAGGGACAGAAAACTGTAGGTAGGGAGAGTGTCAGTTTCTTTCACTGTGCAAGTCCTTGTTTCTAGGGACCTGGAAGGACAGTGAGTGAATTCTCCTTGTGCTATATTGTGCTTAAAAAAAAAATTTTTTCTAGGGACAGAAAACTGTAGGTAGGGAGAGTGTCAGTTTCTTTCACTGTGCAAGTCCTTGTTTCTAGGGACCTGGAAGGACAGTGAGTGAATTCTCCTTGTGCTATATTGTGCTTAAAAAAAACATTTTTTCTAGGGACAGAAAACTGTAGGTAGGGAGAGTGTCAGTTTCTTTCACTGTGCAAGTCCTTGTTTCTAGGGACCTGGAAGGACAGTGAGTGAATTCTCCTTGTGCTATATTGTGCTTAAAAAAAACATTTTTTCTAGGGACAGAAAACTGTAGGTAGGGAGAGTGTCAGTTTCTTTCACTGTGCAAGTCCTTGTTTCTAGGGACCTGGAAGGACAGTGAGTGAATTCTCCTTGTGCTATATTGTGCTTAAAAAAACATTTTTTCTAGGGACAGAAAACTGTAGGTAGGGAGAGTGTCAGTTTCTTTCACTGTGCAAGTCCTTGTTTCTAGGGACCTGGAAGGACAGTGAGTGAATTCTCCTTGTGCTATATTGTGCTTAAAAAAAACATTTTTTCTAGGGACAGAAAACTGTAGGTAGGGAGAGTGTCAGTTTCTTTCACTGTGCAAGTCCTTGTTTCTAGGGACCTGGAAGGACAGTGAGTGAATTCTCCTTGTGCTATATTGTGCTTAAAAAAACATTTTTTCTAGGGACAGAAAACTGTAGGTAAGGAGAGTGTCAGTTTCTTTCACTGTGTAAGTCCTTGTTTCTAGGGACCTGGAAGGACAGTGAGTGAATTCTCCTTGTGCTATATTGTGCTTAAAAAAAACATTTTTTCTAGGGACAGAAAACTGTAGGTAGGGAGAGTGTCAGTTTCTTTCACTGTGCAAGTCCTTGTTTCTAGGGACCTGGAAGGACAGTGAGTGAATTCTCCTTGTGCTATATTGTGCTTAAAACAAACATATTTTCTAGGGACAGAAAACTGTAGGTAGGGAGAGTGTCAGTTTCTTTCACTGTGCAAGTCCTTGTTTCTAGGGACCTGGAAGGACAGTGAGTGAATTCTCCTTGTGCTATATTGTGCTTAAAAAAAACATTTTTTCTAGGGACAGAAAACTGTAGGTAGGGAGAGTGTCAGTTTCTTTCACTGTGCAAGTCCTTGTTTCTAGGGACCTGGAAGGACAGTGAGTGAATTCTCCTTGTGCTATATTGTGCTTAAAAAAAACATTTTTTCTAGGGACAGAAAACTGTAGGTAGGGAGAGTGTCAGTTTCTTTCACTGTGCAAGTCCTTTTTTCTAGGGACCTGGAAGGACAGTGAGTGAATTCTCCTTGTGCTATATTGTGCTTAAAACAAACATATTTTCTAGGGACAGAAAACTGTAGGTAGGGAGAGTGTCAGTTTCTTTCACTGTGCAAGTCCTTGTTTCTAGGGACCTGGAAGGACAGTGAGTGAATTCTCCTTGTGCTATATTGTGCTTAAAAAAAACATTTTTTCTAGGGACAGAAAACTGTAGGTAGGGAGAGTGTCAGTTTCTTTCACTGTGCAAGTCCTTGTTTCTAGGGACCTGGAAGGACAGTGAGTGAATTCTCCTTGTGCTATATTGTGCTTAAAAAAAACATTTTTTCTAGGGACAGAAAACTGTAGGTAGGGAGAGTGTCAGTTTCTTTCACTGTGCAAGTCCTTGTTTCTAGGGACCTGGAAGGACAGTGAGTGAATTCTCCTTGTGCTATATTGTGCTTAAAAAAAACATTTTTTCTAGGGACAGAAAACTGTAGGTAGGGAGAGTGTCAGTTTCTTTCACTGTGCAAGTCCTTTTTTCTAGGGACCTGGAAGGACAGTGAGTGAATTCTCCTTGTGCTATATTGTGCTTAAAAAAAACATTTTTTCTAGGGACAGAAAACTGTAGGTAGGGAGAGTGTCAGTTTCTTTCACTGTGCAAGTCCTTGTTTCTAGGGACCTGGAAGGACAGTGAGTGAATTCTCCTTGTGCTATATTGTGCTTAAAAAAAACATTTTTTCTAGGGACAGAAAACTGTAGGTAGGGAGAGTGTCAGTTTCTTTCACTGTGCAAGTCCTTGTTTCTAGGGACCTGGAAGGACAGTGAGTGAATTCTCCTTGTGCTATATTGTGCTTAAAAAAAACATTTTTTCTAGGGACAGAAAACTGTAGGTAGGGAGAGTGTCAGTTTCTTTCACTGTGCAAGTCCTTGTTTCTAGGGACCTGGAAGGACAGTGAGTGAATTCTCCTTGTGCTATATTGTGCTTAAAAAAACATTTTTTCTAGGGACAGAAAACTGTAGGTAGGGAGAGTGTCAGTTTCTTTCACTGTGCAAGTCCTTGTTTCTAGGGACCTGGAAGGACAGTGAGTGAATTCTCCTTGTGCTATATTGTGCTTAAAAAAAACATTTTTTCTAGGGACAGAAAACTGTAGGTAGGGAGAGTGTCAGTTTCTTTCACTGTGCAAGTCCTTGTTTCTAGGGACCTGGAAGGACAGTGAGTGAATTCTCCTTGTGCTATATTGTGCTTAAAAAAAACATTTTTTCTAGGGACAGAAAACTGTAGGTAGGGAGAGTGTCAGTTTCTTTCACTGTGCAAGTCCTTGTTTCTAGGGACCTGGAAGGACAGTGAGTGAATTCTCCTTGTGCTATATTGTGCTTAAAAAAAACATTTTTTCTAGGGACAGAAAACTGTAGGTAGGGAGAGTGTCAGTTTCTTTCACTGTGCAAGTCCTTGTTTCTAGGGACCTGGAAGGACAGTGAGTGAATTCTCCTTGTGCTATATTGTGCTTAAAAAAAACATTTTTTCTAGGGACAGAAAACTGTAGGTAGGGAGAGTGTCAGTTTCTTTCACTGTGCAAGTCCTTGTTTCTAGGGACCTGGAAGGACAGTGAGTGAATTCTCCTTGTGCTATATTGTGCTTAAAAAAAACATTTTTTCTAGGGACAGAAAACTGTAGGTAGGGAGAGTGTCAGTTTCTTTCACTGTGCAAGTCCTTGTTTCTAGGGACCTGGAAGGACAGTGAGTGAATTCTCCTTGTGCTATATTGTGCTTAAAAAAAACATTTTTTCTAGGGACAGAAAACTGTAGGTAGGGAGAGTGTCAGTTTCTTTCACTGTGCAAGTCCTTGTTTCTAGGGACCTGGAAGGACAGTGAGTGAATTCTCCTTGTGCTATATTGTGCTTAAAAAAAACATTTTTTCTAGGGACAGAAAACTGTAGGTAGGGAGAGTGTCAGTTTCTTTCACTGTGCAAGTCCTTGTTTCTAGGGACCTGGAAGGACAGTGAGTGAATTCTCCTTGTGCTATATTGTGCTTAAAAAAAACATTTTTTCTAGGGACAGAAAACTGTAGGTAGGGAGAGTGTCAGTTTCTTTCACTGTGCAAGTCCTTGTTTCTAGGGACCTGGAAGGACAGTGAGTGAATTCTCCTTGTGCTATATTGTGCTTAAAAAAAACATTTTTTCTAGGGACAGAAAACTGTAGGTAGGGAGAGTGTCAGTTTCTTTCACTGTGCAAGTCCTTGTTTCAAGGGACAGAGAAGGACACCTGAAGGTAGCCCTTATTGCTTTTTTCCCATCTCCCTGCAGGCCATCTATTAGAATGTCTGGAAGGCAAACAAGGAGAGGCAGACAGTCAGGAGGCAATAAAAGAGGGCAAGCAGGCTCTGTGTCTGGGGGCAACAGTGCTGGTCGTGGACGCGGTGCATTGTCATCAGCACATGGCCATGGGACACGCTTGTCCTTCTTTTCCGCAGCTGGACATGTTGAGCCACATCATGCCGAAGACTTGGTAGAGTGGATGACCAAGCCCTCCTCCTCCTCCTCATCCTCTCTCACCCAGGCTCAGGGTACTGGCAAAGCAGCTGCCAAAGCGTCCTTTTCCCTGGTATCAATGTCAGACTCATCATCAGTCACTCCTTCCCTAGACCCACCATGTCCTCCTCCTGAGGAGTCCCCCGAACTGTTTGAGCACAGTGTTGGGTACATGCTCCAGGAGGATGCCCAGCGTTTCGAAGGGTCTGATGATGAAACCCAGCTACAGGAAGGCAGTAGGGTGAGAGCAGACAGAGGGGATGCTCAAGAAGGACACCAATCTGGCAGTCATGTTCCAGCAGCTGCAGCATACTGCCAGATTGGCTCCAGTGATGAGGAGGGAGGGGATGATGAGGTCACTGACTCCACGTGGGTGCCTAATAGGAGAGAGGAGGAGGAGGATGAGGAGGAAGCACATCTCCAACGAGACAGGATGCCCTTTGGTGGCCAGCGTAAGGGCAGTACACCGACGGAATCACACCACAGAGCTCCGCCTGTGCAGGGCGCTGCCTCTGCCCGTCATTCAAAAAGTTCCTTGGTGTGGGCCTTTTTTGAGGCTAGTGCATCAGATCGCACAGCTGCTGTTTGCAACATATGTCTCAAGCGTATATCGCGTGGCCAAAACATCAGCCGCTTGGGTACCACATGCCTGACCAGACATATGTTGACCTGCCATGCAGCTCGTTGGCAAGCCTACCTCAAAGACCCACACCAAAGAACAAAGCGGACCTCTCCTTGCACCGCATCAGCTGGGATTTCCAACCCCACTATAACTTCAGTCCTCTCTGAAACATGCACTGAGAGGAATGAAGGTGTAGAATTAGGTGTGTCACAGCCAAGTACTTGCGGCCACTCTGCTAGCAGTACACCGACGTCCGATTCTAGCAGGCAAATTTCCCTGCCCCAGCTGCTGGACCGTCGAAAGAAGTTCACTCCCAGCCATCCACATGCCCAGCGGTTGAATGCTAGCTTGGCTAAATTGCTAGCGCTTCAACTGCTGCCTTTTCAGTTGGTAGACTCGGCCCCCTTCCGTGAGTTTGTGCAATGTGCGGTTCCTCAGTGGCAGGTTCCCAAACGCCACTTTTTCTCACGGAAGGCTATTCCGGCTCTCTACCGGCATGTGGAAGGCAATGTCTTGGCCTCGCTGGACAGGGCGGTCAGCGGTAAGGTGCATATTACCGCTGACTCATGGTCCAGCAGGCATGGACAGGGACGTTACCTTTCTTTCACGGCCCATTGGGTCACTCTTTTGGCAGCTGGGAAGGATGCAGGACAAGGTGCAGTAGTGTTGGAGGTTGTCCCACCGCCACGCCTCCAAAATGCTACTACTGGTTGTGACACACCTCTCTCCTCCACCCCCTCCTCTTCTTCTTCCTCCATGGCCTCTTCCTGTGGTTTGTCCTATGAACCAGCGGTGCTCCGTAGCCGTTCACGGGGCTACGCAAGTACGCAGGCAAAAAGATGCCATGCCGTGCTTGCGCTGGTGTGTTTGGGGGACAGAAGCCACACTGGGGCAGAGGTCCTGTCTGCTCTGCAGGGCCAGGCCGAGAGGTGGTTGACGCCACGCCAGCTTAAGCCAGGAATGGTGGTTTGCGACAATGGCACCAACCTCCTCTCCGCCCTCCGACAGGGACAACTGACCCATGTGCCCTGTGTGGCTCACGTCCTTAACCTGGTGGTGCAGCGGTTCTTGGGCAGGTACCCGGGCTTACAGGATGTCCTGAGGCAGGCCAGGAAAGTCTGTGTGCATTTCCGCAGATCTTATAATGCCAGTGCTCGCCTGGCTGAGCTGCAAAAGGAGTTGAACCTGCCCAAGAACCGCCTTATATGTGACATGCCCACCAGGTGGAACTCAACGTTGGCCATGCTGCAGCGGCTGCACACGCAGCAGAGGGCCATCAATGAGTACCTGTGCGACTACGGCACCAGGACAGGGTCAGGGGAGCTTGGTTTTTTTTCTCCACGCCAGTGGGGCATGATCAGGGATGCATGCACTGTCCTGGCACCATTTGAGGAGGCCACGAGGATGGTGAGCAGTGACAGTGCATGCATCAGTGACACTGTACCTCTTGTCCACCTGTTGGAGCACACGCTGCGTGGAATAATGGACAGGGCACTTGAGGCAGAACAGAGGCAGGAAGAGGAGGACTTCCTTGCCTCTCAAGGCCCCCTTTACCCAGACAGTGTTCCTTCTGTCCCACCCATCGCACAGGAAGAGGAAGAGGAGGAGGAGGAGGAGGAGGAGGAGGATTGTGTCAGCATGGAGGTGGAGGCTGGCACTCAGCATCATCAGCAGCAGTCTTTTAGGGATGATTTACAGTCCCAAGAAACCAGTGGACTTGTACGTGGCTGGGAGGAGGTGACTGCGGATCATGTCGTCCTTAGTGACCCAGAGGACTCCGGAGCGAATGCCTCAGCAAACCTACGCTGCATGGCCTCCCTGATCCTGCAAAGTCTGCGGAAGGATCCTCGTATTCTTCGGATCAAGGAGAGGGACCATTACTGGCTGGCCACTCTCCTTGATCCACGGTACAAGGGTAAGGTTGCGGACCTTATGTTACCGTCGCAGAGGGAGCAGAGGATGAGACAACTCCGGGAGGCCTTGCAGAAAGGTCTGTGCAACGCGTTCCCAGAGACTGGGAGGTTACAAACTCCTGGTCCAGGACAACGAGTTGCTGAGGCTTCGGCCAGTCAAAGAAGGAGCGGTGGGGAAGGTGGCCGTCTGACCGATGCGTTCAGACAATTCTTTAGTCCGCAGCCCCAAAGTATGATTGGTTCAAGCAACCATCGCCAGCGTCTGATAAACATGGTGCAGGAATATCTAGGGGCAAGGTCAGACTTGGACACCTTCCCCACCGAAAATCCTCTGGCTTACTGGGTCTTGAGGATGGATCACTGGCCAGAGCTTGCACAGTATGCAATTGAGCTACTGGCCTGTCCTGCATCCAGCGTTCTTTCGGAACGCACATTCAGTGCTGCTGGAGGATTTGTCACGGATCACAGGGTGCGCCTGTCCACCGACTCGGTTGATCGACTGACTTTCATCAAGATGAACCAGTCTTGGATCACCACCAGCTACCACACACCTGATGCTGATATAACAGACTAATTGATTTTAACATGTCACATCCCTTCAAGACTGATGCTGATGCTGAGTGTCTGTGCTGTTATGTTGACTGGCTATCCTCCTCCTCCGAGTCCTCAATGATACGATTGATGATGATAGCTTGGAAGATCATTTTTGTTTATGGGTGCCGCCACCAGTGGCTAAGGCCCAATTTTTCAGCCCCTGTTTTACAGGGGCGTGTAATTACAATTTTTTTAGCAATAATTTGCCATAGGGCTCATTGCTGTGCTCCAAGTACAGTATCTGTGAGGGGTTGGAGTGTTGTGGCACCAGTGCCTAAGGCCCAATTTTTCAGCCCCTGTTTAACAGGGGCGTGTCATTACAATTTTTGAAGCAATACTTTGCAACAGGGCTCATTGCTGTGCTCCAAGTACAGTATCTGTGAGGGGTTGTAGTGTTGTGCCACCAGTGCCTAAGGCCCAATTTTTCAGCCCCTGTTCAACAGGGGCATGTAATTACAATTCTTGATCTAATAATTCACAGCAGGGCCCATTCCTGCACCCACCAAGAGTAACTCTGAGGGCTTACAGTGTTGTGTCAACACCACCACCACCACCAAAGGCCCAATTTTTCAGCCCCTGTTCAACAGGGGCATGCAATTACAATTCTTGATCTAATAATTCACAGCAGGGCCCATTGCTGCACCCACCAAGAGTAACTGTCAGGGCTTACAGTGTTGTGGCACCAGCACCACCATCAAAGGCCCAATTTTTACTACCACTGTTCAACAATTATATGTAATTACAATTCCTGATATAATAGTTGACAGCAGGGCGTTCCAGCACCAACCAAGAGTAACTGTGAGTGCTTACAGTGTTGTGCCAACACCAACAACTAAGGGGCCTATTTCTGCAGAGTATCTACGGCAGGTCCCTACTTTCAAACATCCAACTTACAAACGACTCCTACTTGCAAACGCAAGAAGACAACAGGAAGTGAGAGGAAATCTACCCCTAGGAAGGAAAATTCTCTCCTGTAAGAATTAATATGGGAGAAAGGTGTCTCCTCTGTACTGATGCTTTATCAGCAATCCTTGTTTCAAGAAAAACACCACATTTCAAAAACAGTTGTCATTGGGACGGAAAGTGAGGTGAAATGTTCTGAACAGGGGCACAGACAGCAAAACAAATGTTACAGGGGTGATAACCCTTACCTATGTTTTCCAAAAAGTTTAAAAATAGATTTTTGGGCTGGAGCTACACTTAAACAATGTACCTGTTCAAAATTACAAACAGATTCTACATAAGAACAAACCTACAGTCCCTGTCTTGTATGCACCGCCTGTATACGGCTGTTCAGAGTATATAGGGCCTTTTTTATTTTATGTGCGGGGTTCCCCTTAATATCCATACAAGACCCAAAGGGGCTGGTAATGGGCTGGGGTAGGGGGGGGGGGTCATGGGGTAGCTATGCCATTTTTCTTAAAGATTTTCATCCATATTACCGGGACCAGACATTACATTAAAGCCGCAAGCAGTTTTAAATGGCTTTTTTTTCCTTTAGAAGTGTCATTTTGTGCAGGGACAGTTCTAAACACGGGAAACACGTGGCACTTCACAGGCATACTTTAGACACCCCCCAGGTACGATATTTAAAGGAATATTTGACTTTTTTTTTTCACTTTATGCATCATTAAAATGACTGCTCCCGAAAAACGACCGTTTTTAAAACTTCTTTTTGCATTGATACATGTCCCCTGGTGCAGAACCCGGGTTCCCAAACCCTTTTTAGGACAATAACATGCATAATAGTTGTTATAATTAGCACTTTAGAATTCGAACGTTCGCATCCATTGTATTTAATAGGGTTCTAATGTTCGTACGAACTTTCGGTCCGTTCGCGGGTTCTGGTGCGAACCGAACCCGGGGGTGTTCGGCTCATCACTAATCAGCGTCCCTTGGATCTGTGATGCTATTGGATATCTAATTCTATATCTCGTACTGCTATTTTCACATTTTGATAAAATGGTCTTTATTTTACCCACTTCATTACCCGGCTATTGTCAAATGAAATCCGCAAATGGGATCTCCCATCCTGAGCGGGCGTAATATGACGTCCTCAGCTTGACGCCGTGTCACTGAGGAGCCAATGCGTGTGCCCAGTGGCCGCAATGTCCACCAGGCACCCGTGATCGTTAGTGACAGATGAGGAACATGGATCTATCTGTGTAAACAAACAGATCCACGTCCTGTCAGAGGAGAGGAGACAGATTGTGTGTTCTTAGTGTAGCACTTACCCCCATTTAAGGGACCAGCTGGTTTTATTGGGTCTGCAAACTACCTCCAAGGCTTCCGTTGTCAGGGTGTGAGAAAAGTCTTTAGAAAGGCCAATGTCCACACAATGTAAAACCCAAACAGTCAGGCTTTATTTTACTTTGCTGAATTGGAAAACTTTAGAGGAAAGTAGGAAACAAGAGAAAAACAGGGGAAGGTTCAGGCACACAACACTAAAGTCCCAATCGTTGGCACTCAAGCCTGAGTGGGTATTGCTCACCCGGATAGTCCCGTTTAGTGGTCCTAGCAGCCGGGATGAAGCACGAATCAATCTTTCTAGGGATACAATAAGGAATCCTCTGTCACAGGATTGGTAAAAGTCCCGAACTTCCCAGCCAAGCAATAGTGAAGAACCTTTAAGCCGGATTGGCGTATTGCAGGGCTTGTTATGATGGATCCCTCCTTAGGTGAGCTCCAAGCCTCCTCCCGAGACAGCAGTACTGTCGCTAGTCTCCTCAGGGGCAGATCCTCCCCTGGTCTCCTTCCCTAAGCGTGGCTTCCCTCAAGTGGGTAGCTGAGGATCCCTTTTGAAAAGTACAGGCCTCAGCCAGCAGAGCTGGGCCTATCATGCAGCGATGTAGCCTCGGGCTAAAGGTGCCCGGGGCCAGAACACACACACGCACCCAATGCAATGAGGGCCACGAGGCGCACACCGACGGGTGGGCTCCCAGGGCGGAACCCCAGAACAGGACCCCAATTAATGGTGTCTGCCCCTTATGTACCCTCTCCCAGCAAGCACAGCGAGTAGACCATGCCCACTGTACGGCTGCCGAGAAAGGACACCCAAGGTGTTGTGATACCCCCTGTAGTTCAACCTATGCCAGTGATGACAGTGCAACCTACAGGCAGGCAGGGAACATTACTGCCAGGCAGTATCACACCCAGAGCAGAAGCAAATCCAGAACAATCAATTGGTCTGAGCCCAATTACTGGCTCAGACTATCCTTAAATTTACACATAGCGCCCCCAAATATTGGGGGGGCGCTACATTAGTATATAGGAACACCGATCTGTCTCCTCCTCTAGTCAGTCTTAGCCCCCACAGTTAGAACACACAGTGAGGGACCACATTTAACTTCTTGATCGCTCCCTAGGGTTAACCCCTTCCTGCCAGTGACATTTACACAGTAATCAGTGGCTATTTATAGCTCTGATCGCTGTATAAATGTCAATGGTTTCAAAAAAGTTCCAAAGTGTCCGATTTGTCCGCCGCAACGTCGCAGTCACGATAAAAACGCAGATCGCTGCCATTACTAGTAAAAAAATATAATAATAATAAAAATTATATAAATCATTCCCCTATTTTGTAGACGCTATAACTTTTGTGCAAACGAAGCAATATACGCTTATTGCGATTTTTTTTTAAATCAAAAATATGTAGAAGAATACATATTGGCCTAAACTGAGGAAACATTTATTTATTTATTTTTTAAATTGGGATATTTATTATAGCAAAAAGTAAAAAATATTGTGTTTTTTTTTTTCAAAAATGTCTTTTTTTCTTGAAAGTGCAGAAATACTACCAAAAGAAAGCTTTATTTGTGGGGGGGGACATACATTTTGTTTGGGTACAAGGTCGCACGACCGCGCAATTGTCAGTTAAAATAACGCAGTGCCGTATCGCAAAAAATGGCCCGGGCAGGAAGGGGGTAAATTCTTCCGGGGCTGAAGTGGTTAAATGCTACACAATGTGCATCTCCTTTTGCATTTATTAGTTTGTAAATATATTTTCTTTTTGGGGAGTACTTTACTCCTGGGCTATCAGGTATACTCCCACCAGCACTAGAGATGGGAAGGCCCAGAAAAAAAATTGAAAAATTGGGGGGAAAAATTGTTCTTTTTGTGTTTTTTCTTTCAAAGTGCTTTTTATTTTTTTTTAACGGGAAAAGAAATTGCGCAATATGTTCTTTTATAACAGGGATATGCAATTAGCGGACCTCTAGCTTTTGCAAAACTACAAGTCCCATCATGCCTCTGCCTCTAGGTGTCATGCTTGCTGCTGTCAGAATCTCGCTATGCCTCATGGGACTTATAGTTTGGCAACAGCTGGAGGTCCGCTAATTGCATACCCCGGTTTTATAATGATAAATAATAATCCATGACATATTATTCAAACTATTTAACATGAAAACCTTAATGAAAGATTTCTGGGACTTAATGTAGTCCTAACTTATTGCAAGTTCTTTCAGCTGAAGACGAGCAAATCCTGGAATACAATTCAAGTAACACTGTATTTCTCAATGCAGATCTCAAACAAGAGAAATGTGCATTTCTGCCACTAGGGGCACTGCAGGGGAAAGGCTTCAGTTTAGTTTATTTGTGTGCTACATCTTGTACCTCCTACCTCCTTGGGATAGAGTAGATGATAGTTTCTGTCCTATCAGGGCTTAATTGACAGGTAAGAGGGTGTCAGGAAAGGCTTACTGGAAACAGTAGTTCTACACAAGCTGAAGCACCGGAGTGCACGCAAGCTTTGCTGTCTGATCTACAGCATTCTCTGCGAGTTACTTGCTTATCTGATCTGTTCCTGTGATTACCCAGCTTTCCTTGTGACTACCTCTGCTATCCTCCTGCATCTGACCCCGGCCTGTCCATGACCTTGCACCTGCCTTATCCTCTGGTTTATCCGTGCCTGCCTGTTACCGACCCGGCTTGTCCAGTGACTCTGCTCCTGTCTCCTGCATCTGTTCCAGTACTGTCTGTCTGTGTATGACCCGGCTTGCCTGACCTTCCTGTGTTCCAGCCCCTGGAACCTTCCCTCTGCATCCTGTGTGTGGCTTCCAGTCTTCAGCCAAGTCTGCTGTCACCAATCTGCTGACTCCCAGTCACAGCATCATCCAGAACTCCAGACCTACTTCCCAGCTGTTGATCCTGCCAGGCACTTGTGCTACCCTGCACTCCCACACCTCCTGTCTACCAGGGGCTGCGAGTCAGGGGCATAAGAGAGGTCTTCCTCTGCATATCAGGCTCATCTACTAGGTACGTGACAGTCGGTGAATTTGACTGACAAATTTGTTTTTATTTATAACCTTTAAAAGATTCCTATTCATGTTCTCCATCATCACAGCATAATGTTTACATTTCCACAGTGCAATTTCTGCTGAGAGCAGTGCTGAAACTTATAAATATTGTGATGAGAAATACTGTTTTTCGAATGCTACAAGGTTGACAAAACACATCCTTGCATGCCAGAGGTGTCCTAAAGACATTAAAAAATATTTTATGGACTGAAATGATGAGGGCCATAATGAAGGTGCAAGTAGCTTTTCCCTGCAGAGTTCTCATTCCAGAAACCCTTTTTCTGCCACTTCTGGCTCACAAACTGTTTCTTCACCAGCAGCATCTTCAAGTAAGGAAGTGTTACAAACCACGGCCTCCCAAAAACACACAATCCATTCATTTATAGATAAAATGACACCTGAAAATCAGGAGAAACTTCATCAACCTTGTGCAAGAGCAATACTGTATATGCTTCTTGATCAGCATTGTCAATAACTGAAAATTCGTATTGTCAGGAGGTTTTATAATTTTTATGAGGGAAGGGGGAGTGGGTACCTCATGTATATGTAGCACACGGATCTTTTTCTCACCTGGCTCACTTGTATAAGGCACACCGTGCTATATGCCCATACCCTCCTATTTGAAGAGGTTAAGCAGTGTTCACAATTGTTGGGTTACATCCTCTAGGCTGGTTCCTTTCCCTAGAGTGTAGGGAAAAGCCTGTTGCTTATGTATTAATAAGGCCAATGTCCAGACAAGGTTAAACCTCAATGGCTGAAGGTTTATTTTCTTTATGCTTGAAACCGAAAAGGAAAGTTGAAGGTGAAGAATAGAATAACAGGAGGTGGGTTCAGGCACTCAATATCACCACTCAATCCCAAGTGGACTCTGCTCACTCGGATAGTTCCCTCTCATGGTCCTAGCAGCCGGAGTGATGCACGAACTCTACTCTACTGTCCTAGGGATACGATCGGAACCCATTTGCCTAGTTCCAAACTTCTCAGCACTTGTAGCATAAGGACCTAGGTGCAAGTTGAAGCATGCTACAATGCCTGTGGCGGACTTGTGGAATCCCTATGTAGGTGACCAGGCCTCATCCGAGGCGGTGACTTCCTTCACCGGTAACCCTGGCTCCCTCTCCAGAACAGGTCACCCTTGAGTGCCCTGAAATTCCTCTTTAGATGGTAGGCCAGCTAAAGGTGCTGGGCCTACATGAACAGTTGCAGCCCCAGGCTAAAGGTGCCTGAGACTTATCTTCCCCTGCGCACTCCCATGGCCTGGAGGGCCACAAGACGCAGGCGGTACTGCTCCTCAGTACCCCTCCTTCTCCCCTCTAAGATGGCGTCTGCCCCTTATATATCCTCTCCCAGCATGCACAGCGGGCGACCACGCCCCCCATACAGCTCCCTGGAGAGGACACCCAAAGGTACAGCAATGTCACCACTGGTTCAACCCTGACCTGTTATGGCAGTGCCACCCACAGGCCACAGGGAACTGTATACCAGCAACACCACTTGGCAAAAGCAGAAGAACAAAACCTAACAATTGAAGCGATCTGGGTCTGGCTACCAACCCAGATCAACCCCTAAATTTAGGTACCTAGCTCCCCTGAAAGTAAAGGGGCGCTACATATAGTTGGAATGTTCTTAACACATACTGTCCTTGTTATTCTATTTGTAATAAAAAATAACATTTTAAAAATAAAGTACATTTTTTTACTGAATAAGCTGTACTTTTATTTCAAGCATAAAACTTTTATATACACTGTATTTCACTTCACCAGTGTAACAAAATGACTTTCAATTTATAAAAACTACTCCACACTAAAAAAAAAAAAATTTTTTTCAAAACTTAGAATTTTTTAACATGGCTTCAAAATTTTCTGAAATTTTACATCGTTAACTAGCACTAAAGATAACAAATTTTAGAGGGTCAATTAATTCCAGTAAGCGGATGGTGTGATGTGTGTGTGGATATCATCTGCAATATTGCTTGGATGTCCCCTTTATTGGGCCCTGCATGATTTTACATATGTTTATCACTTATTAGTAGGGATGAGCCAAACACCCCCCGGTTCGGTTCGCACCAGAACCTGCGGACGGACCGAAAGTTTGTACGAACTTTAGAACCCTATTAAAGTCTATGGGACTCGAACGTTCAAAATCAAAAGTGCTAATTATGAAGGCTAATATGTAAGTTATTGTCCTAAAAAGGGCTTGGGGACCCAGGTCCTGCCCCAGGGTACATGTATCAATGCAAAAAAAGTTTTAAAAAACGTTTTTTTGGGGAGCAGTGATTTTAATGATGCTTAAAGTGAAAAAAATGTGAAATATTCCTTTAAATATCGTACCTGGGGGGTGTCTATAGTATGCATGTGAAGTGGCATGTGTTTCCCGTGTTTAGAACTGTCCCTGCACAAAATGAAATTTCTAAAGGAAAAAAAGTCATTTAAAACTGCTTGCGGCTTTAATGTAATGTCTGGTCCCGGTAATATGGATGAAAACCATTGAGAGACATGGCATGGGTACCCCCCACCCCCAGCCCATTACCAGCCCCTTTGGGTCTTGTATGGATATTAAGGGGAACCCCGCACCCAAATTAAAAAAAGGAAAGGCGTGTGGCCCCCAGGCCCTATATACTCTGAACAGCAGTAAACAGGCGGTGCAAACAAGACAGGGACTGTAGGTTTGTTCTTAAGTAGAATCTGTTTGTAATTTTGAACTGGTACATTTTTAAAGTGTAGCTCCAGCCCAAAAATCTATTTTTATGCTTTTGGGAAAACATAGGGAAGGGTTATCACCCCTGTAACATTTGTTTTGCTGTCTGTGCACCTGTTTAGAACATTTCACCTCACTTTCCGTCCCAATGACAAATGTTTTTTGAAAATTTGTTTTTTTTATTGAAACAAGGATTGGTGATAAAGCATCAGTGGAGAGAAGACACCTTTTTCCCATATTAGCTCTTACAGGAGAGAATTTCCCTTCCTAGGGGTAGATTTCCTCTCACTTCCTGTTGTCTCATTCCGTTTGCAAGTAGGAGTCGTTTGTAAGTTGGATGTTTGAAAGTAGGGGCCTGCCGTATATACTCTGCAGAAATTTGGCCCTTAGGTGTTGGTGTTGCCACAACACTGTAAGCCCTCATAGTTACTCTTGATGGGCGCTGGAACGCCCTGCTGTTAATTATTATATCAAGAATTGTAATTACATGCCATTGTTGAACAGTGGTAGGAAAAATTGGACCTTTGGTGGTGGTGCTGGTGGCACAACACTGTAAGTCCTCACAGTTACTCTTGGTGGGCGCAGGAATGGGCCCAGCTGTGAAATATTTTTTTAAGAGTTGTAATTACATGCCCCTGTTGAACAGGGGCAGAAAAATTGGGCCTTTGGTGGTGTTGCCACAACACTGTAAGCCCTCACAGTTACTCTTGGTGGGTGCAGGAATGGGCCCTGCTGTGAATTATTAGATCAAGAATTGTAATTACATGCCCCTGTTGAACAGGGGCATAAAAATTGTGCCTTAGGCACTGGTGCCACAACACTGCAACCCCTCACAGATACTGTAGTTGGAGCGCAGCAATGAGCCCTGCTGCAAAGTATTGCATTAAAAATTGTAATTACACGCCCCTGTTAAACAGGGGCTGAAAAATTGGGCCTTAGCCACTGGTGGCGGTGCCCAGAAACAAAAATGTTCCTACATGCTATCAGCATGATCATTGAGGAGGAAAAGGATAGTCACTCAGCATAACAGGATAGTCACTCTGCATCAGCATAGGCAGTCTTGAAAGAATCTGACATTTCAAAGAAAATTATTCTGTTACATCAGCATCAGGTGCTTGGTAGCTGGTGGTCATCCAAGACTGATTCATTTTTATGAAGGTCAGTCGATCGACCGAGTCGGTGGACAGGCGCACCCTGTGATCGGTTACAAAGCCTCCAGCAGCACTGAATGTGCGTTCCGAAAGAACGCTGGATGCAGGACAGGCCAGTAGCTCAATTGCATACTGTGCAAGCTCTGGCCAGTAATCCATCCTCAAGACCCAGTAACCCAGAGGATTTTTGGTGGGAAAGGTGTCCAAGTCTGGTCTTGCCCCTAGGTATTCCTGCACCATGTAAAACAGACGCTGGCGATGGTTGCTGGAACCGATCATACCTTGGGGCTCCAGGCTAAAAAATTGTCTGAACGCATGGGTCAGACGGCCACCTTCTCCACCGCTCCTTCTTTGACTGACCGAAGCCTCAGCAACACGTTGTCCAGGACCAGGAATTTGTAACCTCCAAGTCTCTGGGAACGCATTGCACAGACCTTTCTCCAAGGCCTCCCGAAGATGTTTCATCCTCTGCTCCCTCTGCGACGCCACGATAAGGTCTGCAACCTTACCCTTGTAACGTGGATCAAGGAGGGATGCCAGCCAGTAATGATCCCTCTCCTTGATAGGACGAATACGAGGATCCTTCTGCAGGCTTTGCAGGATCAGGGAGGCCACGCAGCGTAGGTTTGCTAAGGCATTCGGTGCGGAGTCCTCTGGGTCACTGAGGACGACATGATCCGCAGCCACCTCCTCCCATCCACGTACAAGTCCATGTGTTTCTTGGGACTGTAATTGATCCCTTGAAGACTGCTGCTGATGCTGAGTGCTAGGCTCCACCTCCATGCTGACACAATCCTCCTCCTCCTCCTCCTGTGTGATAGGCGGGCCAGCAGGAACACTGTCTGGATAAAGGGGGCCTTGAGAGGTAAGGAAGTTCTCCTATTCCTCCCTCTGTTCTGGCTCAAGAGCCCTGTCCATTATTCCATGCCGTGTGTGCTCCAACAGGTGGACAAGAGGGACAGTGTCACTGATGCATGCACTGTCACTGCTCACCATCCTCGTGGCCTCCTCAAATGGTGACGGGACAGTGCATGCATCCCTGATCATGGCCCACTGTCGTGGGGAAAAAAATCCAAGTTCCCCTGACCCTGCCCTGGTGCCATATTGCAACAGATACTCATTGATGGCCCTCTGCTGTGTGTGCAGCCACTGCAGCATGGCCAACGTAGAGTTCCACCTGGTGGGAATGTCACAGATTAGGGGGTTCTTGGGCAGGTTGTATTCCTTTTGGAGGTCAGCCAGCCGAGCACTGGCATTATATGACCGGTGGAAATGCACACAGAGTTTCCTGGCCTACTTCAGGACCTCCTGTAAGCCCGGGCACCTGCCCAAGAACCGCTGCACCACCAAGTTAAGAACGTGAGCAAAACAGGGCACATGGGTCAGTTGTCCCTGTCGGAGGGCGGAGAGGAGGTTGGTGCCATTGTCGCAAACCACCTTTCCTGGCTTAAGCTGGCGTGGCATCAATCACCTCTGAGCCTGCCCCTGCAGAGCTGACAGAATCTCTGCCCCAGTGTCCTGTCCCCCAAGTACACCAGCTCAAGCACCGCATGGCATCTTTTTGCCTGCGTACTTGCGTAGCCCCTTGAACGCCTACGGAGCACCGCTGGTTCCGAGGACAAAGCACAGGAAGAGGCCATGGAGGAAGAAGAAGAGGAGGGGGTGGAGGAGAGAGGTGTGTCAGAATCACCAGTAGTAACATTTTGGAGGTTGTGTTGGCGGAACAACCTCCAACACTACTGCACCTTGTCCTGCATCCTTCCCAGCTGCCAGCAGAGTCACCCAATGCGCCGTGAAAGATAGGTAACGTCCCTGTCCATGCCTGCTGGACCATGAGTCAGCGGTAATATGCACCTTACCGCTGACTGCCCTGTCCAGCGAGGCCAAGACATTGCCTTCCACATGCTGGTAGAGAGCCGGAATCGCCTTCTGTGAGAAAAACAGGCTTTTGGGAACCTGCCACTGAGGAACTGCACATTCCACAAACTCACGGAAGGGGGGCAGAGTCTACCAACTGAAAAGGCAGCAGTTGAAGTGCTAGCAATTTAGCCAAGCTAGTATTCAACCGCTGGGCATGTGGATGGCAGGGAGCGAACTTCTTTTGGTGGTGCAGCAGCTGGGGCAGGGAAATTTGCCTGGTACCATCTGACATTGGTGTACCGATAGCAGATTGCCCGCAAGTACTTGGCTGTGACACACCTAATTCTACACCTTCATTTCGCTCAGTGCAGGTTTTAGAGAGGACTGAAGGTATAGTGGGTTTGGAGATCCCAGCTGATGAGGAGCAAGGAGAGGTCCGCTTTGTTCTTTGGTGTGGGTCTTTTTTGTATGCTTGCCAACGGACTGCATGGCATCTCGACATATGTCTGGTCAAGCACGTGGTGCCCAAGCAGCTCATGTTTTGGCCACGCGAGATACGCTTTAGACATATGTTGCAAATAGCAACAGTGCGATCTGATGCACACGTCTCAAAAAAGGCCCACACCAAATAACTTTTGGAATAACGCGCAGAGACAGCAGCGCCCTGAACATGCGGAACACTGCAGTGTGATGCAGTCGGTTGGCTGCCCTTAAGATGGACCCTGGAGGGCATCCTGCCTCGTTGGAGATGTGCCTCCTCCTCCTCCTCTCTCCTATCAGGCACCCAAGTGGAGTCAGTGACCTCATCATCCCTTCCCTCCTCATCACTGAAGCAAATCTGGCAGTATGCTGCAGCTGGGAAAACATGACTGCCAGATTGATGTCCTTGTTGGGCACCCCCTCTCTCTGGGCTCACGCTACTGCCTTCCTCTAGCTGGGTACCATCATTGGAGCCTTCAAAACGCTGGGCATCCTCCTGGAGCATGTACCCAACACTGTGGTCAAACAGTTCAGGGGACTCTTCAGGAGGACATGGTGGGGCTAGGGAAGGAGTGACTGATGCCATTGACCCAAGGGAAGAGGCCGCTTTGGCAGCTGCTTTGCCAAACAAAGTACCCTGAGTAGGGATGAGCTTCGTGTTCGAGTCGAACATACGTTCGACTCGAACATCGGCTGTTCGATCGTTCGACGAAGATCGAACGATTTGGGCCGTTCGCGCCAAATTCGAGTGACGCGAACGGCCCACAATGCACTACGCCATCGCAGTGTCATCCAGGCGCTGTGATTGGCCAAGCATGCACTGTGACCCCGCATGCTTGGCCAATCACAGCGCCGGCAGCGAGGAGAGCAATGATTGGCCACAGGCAGGATGCCTGTGGCCAATTATTGCTGAGGGTGTTTAGTACACGCCCCACACTATAAAAGGCCGCCAGCACGGCGGCCTAGTGTAGTGTGTTCCGGAGCAGGGAAAGAGCAGCATAGGCAGGGACAGTGACTTTTATTTCTTTCTTGCTTAACCTGGATTCCTTTAGTTTAGGGAAAGAGAAGGATAGGTAGGGAGAGTGTCAGTGTGTTTTGTGCTTGTGCTATAGTGTGCTTAAAAAAAACATTTTTTCTAGGGACAGAAAACTGTAGGTAGGGAGAGTGTCAGTTTCTTTCACTGTGCAAGTCCTTGTTTCTAGGGACTGGGAAGGACAGTGAGTGAATTCTCCTTGTGCTATAGTGTGCTTAAAAAAAACATTTTTTCTAGGGACAGAAAACTGTAGGTAGGAAGAGTGTCAGTTTCTTTCACTGTGCAAGTCCTTGTTTCTAGGGACTGGGAAGGACAGTGAGTGAATTCTCCTTGTGCTATAGTGTGCTTAAAAAAAACATTTTTTCTAGGGACAGAAAACTGTAGGTAGGGAGAGTGTCAGTTTCTTTCACTGTGCAAGTCCTTGTTTCTAGGGACTGGGAAGGACAGTGAGTGAATTCTCCTTGTGCTATAGTGTGCTTAAAAAAAACATTTTTTCTAGGGACAGAAAACTGTAGGTAGGGAGAGTGTCAGTTTCTTTCACTGTGCAAGTCCTTGTTTCTAGGGACTGGGAAGGACAGTGAGTGAATTCTCCTTGTGCTATAGTGTGCTTAAAAAAAACATTTTTTCTAGGGACAGAAAACTGTAGGTAGGGAGAGTGTCAGTTTCTTTCACTGTGCAAGTCCTTGTTTCTAGGGACTGGGAAGGACAGTGAGTGAATTCTCCTTGTGCTATAGTGTGCTTAAAAAAACATTTTTTCTAGGGACAGAAAACTGTAGGTAGGGAGAGTGTCAGTTTCTTTCACTGTGCAAGTCCTTGTTTCTAGGGACTGGGAAGGACAGTGAGTGAATTCTCCTTGTGCTATAGTGTGCTTAAAAAAAACATTTTTTCTAGGGACAGAAAACTGTAGGTAGGGAGAGTGTCAGTTTCTTTCACTGTGCAAGTCCTTGTTTCTAGGGACTGGGAAGGACAGTGAGTGAATTCTCCTTGTGCTATAGTGTGCTTAAAAAAAACATTTTTTCTAGGGACAGAAAACTGTAGGTAGGGAGAGTGTCAGTTTCTTTCACTGTGCAAGTCCTTGTTTCTAGGGACTGGGAAGGACAGTGAGTGAATTCTCCTTGTGCTATAGTGTGCTTAAAAAAAACATTTTTTCTAGGGACAGAAAACTGTAGGTAGGGAGAGTGTCAGTTTCTTTCACTGTGCAAGTCCTTGTTTCTAGGGACTGGGAAGGACAGTGAGTGAATTCTCCTTGTGCTATAGTGTGCTTAAAAAAAACATTTTTTCTAGGGACAGAAAACTGTAGGTAGGGAGAGTGTCAGTTTCTTTCACTGTGCAAGTCCTTGTTTCTAGGGACTGGGAAGGACAGTGAGTGAATTCTCCTTGTGCTATAGTGTGCTTAAAAAAAACATTTTTTCTAGGGACAGAAAACTGTAGGTAGGGAGAGTGTCAGTTTCTTTCACTGTGCAAGTCCTTGTTTCTAGGGACTGGGAAGGACAGTGAGTGAATTCTCCTTGTGCTATAGTGTGCTAAAGCATTCCTCATCAACCATCTTTGAAATCCTTGTTTTTTGGACAGTCAGGGAAATTGTCGTTGTGCTATTCTGTGCAAAAGCAATCATCCTGAACCATATTTAGAAATCCTTAAGTAAAGGGACAGAGAAGGACACCTGAAGGTAGCCCTTATTGCTTTTTTCCCATCTCCCTGCAGGCCATCTATTAGAATGTCTGGAAGGCAAACAAGGAGAGGCAGACAGTCAGGAGGCAATAAAAGAGGGCAAGCAGGCTCTGTGTCTGGGGGCAACAGTGCTGGTCGTGGACGCGGTGCATTGTCATCAGCACATGGCCATGGGACACGCTTGTCCTTCTTTTCGGCAGCTGGACATGTTGAGCCACATCATGCCGAAGACTTGGTAGAGTGGATGACCAAGCCCTCCTCCTCATCCTCTCTCACTCAGGCTCAGGGTACTGGCAAAGCAGCTGCCAAAGCGTCCTCTTCCCTGGTATCAATGTCAGACTCATCATCAGTCACTCCTTCCCTAGACCCACCATGTCCTCCTCCTGAGGAGTCCCCCGAACTGTTTGAGCACAGTGTTGGGTACATGCTCCAGGAGGATGCCCAGCGTTTCGAAGGGTCTGATGATGAAACCCAGCTACAGGAAGGCAGTAGGGTGAGAGCAGACAAAGGGGATGCTGAAGAAGGACACCAATCTGGCAGTCATGTTCCAGCAGCTGCAGCATACTGCCAGATTGGCTCCAGTGATGAGGAGGGAGGGGATGATGAGGTCACTGACTCCACATGGGTGCCTAATAGGAGAGAGGAGGAGGAGGAGGATGAGGAGGAGGCACATCTCCAACGAGGCAGGATGCCCTTTGGTGGCCAGCGTAAGGGCAGTACACCGACGGAATCACACCGCAGAGCTCCGCCTGTGCAGGGCGCTGCCTCTGCCCGTCATTCAAAAAGTTCCTTGGTGTGGGCCTTTTTTGAGGCTAGTGCATCAGATCGCACAGCTGCTGTTTGCAACATATGTCTCAAGCGTATATCGCGTGGCCAAAACATCAGCCGCTTGGGTACCACATGCCTGACCAGACATATGTTGACCTGCCATGCAGCTCGTTGGCAAGCCTACCTCAAAGACCCACACCAAAGAACAAAGCGGACCTCTCCTTGCACCGCATCAGCTGGGATCTCCAACCCCACTATAACTTCAGTCCTCTCTGAAACATGCACTGAGAGGAATGAAGGTGTAGAATTAGGTGTGTCACAGCCAAGTACTTGCGGCCACTCTGCTAGCAGTACACCGACGTCCGATTCTAGCAGGCAAATTTCCCTGCCCCAGCTGCTGGACCGTCAAAAGAAGTTCACTCCCAGCCATCCACATGCCCAGCGGTTGAATGCTAGCTTGGCTAAATTGCTAGCGCTTCAACTGCTGCCTTTTCAGTTGGTAGACTCGGCCCCCTTCCGTGAGTTTGTGCAATGTGCGGTTCCTCAGTGGCAGGTTCCCAAACGCCACTTTTTTTCACGGAAGGCTATTCCGGCTCTCTACCGGCATGTGGAAGGCAATGTCTTGGCCTCGCTGGACAGGGCGGTCAGCGGTAAGGTGCATATTACCGCTGACTCATGGTCCAGCAGGCATGGACAGGGACGTTACCTTTCTTTCACGGCCCATTGGGTCACTCTTTTGGCAGCTGGGAAGGATGCAGGACAAGGTGCAGTAGTGTTGGAGGTTGTTCCACCGCCACGCCTCCAAAATGCTACTACTGGTTGTGACACACCTCTCTCCTCCACCCCCTCCTCTTCTTCTTCCTCCATGGCCTCTTCCTGTGGTTTGTCCTATGAACCAGCGGTGCTCCGTAGCCGTTCACGGGGCTACGCAAGTACGCAGGCAAAAAGATGCCATGCCGTGCTTGCGCTGGTGTGTTTGGGGGACAGAAGCCACACTGGGGCAGAGGTCCTGTCTGCTCTGCAGGGCCAGGCCGAGAGGTGGTTGACGCCACGCCAGCTTAAGCCAGGAATGGTGGTTTGCGACAATGGCACCAACCTCCTCTCCGCCCTCCAACAGGGACAACTGACCCATGTGCCCTGTGTGGCTCACGTCCTTAACCTGGTGGTGCAGCGGTTCTTGGGCAGGTACCCGGGCTTACAGGATGTCCTGAGGCAGGCCAGGAAAGTCTGTGTGCATTTCCGCAGATCTTATAATGCCAGTGCTCGCCTGGCTGAGCTGCAAAAGGAGTTGAACCTGCCCAAGAACCGCCTTATATGTGACATGCCCACCAGGTGGAACTCAACGTTGGCCATGCTGCAGCGGCTGCACACGCAGCAGAGGGCCATCAATGAGTACCTGTGCGACTACGGCACCAGGACAGGGTCAGGGGAGCTTGGTTTTTTTTCTCCACGCCAGTGGGGCATGATCAGGGATGCATGCACTGTCCTGGCACCATTTGAGGAGGCCACGAGGATGGTGAGCAGTGACAGTGCATGCATCAGTGACACTGTACCTCTTGTCCACCTGTTGGAGCACACGCTGCGTGGAATAATGGACAGGGCACTTGAGGCAGAACAGAGGCAGGAAGAGGAGGACTTCCTTGCCTCTCAAGGCCCCCTTTACCCAGACAGTGTTCCTTCTGTCCCACCCATCGCACAGGAAGAGGAAGAGGAGGAGGAGGAGGAGGAGGATTGTGTCAGCATGGAGGTGGAGGCTGGCACTCAGCATCATCAGCAGCAGTCTTTTAGGGATGATTTACAGTCCCAAGAAACCAGTGGACTTGTACGTGGCTGGGAGGAGGTGGCTGCGGATCATGTCGTCCTTAGTGACCCAGAGGACTCCGGAGCGAATGCCTCAGCAAACCTACGCTGCATGGCCTCCCTGATCCTGCAAAGTCTGCGGAAGGATCCTCGTATTCTTCGGATCAAGGAGAGGGACCATTACTGGCTGGCCACTCTCCTTGATCCACGGTACAAGGGTAAGGTTGCGGACCTTATGTTACCTTCGCAGAGGGAGCAGAGGATGAGACAACTCCGGGAGGCCTTGCAGAAAGGTCTGTGCAACGCGTTCCCAGAGACTGGGAGGTTACAAACTCCTGGTCCTGGACAACGAGTTGCTGAGGCTTCGGCCAGTCAAAGAAGGAGCGGTGGGGAAGGTGGCCGTCTGACCGATGCGTTCAGACAATTCTTTAGTCCGCAGCCCCAAAGTATGATCGGTTCCAGCAACCATCGCCAGCGTCTGATAAACATGGTGCAGGAATATCTAGGGGCAAGGTCAGACTTGGACACCTTCCCCACCGAAAATCCTCTGGCTTACTGGGTCTTGAGGATGGATCACTGGCCAGAGCTTGCACAGTATGCAATTGAGCTACTGGCCTGTCCTGCATCCAGCGTTCTTTCGGAACGCACATTCAGTGCTGCTGGAGGATTTGTCACGGATCACAGGGTGCGCCTGTCCACCGACTCGGTTGATCGACTGACTTTCATCAAGATGAACCAGTCTTGGATCACCACCAGCTACCACACACCTGATGCTGATATAACAGACTAATTGATTTTAACATGTCACATCCCTTCAAGACTGATGCTGAGTGCCTGTGCTGTTATGTTGACTGGCTATCCTCCTCCTCCGAGTCCTCAATGATACGATTGATGATGATAGCTTGGAAGATCATTTTTGTTTATGGGTGCCGCCACCAGTGGCTAAGGCCCAATTTTTCAGCCCCTGTTTTACAGGGGCGTGTAATTACAATTTTTTTAGCAATAATTTGCCATAGGGCTCATTGCTGTGCTCCAAGTACAGTATCTGTGAGGGGTTGGAGTGTTGTGGCACCAGTGCCTAAGGCCCAATTTTTCAGCCCCTGTTTAACAGGGGCGTGTCATTACAATTTTTGAAGCAATACTTTGCAACAGGGCTCATTGCTGTGCTCCAATAACGTATCTGTGAGGGGTTGTAGTGTTGTGCCACCAGTTCCTAAGGCCCAATTTTTCAGCCCCTGTTCAACAGGGGCATGCAATTACAATTCTTGATCTAATAATTCACAGCAGGGCCCATTGCTGCACCCACCAAGAGTAACTCTGAGGGCTTACAGTGTTGTGGCAACACCACCACCACCACCACCACCACGAAAGGCCCAATTTTTCAGCCCCTGTTCAACAGGGGCATGCAATTACAATTCTTGATCTAATAATTCACAGCAGGGCCCATTGCTGCACCCACCAAGAGTAACTGTCAGGGCTTACAGTGTTGTGGCACCAGCACCACCATCAAAGGCCCAATTTTTACTACCACTGTTCAACAATTATATGTAATTAAAATTCCTGATATAATAGTTGACAGCAGGGCGTTCCAGCACCAACCAAGAGTAACTGTGAGTGCTTACAGTGTTGTGCCAACACCAACAACTAAGGGGCCTATTTCTGCAGAGTATATACGGCAGGTCCCTACTTTCAAACATCCAACTTACAAACGACTCCTACTTGCAAACGCAAGAAGACAACAGGAAGTGAGAGGAAATCTACCACTAGGAAGGAAAATTCTCTCCTGTAAGAATAAATATGGGAGAAAGGTGTCTCCTCTGTACTGATGCTTTATCAGCAATCCTTGTTTCAAGAAAAACACCACATTTCAAAAACAGTTGTCATTGGGACGGAAAGTGAGGTGAAATGTTCTGAACAGGGGCACAGACAGCAAAACAAATGTTACAGGGGTGATAACCCTTACCTATGTTTTCCAAAAAGTTTAAAAATAGATTTTTGGGCTGGAGCTACACTTCAACAATGTACCTGTTCAAAATTACAAACAGATTCTACATAAGAACAAACCTACAGTCCCTGTCTTGTATGCACCGCCTGTATACGGCTGTTCAGAGTATATAGGGCCTTTTTTATTTTATGTGCGGGGTTCCCCTTAATATCCATACAAGACCCAAAGGGGCTGGTAATGGGCTGGGGTAGGGGGGGGGGGGGTCATGGGGTAGCTATGCCATTTTTCTTAAAGATTTTCATCCATATTACCGGGACCAGACATTACATTAAAGCCGCAAGCAGTTTTAAATGGCTTTTTTTTCCTTTAGAAGTGTCATTTTGTGCAGGGACAGTTCTAAACACGGGAAACACGTGGCACTTCACAGGCATACTTTAGACACCCCCCAGGTACGATATTTAAAGGAATATTTGACTTTTTTTTTTTCACTTTATGCATCATTAAAATGACTGCTCCCGAAAAACGACCGTTTTTAAAACTTCTTTTTGCATTGATACATGTCCCCTGGTGCAGAACCCGGGTTCCCAAACCCTTTTTAGGACAATAACATGCATAATAGTTGTTATAATTAGCACTTTAGAATTCGAACGTTCGCATCCATTGTATTTAAT
This sequence comes from Rana muscosa, assembly GCA_029206835.1. NCBI lineage: Eukaryota > Metazoa > Chordata > Amphibia > Anura > Ranidae > Rana > Rana muscosa. The sequence continues at coordinate 747,864,146 of CM055117.1, forward strand.
AGGGTTCTAATGTTCGTACGAACTTTCGGTCCGTTCGCGGGTTCTGGTGCGAACCGAACCCGGGGGTGTTCGACTCATCACTAACCCTGAGCCTGGGTGAGAGAGGATGAGGAGGATGAGGACGGCATGGTCATCCACTCTACCAAGTCTTCGGCATGTTGCGGCTCAACATGGCCAGCTGCCGAAAAGAAGGACAAGCGTGTCCCACGGCCACGTGCTGGTGAGGATGCACTGTGTCCACGACCAGCACTGTTGCCTCTAGACACAGAGCCTGCTTACCCTCTTTTATTGGCTCATGACTGTCTGCCTCTCCTTGTTGTCCTTCCAGACATACTAATGGCCTATAGTGAGATGTAGATGCACAAAGGTGGGATGTATATATATATAGATCTATAGTGATTATACTGCAGCTAGCACAATCAACTGCCTGCTGTGGTATTAGTATGAGAAAAGCAGCAATTGTCTTTAGTTAGTTTTAGGTGCACACTGTGCAGAGGACACAGTACACTAACTGAAAATACTTGCAGCTCCCTGCCTGTGGTATTAGTTTGAGAACACCACCAATTGCATTGAGGTACCTTTAGATGCACACTGTGCAAAGTACAGAAGTACACTAAATGGAGCAGATGTAATACACCCACGGATCCTAAAAGAATTGAGCTATGTAATTTCAAAGCCATTGTATCTAATTTTTAGGGACTCAATAATGACAGGAATAGTATAACTGGATTGGCGCAGGGCCAATGTGGTGCCTATATTTAAAAAGGTAACAAAGTCTTTACCAAGTAACTATAGACCTGTTAGTTTAACTTCTATAGTTGGGAAGATACTGGAGAGATCCATAAAAGACCACATAGATGAGTTCTTGCTGGAAAAAAATATTTTAAGGAACAGACAGCATGGATTCATGAAAGACAGAAGTTGTCAGACAAACCTGATTTCTTTTTATGAAGAGGTAAGTAAAACCTTGGACAGAGGGGTGGCGGTGGACGTGGTATACTTGGATTTTGCAAAAGCGTTCGATACAGTTCCCCACACACGGCTCATGTGCAAGGTAAAGTCTACAGGATTGGAAATATCAGTTTGTAAATGGATAGAAAACTGGCTAAAAGACAGAATTCAGAGAGTCGTGGTTAATGATTCTTACTCTGAATGGTCTAAGGTTATTAGTGGTGTACCCCAAGGTTCAGTGTTGGGACCCTTACTTTTTAATATAAATGATATTGGGTCTGAGATCAAAAAAGGGATTTTTATAACAGCTTACCTGTAAAATCCTTTTCTTGGAGTACATCACGGGACACAGAGCGACTTAGTCATTACTAATGGGTTATATAGTTTACCTTCAGGTGCTGGCACTGGCAACTTCCAAACCGGAAGTACCCTCCCCTATATAAGCCCCTCCCATCCGGGAGCACCTCAGTTTTGTAGCAAAGCAATAAGTGTCCCAAAAAGAGGGGTGGGAGCTCTGTGTCCCGTGATGTACTCCAAGAAAAGGATTTTACAGGTAAGCTGTTATAAAAATCCCTTTTTCTTTTTCGTACATCACGGGACACAGAGCGACTTAGTCATTACTAATGGGACGTCCCAAAGCAATGCCAAATGAGGGGAGGGATACACTATACATAAGCTGGGCGCCATCAGGCATGAGGATCTTTTGCGGCCTGCAACAAAGGCGACATCCTCCTGACTTCTAACGTCTACCTGGTAGAATCTAGTAAACGTGTGTACTGAAGACCATGTTGCGGCCTTACAGACTTGAGCCAGGGAGGCCTGGTGATGCACTGCCCATGAAGTTCCAACTGCTCTTGTGGAGTGCGCCCTAACTTTGAATGGAGGCGGTCTCTTTCTCAAGCCATAGGCTTGTATTATGACCTGTCGAATCCACTTGGCTAAAGTAGATTTTGATGCTGCCTGACCCTTTCTGGGGCCTTCCGGCAGAATAAACAAAGTATCCGTTCTGCGAATCTGAGCAGTGGCTTTTAGATAAGCTTTAACTGCTCTTACTACATCCAAAGAATGCAATAACTTTTCCTCTACCGAGCTAGGTTTGGGGAAAAAAGAAGGAAGAACCACATCTTGGTTCAAATGAAACCTCGATACCACCTTAGGAAGAAAGGCTGGATGAGGACGTAATACTACTCTGTCCTTATGGACAACCAGATATGGCTCCTTACAGGACAAGGCGGCTAATTCCGATACTCTTTTAGGAGAACAAATGGCTACTAAGAAAATCAATTTCCTGGTGAGAAGAACCAAGGAAATGTGTTGCAATGGTTCAAACGGTTGTTTCTGTAGAACCGACAGAACCAGGTTTAAGTCCCATGGACATATGGGAATACTAAACGGAGGGCTAATACGCATCACTCCTTGTATGAAAGCTTTGACTAGTGAATGCGAAGCCAAGGGCCTTTGAAAAAATATTGACAAGGCCGAAATCTGACCCTTGATAGTACTCAAGGCCAGCTTCCTATCTACAGCCCACTGTAGGAAGTCCAAAATCCTACCTATTACATACTTACGTGGATGCCATTTCTTGGTCTCACACCATGTAATGTACGCCTTCCAGATCCTATAATAGATCTGCCTGGATACCGGCTTCCTGGCATTGATCATGGTAGATACCACAGGATTAGAGAGCCCTCTCTTTTTTAGAATGTGGGCTTCAATAGCCAGGCCGTCAAACCTAGGGCTGGTAAGGAAGGGTGGTATATCGGTCCTTGCGACAGCAGGTCCGGACGATGTGGGAGGGTCCAAGGACTCCTCACTGACATTTTTACAATCTCCGCGTACCATGCCCTTCGGGGCCACGCTGGAGCCACCAGAATCACTGGTTTCTTTTCTACCCTGATTCTGCGGATTAATCGCGGTAACAATTGTGGCGGTGGGAATGCATATATCAGCTTGAACTGATCCCAAGGGAACACTAGGGCATCCGAGCCGCAAGCTAGGGGATCCCTTGTGCGAGACACAAATCTGTCCACCTTTGCGTTGAATCTGGATGCTAGCAGATCTACATCCGGTGTTCCCCACCGCTGGCATATTGCCTGGAAAACCTCGGGGTGAAGAGACCATTCCCCCGGGCATAATTGCTGGCGACTTAAAAAGTCCGCTTTCCAATTTTCCACTCCTGGGATGAAAACCGCGGATATGGCTGGGACATATCTTTCTGCCCATTCCAGGATGCAATTTGCTTCCCTCTGGGCTGCACGACTCCTGGTGCCCTCCTGGTGATTGATATATGCCACTGCTGTGGCATTGTCACGTACCTGACGGTGACGAGCCCGGTTAGCAGAGGGAGGCCTCCCTTACGGCTCCCACCGGCGGCCCCTGGTGGTATAACAGGAAGCACGGAGGTGGAAGGGGTACAAGTGCCTGGCAGGATCAAGAACTACCGCAGGTGATCAGGAACCAGCAGGTGAGGAGGCAGGAACCAGGAACTACAGCAGGTGAGTAGACAGGAACCAGGAACTCAGAAGATGACCCGGACCGGGAGGCACAGCAGGTAGACTGGAACCACTGGGCAGCAGCAGATGAACAGGAACCAGCAGATGAGCAGACAGGAACCAGCAGATGAGCAGACAGGAACCAGGAACTGCAGCAGGTGAGTAGACAGGAACCAGGAACTCAGCAGATGACCCGGACCGGGAGGCACAGCAGGTAGACTGGAACCACTGGGCAGCAGCAGGTGAACAGGAACCAGCAGATGAGCAGACAGGAACCAGCAGATGAGCAGACAGGAACCAGCAGATGAGCAGACAGGAACCAGGAACTCAGCAGATGACCCGGACCGGGAGGCACAGCAGGTAGACTGGAACCACTGGGCAGCAGCCGGTGAACAGGAACCAGCAGATGAGCAGACAGGAACCAGCAGATGAGCAGACAGGAACCAGGAACTCAGCAGATGACCCGGACCGGGAGGCACAGCAGGTAAACTGGAACCACTAGGCAGCAGCAGGTGAACAAGAGCCAAGGTCAGGCAGGATCGTCAGACAAGCCGGGGTCGGGTAAACTGGCAGGCAGCGAGGCACAAAAGGATCAGGCAATACCGAAGTCAGAAAACAGGCCGATGGTCAGGTACAGGCAGATAGCAGGAGGGTCACAGGAAGCCGGATCAGATACAGGTAAACAAGGCAGATCAGGTCACTTGGGATAAACGCTGTAGAGCAGACAGCAGGGACTGTCTGCAAGTGAGGAGTTTAAATAGCCCTTCGGGCGTCACCTGCGGGGGCGGGAACCAGGAAGTCCAGGGCGTCTGTTCCTGACAGGGTTTCCATGACAGGCATTGTCTGATTGAATTCTGACAGGGGACCCTTGGAGTTTGGATGTCCATGCTACTAGGGCATACCGGGCTGCTCGTATCTCTAAGAGATTGATGGGCAGGGCCTTCTCTGCTTCTGACCACTTGCCCTGGAGAGACCATTGCTCCAGTACTGCCCCCCAGCCTATGAGGCTGGCATCTGTAGTGACCACCTTCCAAGAAACCGGACTGAAGGGTTTCCCTTTTTCCAGATTCTGGGGCACCAACCACCAATGGAGGCTCTTGCGAACGGAAGGGGACAGGGACATTGGTAAGTCTAAAGCCTGAACTTTTTTGTTCCAGGCTGACAGTATGGCCCTCTGCAAGTTCCTTGAATGGAATTGACCGTAGGGTACTGCTTCGAATGAAGCCACCATTTTTCCCAGCAGCCTCATGCACAGGCGTATGGATGGTTTTCTTTTTGTACCCACTAAGTGGGTCAAATCTTTTAAAGACGACACCTTTTCTGGAGGTAAGAAAATCTTTCTCTGATTTGAATCCAGCCTTAGCCCTAAGTATTCCAGACTTCTGACTGGTCTTAGAGCTGACTTGTCCCGGTTGATAATCCAACCGTGATATTCCAGATACTTGATTGTCTTGTGAATAGCTACTTCCAGCTTTTCCACTGAGTGGTCTATTAGTAGCAGGTCGTCTAGATATGCCATTATCGTTACACCCTGTGTTCTTAGATTGGCCAATAGTGGGGCCAGAATTTTTGTGAACACTCGTGGTGCTGTGGCCAGACCGAAAGGTAAGGCTCTGAACTGAAAATGGCGCCCTTCTACTGCAAAGCGTAGAAATTTCTGGTGGGCCGGAAAGATGGGAATATGCAGATAAGCATCCCTTATGTCGATCGAGGCTAACCATTCCTGCCCTTGTAGGGTGGTGGCCACCGATCGGATCGACTCCATCCGAAAAGTCCTGATATTTAGGAACTTGTTTAGCCCTTTTAGATTTAATATGGGCCTCATGTCCCCATTTGGTTTGGGGACTGTGAAAAGGTTCGAGTAAAACCCGAACCCGCTTTCTTCCAGGGGATCCTTCATGATTACACCTTGGAGCAATAGTTGTTCTAGTGCCAGAAGGAGGGATCCTCTCTTCTGGGGATCGCTTGGCACGTTTGACCTCATAAATTGGGCAGGAGGAGTGTCTTTTAACTCCAGCTTGTATCCCAGACTTACTGCGGAGAGCACCCATCTGTCTCTGATGGTGTCCCGCCAGGTCTCTGTGAACAACTGAAGTCTTCCCCCCACCCGATTGAGTGGGGGCAACCCTTCATGACTTGGGGGGAAGTTTTGTACCTCTCTTGACCCAGGGTTTCTTGTTACCCTGTGATTGTCCCTGATTTCTGCCCCCTGAATTTGACTGCGGAGGCCGTCGGAACTGTTTCACAGCCGATGTGCCAGGGACTGGAGAAGTAGGCCTCTTAAAAGAAGGACTTCTACTCTTGTTCTTAACCGGTAAGAGTGAACTTTTACCGGCAGAAATTTTCTGGATATATTTGTCCAGATCTTCTCCAAATAAGCGTTCTCCATGAAATGGGAAGCTAACCAGCAATTTCTTACAGGGAGCTTCAGCAGACCAGTTTTTGAGCCATAGAAGCCTACGCATATGTACTACAGACAGCGTAAAGCGGGAGGCCTGTTGGATTGTATCCTTTATGGCGTCCACCGCAAAACACAAGGCTCTAGGCAGGTCAGCTAGGGCAAGAGCCTGCTGATCTGGTAAGTCCCTTAAGACTTGTTTCAACTGATCTTTCACCGCTTGGCAGACTCCAATCGCTGCTACCGCAGGTTGTGTCACCATGCTTGCTGTAGAGAAAGCAGATTTTAGTAAAGACTCCAATTTTTTATCTATTGGGTCTTTGAACATTGGAACATTATCTACTGGACATGTCAGTGATTTGTTCACAGAAGAGATGGCTGCATCCACTGTAGGGACCCTCCATTTTTTTATGAACTTATCCTCCATGGGATAGATCACCGGAAATCTCTTGGGGGGAGTAAATATTTTATCAGGATGCTCCCAATCCTGGTAAATAAGCCCTTCCAATAAAGGGTGGATTGGGAAGGAACAGACAGCCTGGGGAGCTTTCAGCGACCCCAGCGAGGAAACCGTAGTGGTTGATGGTTCCGCCAGAGGCATTTTAAATGCTGATCGGACCATGTTAGTCAGAGACTGAACCCATAATCTTTCAGCCTGAGATGCTGAGAAAGGTTCTTCCACTGTTGATTCCTCCATAACTGAATCAACCTCATCCTGTCGATCTCTGTGTGGGGCTGTTCCTCCACTAACAGGCACTCTGAAGGAGGAGACGGAGATCGGACGCGCTTTCCCTGTGACAGGGAAGCAGCGATCAATGCTGTTAATCTCTCTTCCAATCCTCCCAGAGTTGAGGATAAAACCTCCTCTGTTATAGATACAGGAGCAGGTGGACTGGGGACAGCCGCAGCACCAGGCACTCCTGCGGGGTTCCTACGGCTACTGACCTCTGAATTCTCAGGGGAGATTGGTGCAGTACAAGCATGCCCAATATCCTCAGAGCCCGATGGAGACCCCTTTGGCTTCCTGGAAGACTTATTTCCGGAGCGTCTGGACGACATATCCTTTAAGCACAAAGCTGAGGTATTCTCGTCGTCATACACCAATTTTGCTGGTAATAGTCTAACACAGTTGCTGCTATATACCAGCTGGTGTCCACTAAAGTGCCTTTCTATGGGGATGCCTGCATCAACCGCCTCTGTGCGCCACTGTTTGTTGCTAGCTCTGTTTGCATCCAGCTGACACTTGTACTGTGTCTTTTATACATGCTGGGATGCCTGCACATGCGCAGAAGCGCCGCGGCGCGCATCGAGCGTCATCCACCCGCCCCGCCCCTTTTTTTTCATAGGAGGCGCGTGCACGCGCCCGCGCCCGTGCGCCATTGGCGCCCTTTTCGAAACCAAGCAGGGACTAGGAGCCAGGGCCCTTTTTGCCGGAGGGCCTGTGCGGTGGATGAGCGCAGCAACAGGGCAGAGGAAGTGGATTCCCACAGAGAACTTACCAAGTGCCTGGATCTTTTGACTTGAGAAAACCAAAGATCCACATGACAAGAAAAAATGGACCACAGCGGCCTCTAGTGGTTTAACACAGGTACCGCGGTCCTCTTTTTTATTTTTATTTTTCTTGACTACTATTAAAATTTTACATTTTTCAGTAGTTACAGGCATACACAGATATTAGCGGGAATACCGTTAGGTAACAGACAGAAAGACAAATTAGGCTTGGGGGTCCCCCAATAGAACCAAGTTCCTGGGGGCCCCCACTTACCTGTTCCCCGCCGCAGGACTCTGTTTGGTCCACAGAAGCCCAAACTTCACCTATCACGGCAGGCATTGTAATTAAACCTTCAGGGACCGGGTTCCCAAGGATTCCACTCCCCTGGACCTGTATAGCACCCTGCACAGAAAACATCTTGGTCGTGGGTATGACCAGAGCTCTGGATCCCAGGGTCCAGCCCTCCTAAGAGAGGCATTACAGGCAAAACCTTGCTCTTCTGTTGCAAGGCCCGGGTACCGACCGTTTACCTATGAAGCTTTTTTGGTGGGATCCGGAACAGCTTACTAAGGCCCGTAAAAGAACCTGTACGCAAGCCCAGGAAAACACATGTTACTCTTTGGCCAACACCTTAGACACTGGCAAAAAACTGAGGTGCTCCCGGATGGGAGGGGCTTATATAGGGGAGGGTACTTCCGGTTTGGAAGTTGCCAGTGCCAGCACCTGAAGGTAAACTATATAACCCATTAGTAATGACTAAGTCGCTCTGTGTCCCGTGATGTACGAAAAAGAAAGTAAAATTTCTATCTTTGCAGATGACACTAAGCTATGCAGTGGAATAACGTCCTTAAAGGATGTCGCCAATTTACAAGCCGACCTCAGTGCTCTGTCTAATTGGGCGACTATGTGGCAGATGAGATTTAATGTTGATAAATGTAAAGTTATGCACTTGGGGGCTAAGAATATGAATGCATCATACATACTAGGGGGAGTACAACTGGGGGGATCCGTAGTGAAGAAGAATCTGGGGGTTTTGGTAGATCATATGCTCAAAAATGGCATGCAATGCCAAGCTGCGGTTTCCAAAGCGAGGAAAGTCCTTTCTTGTATTAAGAGCGGTATGGACTCCAGAGAGAGAGATATCATTTTGCCCCTGTACAAATCATTAGTAAGACCTCATCTGGAATATGCAGTTCAGTTTTGGGCCCCAGTTCTCAAAAAGGATATTGGGGAACAGGAGAAAGTGCAGAGAAAGGCAACCAAACTGATAAGAGGTGTGGAGGAGCTCAGCTATGAGGAAAGATTAGAGGAACTGAATTTATTCACTCTTGAGAAGAGGAGATTAAGGGGGATATGATCAACATGTACAAATATATAAGGGGTCCATATAGTAGTGAACTTGGTGTTGAGTTATACACTTTACGGTCAACACAAAGGACAAGGGGGCACTCTTTACGGAGAGAGGAAAAGAGATTTCACCTCCAAATACAGAAAGGTTTCTTCACAGTAAGAGCTGTGAAAATGTGGAATAGACTCCCTGCAGAGGTGGTTCTGGCCAGCTCAGTAGATTGCTTTAAGAAAGGCCTGTATTTTTTCCTTAATGTACATAATATATTTTTAACTGGGTACTAACATTTATAGGTAAAGTTGATCCGGGGCATATCCGATTGCCTCTCAGGGGATCAGGAAGGAATTTTTTCCCCTGCTGTAGCAAATTGGATCGTGCTCTGCTGGTGTTTTTCGCCTTCCTCTGGATCAACTGTGGGTATAGAATTAGGTATATGGGATTGTATGATATATTTTTTTTTTTTTTTATGGTTGAACTGGATGGACTTGTGTCTTTTTTCAACCTGACTAACTATGTAACTATGTAAATGAAATTAGTGCAGCTCCCTGCCTGTGGTTTTAGTATGAGAACACCACTAATTGTATTGAGGTACCTTTAGGTGAACGCTGTGCAAAGGACACAGTACACTAAATTAAATTAATGCAGCTCCCTGCCTGTGGTTTTAGTATGAGAACACCACTAATTGTATTGAGGTGCCTTTAGGTGCACACTGTCCAAAGGACAGAAATACACTAAATTAAATTAATGCAGCTCCTTGACTGTGGTTTTAGTATGAGAACACCACTAATTGTATTGAGGCACCTTTAGGTGAACGCTGTGCAAAGGACACAGTACACTAAGTGAAAATACTGCAGCTAGCACAATCACCTGCCTGCCTGTCAGTATAGAGAATAACAGGAACAGATCTAGCTAAACTGAATACAGTGTGTAAATATACATACAACACCTAGGATGCATATATATCCTCTACACACTGTAACTGCAGCTAACTGACTCGCCTGCCTGCTCTATCTAACTCAAAATAAATGACACTGTCTCTCTCTCTCTTTAACCTCTCTCTTTAACCACCGCAACACACTACACAAGGCCGCCATGGAGGCGGCCTTATATAGCGTGGGGTGTGTACTAAACCCCCTGAGACATAATTGGCCAAAGCCACCCTGGCTTTGGCCAATTATGGCTCTCCATTTTTTGCGCGCTGTGATTGGCCAAAGTATGCGGGTCATAGTGCATGTTTGGCCAATCATCAGCCAGCAATGCACTGCGATGCCGCAGTGAATTATGGGCCGTGACGCGCCACTCGAATTTGGCGCGAACGGCCCATAATGTTCGAAATTCGGCGAACAGCCGAATAGGCGATGTTCGAGTCGAAAATGGGTTTGACTCGAACTCGAAGCTCATCCCTACTTATTAGCACTCTAGGCAAGATTCAACAATTTCATTAGTCAAAATTGGATGCTGATTGTCTAGTGTGTGGACTTCCTTGCTCTCACCAGTGTTGTGTTTTAGAACTTTGAGAGCTACGGATAGCGTAGGAGAAAATATTTAAAGAACTGTGTATTTTTTATATATTTATTGTTCATTGGAATGCCTAGGTGAAGAGTTTACTCCTCTTTGGAGAATGACCTTGGATAATTGTGGGTTTAGGATCGCTGTATCGTTTTATTCACATAGCGGAGTGTTTTTGAAAGATGTTTCAATAAAAGAGAGTAGGTTGATCACTTTCCAATTGCTTTTGTAAAAAAAAACACCTGTGAACAATTAGAAGCATACATCTTCTTTTGAGATTTGAAATCTTAAAAAAAAACAAAAGGCTGGTTGTACTGAAGTTGATCGATGGATCACCTTCAGTAAAACCAGCCTGCCCATAGAGGGATCAAAATGCTGCTGAATTTTAATACATATATGGCTAGAGCTTAAGAGGTTAGTGTATACTGAGTTATCAAAGTGCCTAATCTTTTTATCTCAATGTAATTAGGCAATGGTGCCAAGGAAGTGTAAAGTCCATAGTGTAAAGAAAACCAGCATGTGTTCTTCTAACTCAAGTGCAAAGAGATCCATCACCAGCTAAAAATGTTCATCACGCCTCTTACCAGAGAAGGTGGGCCAAAGATTATAATGGCCAAAAGCGCAAAAGATGTTACCACAGGCTAGACGGCCAGTGGGGGAAGCGATGGAAGTCACTCTACAATCAATATCAATGTGATACCAAGAAAGAGATACAAATCTTTTTAATGAAAGTTGGTATCACAATTTTTAGCAAGCTGCTTCATGATTTTACATTTATTAACCTAGCGCTGATTTTTTACACTTTTTTTACACGCGCACCATCATTGTTCATAACACAGAGACCCAGTTTGATCATCTTTAAACCTAACAAGACAATCACCGTATTAAATGATCTGACTATTCTAGTATGTTAAAAGAGTAGAAAGGGAAAAATGATCACGGCATGAATTTTCAAAGCACAGATGGAAAGAACATATGTTAGCATTTATGTAAGATTATTTAAGATAACCTAAAGGGTTTCACAGATATTAACAATTTTGGCGACTCTAAAGCAAGGTTTGCAAACAAGCATCTTTATAATTGTATTGTTTATCAGCATTTTAAGGTAGTTATGTGTGTGTGTGTGTGTGTATGTGAATGAGCTGAAATGTAGGACTATTTCAGTGTAGGCCAAATTCCTCATAAAAGTTCTTCTAAGGTGAAATTGCTCTTATGCCTCGTACACACGACCGGTTTTCCCGGCAAGAAAAAAAAAAGTTTTTCCTGCCAGGATTCCGGTCATGCCTGCCCTCCATACACACCTTCAGGCCATATACCGGCCGTCCAATACCGTGACGTACAACACGTACGACGGGACTATAAAGGGGAAGTTCCATTCAAACTGCGCCACCCTTTGGGCTGCTTTTGCTGATCTCGTGATAGTAAAAGTTTGGTGAGAGACGATTCACGCTTTTCAGTCTTCGTGCTTTCCAGATCGTTTTTTGCCATTCAGATTGTGCTTGTGGGTTCGTATCTGTCTTTCAGTGCGTGTAGTTAGTTTGTATCTGTTTATTCAGTGCATTCTTGTCCACTCGTTTCTGATTTTCAGATTGTTCTTCATAGGCCTCGCTGTTCTTCATTGCGTTCTGTTAGTTCGTTCTGACCAGCCGACCGTTATCTAGCCATGTTGCGAGTACGTACTTGTCGTAGAGTTCGTGCTGTGCTGAGGCTTGGTTTGGGGGTTTATGCTTTAAGCCAAGTCCAGACCATGAACAGGGTGGTGAGGAGTTCATGGACCAAGAATTGGTTGCTCCAGCAGGACCAATTCTGTCACATGCCTCTGCTGCGGGAGATCCAGGAAAATAACCCTGATGACTTCAGGAATTATCTCAGGATGACGGACCCCGTTTTTCACCGTCTGTTGGCTTTGGTGTCCCCCTATATCCCGAGGCAGGACACCGTCATGCTTGAAGCCATCACTGCTGAGCAGAGGCTAGTCGCCACTTTGTGATACCTGGCGACTGGGAGAAGTCTGCAGGACTTGAAGTTCATGACAGGCATCTCCCCCCAGGCTCTGGGGATCATTATACCAGAAACCTGTTCTGCCATAATACAAGTTCTGCAGAAGGACTATATTAAGGTAAGTTTTCTCCTTTAACATCATATTCTATGTAATTTATGTATGCTAATGTATTGTATTTCTTTCATCATTCCCTAATTACCATGATTGTAATATGCTGTGAATGTTCCCTTTGTCCCCATGCATGCTGTAAGCTTTTAATGCTCCTTTTTTGGCCTACATGCATATTTCCCATAACTAACCTCTCCAGCATGCTAGCCTTGGCCCATACACCCCTAGCCTAGTCACTTAACAATGTATTTTGTCAGCTCCATTTAACCTCCCCCCTCCCCTAAAATGTCTCCAAATGTTTCTTATCATTTCTCACAGTGTCAGAGCCTTTATTTTTGAGGGCCCCAAACTCAGATATAACCCGCCCCTCTCCCTCAAATTTTTCTAATGGGCCATCAGAGGGGTGAGGAATCTGATAAGTGAACATTGTAGTTTTGTCTTTAACCAGTTGTCTACTGCCCACCGTCAAATGACGGCGGGCGGAAGACTCTCTTGTCCTGACAGGACGTCATATGACGTCCTGCCTTTAAAAGCAGCTAGGGGGCGCGCGCGCGCCTGCTGCGTCGCTGGGGACCCGATGCGCGTGCCTGGAGGCCGCGATGGCCGCCGGGCACCAGCGATTGCCCAGTAACCGAGCACAGTAAACACACAGATCCACGTCCTGTTAGGGAGAGGAGACCGATGGTGTGTCCCTTGTACATAGGGACAACCATCGGTCACCTCCCCCAGTCAGTCCCCTCCCCTTACAGTTAGAACACATCTAGGAAACACATTTAACCCCTTCCTCGCCTCCTACTGTTAACCCCTTCCCTGCCAGTCACATTTATACAGTAATCAATGCATTTTTATAGCAGGGATCGCTGTATAAATGTGAATGGTCCCAAAAATGTGTCAAACGTGTCCGATGTGTCCGCCGCAATATCGCAGTCACAATAAAAATCGCAGATCGCCGCCATTACTAGTAAAAAAAAATGCTATAAACCTATCCCCTATTTTGTAGACGCTATAACTTTTGCGCAAACCAATCAATATACGCTTATTGCGATTTTTTTATTTTTTTTACCAAAAATATGTAGAATACGTATCGGCCTAAACTGAGGAAAATTTATTTATTTTTTATTTTTTTAAATGGATATTTATTATAGCAAAAAGTAAAAAATATTGTGTTTTTTTTCAAACTTGACGCTCTTCTTTTGTTTATAGCGCAAAAAATAGAAACCGCAGAGATTATCAAATACCACCAAAAGAAAGCTCTATTTGTGGGGAAAAAAGGACGCAAATTTTGTTTGGAAGCCACGTCTCACGACCGCGCAATCGTCATTCAAACTGTGACAGCGCTGAATGCTGAAAAATGGCTTGGGCAGGAAGGGGGTTTTCATGCCCAGTAGGCAGGTGGTTAAATACTCCTTTAAATAAAAGTGATACTGATTTTGGCCAAGAATGTTTTTGTATAGTCTGTTTGCAATGTTATGTTCAAAAGTACTAATATCTTATTTTTATCTTTCACTCCACAGTCCTCTTCTACGCCACAGAAATGGCAGAATGTGGCATCCCAGTTTGCCCAGCGGTGGGACTTCCCCAACTGCGGTGGGGCAATAGATGGGAAGAACGTCCGCATCATCCCATCACCCCATTCGGGGTCTTATTACTACAATTATAAAGGGTTCCACAGTGTAGTGATGATGGCGGTGGTGTCGGCGACCTATCAATTTATGTATGTGGATGTGGGGAGAAATGGCCGGATGTCTTTTCACAGACGGATTTCTCCCGACTTCTACGGAGTGGTGACCTGGCATTGCCACCTGCGTCAGACAATGTGGAGGGACTACCATTTGTCTTTGTGGCAGATGAAGCCTTTGGACTTTCTAACCATCTGATAAGGCCATTCCCCCAGAGGACCCTCACCCTGAGAGGAGGGTGTTCAATTATCGGCTGGCCAGAGCCAGAAGTGTGGTTAATAATGCCTTTGGCATAATGGCCAGCCGGTTCCGCCTTTTTCAGACCTCTATAAATCTGGCAGAGTATAAACTTAATCATGTCGTAATGGTGTGCTGTGTGCTGCACAACTTTTTGCGGAATCATTCGCCAAATTACCTGGCATCAGTTGGGCCTGAGGCCGCAATTCAGGACCAAATACGAGTGCCGTCCCTGGAAGCTGTCCGTACAGGCTTGCCCCCCAAAAGTGCCCGTGATGTGCGGCAAAGATATGTCAACTAGTTTAATGGTAGGGGGGCAATTGCTATGCCTGAAGAATCATGATTTGACCTAAAATAAAACTTTAATTTTGTCCTGAAAACATCTGGAATTTGTGTTATTGCTTGTGTTTATTTTATTTAGCTGTCTCCTAGGTTCTCCTAGTGCACTTGTAGTGCCAAGTGGATTTTCCTTTAGTAAATAACCCCCATTGACACTGTAAACAACCAATTTTTACAAAGAATGTTATTGACCATAGAAAGAAGAAGCCACACTTTGTAGAATTTCCACATTTTACTACGTGCACATTCACAAAAATATTTCGGTATATATACAACTTTTTTTTGGGGGGGGGCTTTATTTTTGCATTAACAGGCATGTTTCAAGACAGAACATACAAAACTCTGGAACTTATAAAGTTCAACGTACAAAATGTGAAGGCAATATCAGACATTCTAGTATGTCAACAAGGTGTTCATTAGATGGGGGGGTGATGTCACCCCTGTCCAAGCCAAATTTAGAAGATGCACACAAATATGGATGTGAAATGTGGATTTCCTTCCTGATCCCATGCCTAATGTCAATGCCTAATATCAACATGTGCTATCTGCCATCATGGGGGATCAATGGACGTGTTTTTGGGGTGAAAACGCTTCCTCCCACCTACTTGAGTTGCGAGGAAGGGGTTGCACCCACAAAACACGTACATTGATATACCCTGATGGCAGATAGCACATGTTGACACACTGTGTGCATCTTCTAAATTTGGCTTGAAGAAAGCATTCAAAAATTATCCAACTGCAGAAAAGAACAAAAGGAGGGCAATTTGTTTTTTTCTTTATATTCGCCCCAAAATATCAATCATGTTCTTAAATTTTTGATTTATATTCTTCGTCATGTTGTCTAGTTCTTGACTACACGCCATGATTTCCTGTATTAAAATTTGTGCACTAGCACTTGAGAAACGAGGAGTTTCTTCTTCACCAACATGGTCATCCCCTAAAAAAATAAAACAAGGTATTATAAATATGCAGGTCTACATCTCTTATCTGAAGCTGTGGTGACAATTTCCACCATGTCATCCACCTTTCCTTCCTCCACCTCTTCATCTTGTTGGGGTTCTCTCTGGTCCCCTTCTTTAGGAGGAGTGGGGTTCCTGGTGTCTTCTGAGTGGTGTCCCCCCAGTCTTAGATCACCTATGTGAATGAAACTGAAGGTATACTTAGCAGACAGATATTTGCGGACAGAAATAGGATTATGAAACATTACTTGGAAGTGGGGTCTGTTCCATGCAGAAGACATGATGATTTCCATTACCAAAGATGGAATACTTTCCTTTTGGGGCGAAGTTTCACCCATGGAGACACCCCAATTATCCACTGGAGCACCTGTGTGGGACACCATAAAAAGGCTGTTCTGGTGTCCCTCACTATAGTGCTCCTGAGTCCAGATGTGTAAACAGCTGCTGAGTGTCCTCTCCTTTACACTGAATCAAGTTTGCATTTCATTCTAGTTACAAACACATTTAGACAACAACATGTTCGACTCGAACATCGGCTGTTCGCTCGTTCGGCGAAGATCGAACGTTATGGGCCGTTCGCGTCAAATTCGAGTGACGCGAACGGCCCACAATACACTGCGCCATCGCAGTGCAATCCCGGCGCTGTGATTGGCCAAGCATGCACTGTGACCCCGCATGCTTGGCCAATCACAGCGCCGGCAGCGAGGAGAGCCATAATTGGCCACAGGCAGGATGCCTGTGGCCAATCATAGCTCAGGGGGGTTTAGTACACGCCCCACACTATAAAAGGCTGCCAGCGCGGCAGCCTCGTGCAGTGTGTTCCGGCGTGCAGGGAAAGAGATAGATAGGCAGGGACAGTGTGTTCTATTTTTTTCTCAGGCATCTGCAGGAGTTAGTGGGTGTTGTGTGCCTCCAGCACAGTATACACCTGGATCTAAACTTTATTGCTGTTCTCTTAGCTAGGTAGGCAGGCAGGGAAAGGGATACATAGGCAGGGACAGTGTGTTCTATGTTCTATTGTTTTCTCAGGCATCTGCAGGAGTTAGTGGGTGTTGTGTGCCCCCAGCACAGTATACACCTGTATATATCCGTCATTGCTGTTCTCTAATACAGGCATCTGCAGGAGTTACTGGCACAGTGTACACCTGTATATACCCGTCATTACTGTTCTCTAATACAGGCATCTGCAGGAGTTAGTGGCACAGTGTACACCTGTATATACCTGTCATTACTGTTCTCTAATACAGGCATCTGCAGGAGTTATTGGCACAGTGTACACCTGTATATACCCGTCATTACTGTTCTCTAATACAGGCATCTGCAGGAGTTAGTGGCACAGTGTATACCTGTATATACACGTCATTACTGTTCTCTAATACAGGCATCTGCAGGAGTTAGTGGCACAGTGTACACCTGTATATACCCGTCATTACTGTTCTCTAATACAGGCATCTGCAGGAGTTAGTGGGTGTTGTGTGCCTCCAGCACAATATACACTACCCAATTGCTGGTTTTTCCCATCTCCCTGCAGGCTATTACTATGTCTGGAAGGCCAACAAAGAGAGGCAGACAGTTACGAGCCAATAAAAGAGGGCAAGCAGGCTCTGTGTCTGGGGGCAACAGTGCTGGTGGTGGACGCGGTGCATTGTCATCAGCACGTGGCCATGGGACACGCTTGTCCTTATTTTCAGCAGCTGGACGTGTTGAGCAGCATCATGCCGAAGACTTGGTAGAGTGGATGACCAAGCTCTCCTCATCCTCCTAAGCCTCACTCACCCAGGCTCAGGGTACTGGCAAAGCAGCTGCCAAAGCGTCCTCTTCCCTCGTATCAATGTCATCATCAGTCACTCCTTCCCTAGACCCACCATGTCCTCCTGAGGAGTCCCCCGAACTGTTTGAGCACAGTGTTGGGTACATGATCCAGGAGGATGCCCAGCGTTTCGAAGGGTCTGATGATGATACCCAGCTAGAGGAAGGCAGTAGCGTGAGCGCAGAGAGAGGGGATGCTCAAGAAGGACAGCAATCTGGCAGTCATGTTCCAGCAGCTGCAGCATACTGCCAGATTGGCTCCAGTGATGAGGAGGGAGGGGATGATGAGGTCATTGACTCCACGTGGGTGCCTGATAGGAGAGAGGAGGAGGATGAGGAGGAGGCACATCTCCAACGAGGCAGGATGCCCTCCGGGGGCTAGCGTAAGGGCAGCACACCGACTGAATCACACAGCAGAGCTACGCCTGTGCAGGGCGCTGCCTCTGCCCGTTATTCCAAAAGTTCTTTGGTGTGGGCCTTTTTTGAGTCGAGTGCATCAGATCGCACTGCTGCTATTTGCAACATATGTCTCAAGCGTATCTCGCGTGGCCAAAACATCAGCCGCTTGGGCACCACTTGCTTGACTAGACATATGTTGAACTGCCATGCAGCTCATTGGCAAGTGTACCTTAAAGACCCACACCAAAGAACAAAGCGGACCTCTCCTTGCTCCTCATCAGCTGGGATCTCCAACCCCACTATACCTTCAGTCCCCTCTGAAACCTGCACTGAGAGGAATGAAGGTGTAGAATTAGGTGTGTCACAGCCAAGTACTTGCGGGCACTCTCCTAGCAGTACACCGAGGTCCGATTGTAGCCGGCAAATTTCCCTGCCCCAGCTGCTGGACCGTCGAAAGAAGTTCACTCCCAGCCATCCACATGCCCAGCGGTTGAATGCTAGCTTGGCTAAATTTCTAGCAATTCAACTGCTGCCTTTTCAGTTGGTAGACTCGGCCCCCTTCTCCTCAGTGGCAGGTTCCCAAATGCCACTTTTTCTCACGGAAGGCGATTCCGGCTCTCTACCGGCATGTGGAAGGCAATGTCCATGCCTCGCTGGACAGGGCGGTCAGCGGTAAGGTGCATATTACCGCTGACTCATGGTCCAGCAGGCATGGACGTTACCTTTCTTTCACGGCCCATTGGGTCACTCTTTTGGCAGCTGGGAAGGATGCAGGACAGGGTGCAGTAGTGTTGGAGGTTGTTCCGCCGCCAAAATGCTACTACTGGTTGTGACACACCTCTCTCCTCCACCCCCTCCTCTTCTTCTTCCTCCATGGCCTCTTCCTGTGCTTTGTCCTCGGAACCAGCGGTGCTCCGTAGGCGTTCAAGGTGCTACGCAAGTACGCAGGCAAAAAGATGCCATGCTGTGTTTGCGCTGGTGTGTTTGGGGGACAGGAGCCACACTGGGGCAGAGGTTCTGTCTGCTCTGCAGGGGCAGGCCGAGAGGTGATTGACGCCACGCCAGCTTAAGCCAGGAATGGTGGTTTGCGACAATAGCACCAACCTCCTCTCCGCCCTCCGACAGGGACAACTGACCCATGTGCCCTGTGTGGCTCACGTCCTTAACCTGGTGGTGCAGCGGTTCTTGGGCAGATACCCGGGCTTACAGGATGTCCTGAGGCAGGCCACGAAATTCTGTGTGCATTTCCGCAGATCATATAACGCCAGTGCTCGGCTGGCTGAGCTGCAAAAGGAGTTGAACCTGCCCAAGAACCGCCTTATATGTGACATGCCCAACAGGTGGAACTCAACATTGGCCATGCTGCAGCAGCTGCACACGCAGCAGAGGGCCATCAATGAGTACCTGTGCGACTACAGCACCAGGACAGGGTCAGGGGAGCTCGGATCTTTTTCACCACGCCAGTGGGGCATGATCAGGGATGCATGCACTGTCCTGGCACCATTTAAAGAGGCCACGAGGATGGTGAGCAGTGACAGTGCATGCATCAGTGACACTGTACCTCTTGTCCACCTGTTGGAGCATACGCTGCGTGGAATAATGGACAGGGCACTTGAGGCAGAACAGAGGCAGGAAGAGGAGGACTTCCTTGCCTCTCAAGGCCCCCTTTACCCAGACAGTGTTCCTTGTGTCCCACCCATCACACAGGAAGAGGACGAGGAGGAGGATTGTGTCAGCATGGAGGTGGAGCATGGCACTCAGCATCAACAGCAGCAGTCTTTTAGAGATGATTTACAGTCCCAACAAACCCGTGGACTTGTACGTGGCTGGGAGGAGGTGGCTGCAGATCATGTCATCCTTAGTGACCCAGAGGACTCCGGACCGAATGCCTCAGCTAACCTACGCTGCATGGCCTCCCTGATCCTGCAAAGTCTGCGGAAGGATCCTCGTATTCTTCGGATCAAGGAGAGGAACCATTACTGGCTGGCCACTCTCCTTGATCCACGGTACAAGGGTAAGGTTGCGGACCTTATCTTGCCATCGCAGAGGGAGCAGAGGATGAGACAACTCCGGGAGGCCTTGCAGAAAGGTCTGTGCAACGCGTTCCCAGAGACTGGGAGGTTACAAACTCCTGGTCCTGGACAACGAGTTGCTGCGGCTTCGGTCAGTAGCAGAAGGAGTGGTGGAGAAGGTGGCCGTCTGACCGATGCGTTCAGACAATTTTTTAGTCCGCAGCCCCAAAGTATGATCGGTTCCAGCAACCATCGCCAGCGTCTGATATACATGGTGCAGGAATACCTAGGGGCAAGGTCAAACTTGGACACCTTTCCCACTGAAAATCCTCTGGCTTACTGGGTCTTGAGGATGGATCACTGGCCAGAGCTTGCACAGTATGCAATTGAGCTACTGGCCTGTCCTGCATCCAGCGTTCTTTCGGAACGCACATTCAGTGCTGCTGGAGGCTTTGTCACGGATCACAGGGTGTGCCTGTCTACCGACTCGGTTGATCGACTGACCTTCATAAAGATGAACCAGTCTTGGATCACCACCAGCTACCAAGCACCTGAAGCTGATACTGTATAACAGAATAATTTATTTTCAAATGTCACATCCCTTCAAGACTGATGCTGATGCTGAGTGACTGTCCTGTTATGTTGACTGACTATCCTCCTCCTCCTCAATGATCCGATTCTTGATGATAGCTTGGAAGAACTTTTTTGTTTCTGGGTGCCGCCACCAGTGGCTAAGGCCCAATTTTTCAGCCCCTGTTTAACAGGGGCGTGTAATTACAATTTTTGATGCAATACTTTGCAACAGGGCTCATTGCTGTGCTCCAAGTACAGTATCTGTGAGGGGTTTCAGTGTTGTGGCACCAGTGCCTAAGGCCCAGTTTTTCTGCCCCTGTTTAACAGGGGCGTGTAATTACAATTTTTGATGCAATACTTTGCAACAGGGCTCATTGCTGTGCTCCAAGTACAGTATCTGTGAGGGGTTGCAGTGTTGTGGCACCAGTGCCTAAGGCCCAATTTTTCTGCCCCTGTTTAACAGGGGCGTGTAATTACAATTTTTGATGCAATACTTTGCAACAGGGCTCATTGCTGTGCTCCAAGTACAGTATCTGTGAGGGGTTGCAGTGTTGTGGCACCAGTGCCTAAGGCACAATTTTTATGCCCATGTTCAACAGGGGCATGTAATTACAATTCTTGATCTAATAATTCACAGCAGGGCCCATTCCTGCGCCCACCAAGAGTAACTGTGAGGGCTTACAGTGTTGTGGCAACACCACCACCACCACCACCAAAGGCCCAATTTTTCTGCCCCTCTTCAACAGGGGCCTGCAATTACAATTCTTGATCTAATAATTTACAGTAGAGCCTATTCATGCACCCACCAAGAGTAACTGTGAGGGCTGACAGTGTTGTAGCACCAGCACCACCACCAAAGGCCCAATTTTTCCTACCACTGTTCAACAATGGCATGTAATTACTAGTGATGAGCCGAACACCCCCGGGTTCGGTTCGCACCAGAACCCGCGAACGGACCGAAAGTTCGTACGAACATTAGAACCCTATTAAATACAATGGATGCGAACGTTCGAATTCTAAAGTGCTAATTATAACGACTATTACGCATGTTATTGTCCTAAAAAGGGTTTGGGAACCCGGGTTCTGCACCAGGGGACATATATCAATGCAAAAAGAAGTTTTAAAAACGGTCGTTTTTCGGGAGCAGTCATTTTAATGATGCATAAAGTGAAAAAAAAAAGTCAAATATTCCTTTAAATATCGTACCTGGGGGGTGTCTAAAGTATGCCTGTGAAGTGCCACGTGTTTCCCGTGTTTAGAACTGTCCCTGCACAAAATGACACTTTTAAAGGAAAAAAAAGCCATTTAAAACTGCTTGCGGCTTTAATGTAATGTCTGGTCCCGGTAATATGGATGAAAATCTTTAAGAAAAATGGCATAGCTACCCCATGAGCCCCCCCCCCCCCTACCCCAGCCCATTACCAGCCCCTTTGGGTCTTGTATGGATATTAAGGGGAACCCCGCACATAAAATAAAAAAGGCCCTATATACTCTGAACAGCCGTATACAGGCGGTGCATACAAGACAGGGACTGTAGGTTTGTTCTTATGTAGAATCTGTTTGTAATTTTGAACAGGTACATTGTTTAAGTGTAGCTCCAGCCCAAAAATCTATTTTTAAACTTTTTGGAAAACATAGGTAAGGGTTATCACCCCTGTAACATTTGTTTTGCTGTCTGTGCCCCTGTTCAGAACATTTCACCTCACTTTCCGTCCCAATGACAACTGTTTTTGAAATGTGGTGTTTTTCTTGAAACAAGGATTGGTGATAAAGCATCAGTACAGAGGAGACACCTTTCTCCCATATTAATTCTTACAGGAGAGAATTTTCCTTCCTAGGGGTAGATTTCCTCTCACTTCCTGTTGTCTTCTTGCGTTTGCAAGTAGGAGTCGTTTGTAAGTTGGATGTTTGAAAGTAGGGACCTGCCGTATATACTCTGCAGAAATAGGCCCCTTAGTTGTTGGTGTTGGCACAACACTGTAAGCACTCACAGTTACTCTTGGTTGGTGCTGGAACGCCCTGCTGTCAACTATTATATCAGGAATTGTAATTACATATAATTGTTGAACAGTGGTAGTAAAAATTGGGCCTTTGATGGTGGTGCTGGTGCCACAACACTGTAAGCCCTGACAGTTACTCTTGGTGGGTGCAGCAATGGGCCCTACTGTGAATTATTAGATCAAGAATTGTAATTGCATGCCCCTGTTGAACAGGGGCTGAAAAATTGGGCCTTTCGTGGTGGTGGTGGTGGTGGTGGTGTTGCCACAACACTGTAAGCCCTCAGAGTTACTCTGGTGGGTGCAGGAATGGGCCCTGCTGTGAATTATTAGATCAAGAATTGTAATTACATGCCCCTTTTGAACAGGGGCTGAAAAATTGGGCCTTTCGTGGTGGTGGTGGTGGTGGCGTTGCCACAACACTGTAAGCCCTCAGAGTTACTCTTGGTGGGTGCAGCAATGGGCCCTGCTGTGAATTATTAGATCAAGAATTGTAATTACATGCCCCTGTTGAACAGGGGCTGAAAAATTGGGCCTTAGGCACTGGTGGCACAACACTGCAACCCCTCACAGATACTGTACTTGGAGCACAGCAATGAGCCCTGTTGCAAAGTATTGCTTCAAAAATTGTAATTACACGCCCCTGTTAAACAGGGGCTGAAAAATTGGGCCTTAGGCACTGGTGGCACAACACTGCAACCCCTCACAGATACTGTACTTGGAGCACAGCAATGAGCCCTGTTGCAAAGTATTGCTTCAAAAATTGTAATTACACGCCCCTGTTAAACAGGGGCTGAAAAATTGGGCGTTAGGCACTGGTGGCGGCACCCATAAACAAAAATGATCTTCCAAGCTATCATCATCAATCGTATCATTGAGGACTCGGAGGAGGAGGATAGCCAGTCAACATAACAGCACAGGCACTCAGCATCAGCATCAGTCTTGAAGGGATGTGACATGTTAAAATCAATTAGTCTGGTATATCAGCATCAGGTGTGTGGTAGCTGGTGGTGATCCAAGACTGGTTCATCTTGATGAAAGTCAGTCGATCAACCGAGTCGGTGGACAGGCGCACCCTGTGATCCGTGACAAATCATCCAGCAGCACTGAATGTGCGTTCCGAAAGAACGCTGGATGCAGGACAGGCCAGTAGCTCAATTGCATACTGTGCAAGCTCTGGCCAGTGATCCATCCTCAAGACCCAGTAAGCCAGAGGATTTTCGGTGGGGAAGGTGTCCAAGTCTGACCTTGCCCCTAGATATTCCTGCACCATGTTTATCAGACGCTGGCGATGGTTGCTGGAACCGATCATACTTTGGGGCTGCGGACTAAAGAATTGTCTGAACGCATCGGTCAGACGGCCACCTTCCCCACCGCTCCTTCTTTGACTGGCCGAAGCCTCAGCAACTCGTTGTCCAGGACCAGGAGTTTGTAACCTCCCAGTCTCTGGGAACGTGTTGCACAGACCTTTCTGCAAGGCCTCCCGGAGTTGTCTCATCCTCTGCTCCCTCTGCGACGGTAACATAAGGTCCGCAACCTTACCCTTGTACCGTGGATCAAGGAGAGTGGCCAGCCAGTAATGGTCCCTCTCCTTGATCCGAAGAATACGAGGATCCTTCCGCAGACTTTGCAGGATCAGGGAGGCCATGCAGCGTAGGTTAGCTGAGGCATTCGGTCCGGAGTCCTCTGGGTCACTAAGGACGACATGATCCGCAGCCACCTCCTCCCAGCCACGTACAAGTCCACGGGTTTCTTGGGACTGTAAATCATCCCTAAAAGACTGCTGCTGTTGATGCTGCTGAGTGCCAGGCTCCACTTTCCATGCTGACACAATCCTCCTCCTCCTCCTCCTCCTCGTCCTCTTCCTGTGCGATGGGTGGGACAGAAGGAACACTGTCTGGGTAAAGGGGGCCTTGAGAGGCAAGGAAGTCCTCCTCTTCCTGCCTCTGTTCTGCCTCAAGTGCCCTGTCCATTATTCCACGCAGCGTGTGCTCCAACAGGTGGACAAGAGGTACAGTGTCACTGATGCATGCACTGTCACTGCTCACCATCCTCGTGGCCTCCTCAAATGGTGCCAGGACAGTGCATGCATCCCTGATCATGCCCCACTGGCGTGGAGAAAAAAAAACAAACTCCCCTGACCCTGTCCTGGTGCCGTAGTCGCACAGGTACTCATTGATGGCCCTCTGCTGCGTGTGCAGCCGCTGCAGCATGGCCAACGTTGAGTTCCACCTGGTGGGCATGTCACATATAAGGCGGTTCTTGGGCAGGTTCAACTCCTTTTGCAGCTCAGCCAGGCGAGCACTGGCATTATAAGATCTGCGGAAATGCACACAGACTTTCCTGGCCTGCCTCAGGACATCCTGTAAGCCCGGGTACCTGCCCAAGAACCGCTGCACCACCAGGTTAAGGACGTGAGCCACACAGGGCACATGGGTCAGTTGTCCCTGTCGGAGGGCGGAGAGGAGGTTGGTGCCATTGTCGCAAACCACCATTCCTGGCTTAAGCTGGCGTGGCGTCAACCACCTCTCGGCCTGGCCCTGCAGAGCAGACAGGACCTCTGCCCCAGTGTGGCTTCTGTCCCCCAAACACACCAGCGCAAGCACGGCATGGCATCTTTTTGCCTGCGTACTTGCGTAGCCCCTTGAACGCCTACGGAGCACCGCTGGTTCAGAGGACAAAGCACAGGAAGAGGCCATGGAGGAAGAAGAAGAGGAGGGGGTGGAGGAGAGAGGTGTGTCACAACCAGTAGTAGCATTTTGGAGGCGTGGCGGTGGAACAACCTCCAACACTACTGCACCTTGTCCTGCATCCTTCCCAGCTGCCAAAAGAGTGACCCAATGGGCCGTTAAAGAAAGGTAACGTCCCTGTCCATGCCTGCTGGACCATGAGTCAGCGGTAATATGCACCTTACCGCTGACCGCCCTGTCCAGCGAGGCCAAGACATTGCCTTCCACATGCCGGTAGAGAGCCGGAATAGCCTTCCGTGAGAAAAAGTGGCGTTTGGGAACCTGCCACTGAGGAACCGCACATTACACAAACTCACGGAAGGGGGCCGAGTCTACCAACTGAAAAGGCAGCAGTTGAAGCGCTAGCAATTTAGCCAAGCTAGCATTCAACCGCTGGGCATGTGGATGGCTGGGAGTGAACTTCTTTCAACGGTCCAGCAGCTGGGGCAGGGAAATTTGCCTGCTAGAATCGGACGTCGGTGTACTGCTAGCAGAGTGGCCGCAAGTACTTGGCTGTGACACACCTAATTCTACACCTTCATTCCTCTCAGTGCATGTTTCAGAGAGGACTGAAGTTATAGTGGGGTTGGAGATCCCAGCTGATGCGGTGCAAGGAGAGGTCCGCTTTGTTCTTTGGTGTGGGTCTTTGAGGTAGGCTTGCCAACGAGCTGCATGGCAGGTCAACATATGTCTGGTCAGGCATGTGGTACCCAAGCGGCTGATGTTTTGGCCACGCAATATACGCTTGAGACATATGTTGCAAACAGCAGCTGTGCGATCTGATGCAATAGCCTCAAAAAAGGCCCACACCAAAGAACTTTTTGAATGACGGGCAGAGGCAGCGCCCTGCACAGGCGGAGCTCTGCGGTGTGATTCCGTCGGTGTACTGCCCTTACGCTGGCCACCAAAGGGCATCCTGCCTCGTTGGAGATGTGCCTCCTCCTCATCCTCCTCCTCTCTCCTATTAGGCACCCACGTGGAGTCAGTGACCTCATCATCCCCTCCCTCCTCATCACTGGAGCCAATCTGGCAGTATGCTGCAGCTGCTGGAACATGACTGCCAGATTGGTGTCCTTCTTGAGCATCCCCTCTGTCTGCTCTCACGCTACTGCCTTCCTCTAGCTGGGTTTCATCATCAGACCCTTCGAAACGCTGGGCATCCTCCTGGAGCATGTACCCAACACTGTGCTCAAACAGTTCAGGGGACTCCTCAGGAGGAGGACATGGTGGGTCTAGGGAAGGAGTGACTGATGATGAGTCTGACATTGATACCAGGGAAGAGGACGCTTTGGAAGCTGCTTTGCCAGTACCCTGAGCCTGGGTGAGAGAGGATGAGGAGGAGGAGGAGGGCTTGGTCATCCACTCTACCAAGTCTTCGGCATGATGTGGCTCAACATGTCCAGCTGCCGAAAAGAAGGACAAGCGTGTCCCATGGCCATGTGCTGATGACAATGCACCGCGTCCACGACCAGCACTGTTGCCCCCAGACACAGAGCCTGCTTGCCCTCTTTTATTGCCTCCTGACTGTCTGCCTCTCCTTGTTTGCCTTCCAGACATTCTAATGGATGGCCTGCAGGGAGATGGGAAAAAAGCAATAAGGGCTACCTTCAGGTGTCCTTCTCTGTCCCTTTACTTAAGGATTTCTAAATATGGTTGAGGATGATTGCTTTCGCACAGAATAGCACAATGACAATTTCCCTGACTGTCCAAAAAACAAGGATTTCAAAGATGGTTGATGAGGAATGCTTTAGCACAGTATAGCACAATGAGAATTTCCCTCACTGTCCTTCCCTGTCCCTACAAACAAGGTTTAGCACAGTAAAACACACTGACACTCTCCCTACCTATAGTTTTCTGTCCCTATAAAACATTTTTTTTTTAAAGATGGTTGATGAGGAATGCTTTAGCACAGTATAGCACAATGAGAATTTCCCTCACTGTCCTTCCCTGTCCCCACAAACAAGGTTTAGTACAGTAAAACACACTGACACTCTCCCTACCTATAGTTTTCTGTCCCTATAAAAAAATTTTTTTTTAAAGATGGTTGATGAGGAATGCTTTAGCACAGTATAGCACAATGAGAATTTCCCTCACTGTCCTTCCCTGTCCCTACAAACAAGGTTTAGCACAGTAAAACACACTGACACTCTCCCTACCTATAGTTTTCTGTCCCTATAAAATTTTTTTTTTTAAAGATGGTTGATGAGGAATGCTTTAGCACAGTATAGCACAATGAGAATTTCCCTCACTGTCCTTCCCTGTCCCTACAAACAAGGTTTAGCACAGTAAAACACACTGACACTCTCCCTACCTATAGTTTTCTGTCCCTATAAAAAAATTTTTTTTTAAAGATGGTTGATGAGGAATGCTTTAGCACAGTATAGCACAATGAGAATTTCCCTCACTGTCCTTCCCTGTCCCTACAAACAAGGTTTAGCACAGTAAAACACACTGACACTCTCCCTACCTATAGTTTTCTGTCCCTATAAAAAATGTTTTTTTAAAGATGGTTGATGAGGAATGCTTTAGCACAGTATAGCACAATGAGAATTTCCCTCACTGTCCTTCCCTGTCCCTACAAACAAGGTTTAGCACAGTAAAACACACTGACACTCTCCCTACCTATAGTTTTCTGTCCCTATAAAATTTTTTTTTTTAAAGATGGTTGATGAGGAATGCTTTAGCACAGTATAGCACAATGAGAATTTCCCTCACTGTCCTTCCCTGTCCCTACAAACAAGGTTTAGCACAGTAAAACACACTGACACTCTCCCTACCTATAGTTTTCTGTCCCTATAAAAAAAATTTTTTAAAGATGGTTGATGAGGAATGCTTTAGCACAGTATAGCACAATGAGAATTTCCCTCACTGTCCTTCCCTGTCCCTACAAACAAGGTTTAGCACAGTAAAACACACTAACACTCTCCCTACCTATAGTTTTCTGTCCCTATAAAAAATGTTTTTTTAAAGATGGTTGATGAGGAATGCTTTAGCACAGTATAGCACAATGAGAATTTCCCTCACTGTCCTTCCCTGTCCCTACAAACAAGGTTTAGCACAGTAAAACACACTGACACTCTCCCTACCTATAGTTTTCTGTCCCTATAAAAAATGTTTTTTTAAAGATGGTTGATGAGGAATGCTTTAGCACAGTATAGCACAATGAGAATGTCCCTCACTGTCCTTCCCTGTCCCTACAAACAAGGTTTAGCACAGTAAAACACACTGACACTCTCCCTACCTATAGTTTTCTGTCCCTATAAAAAATTTTTTTTTTAAAGATGGTTGATGAGGAATGCTTTAGCACAGTATAGCACAATGAGAATTTCCCTCACTGTCCTTCCCTGTCCCTACAAACAAGGTTTAGCACAGTAAAACACACTGACACTCTCCCTACCTATAGTTTTCTGTCCCTATAAAAAAATTTTTTTTTAAAGATGGTTGATGAGGAATGCTTTAGCACAGTATAGCACAATGAGAATTTCCCTCACTGTCCTTCCCTGTCCCTACAAACAAGGTTTAGCACAGTAAAACACACTGACACTCTCCCTACCTATAGTTTTCTGTCCCTATAAAAAAATTTTTTTTTAAAGATGGTTGATGAGGAATGCTTTGGCACAGTATAGCACAATGAGAATTTCCCTCACTGTCCTTCCCTGTCCCTACAAACAAGGTTTAGCACAGTAAAACACACTGACACTCTCCCTACCTATAGTTTTCTGTCCCTATAATTATTTTTTTTTTAAAGATGGTTGATGAGGAATGCTTTAGCACAGTATAGCACAATGAGAATTTCCCTCACTGTCCTTCCCTGTCCCTACAAACAAGGTTTAGCACAGTAAAACACACTGACACTCTCCCTACCTATAGTTTTCTGTCCCTATAAAAAATGTTTTTTTAAAGATGGTTGATGAGGAATGCTTTAGCACAGTATAGCACAATGAGAATTTCCCTCACTGTCCTTCCCTGTCCCTACAAACAAGGTTTAGCACAGTAAAACACACTGACACTCTCCCTACCTATAGTT
This sequence comes from Rana muscosa, assembly GCA_029206835.1. Lineage (NCBI taxonomy): Eukaryota > Metazoa > Chordata > Amphibia > Anura > Ranidae > Rana > Rana muscosa. The sequence continues at coordinate 747,893,206 of CM055117.1, forward strand.
TTCTGTCCCTATAATTTTTTTTTTTTTAAAGATGGTTGATGAGGAATGCTTTAGCACAGTATAGCACAATGAGAATTTCCCTCACTGTCCTTCCCTGTCCCTACAAACAAGGTTTAGCACAGTAAAACACACTGACACTCTCCCTACCTATAGTTTTCTGTCCCTATAATTTTTTTTTTTTAAAGATGGTTGATGAGGAATGCTTTAGCACAGTATAGCACAATGAGAATTTCCCTCACTGTCCTTCCCTGTCCCTACAAACAAGGTTTAGCACAGTAAAACACACTGACACTCTCCCTACCTATAGTTTTCTGTCCCTATAAAAAATTTTTTTTTAAAGATGGTTGATGAGGAATGCTTTAGCACAGTATAGCACAATGAGAATTTCCCTCACTGTCCTTCCCTGTCCCTACAAACAAGGTTTAGCACAGTAAAACACACTGACACTCTCCCTACTGTGAGGGGGTTAGCTCGGCAGCGGGTGTGTGTGACCCCCCGGGATGGGCTCCCCACACAAAAACAGGCCCAGCAAACGGAGGTTGTGGTTTTCAAAATCAAAAAAAGGTGTGGTTTATTTTCTATTTACAGTGACAAAACACAGCAAAGCCAAAAGAAACATAAACAAAATAAATCCTGGTCAACTTGACCTCTGACTAAACATACAGGTTTCCTAACTAACAACTGGGATCAGCCTAGTGCTGTCCTAGTCCCTAAGTCCCTGGTTTTAAATGTCCAAGCAAATAGCCACACAGGCTTTGTCTCACCGCACAGGGGTTCACTCTCCCTAGACAGTCCACACAGGTCTGGGTCCAGGCATGAGCTAACATCTAATGAAGCTGGGAGTTCTTATAGAGGCCTAAATGAGCTGACAAGGTTCAGCTGGTCTCCTCATCTCCCTGTCTGTACGACGCCCCACACTCTCCCTAGAGGTATGAGTCATCCATGAGCCCACTTGCCTTAGCTGGGCTTATACAACTCTCCACCTAGTTGTATAAGTCGGCGTAAAGCCTGAATCTGGGCGAAATATATCTACCCCCCTGGATGCAACCAGGTGACTTTACCTTCCTGCTGTCACATACCCCCCCCTCTTGTTTTAACCTCGGGGTTGGAACACCAGCAATCAGGCATTCATGTACTCGAGACAAAGCATCCACATTCCCCATTTGAACGCCAGGGCGATGCTTTACTGTGAAGTTGAATTCCTGGAGGGCCAGGAACCACCTATTCACTCTTCTATTTGTTTCCTTGTTTTGAGCCATCCACTTTAACGGAGCGTGATCCGTAACCATGTCAAAGTGCCTACCTAGCAGGTAGTACCGAAGGGAATCTAGAGCCCACTTCACCGCTAAACACTCCTTTTCAACGGTGGCGTAATTTACCTCATGGGACTTCAACTTCCTGCTGAGGTAAATGACTGGGTGCTCTTCCCCGTTCCAGACCTGGGACAATACTGCTCCTAACCCCACATCTGACGCATCACTTTGTACGACAAAGTCTTTAGAGAAGTCGGGTGAGTACAACACTGGCTGGCTACATAAGGCTTGTTTCAAGAATTGGAATGCTGCCTCAGCCTCGGGGGTCCATTTAATCATGACCGACCCTTTCCCCTTCGTTAGGTTGGTTAGGGGCACAGCCTTAGAAGCAAAGTGGGGAATGAATCGCCGATAATACCCAGCGATTCCCAGAAAGGCTCGTACCTGCTTCTTGCTGTTGGGACGTGGCCAACTCTGGATGGCCTCGACTTTGTTGAGTTGGGGTTTTATTACTCCCCTCCCAATGGTGTACCCAAGATATTTGGCCTCCTCCTGCCCAATGGTACACTTCTTGGGGTTAGCCGTAAACCCCGCTTCCCGAACAGAGTCCAGGACTGCTTGCACTTTTGGGAGATGTGAGGCCCAATCTGTGCTATGGACAATTACGTCATCCAGGTAAGCCGCAGCATACTTCCGATGGGGCCTCAGCATCTGGTCCATTTTCCGCTGGAATGTGGCCGGCGCATTCTGTAACCCGAACGGCATTCTTTTATATTGGAACGCCCCGTCTGGGGTTACAAATGCGGTTTTCTCTTTGGCCAATTTGGCCAGGGGGATTTGCCAATACCCTTTTGTGAGGTCAAGAGTCGTCATGTATCGGGCTGTTCCCAGCCGGTCAATCAACTCATCTATACGTGGCATGGGGTAGGTGTCAAATTTTGTAACTTTGTTCAACTGACGAAAATCGTTACAAAATCGCCAGCTCCCATCCGGTTTAGGCACCAACACAATGGGACTAGACCAATCACTTTGGGACTCCTCTATCACCCCTAAGTTCAGCATTTTCTGTACTTCCTCCCGTATTGCCTCCCGTCGGGCCTCTGGGATCCGATAGGGTTTTAACTTCACCCTTTCACCAGGCGGGGTAATGATGTCATGCTCTACCCCAAATGTTTGTCTCGGCAGCTCAGAGAATACCTCCTTGTTGCGAAGCACAAACTCCTTAACCTCCTGTTGTTGGGGTTGTGACAAGGTGGCTGCTATTCCAACCTCAGGAATCACGCAACCAGTTTGAGCTGGTGACCAAGTGTCTGCGACTAGGGACTCTCTATCCCTCCAGGCTTTCAACAGATTAACGTGATAGATCTGTTCGGGCTTTCGCCTTCCTGGTTGTCTGACCTTGTAATTCACTTTGCTCACTTTTTCCATTATCTCGTAGGGGCCTTGCCATTTGGCAAGGAATTTACTTTCAACCGTAGGGACAAGTACCAGTATCCTATCCCCCGGGGAAAAGGTACGGGTCTTGGCTCCACGGTTGTACACTCTCTGCTGTGCTAACTGCGCTTGGGCCAAATGTTCCTTCACGATGGGCATTACCTGTGCAATTCGGTCTTGCATCAGGGCGACATGCTCAATCACACTCCTGTGGGGAGAACTCTCACTTTCCCAAGTTTCCTTGGCAATATCCAACAGCCCTCTTGGGTGTCTCCCATACAATAACTCAAAGGGGGAGAATCCCGTAGAGGATTGGGGCACCTCCCTAATAGCAAACATCAGATAAGGAAGTAGACAGTCCCAATCCTTTCCATCTCTATCCACCACTTTCTTCAACATTTGTTTTAGGGTTTTGTTGAATCTTTCAACCAGCCCATCGGTTTGGGGGTGATACACAGATGTACGTAATTGCGTCACTTTGAACAATTTACACAGCTCCTTCATAACCCGGGACATAAAGGGTGTACCTTGGTCCGTAAGCAGTTCTTTACAAATACCCACCCGGCTAAACACAAGAGATAGCTCTTTGGCTATGGTTTTGGCCGAGGTATTTCGGAGAGGGATTGCTTCTGGATAACGGGTGGCATAGTCCATTATAACTAATATGTACTGGTGCCCCCTAGCGGACTTGATTATAGGACCTACCAAATCCATGGCGATCCTCTCAAACGGGACCTCAATGATGGGTAGAGGGACCAGCGGGCTACGGAAATGTGGCATCGGGGCCGACCTCTGACACACAGGGCAGGAGGAACAATAATTTTCTATGTCCTTCATCACCCCCGGCCAATAGAATCTCTGTAATACCCTCTCTCGGGTTTTCTCTGTCCCCAGATGACCTCCAAGAATGTGCCCATGGGCCAACTCCAACACCAACTTCCTGTAAGGTTTGGGCACCACAAGCTGCTCAACGGTTTCTTCTGCCCTTTTTGCCACCCGATACAGTAGGTCCTTCTCTACGCTGAAGTATGGGTAAGTGCAGGTATTATCTGGGTTCACTAACTCGCCATCTATTTTCACTACGTTTTCCCGTGCCTTTATTAGGGCGGGGTCTTTCAACTGTTCTGTGGCAAAGTTTTCCCTGTGAACCTCAAGATCAGAAAACTCCACAGACGGTAGGTTTTCGTCTGAGGAGGTGGGCTCCTCTCCAGTTTCTTGAGTCTCCCCTGCCAATACTGATAAGGGAAATTCCGGAGAGTCCTCACCACTCTCAGGGGAGTTCTGGCTATCACATTCCTGGTACATAGGGGCACCAGTGGGGGGCTCAGGATCATCCCACAGTTCCCAGAACTTCGGAAAATCCCTTCCCACAATGGCGTCATACGGTAACTGAGATACTAAGCCCACTGGATGAGAGAGGGTACCTTTGGGGGTCTCGAAACACACTGTAGTCACTGGATACTCTCGGGTGTCCCCATGCACACAAATAACAGCTACCTTGCTATTCCCAGAGACCTCTGTTTTAACTAACTCAGCCTTTATCAGGGTCACAAGGCTACCTGAATCCAGCAATACCACAACATTTCTACCATTAACACACATTTTGCATAAATGTTTCTCAGTTCCTCGAATGGCAGTGCATGCGACTGTCGCACACAGCGACTGACGTCTGCCCGTCAGAAAGTCACACTGCATGGGTTCCTCCACAACCGGGCAATTGGCTGCAATATGTCCCGCTTGCCGGCAGCGGTAGCAAACGATCCTTCTTGCCGCCTCTTGAGCCGCTGATTTCCCAGGCTGTTCTCGCCAAACTTGGGGTAGAGCTCCCACCCTCTCACTCTCTCCACCCTTACCCCTTGGAATCCTCTTATCCGCCCCTGGGGATGGTCTGGTCTTAGGGTGGAAAGTCCGAGTGTCTCTGGAAGAGGCCGTCAGGTTCTCTGTAGCCAAGTATTTCTCCACACGATCCACAAGACCATTGGCCGTCTCTGGGTCTCCATGGCTTACCCACTTTTGGATGGCAGTAGGAAGAGCTCTCAAAAACCGATCCATTACAACACGTTCCACAATCTTTGGTGCGGACAAAGTCTCTGGCTGTAGCCACTTTCTGCTCAGGTGAATGAGATCATACATTTGAGACCTGGGGGGTTTTCCAAGTTGGAAAGTCCAGTTATGCACACGCTGAGCCCGGACAGCCTGGGTGACACCCAGCCTTGCCAATATCTCAGCTTTTAGCATCACATAGTCTTTTGCTTGGTCAGGCTCTAGGTCATAGTAAGCCTTCTGCGATTCACCAGTTAACAGAGGAGCCACCAGTCCAGCCCACTGCTCCTCAGGCCACTTTTCTCTTTCAGCAGTCCTTTCAAATGTGGTCAAAAATACCTCTGGATCATCCTCTCCAGTCATTTTTGTCAATAAACGACTCACCCCAAAGAACGCGGTATTAGTGGGACGGCTTTCCTCACTGGTCTGCGGACGTTGCTGCATTACTGCTTCCATTTGTTGTAGTCTCTGCTCTTGCTTCTGTAACAGGTCTATGAAGCGGGCCTCAGATTGCTGCTGGGCTTGTTGCTGAGCTTCCAGACTCTGTTGGTGAGCTTGCTGCTGGGCTGCAAGGCTCTGTTGATGAGCTTGCTGCTGGGCTGCGAAGTTCTGTTGTTGAGCTGCAAGGCTCTGTTGATGAGCTGCAAGGCTCTTTTGCAAACCTGCATTTGTCTGCTGTTGATTGGCATTTGCTAGAGCCAGCTGCTTCAGTATCTCCTCCATGCTGGCTTAAAAAAAAACTGCCACTGGTTCTCCACCAACTGTGAGGGGGTTAGCTCGGCAGCGGGTGTGTGTGACCCCCGGGATGGGCTCCCCACACAAAAACAGGCCCAGCAAACGGAGGTTGTGGTTTTCAAAATCAAAAAAAGGTGCGGTTTATTTTCTATTTACAGTGACAAAACACAGCAAAGCCAAAAGAAACATAAACAAAATAAATCCTGGTCAACTTGACCTCTGACTAAACATACAGGTTTCCTAACTAACAACTGGGATCAGCCTAGTGCTGTCCTAGTCCCTAAGTCCCTGGTTTTAAATGTCCAAGCAAATAGCCACACAGGCTTTGTCTCACCGCACAGGGTTTCACTCTCCCTAGACAGTCCACACAGGTCTGGGTCCAGGCATGAGCTAACATCTAATGAAGCTGGGAGTTCTTATAGAGGCCTAAATGAGCTGACAAGGTTCAGCTGGTCTCCTCATCTCCCTGTCTGTACGACGCCCCACACTCTCCCTAGAGGTATGAGTCATCCATGAGCCCACTAGCCCTAGCTGGGCTTATACAACTCTCCACCTAGTTGTATAAGTCGGCGTAAAGCCTGAATCTGGGCGAAATATATCTACCCCCCTGGATGCAACCAGGTGACTTTACCTTCCTGCTGTCACACTACCTATAGTTTTCTGTCCCTATAAAAAATGTTTTTTTAAAGATGGTTGATGAGGAATGCTTTAGCACAGTATAGCACAATGAGAATTTCCCTCACTGTCCTTCCCTGTCCCTACAAACAAGGTTTAGCACAGTAAAACACACTGACACTCTCCCGACCTATAGTTTTCTGTCCCTATAAAAAATTTTTTTTTAAAGATGGTTGATGAGGAATGCTTTAGCACAGTATAGCACAATGAGAATTTCCCTCACTGTCCTTCCCTGTCCCTACAAACAAGGTTTAGCACAGTAAAACACACTGACACTCTCCCTACCTATAGTTTTCTGTCCCTATAAAAATTTTTTTTTAAAGATGGTTGATGAGGAATGCTTTAGCACAGTATAGCACAATGAGAATTTCCCTCACTGTCCTTCCCTGTCCCTACAAACAAGGTTTAGCACAGTAAAACACACTGACACTCTCCCTACCTATAGTTTTCTGTCCCTATAATTTTTTTTTTTAAAGATGTTTGATGAGGAATGCTTTAGCACAGTATAGCACAATGAGAATTTCCCTCACTGTCCTTCCCTGTCCCTACAAACAAGGTTTAGCACAGTAAAACAGACTGACACTCTCCCTACCTATCCTTCTCTTTCCCTAAACTAAAGGAATCCAGGTTAAGCAAGAAAAAAAAATGTCACTGTCCCTGCCTATGCTTCTCTTTCCCTGCTCCGGAACACACTACACTAGGCCGCTGTGCTGGCGGCCTTTTATAGTGTGGGGCATGTACTAAACACCCTCAGCAATAATTGGCCACAGGCATCCTGCCTGTGGCCAATCATTGCTCTCCTCGCTGCCGGCGCTGTGATTGGCCAAGCATGCGGGGTCACAGTGCATGCTTGGCCAATCACAGCGCCTGGATGACACTGCGATGGCGTAGTGCATTGTGGGCCGCGAATTAGGCGCGAACGGCCCAAATCGTTCGTTGTTCGGCGAAGGATCGAACAGCCGATGTTCGAGTCGAACGTATGTTCGACTCGAACACCGAGCTCATCCCTAGTAATTACAATTAAAACCAAAAATGCAGCGCTTCAAGGTGAAAATCAGTCCATATAATTCATGACGAAAGAAATGGATGCAGGAAATTGAAGAACTCTACCACCAAAGACTTCAGTGTGAACAGATAACACACCACCACAAAAAATGTGCTCACAGTCTGCTTACCAAAAAGCGAGCATCATAAGCATGTAGTGAAATGCAGAGGGTCACAGATGGATAAGGCTCTCCTATCTTGATAGAGTAACAACCGAAGTGTCATATAATTTCAACATCAAAGGAACTTCCAGGATTTGGATATCATATATGCAGACCTCAGCAGGAGATGTTAAACCCATACAGAAAGAAAGGCAGCATAGTGAAGCCCGTAAGGTCAAATACAATTTATTTAAAATTCTACTTACAGGGTAAAAAGATCATCAAGGCAAAAAAAGTATAATCCGCGGTTCTTAGCGTGCTCACATTGGTCAGCCTGACATGTTTCATCACCTCTGATGATATCCTGTTGGATGAAACATGTCAGGCTGACCAATGTGAGCACGCTAAGAACCGCGGATTATACTTTTTTTGCCTTGATGATCTTTTTACCCTGTAAGTAGAATTTTAAATAAATTTTATTTGACCTTACGGGCTTCACTATACTGCCTTTCTTTCTGTATGGGTTTAACATCTCCTGCTGAGGTCTGCATATATGATATCCAAATCCTGGAAGTTCCTTTGATGTGGAAATTATCGGACACTTCGGTTGTTACTCTATCAAGATAGGAGAGCCTTATCCATCTGTGACCCTCTGCATTTCACTACATGCTTATGATGCTCGCTTTTTGGTAAGCAGACTGTGAGCACATTTTTTGTGGTGGTGTGTTATCTGTTCACACTGAAGTCTTTGGTGGTGGAGTTCTTCAATTTCCTGCATCCATTTCTTTCGTCATGAATTATATGGACTGATTTTCACCTTGAAGCGCTGCATTTTTGGTTTTATACGTTTTTGAGTTTGCTTTATTCACAGACTGTGCACGCTGCTTTATATATTTATATTTTTTCTGTTAGCGCAAGTATTTGTTCACCCTGTATACCATATGTAATTACAATTCCTGATATAATAGTTCACAGCAGGGCGTTCCAGCGCCCACCAAGAGTAACTGTGAGGGCTCACAGTGTTGTGGCAAGACCAACATGTAAGGGGCAAATTTCAGCAGAGATTATACGGCAGGCCCCTACTTTCAAACATCCAACTTACAAACGACTCCTACTTGCAAACAGAAGGAGACAACAGGAAGTTAGAGGAAATCTACCCCTAGGAAGGGAAATTCTCTCCTGTAAGAGTTAATATGGGAAAAAGGTGTCTCCTCTCTACTGATGCTTTATCACTAATCCTTGTTTCAATAAAAACCCCACTTTTCAAAAACATTTGTCATTGGGACGGAAAGTGAGGTGAAATGTTCTGAACAGGTGCACAGACAGCAAAACAAATGTTACAGGGGTGATAACCCTTCCCTATGTTTTCCAAAAAGCTTAAAAATATATTTTTTGGCTGGAGCTACACTTAAACAATTTACCTGTTCAAAATTACAAACAGATTCTACTTAAGAACAAACCTACAGTCCCTGTCTTGTTTGCACCGCCTGTATACTGCTGTTCAGAGTATATAGGGCCTTTTTTTATTTTGGGTGCGGGGTTCCCCTTAATATCCATACAAGACCCAAAGGGGCTGGTAATGGGCTGGAGTAGGGGGGGGGGGTGATTGGGGTAGCCATGCTACAGTATTTTTCTCAAAGATTTTCATCCATATTACCGGGACCAGACATTACATTAAACCCGCAAGCAGTTTTAAATGGCTTTTTTTCCTTTACAAATGTCATTTTGTGAAGGGAAAGTTCTAAACACGGGAAACACATGCCACTTCACAGGTATACTTTTAGACACCCCCCAGGTACGATATTTAAAGGAATATTTTTCACTTTATGCATCATTAAAATTACTGCTCCCGAAAAACAGCCGTTTTTAAAACTTTGTTTTGCATTGATACATGTCCCCTGGGGCAGAAACCGGGTCCCCAAACCCTTTTTAGGACAATAAAATGCATATTAGTCGTTATAATTAGCACTTTAGATTTCGAACGTTCGCGTCCATTGTATTTAATAGGGTTCTAACGTTCGTGCGAACTTTCGGTCCGTTCGAAGGTTCTGGTGTGAACCGAACCGGGGGGTGTTCGGCTCATCCCTACTGTACAACAGTAAAGCAAAGCACATGGAGCAACATGGAAGTAATAATAATAATCTGGACACAGGAGAAATACTTACTTTTTTTGAGCATTCTCTTTATCCTCAGATACTGATCCTGCTCCCTCAGTTTCAGGTCTGACCAGCGTTTCCGCAGCTGCTCCTTGGATCGTCGTAGCCCAAAATTCCAGTGCAGACTCCTCAAAACTTTCTTCATAATCTTGTTCTTTCTCAAATTAGGGTGGGTATACGGCCCGTGCTTTCCATCATAATCCGTCCTCTTCAAGATGTCCACCATCTTCGCCATCTCAGAAAAGGACATATTTGAGGCCTTATATCTCCTCCTTGATGGTGACGTTTCTGGGTCCGGGCTTGTCTCTTCGTTAGTGGAATTATCGGACACCTGCTGTAAATCCGCCGTGTTGTCTCCCACAGCGCGCCAAAAGAGAAGGGGCAGGGAATATTCAAGAAAGAACGTCATGGGCGGGCGACGCGTGAGGAGTTTAACGCATGCGCAGTGTATATAAAGCTAACACGCATGTGTCGTAACTACATTCTGTGAGCGGAGGCAGGAGTAAGCGCCGAACGTGAGATCGAAGGTAACATTTGAACTTGGGTCATCAGTGGCCTATACTGCTTTGAGATTGTGGCCTATATATGGGGATAAAGATTAGTAGTGTCTGGACTGACATTAGGATTTTTGTCTTGTGTTTTGTCTTTCACAGTTAAAAAATGAATATTTTTAAGGATCCAGACTTCTTTTGTGAGTTTCATGATAGGTACAGGAAGCTGCCTGCTCTGTGGGAAACAAAAAGTACAAAGTACAAAAATAGAGGATCAAGGAAGGAAGCGCTGGAGATCATGCTCCAATTTGTCCAGACACAGGCCCCCAATGCGACCCTCCAGGAAGTGCACACTAAAATTGCGAGCATTAGGGGCACATACAGAAAATATCGCAATAGGGTCCTGGAATCACAGAGGTCAGGAGCAGCAGCAGCAAAAGTATATGTCCCTACTCTGTGGTACTATAACAAATTGGAATTTCTGAACGATCATCTGGAAGTGAGGCCATCACTATCTAGCCTTTCCTCCAGCCTTCCATCCAGCTTTCCATGCAGCCTAGATGAGCCTTCGGAGGACCAACCTGAGTTCCTGGAAGAACCGGATTTGGACTTCTTTAGCATAGTATTTTTAAAAATATTTTTTGACCTAAAATTAATGATGTGAAATAGTTGTTAATATATTGCAAAGAAATTAATGTCTGTACAAAAAGTGTTTTACATATCAATAGACAGTAGTGGGCAAAAATGATTGGGACAGGAAAGAAAAATGCTGGGGTCAGAATGATTGTCTTTTCTATTTATTAACATTCAATTTGCAACAGTCATGAGCTGAAAATTGTGTGTGATTGATGAAACAATAAATAAAACTATGTCCCTTTTTTATACACAGGATGACCTCAGCCAGGGCGAGGGGCTGGAAATTGGCAGCCAGGAGGAGGCAGGGGTCAGTGGCAGACAGGAGGAGGCAGGGGTCAGTGGCAGCCAGGAGGAGGCAGGGGTCAGTGGCAGACAGGAGGAGGCAGGGGTCAATGGCAGACAGGAGGTGGCCAGGCCCAGTGGCAGCAGAAGATCAATGATGCCTCCCCTCCACCTTCCAAAAAGAAGGCCCAAGAGGGGTAGGTACACAGAGGAGGATGCACTTTCCCTCATTAGGGAGGCTACTTTGGTCCTCAGAGTCCCCCCTACCACTGAAGAGGGCTATCCTAATGGCAGCCAAGATGAAGAGGATGGAGATGGGCCAATGCCTCCTCTGTGAGAACATTGTATGTAAGGCCATAAACAGGGGTTTGATGGGCCAACTTACCAAAGATACTGACCTTGCGGAGGTCGCCCATCATCCTCCTCCTCCTGCCACAAGTACACTTCCAGATGCACAGGCTCCGAGGATGCGTGCAAGGAAGGCTGCAGAGAAGGCTGCAGAGAAGGCTGCAGGAAAGGCTGCAGGAAAGGCTGAAGGGAAGGCTGGAGGGAAGAAAAAAAAGCGATGGCCTTGCTTCAGTATGGTCGGACAGAAGGCAGGCTGTTGTAGTACCACAGACTGGGGACATATATATCACCTGCTGCTGTTCCTGATCTCTGGGAGTCCAGGACCAGATTGTGATAGCAACTGTATGTGCTTCTCAAGGTCACAATTTTATTTTCCTATTATTTGATGTGTGCCCTGTAGTCCAAAAGGATGCACAAATTGCAGCAGCCTCTCCAGCGTTGCCTTCATATTTATTTTCTTATATACCAAAATAAATGGATATTTTATTTTTACAGTTAATACTTGCCTATGTGTTTTCATTCAAATATGACATTTTGTTTTTGAGTAGGCAGGTACATTTCAAAAATACAATGTCAAATTTACAAGGGACATCAACCAAACTCCTTGAGGGTAAAAAAATAACAGATAATGTTGTTGTGGTAACAGACAGAAAAAAATAATAAAAAGATATATGGAGATCAGTAGAAAATATTTAGGTTAGAATACATAAAAATGCTGATCTTGATTAATAAAATGTTTTAAAACCAAAACTTTAAAAATATAAAAAAAAACATTAGGGAGATCTGGCTTTCAAATAAAAAAAGATTAATCATGAGATCACCATAAATAATTAATAAACAAGTTTGTCAGAACTCTGTGTGAATTTCAGCAGCAAAACAATTTAATTATTGTAGCATTATAAAGAAGAAAAAAATAGGATTTTTATAACAGCTTACCTGTAAAATCCTTTTCTTGGAGTACATCACGGGACACAGAGCGACATAGTCATTACTAATGGGTTATATAGTTACCGTCAGGTGCTGGCACTGGCAACTTCCAAAACCGGAAGTACCCTCCCCTATATAAGCCCCTCCCATCCGGGAGCACCTCAGTTTTGTAGCAAAGCAATAAGTGTCCCCAAAGAGGGGCGGGAGCTCTGTGTCCCGTGATGTACTCCAAGAAAAGGATTTTACAGGTAAGCTGTTATAAAAATCCTATTTTCTTTCTCGTACATCACGGGACACAGAGCGACATAGTCATTACTAATGGGATGTCCTAAAGCAATGCCAAATGAGGGGGGGGGATACACCATATATAAGCTGAGCGCTATCAGACATGAGGATCTTTTGCGGCCTGCAACACACTGCGCCCAAAGGCGACATCCTCCTGACTTCTAACGTCCACCTGGTAGAACCTAGTAAACGTGTGTACTGAAGACCATGTTGCGGCCTTACAGACTTGAGCCAGGGAGGCCTGGTGATGCACTGCCCATGAAGTTCCAACTGCTCTCGTGGAGTGCGCCCTAACTTTGAACGGAGGCGGTCTACTTCTCAAGCTATAGGCTTGTATTATGACCTGTCGAATCCACTTGGCTAAAGTAGATTTTGACGCTGCCTGACCCTTTCTGGGGCCTTCCGGCAGAATAAACAAAGTATCCGTTCTGCGAATCTGAGCAGTGGCTTTTAGATAAGCTTTAACTGCTCTTACTACATCCAAAGAATGCAATAACTTTTCCTCTACCGAAGTAGGCTTGGGGAAAAAAGAAGGAAGAACCACATCTTGGTTCAAATGAAAACTCGATACCACCTTAGGAAGAAAGGCTGGATGAGGACGTAACACTACTCTGTCCTTATGGATAACCAGATATGGCTCCTTACAGGACATGGCTGCTAATTCCGATACTCTTTTAGCCGAACAAATGGCTACTAGAAAAATCAATTTCCTGGTGAGAAGCACTAAGGAAATATGCTGTAATGGTTCAAATGGTTGTTTCTGTAGAACCGACAGGACCAAGTTTAGATCCCATGGACATATGGGAATATTAACCGGAGGACTAATACGCATCACTCCTTGTATAAAGGCTTTGACTAGTGAATGCGAAGCCAAGGGCCTTTGAAAAAATATTGACAAGGCCGAAATCTGACCTTTGATAGTACTCAAGGCAAGCTTCCTATCTACAGCCCATTGTAGGAAGTCCAGAATTCTACCTATTACGTATTTACGTGGATGCCATTTCCTGGCCTCACACCAGGCGATGTACGCCTTCCAGATTCTATAGTAGATCTGCCTGGATACCGGTTTCCTGGCATTGATCATGGTAGACACCACAGCATTAGAGAGCCCTCTCCTTTTTAGAATGTGGGCTTCAATAGCCAGGCCGTCAAACCTAGGGCTGGTAAGGAAGGGTGGTATATCGGTCCCTGCGAAAGCAGGTCCGGACGATGTGGGAGGGTCCAAGGACTCCCCACAGACATTTTTACAATCTCCGCGTACCATGCTCTTCGGGGCCACGCTGGAGCCACCAGAATCACTGGTTTCTTTTCTACCCTGATTCTGCGGAGTAATCGAGGTAACAATTGTGGCGGTGGGAATGCATATATCAGCTTGAACTGATCCCAAGGGAACACTAGGGCATCCGAGCCGCACGCTAGGGGATCCCTTGTCCAAGAGACCAACCTGTCCACTTTCGTGTTGAACCTGGATGCTAGTAGATCTACATCCGGTGTTCCCCACCGCTGACATATTGTCCGGAAAACCTCGGGATGAAGGGACCATTCCCCTGGGCATAATTGTTGGCGACTTAGAAAGTCCGCCTTCCAATTCTCCACCCCTGGAATGAATACCGCAGATATGGCTGGGACATATCTTTCTGCCCATCTCAGGATGTAATTTACTTCCCTTTGGGCTGCACGACTCCTGGTGCCCCCCTGACGATTGATATATGCCACTGCTGTGGCATTGTCTGACTGAACTCTGACAGGGGACCCTTGGAGTTTGGATGTCCATGCTACTAGGGCATACCGGGCTGCTCGTATCTCTAAGAGATTGATGGGCAGGGCCTTTTCCGCATCCGACCATCTGCCCTGGAGAGACCATTGCTCCAGTACTGCTCCCCAGCCTAAAAGGCTGGCATCTGTAGTGACCACCTTCCAAGAAATCGGACTGAAGGATTTCCCTCTTTCCAGATTCCGGGGAACCAACCACCAACGGAGGCTTCTGCGAACGGAAGGGGACAAGGACATTGGTACGTCCAGAGCCTGAACTTTTTTGTTCCAGGCTGACAGTATGGCCCTTTGCAACTTCCTTGAATGGAATTGACCGTAGGGTACTGCTTCGAATGATGCCACCATTTTTCCCAGCAGCCTCATGCACAGGCGTATGGATGGCTGTCTTTTTGAACCCACTAAGTGGATCAAATCTCTCAAAGACGACCCCTTTTCTCGAGGCAAGAAAATTTTTCTCTGGTCTGAATCCAGCCTTAGCCCCAAGTATTCCAGACTTTTGACTGGTTTTAGGGCTGACTTGTCTCGGTTGATAATCCAACCGTGATATTCCAGATACTTGATTGTCTCGTGAACAACCACTTCTAGTTTTTCCACTGAGTGGTCTATCAGCAACAAGTCGTCTAGATATGCCATTATCGTTACACCTCGTGTTCTTAGATTGGCCAATAATGGGGCCAGAATTTTTGTGAACACTCTTGGTGCTGTGGCCAGACCGAAGGGTAAGGCTCTGAACTGAAAATGGCGCCCTTCTATCGCAAAGCGTAGAAATTTTTGGTGGGCTGGAAAGATGGGGATGTGCAAATACGCATCTTTGATGTCGATCGAGGCTAACCATTCCTCCCCTTGTAGGGCAGTGGCTACCGATCGGATCGACTCCCCTGATATGTAGGAATTTGTTTAGCCCTTTTAGATTTAATATGGGCCTCACGTCCCCGTTTGGCTTCGGAACTGTAAAGAGGTTTGAGTAAAACCCGAACCCCCATTCTTCCAGGGGGACCTCTATAATTACTGCTTGAAGCAATAATTGTTCCAGTGCCAACAGGAGGGATCCTCTCTTCTGGGGATCCCTTGGCACGTTCGACCTTATAAAGCGGGAAGGAGGGGAGTTTTTTAACTCCAATTTGTATCCCAGATTTACTGCGGAGAGCACCCATCTGTCTCGGATCGTGTCCCGCCAGGTTTCTGTGAACAACTGAAGTCTTCCCCCCACCCGATTGGGTGGGGGCAACCCTTCATGCATTTGACTTTGGGGGAGGTTTTGTACCTCTCCTGCTCCAGGGCTTCTTGTTACCCTGCAACTGTCCCTGATTTTTACCTCCGGGATTTGACCGGGGAGGCCGTCGGAACTGTTTCACAGCCGATGTCCTAGGGACTGGAGAAGCCGGCCTCTTAAAAGAGGGACCTCTAACTCTATTTTTGACCGGCAAGAGTGTACTTTTACCGCTGGAAATTCTCTGGATATACTTGTCCAGGTCTTCCCCGAATAAGCGCTCCCCATGAAATGGGAAGCTGATCAGCAATTTTTTACAGGGAGCTTCAGCAGACCAGTTTTTGAGCCATAGAAGCCTGCGCATATGTACTACAGACAGCGTAAGGCGGGAGGCCTGATGGATTGAATCCTTTATAGCGTCCACCGCAAAGCATAAGGCTCTAGGTAGATCAGCTAGAGCAAGAGCCTGCTGATCTGGCACGTCCCTTAAGACCTGTTTCAACTGATCCTTCACTGCTTGGCAGACCCCTATAGCTGCCACTGCTGGTTGTGTCACCAATCCTGCTGTAGAAAAAGCAGATTTCAATAAGGACTCCAATTTTTTATCTATTGGGTCCTTGAACATTTGGACATTTTCCACCGGACATGTCAGTGATTTATTCACACAAGAGATGGCTGCGTCCACTGTAGGGACCTTCCATTTTCTGACGAACTTATCCTCCATAGGATAGACCACCGGAAATCTCTTGGGGGGAGTAAATATTTTGTCAGGATGCTCCCAATCCTGGTAAATGAGCCCCTCCAGTAAAGGATGGATCGGAAAAGAACAAACAGTCTGGGGAGCTTTTAGCGACCCCAACGAGGAGACAGAAGAGGAGGATGGCTCCGCAAGTGGCATTTTAAATGCTGATCGGACCATATTAGTCAGGGACTGCACCCATAACCTCTCAGCATGTGATGCTGAGAACGGCTCCTCCACTGTTGATTCCTCTACAACTGAATCAACCTCATCCTGATCCCCCTCAGGTAGGTCGTTCTCTATATGGGACTGTTGCTCTGTTAACAGGCACTCTGAGGGAGGAGACGGAGATCGAGCGCTTTTCTCCTGTGACAGGGAAGCAGCAATTAGTGCTGACAATCTCTCTTCCAGCCCTCCCAGAGCTGAGGAAAAAACCTCCTCTGTTACATACACAGGAGCAGGTGAACTGGGGACAGCCACAGTACCAGGTACTCCTGGGGGTGCCCTACGGTCACTAACCTCTGATTCTTCAGGGGAGACTGGTGCAGCCAAAGCATGCCCAAGATCCTCAGAGCCCGATGGAGACCCCCTATTCCTCCTGGAATTTCTAGTCCCGGAGTTTTTAGACGGCATATTCCTAAGCCACAAAGCTGAGGTATTCCAGCCGAAAATACACCAGTTACTGATAATAGTCTAGCATAAATGCTGCTATAATAAACAGTTGGTGTCTACTAATGTGCCTTTCTAGGGGATGCCTGTATCAACCGCTTGCTGTATGCCTTTAAATGTTGCCAGCTCTGTCTCTGTACTTCATAGCCAGCTTACTGCAATAATGTGGCTTTTTAAAAAACCTGCTGGGACGCCCGCACATGCGCAGAAGCGCTGCGGCGCGCACAGAGCGTCATCCCCCAGGCCCCGCCCCTTTTTCCGGCCACCTCTATATATAGAGGCGCGTGCACGCGCACGCGCGCGGCCACGTGCGCCTCGGCGCTAATTTTCAAACATGGAAACCAGGGACAGGAGCCAGGGCCCCCTTTGCCGCAGGCCGGGGGATAGACGAACACTGCAACATGGCAGAGGAAACAGTTTCCTGTAGGAGAACTCACCAGCTGCCTGGACTTTGCTCTCTGAGAAGAAACTAGTCCATATGACAAGAAAAACATTCCACAGCGGCCTCTAGTGGACAAACACAGGTACCGCAGTTTAATATACTAAACATATATAAAAAAACATTCTTTTTTTTTTTTTTTTTTTTCTTGACCACCATTAAAAATTATTACATTTTTTTTTTTTTAGTAGTTACAGGCATGCACAGATATTAGCGGGAATACCGTTAGGTAACAGACAGAAAGACAAATTAGGCTTGGGGGTCCCCCAATAGAACCAAGTTCCTGGGGGCCCCCACTTACCTGTTCCCCGCCGCAGGACTTTGTTTGGTCCACAAAAGCCCAAACTTCACCTATCACGGCAGGCATTGTAATCAAACCTTCAGGGACCGGGTTTCCAAGGATTCCACTCCCCTGGACCTGTATAGCACCCTGCACAGAAAACATCTTGGTCGTGGGTATGACCAGAGCTCTGGATCCCAGGGTCCAGCTCTCCTAAGAGAAGCATTACAGGCAGAACCTTGCTCTTCTCTGCAAGGCCCAGGTACCGACCGTTTAGCTATGAAGCTTTTTTGGTCGGATCCGGAATAGCTTACTGAGGCCCAAAAGAACCTGTACGCAAGCTCAGTGAAAAACACATGTTTCTTCTTGGCCAACACCTTAGACACTGGCAAAAAAACTGAGGTGCTCCCGGATGGGAGGGGCTTATATAGGGGAGGGTACTTCCGGTTTTGGAAGTTGCCAGTGCCAGCACCTGACGGTAACTATATAACCCATTAGTAATGACTATGTCGCTCTGTGTCCCGTGATGTACGAGAAAGAAAATGCGTTGCATTTAAACGATGCAATAATTTTCTGTGTGCCAAATGTGCTATCTCCATTACGAACGCTAGTTTTTCCCTAAACAGCGCTCCCGTCTCATACTTGATTCTGAGAATGCGTAGGTTTTTTCCCCTTGGAAAGCATACACACAACCGTTTTTCCCGAGGGAAACAGGTCCGCCAGGAAAACTGCCATGGAGCATACAGACGGCAGTTTTTCCTGCCGAAAAGCTGTCATGACAGTTTTCCTGCCGGGAAAACCGGCCGTGTGTACGAGGCATTAGAAGACATTCAGAGAACATTCTGACACTTTGTTCAGTTTATCTAAAGAGAACGAAGGCAGGCCATACATTATGCAATTGTCAGCAATCACAGTTTAAAGGAAAGAAAATTGCTTGATTCCTCCATCAACACTGGTTGTGAATTTGTATGAATTTGTATTCATCTAAGGCAGGCCATACTTGTAATTTTCTTTCCTTCAACCAGGGGTTGCCAATGGCTCCAAGGGCTCAATTACACCATCAACACAGTCAGTGTTGATGGGGGAATCCCTCCTGCAGCACTATTGTATTCTGCTGGCGGGGAGCGCAGGAAGCCTTCCCCACCGGCAGATTACAATGATTACTGCTGGCTGCTATAGCCGCAGGCATTGATTGGGCAAAAAACAAACAAAAGGCTGGTTGTACTGCAGTTGATTGATGGGTCACCTTCAGTACAACCGGCCTGCCCATAGATGGATCAAAATCCTCCTGAATTTCAATCCATCTATGGCTGGAGCTTAATAAGTTAGTGTCTATTGAGTTATCAAAGTGCCTAATCTTTTTATCTCAATGTAGTTAGGTAATGGTGTTAATTCATCATAAGCAGTTGAGGTGATTCATATCTTCACGGATGTGTTAAATTGGCCATAGATGCATTGACATTTAGCTGGATTAGTAGGAACTGGTCGAATTTTGATCCATCTATGGGCAGGCTGGTTATACCAAAGTCAATCGATTGATTGATTGACTTCGGTACAACCAGCCTGTTGTTTTTTTTTTGCCCAGGCACCACCAGTGACTATAGTAGCCAGCAGTATCATTGTATTCTGCTGGTGGCGAATGGCCCCCCGTGCTCTCTGACAGTAGAACACAATAGCTCCATGGGAGGGATTCCCCCATCAACACAGTCAGTGTAATGGAGTAAGTTTCCCATGGTTGAAGGAAAGAAAGTTGAATAATGTATGGCCTGCCTTAGATTAATACAAATTTGGCTGCTCTCAAAACGAAGTTACAATGATAAGGGGAGGTGTCAGGAAACTAACACAGCTAATGTTCATTCTTGTGCAGCTAATGTTCCTTTTCACACAGGTAATGCTCATTCCCATGCAGCTAATGCTCGTGCACTTGTACATGCACACAGATGAGCTCATGCTAATACCCAGCATGTACTGAGAAGTAGATTTATTTGTGTGTGGCAAGCTGCCTATTTAACCACTTCCCAACTGCCCCATAGCAGATTTACTGCTACAGGGTGGCCGTGCTGTGCAGGATCACATACGCATATATATATATATAAATATATATATATATATATATATATATTGTGACAGCAGGAAGGTAAAGTCACCTGGTTGCATCCAGGGGGGTAGATATATTTCGCCCAGATTCAGGCTTTACGCCGACTTATACAACTAGGTGGAGTGTTGTATAAGCCCAGCTGAGGCTAGTGGGCTCATGGATGACTCATACCTCTAGGGAGAGTGTGGGGCGTCGTGCAGACAGGGAGTTGATGAGACCAGCTGAAGCTTGTCAGCTCATTTAGGCCTCTATAAGAACTCCCAGATTCATTAGGTGTTTGCTCATGCCTGGACCCAGACCTGTGTGGACTGTCTAGGGAGAGTGAACCCCTGTGCGGTGAGACAAAGCCTGTGTGGCTATTTGCTTGGACATTTAAAACCAGGGACTTAGGGACTAGGACAGCACTAGGCTGATCCCAGTTGTTAGTTAGGAAACCTGTATGTTTAGTCAGAGGTCAAGTTGACCAGGATTTATTTTGTTTATGTTTCTTTTGGCTTTGCTGTGTTTTGTCACTGTAAATAGAAAATAAACAGCACCTTTTTTTGGATTTTGAAAACCACAACCTCCGTTTGCTGGGCCTGTTTTTGTGTGGGGAGCCCATCCCGGGGGTCACACACACCCGCTGCCGAGCTAACCCCCTCACAGTTGGTGGAGAACCAGTGGCAGTTTTTTTTTAAGCCAGCATGGAGGAGATACTGAAGCAGCTGGCTCTAGCAAATGCCAATCAACAGCAGACAAATGCAGGTTTGCAAAAGAGCCTTGCAGCTCATCAACAGAGCCTTGCAGCTCAACAACAGAACTTCGCAGCCCAGCAGCAAGCTCATCAACAGAGCCTTGCAGCCCAGCAGCAAGCTCACCAACAGAGTCTGGAAGCTCAGCAACAAGCCCAGCAGCAATCTGAGGCCCGCTTCATAGACCTGTTACAGAAGCAAGAGCAGAGACTACAACAAATGGAAGCAGTAATGCAGCAACGTCCGCAGACCAGTGAGGAAAGCCGTCCCACTAATACCGTGTCCTTTGGGGTGAGTCGTTTATTGACAAAAATGACTGGAGAGGATGATCCAGAGGTATTTTTGACCACATTTGAAAGGACTGCTGAAAGAGAAAAGTGGCCTGAGGAGCAGTGGGCTGGACTGGTGGCTCCTCTGTTAACTGGTGAATCGCAGAAGGCTTACTATGACCTAGAGCCTGACCAAGCAAAAGACTATGTGATGCTAAAAGCTGAAATATTGGCAAGGCTGGGTGTCACCCAGGCTGTCCGGGCTCAGCGTGTGCATAACTGGACTTTCCAGCTTGGAAAACCCCCCAGGTCTCAAATGTATGATCTCATTCACCTGAGCAGAAAGTGGCTACAGCCAGAGACTTTGTCCGCACCAAAGATTGTGGAACGTGTTGTAATGGATCGGTTTTTGAGAGCTCTTCCTACTGCCATCCAAAAGTGGGTAAGCCATGGAGACCCAGAGACGGCCGATGGTCTTGTGGATCGTGTGGAGAAATACTTGGCTACAGAGAACCTGACGGCCTCTTCCAGAGACACTCGGACTTTCCACCCTAAGACCAGACCATCCCCAGGGGCGGATAAGAGGATTCCAAGGGGTGAGGGTGGAGAGAGTGAGAGGGTGGGAGCTCTACCCCAAGTTTGGCGAGAACAGCCTGGGAAATCAGCGGCTCAAGAGGCGGCAAGAAGGATCGTTTGCTACCGCTGCCGGCAAGCGGGACATATTGCAGCCAATTGCCCGGTTGTGGAGGAACCCATGCAGTGTGACTTTCTGACGGGCAGACGTCAGTCGCTGTGTGCGACAGTCGCATGCACTGCCATTCGAGGAACTGAGAAACATTTATGCAAAATGTGTGTTAATGGTAGAAATGTTGTGGTATTGCTGGATTCAGGTAGCCTTGTGACCCTGATAAAGGCTGAGTTAGTTAAAACAGAGGTCTCTGGGAATAGCAAGGTAGCTGTTATTTGTGTGCATGGGGACACCCGAGAGTATCCAGTGACTACAGTGTGTTTCGAGACCCCCAAAGGTACCCTCTCTCATCCAGTGGGCTTAGTATCTCAGTTACCGCATGATGCCATTGTGGGAAGGGATTTTCCGAAGTTCTGGGAACTGTGGGATGATCCTGAGCCCCCCACTGGTGCCCCTATGTACCAGGAATGGGATAGCCAGAACTCCCCTGAGAGTGGTGAGGACTCTCCAGAATTTCCCTTATCAGTATTGGCAGGGGAGACTCAAGAAACTGGAGAGGAGCCCACCTCCTCAGACGAAAACCTACCGTCTGTGGAGTTTTCTGATCTTGAGGTTCACAGGGAAAACTTTGCCACAGAACAGTTGAAAGACCCCGCCCTAATAAAGGCACGGGAAAACGTAGTGAAAATAGATGGCGAGTTAGTGAACCCAGATAATACCTGCACTTACCCATACTTCAGCGTAGAGAAGGACCTACTGTATCGGGTGGCAAAAAGGGCAGAAGAAACCGTTGAGCAGCTTGTGGTGCCCAAACCTTACAGGAAGTTGGTGTTGGAGTTGGCCCATGGGCACATTCTTGGAGGTCATCTGGGGACAGAGAAAACCCGAGAGAGGGTATTACAGAGATTCTATTGGCCGGGGGTGATGAAGGACATAGAAAATTATTGTTCCTCCTGCCCTGTGTGTCAGAGGTCGGCCCCGATGCCACATTTCCGTTGCCCGCTGGTCCCTCTACCCATCATTGAGGTCCCGTTTGAGAGGATCGCCATGGATTTGGTAGGTCCTATAATCAAGTCCGCTAGGGGGCACCAGTACATATTAGTTATAATGGACTATGCCACCCGTTATCCAGAAGCGATCCCTCTCCGAAATACCTCGGCCAAAACCATAGCCAAAGAGCTATCTCTTGTGTTTAGCCGGGTGGGTATTTGTAAAGAACTGCTTACGGACCAAGGTACACCCTTTATGTCCCGGGTTATGAAGGAGCTGTGTAAATTGTTCAAAGTGACGCAATTACGTACATCTGTGTATCACCCCCAAACCGATGGGCTGGTTGAAAGATTCAACAAAACCCTAAAACAAATGTTGAAGAAAGTGGTGGATAGAGATGGAAAGGATTGGGACTGTCTACTTCCTTATCTGATGTTTGCTATTAGGGAGGTGCCCCAATCCTCTACGGGATTCTCCCCCTTTGAGTTACTGTATGGGAGACACCCAAGAGGGCTGTTGGATATTGCCAAGGAAACTTGGGAAAGTGAGAGTTCTCCCCACAGGAGTGTGATTGAGCATGTCGCCCTGATGCAAGACCGAATTGCACAGGTAATGCCCATCGTGAAGGAACATTTGGCCCAAGCGCAGTTAGCACAGCAGAGAGTGTACAACCGTGGAGCCAAGACCCGTACCTTTTCCCCGGGGGATAGGATACTGGTACTTGTCCCTACGGTTGAAAGTAAATTCCTTGCCAAATGGCAAGGCCCCTACGAGATAATGGAAAAAGTGAGCGAAGTGAATTACAAGGTCAGACAACCAGGAAGGCGAAAGCCCGAACAGATCTATCACGTTAATCTGTTGAAAGCCTGGAGGGATAGAGAGTCCCTAGTCGCAGACACTTGGTCACCAGCTCAAACTGGTTGCGTGATTCCTGAGGTTGGAATAGCAGCCACCTTGTCACAACCCCAACAACAGGAGGTTAAGGAGTTTGTGCTTCGCAACAAGGAGGTATTCTCTGAGCTGCCGGGACAAACATCTGGGGTAGAGCATGACATCATTACCCCGCCCGGTGAAAGGGTGAAGTTAAAACCCTATCGGATCCCAGAGGCCCGACGGGAGGCAATACGGGAGGAAGTACAGAAAATGCTGAACTTAGGGGTGATAGAGGAGTCCCAAAGTGATTGGTCTAGTCCCATTGTGTTGGTGCCTAAACCGGATGGGAGCTGGCGATTTTGTAACGATTTTCGTCAGTTGAACAAAGTTACAAAATTTGACACCTACCCCATGCCACGTATAGATGAGTTGATCGACCGGCTGGGAACAGCCCGATACATGACGACTCTTGACCTCACAAAAGGGTATTGGCAAATCCCCCTGGCCAAATTGGCCAAAGAGAAAACCGCATTTGTAACCCCAGACGGGGCGTTCCAATATAAAAGAATGCCGTTCGGGTTACAGAATGCGCCGGCCACATTCCAGCGGAAAATGGACCAGATGCTGAGGCCCCATCGGAAGTATGCTGCGGCTTACCTGGATGACGTAATTGTCCATAGCACAGATTGGGCCTCACATCTGCCAAAAGTGCAAGCAGTCCTGGACTCTGTTCGGGAAGCGGGGTTTACGGCTAACCCCAAGAAGTGTACCATTGGGCAGGAGGAGGCCAAATATCTTGGGTACACCATTGGGAGGGGAGTAATAAAACCCCAACTCAACAAAGTCGAGGCCATCCAGAGTTGGCCACGTCCCAACAGCAAGAAGCAGGTACGAGCCTTTCTGGGAATCGCTGGGTATTATCGGCGATTCATTCCCCACTTTGCCTCTAAGGCTGTGCCCCTAACCAACCTAACGAAGGGGAAAGGGTCGGTCATGATTAAATGGACCCCCGAGGCTGAGGCAGCATTCCAATTCTTGAAACAAGCCTTATGTAGCCAGCCAGTGTTGTACTCACCCGACTTCTCTAAAGACTTTGTCGTACAAAGTGATGCGTCAGATGTGGGGTTAGGAGCAGTATTGTCCCAGGTCTGGAACGGGGAAGAGCACCCAGTCATTTACCTCAGCAGGAAGTTGAAGTCCCATGAGGTAAATTACGCCACCGTTGAAAAGGAGTGTTTAGCGGTGAAGTGGGCTCTAGATTCCCTTCGGTACTACCTGCTAGGTAGGCACTTTGACATGGTTACGGATCACGCTCCGTTAAAGTGGATGGCTCAAAACAAGGAAACAAATAGAAGAGTGAATAGGTGGTTCCTGGCCCTCCAGGAATTCAACTTCACAGTAAAGCATCGCCCTGGCGTTCAAATGGGGAATGTGGATGCTTTGTCTCGAGTACATGAATGCCTGATTGCTGGTGTTCCAACCCCGAGGTTAAAACAAGAGGGGGGGTATGTGACAGCAGGAAGGTAAAGTCACCTGGTTGCATCCAGGGGGGTAGATATATTTCGCCCAGATTCAGGCTTTACGCCGACTTATACAACTAGGTGGAGTGTTGTATAAGCCCAGCTGAGGCTAGTGGGCTCATGGATGACTCATACCTCTAGGGAGAGTGTGGGGCGTCGTGCAGACAGGGAGTTGATGAGACCAGCTGAAGCTTGTCAGCTCATTTAGGCCTCTATAAGAACTCCCAGATTCATTAGGTGTTTGCTCATGCCTGGACCCAGACCTGTGTGGACTGTCTAGGGAGAGTGAACCCCTGTGCGGTGAGACAAAGCCTGTGTGGCTATTTGCTCTGACATTTAAAACCAGGGACTTAGGGACTAGGACAGCACTAGGCTGATCCCAGTTGTTAGTTAGGAAACCTGTATGTTTAGTCAGAGGTCAAGTTGACCAGGATTTATTTTGTTTATGTTTCTTTTGGCTTTGCTGTGTTTTGTCACTGTAAATAGAAAATAAACCGCACCTTTTTTTTGATTTTGAAAACCACAACCTCCGTTTGCTGGGCCTGTTTTTGTGTGGGGAGCCCATCCCGGGGGTCACACACACCCGCTGCCGAGCTAACCCCCTCACAGTATATATATATATATATATATATATATATAATCCTGCACTTCCGGGTATCAGGCGCAAGTGCGTGCCGCCGCCGACTCGCTCCCACTGTGATTTTACCCGATATCCGCCAGGCACACGCTGATCAGTCGGTAAACTATCAGAATGGCAGTCTGCTTATGTAAACAAGGCAGATTGGCATTCTGTCAGTACAGAAGACACGGACCCTGTGTTTCTGTAAAGCAGGAATACGGATCCACGCCTTCCACTAGTAAAAGCACCTCCCCCACTACACTGAAACATTAGCTAGGCACACAGTTAACCCTTTGATCGCCCCTGATGTTAACCCCTCCCTTGCCAGTGTCATTAGTACAGCGACAGTGCATATTTTTAGCACTGATCACTGTAATAATGTCACTGGTCCCCAAAAAAGTGTCACACACCAGTGTCGCCACAATATCGCAGTCCCACTATAAGTCCCTGATCGCCGCCATTACTAGTAAAAGATAAATAAATAAATAAAAAATGTTTACCAAAAATATGTAGCAGAATACATATTGGCCTGGATTTATGAAGAAATTAGAATAATAAATAATAAATACATTTTTATTGGATATGTCTTATAGCAGAAAGTAAAAAATATATATATTTTTTTTTTCAAAATTGTCGGTCGTTCTTTGTGTATAGCGCAAAAAACGCAGAGGTGATCAAATACCACCAAAAGAAAGCTCTATGTGTGGGGAAAAAAGGACACTAATTTAAAATTGGTGTGAAGATAAAACAAATGCAGCGCTGACCTAAACAAAGTGAATATTAGTGACAGAAATAACCCTTAAATGGTAAATACGTGGAGGTACACTACCCAGATATTCAAATGGTTCCATCCTTCATTAAGGACACTCGTCATGTTATTAACCTTCTTTCTGAAATTACACCTAGTGATGGCATTTGGCTGGTCACAGCGGATGTCACATCCCTTTACACTGTGATTCCCCACCAATTGGGGCTAGATGCAGTCCGTTATTTTATGGATCGTGATTCTGACTTACCTCCTGAACAAATTGTTTTCATTATGGAGTTATTAGAGTACGCAGCTACTCATAACTTCTTCTGGTTCGATGGTAAGTTTTATAGGCAAGACAGAGGCGTCGCCATGGGGGCAAAATATGCCCCCAGCCTGGCGAACCTCTTTATGGCCAAATGGGAGGAGGATGTCGTCTATGCCGACATTAGGCCCGATGTGGCCTTGTGGGCTCGTTATATAGACGACATCCTCCTCCTATGGAGGGGTAGCCAGTCAGATCTTTCTGACTTTATGGATTCCCTTAATATTAACCCTAGAGGCATCCATTTGAGCTACGTGGCTAGCCAGGACAAAATCAATTTTTTAGATCTGACTATCTCTGTGAGCAGTTGTGGCTTCATTACATCAACATTTTTCAAACCCACTAATAGAAATTCCTTTATCCCTAATGGTAGCTTTCATTATGCTCCTTGGTTGGGCGTTGTGCCCAAGAGCCAATTTCTTTGGTTGAAGAGAAATTTCTCGGACCATACTACCTTTTTGGCACAGTCTGAGATTTTGACCAAGAGATTCATCGACAAGGGGTACTCCCCAGAGTCCCTTAAAGCCACTCTTGACTTGGTTAGTCATGTGGATCGTGTCGATCTGTTGAAAGAGAAAGTCAAGATGGAGCCTAGGGTGTCATTCTGTAACCCCTTTGTTACTAACTTCTCTTGCCAACATTCTCAGATAAAACATATTGTCAACAAACATTGGCATATTCTTAAAAATGATAGGGTTTTGAATGCCATCTTACCAGATAGACCTCAAGTGGACTTCAGAGGGGCTCCAGCATTGAGAGATAAACTTGCACCTAATATTCTGGATCCACCGAGTAGGCCTACCTTTTTTTCTGAGTTATTATTTTTTTCTGGGTTATTATCAATGCAGGAGGTGTCAGGTGTGTTCCTTAAATGGATGTAGATCTAGGAGAACAACTCGCTTCAGTTCTAGTTGTACTACAAAAAGTTTTGATATTAAGCCCTTTATCACCTGTTCCACGGTAGGCGTGGTCTATTTGCTGCAATGCCCTTGTGGGTTGCAGTATGTGGGCAGGACCAAGCGCCCACTTCAGGTACGCCTTAGCGAACATATTGGGAATATCAGACAAGGTTTTACTAAACACTCAGTGTCGAAACACTACCTGACCGTCCACAATCGAGACCCAAAGGGTACTATATTTTTGGGGATAGATAAATACAGCCCCCACTGGAGGGGTAGCAACCTGGT
Source organism: Rana muscosa (assembly GCA_029206835.1). Classification (NCBI taxonomy): domain Eukaryota; kingdom Metazoa; phylum Chordata; class Amphibia; order Anura; family Ranidae; genus Rana; species Rana muscosa. The sequence goes on from CM055117.1 coordinate 747,920,774, forward strand.
CCAGAGCATCTCTAGGTTAGAGATGTCGTGGGTGCACAGGATCAAGTGTTACACCCCCTTCGGTCTCAACATAGATGTCGACGTGAATTGTTTCATAGACAATTCTTGACCTCTATGTTGAAATCAAAATTCCTAATTTTTCTTTCCCTTTTTTTATTTATATTTTTTTATTTATTTTTTTTATTAATAATTTCTTCCCTCCTAATTGAGTTTTATTAGATCATTGGGGTAGCTCCATATGAGGGAAGATAGAGATTTGTCTCAATATAGCCCTTATGGTGCGTAAATCATTATGACTGTGTACCATGTGATTTTGTACATCTTTTGATACTATCATGTTTTTGTTCATGATCTATATGTTTAATACCAGTTGCTGTCTATCTTTGATCAATGTGTATGACACCGGTTTATTAATTTAGCTCATGGGTTTTATCATGTGTCTTTGTACACTCAATGTGAACTTCGGGGACGGCCTGTCCCATTCAGTATGAATGGGTGAGGGCGTTTTAATCCCCTTTTTTAATTTTTTTTAACTTTTCCATTTAGCAGTACCTTTGGTAGTGCGAGATCGTCTAGGTCTCTTCCAATTTTTTGTATATTTTTTTTTAAAGTGTCCTTGCTGTATATATATCATTTATTGTATACTTTAGCTTTGCCCTTCAATCCTATTGGAATCAGTGAGTTTCATCCCTTAACCAAGATGGTGGCGTCTCAGACGTCCCGCGGTTCACATAGAGGCTTGGTTGATGGAGATGGCTATTTAGAGCGGTACGTCAGAACGCCGCCCGTGTCCCGTGAACACGTCTGTTGATGATGAAACGCGTAGGGAGGAGCCACGTTCTGACGTCATCGCGCCCACGCTACCCGGAGACATACGGGTTGCATTATCTAGACCGGCCGGCTAACTACACGCTCGTTTTTATCCACTTAATTGTAAGTGTGCATCTGCTATTTTCTTTAATAAATGTGTAAAAGGTTTTACACTATAGTCCATTCCTTCTTTTCATTTACGGGGACTTTGGTTTCTGCCAATGTGAGCTGTTGACCTCCCGGTTGGGACGCCATCGTATTAGACGTTGCAAGCCCCATACCCTTGGCTGGGGAATAGCCACAGGCGTTCTTTGATCCCCTGTGACAAGGGATCCATCCTTTGCGGTAGGGATGAGCTTCGTGTTCGAGTCGAACATACGTTCAACTCGAACATCGGCTGTTCGACTCGAACATCGGCTGTTCGATCGTTCGACGAAGATCGAACGATTTGGGCCGTTCGCGCCAAATTCGAGTGACACGAACGGCCCACAATGCACTACGCCATCGCAGTGTCATCCAGGCGCTGTGATTGGCCAAGCATGCACTGTGACCCCGCATGCTTGGCCAATCACAGCGCCGGCAGTGAGGAGAGCAATGATTGGCCACAGGCAGGATGCCTGTGGCCAATTATTGCTGAGGGGGTTTAGTACACGCCCCACACTATAAAAGGCCGCCAGCGCGGCGGCCTTGTGTAGTGTGTTCCGGAGTATGGTAAGAGAAGCATAGGCAGGGACAGTGTCATTATTTTTCCTTTACATAATCCTGGATTCCTTGTGTTTAGGGACAGATAAGGATAGGTAGGGAGAGTGTCAGTGACAGTGTGCTATTCTGTGCTAATCCTTGTTTGTAGGGACAGAGAGGTACAGTGAGGGAAAGTGTCAGTGTGCTATTCTGTTCTAAACCAATCTTGCTGAACCATATTTTCAATCCTTGAGTTTAGGGACAGAGAGGTACAGTGAGGGAAAGTGTCAGTGTGCTATTTTGTGCTAAATCTTGTTTGTAGGGACAGAGAGGTACAGTGAGGGAAAGTGTCAGTGTGCTATTCTGTTCTAAACCAATTTTGCTGTTCCATATTTTCAATCCTTGAGTTTAGGGACAGAGAAGGACACTCGTGGCAATTTTCAGTCTGCTATTCTGTGCTAAATCTTGTTTGTAGGGAGGGACAGAGTAGGACAGTGAGGGAAAGTGTCAGTGTGCTATTCTGTTCTAAACCAATTTTGCTGTTCCATATTTTCAATCCTTGAGTTTAGGGACAGAGAGGTACAGTGAGGGAAAGTGTCAGTGTGCTATTTTGTGCTAAATCTTGTTTGTAGGGACAGAGTAGGACAGTGAGTGAAACTGACAGTGTGCTATTCTGTTCTAAACCAATTTTGCTGTTCCATATTTCAAATCCTTGAGTTTAGGGACAGAGAGGTACAGTGAGTGAAACTGACAGTGTGCTATTCTGTTCTAAACCAATTTTGCTGTTCCATATTTCAAATCCTTGAGTTTAGGGACAGAGAGGTATAGTGAGTGAAACTGACAGTGTGCTATTCTGTTCTAAACCAATTTTGCTGTTCCATATTTCAAATCCTTGATTTTAGGGACAGAGAGGTACAGTGAGTGAAACTGACAGTGTGCTATTCTGTTCTACACCAATTTTGCTGTTTCATATTACAAATCCTTGAGCTTAGGGACAGAGAAGGACACTCGTGCAAATTATCAGTGTGCTATTCTGTGCTAAAACATGTTTGTAGGGAGGGACAGAGTAGGACAGTGAGGGAAAGTGTCAGTGTGCTATTCTGTTCTAAACCAATTTTGCTGTTCCATATTTTCAATCCTTGAGTTTAGGGACAGAGAGGTACAGTGAGGGAAAGTGTCAGTGTGCTATTTTGTGCTAAATCTTGTTTGTAGGGACAGAGTAGGACAGTGAGTGAAACTGACAGTGTGCTATTCTGTTCTAAACCAATTTTGCTGTTCCATATTTCAAATCCTTGAGTTTAGGGACAGAGAGGTACAGTGAGTGAAACTGACAGTGTGCTATTCTGTTCTAAACCAATTTTGCTGTTCCATATTTCAAATCCTTGATTTTAGGGACAGAGAGGTAAAGTGAGGGAAACTGACAGTGTGCTATTCTGTTCTAAACCAATTTTGCTGTTCCATATTTCAAATCCTTGAGTTTAGGGACAGAGAGGTACAGTGAGTGAAACTGACAGTGTGCTATTCTGTTCTAAGCCAATTTTGCTGTTCCATATTTCAAATCCTTGAGTTTAGGGACAGAGAGGTATAGTAGTGAGTGAAACTGACAGTGTGCTATTCTGTTCTAAACCAATTTTGCTGTTCCATATTTCAAATCCTTGAGTTTAGGGACAGAGAGGTACAGTGAGGGAAAGTGTCAGTGTGCTATTTTGTGCTAAATCTTGTTTGTAGGGACAGAGTAGGACAGTGAGTGAAACTGACAGTGTGCTATTCTGTTCTAAACCAATTTTGCTGTTCCATATTTCAAATCCTTGAGTTTAGGGACAGAGAGGTACAGTGAGTGAAACTGACAGTGTGCTATTCTGTTCTAAACCAATTTTGCTGTTCCATATTTCAAATCCTTGAGTTTAGGGACAGAGAGGTATAGTGAGTGAAACTGACAGTGTGCTATTCTGTTCTAAACCAATTTTGCTGTTCCATATTTCAAATCCTTGAGTTTAGGGACAGAGAGGTATAGTGAGTGAAACTGACAGTGTGCTATTCTGTTCTAAACCAATTTTGCTGTTCCATATTTCAAATCCTTGAGTTTAGGGACAGAGAGGTACAGTGAGTCAAACTGACAGTGTGCTATTCTGTTCTAAACCAATTTTGCTGTTCCATATTTCAAATCCTTGAGTTTAGGGACAGAGAGGTATAGTAGTGAGTGAAACTGACAGTGTGCTATTCTGTTCTAAACCAATTTTGCTGTTCCATATTTCAAATCCTTGAGTTTAGGGACAGAGAGGTACAGTGAGGGAAAGTGTCAGTGTGCTATTTTGTGCTAAATCTTGTTTGTAGGGACAGAGTAGGACAGTGAGTGAAACTGACAGTGTGCTATTCTGTTCTAAACCAATTTTGCTGTTCCATATTTCAAATCCTTGAGTTTAGGGACAGAGAGGTACAGTGAGTGAAACTGACAGTGTGCTATTCTGTTCTAAACCAATTTTGCTGTTCCATATTTCAAATCCTTGAGTTTAGGGACAGAGCGGTACAGTGAGTGAAACTGACAGTGTGCTATTCTGTTCTAAACCAATTTTGCTGTTCCAGATTTCAAATCCTTGAGTTTAGGGACAGAGAAGGACACTCGTGCAAATTATCAGTGTGCTATTCTGTGCTAAAACTTGTTTGTAGGGAGGGACAGAGTAGGACAGTGAGGGAAAGTGTCAGTGTGCTATTCTGTTCTAAACCAATTTTGCTGTTCCATATTTTCAATCCTTGAGTTTAGGGACAGAGAGGTACAGTGAGGGAAAGTGTCAGAGTGCTATTTTGTGCTAAATCTTGTTTGTAGGGACAGAGTAGGACAGTGAGTGAAACTGACAGTGTGCTATTCTGTTCTAAACCAATTTTGCTGTTCCATATTTCAAATCCTTGAGTTTAGGGACAGAGAGGTACAGTGAGTGAAACTGACAGTGTGCTATTATGTTCTAAACCAATTTTGCTGTTCCATATTTCAAATCCTTGAGTTTAGGGACAGAGAAGGACACTCGTGCAAATTATCAGTGTGCTATTCTGTGCTAAAACTTGTTTGTAGGGAGGGACAGAGTAGGACAGTGAGGGAAAGTGTCAGTGTGCTATTCTGTTCTAAACCAATTTTGCTGTTCCATATTTTCAATCCTTGAGTTTAGGGACAGAGAGGTACAGTGAGGGAAAGTGTCAGTGTGCTATTTTGTGCTAAATCTTGTTTGTAGGGACAGAGTAGGACAGTGAGTGAAACTGACAGTGTGCTATTCTGTTCTAAACCAATTTTGCTGTTCCATATTTCAAATACTTGAGTTTAGGGACAGAGAGGTACAGTGAGTGAAACTGACAGTGTGCTATTCTGTTCTAAACCAATTTTGCTGTTCCATATTTCAAATCCTTGAGTTTAGGGACAGAGAGGTACAGTGAGTGAAACTGACAGTGTGCTATTCTGTTCTAAACCAATTTTGCTGTTCCATATTTCAAATCCTTGAGTTTAGGGACAGAGAGGTACAGTTAGTGAAACTGACAGTGTGCTATTCTGTTCTAAACCAATTTTGCTGTTCCATATTTCAAATCCTTGAGTTTAGGGACAGAGAGGTATAGTGAGTGAAACTGACAGTGTGCTATTCTGTTCTAAACCAATTTTGCTGTTCCATATTTCAAATCCTTGAGTTTAGGGACAGAGAGGTATAGTGAGTGAAACTGACAGTGTGCTACTCTGTTCTAAACCAGTTTTGCTGTTCCATATTTCAAATCCTTGAGTTTAGGGACAGAGAGGTACAGTGAGTGGAACTGACAGTGTGCTATTCTGTTCTAAACCAATTTTGCTGTTCCATATTTCAAATCCTTGAGTTTAGGGACAGAGAGGTATAGTAGTGAGTGAAACTGACAGTGTGCTATTCTGTTCTAAACCAATTTTGCTGTTCCATATTTCAAATCCTTGAGTTTAGGGACAGAGAGGTACAGTGAGGGAAAGTGTCAGTGTGCTATTTTGTGCTAAATCTTGTTTGTAGGGACAGAGTAGGACAGTGAGTGAAACTGACAGTGTGCTATTCTGTTCTAAACCAATTTTGCTGTTCCATATTTCAAATCCTTGAGTTTAGGGACAGAGAGGTACAGTGAGTGAAACTGACAGTGTGCTATTCTGTTCTAAACCAATTTTGCTGTTCCATATTTCAAATCCTTGAGTTTAGGGACAGAGAGGTACAGTTAGTGAAACTGACAGTGTGCTATTCTGTTCTAAACCAATTTTGCTGTTCCATATTTCAAATCCTTGAGTTTAGGGACAGAGAGGTATAGTGAGTGAAACTGACAGTGTGCTATTCTGTTCTAAACCAATTTTGCTTTTCCATATTTCAAATCCTTGAGTTTAGGGACAGAGAGGTATAGTGAGTGAAACTGACAGTGTGCTATTCTGTTCTAAACCAGTTTTGCTGTTCCATATTTCAAATCCTTGAGTTTAGGGACAGAGAGGTACAGTGAGTGAAACTGACAGTGTGCTATTCTGTTCTAAACCAATTTTGCTGTTCCATATTTCAAATCCTTGAGTTTAGGGACAGAGAGGTATAGTAGTGAGTGAAACTGACAGTGTGCTATTCTGTTCTAAACCAATTTTGCTGTTCCATATTTCAAATCCTTGAGTTTAGGGACAGAGAGGTACAGTGAGGGAAAGTGTCAGTGTGCTATTTTGTGCTAAATCTTGTTTGTAGGGACAGAGTAGGACAGTGAGTGAAACTGACAGTGTGCTATTCTGTTCTAAACCAATTTTGCTGTTCCATATTTCAAATCCTTGAGTTTAGGGACAGAGAAGGACACTCGTGCAAATTATCAGTGTGCTATTCTGTGCTAAAACTTGTTTGTAGGGAGGGACAGAGTAGGACAGTGAGGGAAAGTGTCAGTGTGCTATTCTGTTCTAAACCAATTTTGCTGTTCCATATTTTCAATCCTTGAGTTTAGGGACAGAGAGGTATAGTGAGGGAAAGTGTCAGTGTGCTATTTTGTGCTAAATCTTGTTTGTAGGGACAGAGTAGGACAGTGAGTGAAACTGACAGTGTGCTATTCTGTTCTAAACCAATTTTGCTGTTCCATATTTCAAATCCTTGAGTTTAGGGACAGAGAGGTATAGTGAGTGAAACTGACAGTGTGCTATTCTGTTCTAAACCAATTTTGCTGTTCCATATTTCAAATCCTTGAGTTTAGGGACAGAGAGGTACAGTGAGGGAAAGTGTCAGTGTGCTATTTTGTGCTAAATCTTGTTTGTAGGGACAGAGTAGGACAGTGAGTGAAACTGACAGTGTGCTATTCTGTTCTAAACCAATTTTGCTGTTCCATATTTCAAATCCTTGAGTTTAGGGACAGAGAGGTATAGTGAGTGAAACTGACAGTGTGCTATTCTGTTCTAAACCAATTTTGCTGTTCCATATTTCAAATCCTTGAGTTTAGGGACAGAGAGGTACAGTGAGTGAAACTGACAGTGTGCTATTCTGTTCTAAACCAATTTTGCTGTTCCATATTTTCAATCCTTGTGTTTAGGGACAGAGAAGGATAGGCAGGGGACAGTGTCAGTGTCATTGTTGCTAAGCCTCCTGCACAGTATACACCTGAAGGTAGCCCTTATTGCTCTTTTTCCCATCTCCCTGCAGGCCATCCATTAAAATGTCTGGAAGGCAAACAAGGAGAGGCAGACAGTCAGGGGGCAAAAAAAGAGGGCAAGCAGGCTCTGTGTCTGGGGGCAACAGTGCTGGTCGTGGACGCGGTGCATTGTCATCAGCACATGGCCATGGGACACGCTTGTCCTTCTTTTCGGCAGCTGGACATGTTGAGCCACATCATGCCGAAGACTTGGTAGAGTGGATGACCAAGCCCACCTCATCCTCACCATCCTCTCTCACCCAGGCTCAGGGTACTGGCAAAGCAGCTGCCAAAGCGTCCTCTTCTCTGGTATCATTATCTTCATTAGTCAATCCTTCCCTAGACCCACCATGTCCTCCTCCTGAGGAGTCCCCCGAACTGTTTGAGCACAGTGTTGGGTACATGCTCCAGGAGGATGCCCAGCGTTTGGAAGGATCTGATGATGATACCCAGCTAGAGGAAGGCAGCAGCGTGAGAGCAGAGAGAGGGGATGCTCAAGAAGGACACCAATCTGGCAGTCATGCTCCAGCAGCTGCAGCATACTGCCAGATTGGCTCCAGTGATGAGGAGGGAGGGGATGATGAGGTCACTGACTCCACGTGGGTGCCTAATAGGAGAGAGGAGGAGGAGGAGGAGGATGAGGAGGAGGCACATCTCCAACGAGGCAGGATGCTCTTGAGTGGCCAGCGTATGGGCAGCACACCGATGGAATCACACCGCACAGCTCCGCCTGTGCAGGGCGCTGCCTCTGCCCGTCATTCAAAAAGTTCTTTGGTGTGGGCCTTTTTTGAGGCGAGTGCATCAGATCGCACAGCTGCTGTTTGCAACATATGTCTCAAGCGTATATCGCGTGGCCAAAACATCAGCCGCTTGGGCACCACATGCTTGATCAGACATATGTTGACCTGCCATGCAGCTCGTTGGCAAGCCTACCTTAAAGACCCACACCAAAGAACAAAGCTGACCTCTTCTTGCACCGCATCAGCTGGGATCTCCAATCCCACTATACCTTCACTCCTCTCTGAAACATGCTCTGAGAGGAATGAAGGTGTAGAATTAGGTGTGTCACAGGCAAGTACTTGCGGGCACTCTGCTAGCAGTACACCAACGTCCGATTCTAGCAGGCAAATTTCCCTGCCCCAGCTGCTGGACCGTCGAAAGAAGTTGACTCCCAGCCATCCACATGCCCAGCGGTTGAATGCTAGCTTGGTAAAATTGCTAGCGCTTCAACTGCTGCCTTTTCAGTTGGTAGACTCGGCCCCCTTCCGTGAGTTTGTGCAATGTGCGGTTCCTCAGTGGCAGGTTCCCAAACGCCACTTTTTCGCACGGAAGGCGATTCCGGCTCTCTACAGGCATGTGGAAGGCAATGTCTTGGCCTCGCTGGACAGGGCGGTCAGCGGTAAGGTGCATATTACCGCTGACTCATGGTCCAGCAGGCATGGACAGGGACGTTACCTTTCTTTCACGGCCCATTGGGTCACTCTTTTGGCAGCTGGGAAGGATGCAGGACAAGGTGCAGTAGTGTTGGAGGTTGTTCCACCGCCACGCCTCCAAAATGCTACTACTGGTTGTGACACACCTCTCTCCTCCACCCCCTCCTCTTCTTCTTCCTCCATGGCCTCTTCCTGTGGTTTGTCCTCGGAACCAGCGGTGCTCCGTAGGCGTTCAAGGGGCTACGCAAGTACGCAGGCAAAAATATGCCATGCCGTGCTTGCGCTGGTGTGTTTGGGGGACAGAAGCCACACTGGGGCAGAGGTCCTGTCTGCTCTGCAGGGGCAGGCCGAGAGGTGGTTGATGCCACGCCAGCTTAAGCCAGGAATGGTGGTTTGCGACAATGGCACCAACCTCCTCTCTGCCCTCCGACAGGGACAACTGACCCATGTGCCCTGTATGGCTCACGTCCTTTACCTGGTGGTGCAGCGGTTCTTGGGCAGGTACCCGGGCTTACAGGATGTCCTGAGGCAGGCCAGGAAAGTCTGTGTGCATTTCCGCAGATCTTATAATGCCAGTGCTCGCCTGGCTGAGCTGCAAAAGGAGTTGAACCTGCCCAAGAACCGCCTTATATGTGACATGCCCACCAGGTGGAACTCAACGTTGGCCATGCTGCAGCGGCTGCACACGCAGCAGAGGGCCATCAATGAGTACCTGTGCGACTACGGCACCAGGACAGGGTCAGGGGGGCTCGGGTTTTTTTCACCACGCCAGTGGGGCATGATCAGGGATGCATGCACTGTCCTGGCACCATTTGAGGAGGCCACGAGGATGGTGAGCAGTGACAGTGCATGCATCAGTGACACTGTACCTCTTGTCCACCTGTTGGAGCACACGCTGCGTGGAATAATGGACAGGGCACTTGAGGCAGAACAGAGGCAGGAAGAGGAGGACTTCCTTGCCTCTCAAGGCCCCCTTTACCCAGACAGTGTTCCTTCTGTCCCACCCATCGCACAGGAAGAGGAGGAGGAGGATTGTGTCAGCATGGAGGTGGAGGCTGGCACTCAGCATCATCAGCAGCAGTCTTTTAGGGATGATTTACAGTCCCAAGAAACCAGTGGACTTGTACGTGGCTGGGAGGAGGTGGCTGCGGATCATGTCGTCCTTAGTGACCCAGAGGACTCCGGACTGAATGCCTCAGCTAACCTACGCTGCATGGCCTCCCTGATCCTGCAAAGTCTGCGGAAGGATCCTCGTATTCTTCGGATCAAGGAGAGGGACCATTACTGGCTGGCCACTCTCCTTGATCCACGGTACAAGGGTAAGGTTGCGGACCTTATCTTACCGTCGCAGAGGGAGCAGAGGATGAGACAACTCTGGGAGGCCTTGCAGAAAGGTCTGTGCAACGCGTTCCCAGAGACTGGGAGGTTACAAACTCCTGGTCCTGGACAACGAGTTGTTGAGGCTTCGGGCAGTCAAAGAAGGAGCGGTGGGGAAGGTGGCCGTCTGACCGATGCGTTCAGACAATTCTTTAGTCCGCAGCCCCAAAGTATGATCGGTTCCAGCAACCATCGCCAGCGTCTGATATACATGGTCCAGGAATACCTAGGGGCAAGGTCAGACTTGGACACCTTCCCCACCGAAAATCCTCTGGCTTACTGGGTCTTGAGGATGGATCACTGGCCAGAGCTTGCACAGTATGCAATTGAGCTACTGGCCTGTCCTGCATCCAGCGTTCTTTCAGAACGCACATTCAGTGCTGCTGGAGGATTTGTCACGGATCACAGGGTGCGCCTGTCCACCGACTCGGTTGATCGACTGACTTTCATCAAGATGAACCAGTCTTGGATCACCACCAGCTACCACACACCTGATGCTGATATAACAGACTAATTGATTTTAAAATGTCACATCCCTTCAAGACTGATGCTGATGCTGAGTGCCTGTGCTGTTATGTTGACTGGCTATCCTCCTCCTCCTCCTCAATGATACGATTAATGATGATAGCTTGGAAGATCATTTTGGTTTATGGGTGACGCCACCAGTGGCTAAGGCCCAATTTTTCAGCCCCTGTTTAAAAGGGGCGTGTAATTAAAATTTTTGATGCAATACTTTGCAACAGGCCTCATTGCTGTGCTCCAAGTACAGTATCTGTGAGGGGTTGCAGTGTTGTGCCACCAGTGCCTAAGGCCCAATTTTTAAGCCCCTGTTCAACAGGGGCATGCAATTATAATTATTGATCTAATAATTCACAGCAGGGCCCATTGCTGCGCCCACCAAGAGTAACTGTCAGGCCTTACAGTGTTGTGGCACCAGCACCACCATCACCACCACCACCACCACCAAAGGCCCAATTTTTCAGCCCCTGTTCAACAGGGGCATGCAATTATAATTATTGATCGAATAATTCACAGCAGGGCCCATTGCTGCGCCCACCAAGAGTAACTGTCAGGCCTTACAGTGTTGTGGCACCAGCACCACCATCACCACCACCACCACCACCAAAGGCCCAATTTTTCAGCCCCTATTCAACAGGGGCATGCAATTATAATTATTGATCTAATAATTCACAGCAGGGCCCATTGCTGCGCCCACCAAGAGTAACTGTCAGGCCTTACAGTGTTGTGGCACCAGCACCACCATCACCACCACCACCACCACCAAAGGCCCAATTTTTCAGCCCCTATTCAACAGGGGCATGCAATTATAATTATTGATCGAATAATTCACAGCAGGGCCCATTGCTGCGCCCACCAAGAGTAACTGTCAAGCCTTACAGTGTTCTGACACCAGCACCACCATCAAAGGCCCAATTTTTACTACCACTGATCAACAATTATATGTTATTACAATTCCTGATATAATAGTTGACAGCAGGGCGTTCCAGCACCCACCAAGAGTAACTGTGAGGGCTTACAGTGTTGTGCCAACACCAACACCTAAGGGGCCAATTTCTGCAGAGTATATACGGCAGGTCCCTACTTTCAAACATCCAACTTACAAACTACTACTACTTGCAAACGGAAGAAGACAACAGGAAGTGAGAGGAAATCTACCCCTAGGAAGGAAAATTCTCTCCTGTAAGAATTAATATGGGAGAAAGGTGTCTCCTCTCTACTGATGCTTTATCACCAATCCTTGTTTCAATAAAAACACCACATTTCAAAAACAGTTGTCATTGGGACGCAAAGTGAGGTGAAATGTTCTGAACAGGGGCACAGACAGCAAAAAAAATGTGACAGGGGTGATAACCGTTCCCTATGTTTTACAAAAAGCTAAAAAAAAGGAATTTGGCATGGAGCTACACTTAAACAATGCAGCTGTTCAAAATTACAAACAGATTCTACATAAGAACAAACCTACAGTCCCTGTCTTGTATGCACCGCCTGTATACGGCTGTTCAGAGTATATAGGTCCTTTTTTATTTTGTGTGCGGGGTTCCCCTTAATATTCATACAAGACCCAAAGGGGCTGGTAATGGGCTGGGGTAGGGGGGGGGGTTGATGGGGTAGCTATGCCATTTTTCCTAAAGATTTTCATCCATATTACCGGGACCAGACATTGCATTAAAGCCGCAAGCACTTTTAAATGGCTTTTTTTCCTTTAGAAATGTTATTTTGTGCAGGGACAGTTCTAAACACGGGAAACACGTGGCACTTCACAGGCATACTTTAGACACCCCCCAGGTACAATATTTAAAGGAATATTTGACTTTTTTTTTTCACTTTATGCATCATTAAAATGACTGCTCCCGGAAAACGTCCGTTTTTAAAACTTCTTTTTGCATTGATACATGTCCCCTGGTGCAGAACCCGGGTTCCCAAACTCTGTTTCGGACAATAACATGGATAATAGTCGTTATAATTAGCAATTTAGAATCCGAACGTTCGCATCCATTGTATTTAATAGGGTTCTAATGTTCGTGCGAACTTTCGGTCCGTTCGCGGGTTCTGGTGCGAACCGAACCCGGGGGTGTTCGGCTCATCACTACTTTGCGGTAAGAGGCAGTAAATTCATTGGTGGAGGCTGTCCTATCCAACACTCGCTCTTGGGGTTTACCTTGGTTTTGAATTCATCTGTCATGGTGGAGGATCATCAATACTTGACATACCCATTTGCATGAACTTTTTTTTCTACCAATTCCTTTGCCTATGGACATTTTTGAGTGTTTATGGAGTTGATTTATTTTTAATTTTATTTTTATTAATTTTTTTCATTATTAGTGATTTTTTTTTCACAGGTTTTCTCAGATTCATATCACCGTTTATAGGTCACTTATTTTGGTGTTCACTCACTGTGCGAGCCGTTGTGCTCATTGATCATATGTACACTCAATTCAATATTGGATCTTATTTGTTCATTATATTAATTTGTCACCTTAGGTGTTACGTTCACTTTAGCGCAACCTTTTTTTCCTTTATTACTGTTTGGTGTTGTATAACACTTATTGTTGCAGCTTTATTTAGAGGTCCATTAGCGCAGTTTTCTTTTTCTCACATTCAAATGGTGAACAATACCAAACATGTACAAAGCATATGAACATGTGACAAAATGATACACCAAAAACACCAAAAACACATAAGTGTTACAATAAAATGTCCCATGAGAAACTCAAACAGAAGGTGAAGTCTGTATCCAATCCATAACGGACATACTGAATTCACTGTGAGATTTTGAAGGTGTTCCCGTTGTAAATCATGTGGAAAACAACAGGGATGGGTGTAAAGATGTATTCCAATGTCTCCCGTACACAGGTAGGTAATGAATACTCTTACCGTGACTCTGATGTTAATAAGCCTGGACGGGAACTCCAAGGTAGATGCTCCAATATGGATGTCACGAACCTCTCCTCCCGATATCACAGCGGCGATGGTAGATGGTTAACCAAAAAGAGTTAACTCTTTATGGACTGTCCGTTGGAGATAATGCTTTGAAACACAATGTCATATAAAGAAAAAAATGGATAGCTCCATATGGTGTAAGTAAAACCAGGGTATGGTATGGAAAAATATAGCCTTTATTGGCATATCATCATAGTAAAAAATGGTACATGCAGCATTAATGGATGCAAATACAAAGAAAATGGGCCGCGAGGAAAAAATTGAAGTAATTGCGTGATAACAAGGGTGGCAGCAGACTAAAAACCCGACATGTTTCGAGCAATGGCCCTTCAACTCGCCGCCATTACTAGTAAAAGATAAATAAATAAAAAATATTTACCAAAAATATGTAGCAGAATACATATTGGCCTGGATTGATGAAGAAATTAGATATTTAATATTTTTTTTTTATTGGATATGTCTTATAGCAGAAAGTAAAAAATATACATTTTTTTTTTTCAAAATTGTCGGTCTTTCTTTGTGTATAGCGCAAAAAACGCAGAGGTGATCAAATTCCACCAAAAGAAAGCTCTATGTGTGGGGAAAAAAAGGACACTAATTTAAAATTATTAATATAAATGATTTGGGTAACGCAGTGCTGTATCGCAAAAAAACGGCCTGGTCAGGAAGGGATTAAACCTTCCGGAGGTGAAGTGGTTATAGGAGATCCTGGTGTATGCTAATTGCTGGATATTCTTCAGCTTTCCCGTGTTCCTGCCTTTGTTAACTTGTCTTTCGTTACTCACCCAGCTCATTCCTAACCTTGCTCTGTGGATTCTGGATACAGACCTTGGATTGCCGCTGACTATTCTCTGCCTGCTTCCCTGGTACTGATCTCGGCCTGGTACGAGACCTTGCTCTGCCTGTTTCCTCTCCATGCTGCTGCCTCACCGTGTATGACCCTGGCTCACCTTGACTACGCCTCTGTCCATGGCACCCGTGCTTCTTTTGAGCCTTGTATCTTTGTCAATACATTCAGGGGTGCTCGGACCAGAGCCACAAAGGAAGTCCTCTCATCAACTCTGCCTCTAACCAAGGTGCATGACAAGTGGATTATTGGGTGTAATACATCCACATTTATATTGATTGTAAATGCATGATTTTTATATTTTTAAATAACAAACAAGTTTATACTCACTTGCTCCGTGCAATGAAATTGCACAGAGCGGCCCTGAACCTCCTCCTCCTCACCTGGCATAGACAGGATAGTAGACCCAAGTCGTAGTGGCATAGACAGGACAGTAGAAAGTGGAGACACCAAAGCCAGTTTGACCCATTTGATATATGCTAAATAGTAGACGTGCACTGCCAAAAAATTTGTTAGTTTTCATTTTCGTTTCATTCGTTTTTGTTTTTTTTCGTTTTTCGGGTCATTCGTTATGATCACAATTCGTAAATTCGTACATTCGTAAATTCGTACATCTGTAAATGTGTAAATTCGTACATTCGGAAATTCGGAAATTTGGAAATTTGGAAATTCGAAATTCGAAAATCCGAAAACCCAAAAATTCGAAAATCTGAAAACATAACTATTAAATTATAGGTATTGTAATTTCCTTTCAAATTTGGCTGTTAGCGAACGTAACGAATACAAATTTATACAAAGTTACGCATAACCTGAAATAACAAATGCCACATCTAAACAAATGGAACTGAACAAATTAATAATAAATAATACTAATAATATAATGTTTTATTATTAATATTGTTATTTATTATTATTATTAAGTCATTACGTTCCAAGCAGAATCAAACTACTGACACGTCGGGTGTGAAGTTGTAAAAACACTGGTGGAGGATTCACTTTCTATATCACCATTATTTCCATATCAGAGTTATTGAATGAATAAGTTCTGATGTCAGAAGGATTTCATCTCAAAAAGTTTTTTCTTCAAGATTGACCACAACAGCAAATGTGTATTTATGTTGGTTATGGACTTTAAACACCATGTAAATTGAAGGACTCATATTGGGACTGTCACTAATGCTTTACATTGGGTTACCAATTAAGAGCTTATAAGGTTGTCAAATTGTTTAAATCATATTTTAGCACTTTGGTATATTAAATAGTACTAGCGCCCCCTATATTCAACACTATTACGTTCCATTCGTTTAGATACGGCATTCATTATTTCGGAAAACAATTCGTAACTTCGTTAAGTTCACTAACAGCCAAATTTGAAAGGAAATTCCAATACCTATAATTTAATAGTTAGTAATAGTTAAGTTATTAGTTAATTATTATTTCAGATTTCCGAATTTACTATTTTACGAATGTGCGAATGTACAAATTTACGAATGTACGGAACTATGAATTTTCGAATATTCGAATTTACAAACATTCGTTAAACAAGTTTTCATTAATTTGGATATTTTCGAATGAATGAATTTGTCGAAATTCGGTAAAAAACTAATTCGGAATGAAACAAATTGCACATGTCTACTAAATAGGGTCCCACTGTTCCGGTAAGCCTCCTTATGCCGCGTACACACGACCGTTTTTAATGACGAGAAAAATTCAATTTTTTTAAATGGTGATTAAAAATGATCGTGTGTGGGCTTTCCAGCATTTTTCCTGATGAGAAAAACGCAGAGAATCACGACGAGAAAAATTGGAACATGCTCTCATTTTTCACGTCATTTTTTACATCGTCGTTTTTCTCGTCATGAAATACGGGCGTGTGTGGGCTTTAACAACGTGAAAAAAAATGCGCATGCTCAGAATCAAGTATGAGACTGGAGCGCTCGTTCTGGTAAAACTAGCGTTCGTAATAGAGATAGCACATTCGTCACGCTGTAACGGACTGAAAAGCACGAGGCTGAAAAGCGCAAATCGTCTCTCAACAAACTTTACTAACATGAAGGGTGGCGCCATCCGAATGGAACTTCCCCTTTATAGTGCCGTCGTACGTGTTGTACGTCACCGCGCTTTACTCTAACATTTTTTTCCACGATAGTGTGTAGGCAAGGCAGGCTTGAGAGGAAACACGAAAAATCACGTCGAGAAAAATGCAGTTTTTTTCAATGACATTAAAAACGATCGTGTGTACGCGGCATTACACTATATTTGGTGGCAGAAGGTTTTCACAGCGATGATTTCTTTTCACTTGGGTGATTGAACATTAATATCTGAATCACTAATTTATGGACTCTCTTTTGAAACATGAACTGTTTATGAGCTTATGAGTTTTTCTATATATTTACTATTTGTATGATTTATGTTTTTAGCGCTGCACTGTTTATACCCCTGTATTTATAAAACCTTTGTAGCGCCGTTCGTTCATATGAAATCATTCTGTGTGAATGGGGCAAAGTTGAATGTATTTTATTTATTTTTTATTATTTTTTATTTAAAGTTGAATGTACCTGTACTTGGGCTATATTCACTGCAGATCAAATGTTATTCATTGAATTATTAATTGAAGAAAAATTGTTTAAAGAAAGCTGTGTCCTTATTCTGTGATTTTTAAGGCAATTCAAACATTGTTTTCAATAAAAACATATTTATTAAATATCTTAAAAAGTAGCATATAGTACAAAAATTGATTAAAATTTGATCACAAAAACATCATATAACATATGACATAAATGACACAAAGTTGTTTGAAGCAAGTGACATATTGAGAATATGCAAAAGTGGTATCCCCCCAACTACTTTCTTGTAAAGAACCACCTTTGTGGTGGACTGATAGACCATTCCAGTAGGTGGGAATATCCAACGCGTTTCAAAATATAGATATGGATATATATAATTTCTTCTTCAGGGATTTTATCACCTCTGCAATGAAAGGCCACATCACTTTTAAAATATGATCTATTATCATACTTGAAAACAAATACTCACATCATACTTTTCTTTCTGGCTAGAATATATCCACAACCCAAAAGAAGAGGGAACTCTTATGTCAATTGTGACAACGATCGTGCTGTATAGAGACCACTGATAATAATGAAAAAATGATCCAAAAATTGGACGTAAATGTTTAATTAACCACTTGAGGACCACCACACGCCGATGTACATCGGCAGAATGGCACGGCTGGGCACATGGGCGTACAGGTACGTCCCCTTTAAGAGCCCAGCCGTGGGTCGCAAGCGCACCGCCGCCGGCGCGCTTACGACCCGGTCCTCTTCTCCGTGACCATCCCCGCTGGAACAGCGGACCCGATCGCCGCTGGTGTCCCACGATCGGGTCACAGAGAGGAAGAACAGGGAGAGGTAAGTGTAAACAAACCTCTCCCCGTGCTTCCTAGTGTGCCTGTCACTGATCGTCTGTTCCCTGTAATAGGGAACGACGATCAGTGACGTCACATGCTAAGCCACGCCCCCTACCACAGTAAGAAACACAAATCAGGGCACACTTAACCCCTACAGTGCCCCCTCCTGGTTAACCTCTTCACTGCCAGTGTCATTTTTACAGTAACCAGTGCATTTTTATAGCACTGGTCGCTGTAAAAATTACAATGGTCCCAAAATAGTGTCAAAAGTGTCCGATGTGTCCGATGTGTCTGCCATAATGTCGCAGTTATAAAAAAAAATCGCTGATCGCCGCCATTACTAGTAAAAATTTTTTTATAAAAATGCCATAAAACTACCCCCTATTTTGTAAACGCTATAACTTTTGCGCAAACCAATCAATAAACGCTGATTGCGATTTTTTTAACCAAAAATATGTAGAAGAATACATATCGGCCTAAACTGAGGAAAAAAAAAGTTTTTTTATATATTTTTTGGGGATATTTATTATAGCAAAAAGTAAAAAATATTGCATTTTTTTCAAAATTGTCGCCCTATTTTTGTTTATAGCGCAAATGACAAATCACAAAAAGGGGCCTGGTCCTTATGCTGCGTATTGGTCCGGGTTTTAACCACTTCCCTACCCAGCCATAGTCAAATGACGTCCACAGATGGGATCTCCTATCCTGGGTGGACGTCATATGACGTCCTCGGCTTTGTAGGGGGATATCTGAATGATGCCTGCAGCTAGAGGCATCATTCAGATATCCTTTTGAAGTGCCGGCGATTCTGTGCACAATAAGAACAATCATAGCAGCAGTGCCACCGCTTGATCGTTCTTATAGGCGGCGGGAGGGGACACCCCCCCTTCCCGCCACCATCCGGTGCTTCTCCGGGCTCCCCCGTGCGATCGGGGACCCGGAGCGAATCTTCCGGCGTCGTTGGTGGGGTCACGTGATGAGCATAGAGATGACTGGTGACCAGATGGTCACCAGTCATCTCTATGATCGTTGGAGGCCCGGGCGCGATGTGATGACGTCACGCCCGGGTCTCAAATGTAAACAAAGCCGCCATTGCGGCTGTAAGTATGAGATCAGTGAAAAAAATTTCACTGATCTCATGCTTTCCAGCCTGGAGGAAAGATGTGGGGTCTTATTGACCCCGCATCTCTCAATAAAGAGAACCTGTCACACACATTCCTATTACAAGGGATGTTTACATTCCTTGTAATAGGAATAAAAGTGATAAAAAAAAAAAAAAGTAAAATCATTGTAAAAAAAAAAAAGTAAAAAAAATAAATAAATAATAAAAAATAAAAAAAAAATAAAACGCCCCTGTCCCCGGTAGCTCGCGATCAGAAGCGAATGCACACGTAAGTCGCCCACATATGTAAACGCCGTTCAAACCACGCATGTGAGGTATCGCCACGTGCGTTAGAGCGCGTGCAACAATTCTAGCACTAGACCTCCTCTGTAATTCTAACCTGGTAACCTGTAAAAAAAATTAAAGCGTCGCCTATGGAGATTTTTAAGTACCGAAGTTTGGCGCCATTCCATTAGTGTGCGCAATTTTAAAGCGTGACATGTTAGGTATCTATTTACTCGGCGTAACATTATCTTTCATATTTTCCCAAAAAATTGGGCTAACTTTACTGTTTTGTTATTTTTTAATTCATGAAACCATTTTTTTTTTAAAAAGGCGTTTGAAAAATTATTGCGCAAATATTGTGCAAAAAAAAATGTTGCAATGACCGTCATTTTATTCCCTAGGGTGTCTGCTAAAAAAACATATATAATGTTTGGGGGTTCTGAGTAATTTTCTAGCAAAAGAATGATGATTTGTACATGTAGGAGAGAAGTGCCAAAATAGGCCCGGTATTGAATAGGTACAAAAAGCCCTGTATTGAAGTGGTTAAGTAATGGTGTAAATGGGGAAATTTCCACAGTAGGGCCACAAGACGGCAGTGAGTATTTTAAAAGAAAAAAAAAAGGAAATAAGTATGCTCCCCAGCTGTATATTGTGGTATTTTCCCACATTGATACTGTTTGTTTTCAATGAATAACATTCTATCTACAGAGCATATAGTCAGAGAACATTCAATTTTTCCTCATTAATACAGAGTGAATTTATCTGCAGCTTCGATGGAGGAGCAGCTATGATTTTTTTTTTTTTATAAATATTCCCTTTAGTGTATGATAGCCAATGCCAGTGATAAGAGTTATTGTCAGTCACTACACTGACAAGAGTCAAGGTCATACACATTCATTATATCCATATACTGATTGCACACATAAACAAAGGAAATATGGTTCCCTTCTTAGAGGTGGTAAGAAGAATATAAGAAATCACAAAAGGTATAGTTCCTTTTGACAGCATTGTATTCAATACACGCCAAGATTCTCAGAGCAATGACAATCAAAGCACAGCAACAAAGAGACAAGAAAGCGTGTAGGATCTAGTAAGAAAAAATACTCCATAGTCAAAAATTTTGAATGAGTTTTTATTTAAAACCCAAATCCAGACTCACCCCTCTCTTTGGCAGTTCTAATGTTGCAGCACTCCCTGCATCAATACACTGAGTTCAAGGTGCCGTGATAATGATGCCCCCTCAATGGGTGGTTCCATGGCACCCTGCACTCAGTCTGTCTCAGTCTTTCAGATTAAATAATGCTGGGCAGTAAGTATTGCAGCAGACATGCTGGGGTTTTTGATCGGGGATTATAAACAAAATGCCTGAACTGGGGCTGTAAACTAATATTTTCAAGTACATTGCTTTCCAAGCTCTTAACATGCTAGTAAATTGCAACAGCTACCTAGTTTTTGTCTATACGCTGTACAAACAAATTTTAAAAGTATTACATTTTTAAAACACAATTATGCAGTCAGAGTTAATTAATGTACATATTATTCTTAGTCAATCTATGAAATTGGATGCAGAAAAGCATAATAAGCCACGGTGCAATTGTTTCATTGTAAATTGTGCATTACTTATGGTACATATGCTTTCCAATTTGAAAATGGCATTTTATGAACAATTTAAATTTGTGTAGAAGAACTCAAAAATAACAATTATAAATGCTCACATGCAAGTGTTTTAAACTTCAATGTTCAGAAAAGAATGTTTTATTTATGTGCGAAAGTAGTTACAATATGTTTCTGGGTCATCAGTCTTAGCATCACAGTACTTAATTTGTACATCTTCACAGAAAATATGCATTGCTCTTGTGTTCTTTGGCCAACAGCTGTTTTGTCCCTTCAAATATAAAGCATTTAACAACAAGGAGGTTTTCTTCCCTGGTGGAAACAGTAGCATAACTGGGCCAGATTAGGGTAGCTTCTGGGGAAAACCAGTTGTGCAAATAAAACCTATAATGCTCAAGGGCTGGCTCCGTGTATCGCTGCTTGAGCTGTGAGCCCCACTCCAGCCTCACACAACGGTGCCCATTACAGCCCGCATGGTGAACGGATTTTCACGAAAATTTCTGGGCAGACTCCTGAGGGGTCAGGCACATTCCTGGCTATTTTTTATTACATTAGAAAGGACCCAAAAGCTGCAATTCGTCCCGGTAATCGCGGCCGAAAATCCAAGATGGCCGCCACAGCACAGCCTACTGTGTCAGGTACCATTCTCCTCACAGACCTCAGACAAAATATCTCCTCAGAGGGTCTGCCTATTTCCTCAGAACTTTAAGCAGGACTACTACAGACACCTAATACCTCCTCAGCCACTGGTGAACCTCTTATTTTTTTCACAAAGCCCGACAGTATCCATTCTTCCACAGGGCACATTATTGCCTCTCATCCCAGCCCTATTACCTCAGAAATTATTCCAAGAGACCAGGCATTTCAGATGGCAGACCTGTTCCAAAAATTTTTTGAACTCCTGGACAGGGGTTTAGCTCAAACTGCAGCCAAAATAACTAGTGATTTAAAAGCTGACTTCCACAATCTAGGAACAAGAATAGACTCTATTGAATACAAATTGGAAGAAACAGTGGCTTCCACTAACCAAACTGCTAAAATTGTGTCCTCGGTACAAGAACAACTGGATTATGCTAATTCAAGAATCGATGACCTCGAGAACAGGTCACGCAGGCATAATCTCAGAATCAGAGGGTTAACCTGAATCTGTGCTGGATGTCACACTAGCAGTACAAGACCTGATTAAATCTCTTCTACCTAATATCCCCCAGCAGCACCTTGAGCTGGATAGGGCTCACAGAGCTTTGGGTCCTCCTAGAAAGGATGGAAAGCCAAGAGATATCATTGCTAAACCCCATTTCTTCTCAGTAAAAGAAGAGGTCATGAAACAAGCTAGAATAACCCCTCAGATACTATGTCAAGGACACCCAATTCAACTTTTTGCTGATTTATCCCCTTCGACAATCCAACGCAGAAGAGCACTTAAACCCCTGCTACTGATCTTGTCTCAGAAAGACATTAAATACAGATGGGCCTTTCCCTTTGCAGTGAAATTCTCTGAAAATGGTAGACCTTACTCCTTCTCAAGCCTACAGGAAGGAGAGCGGATCCTTCTCCAACTCAAACTTATTTCTACTGAAGCTGACATGGACACCTCTACAACTGGTCCTGGTTCTACTAAAAGACCTACTCCAACAAGCCCACAATCTCCCCTTTGGAACAAAGGAAAGAAAAAGAAGATTAAAGACAATAGCCCTACTTGACATTGCTCTTTTTCACCTTTTTTGTTACTACCTTTTTTTCCCTCGGATCTAAAATCCGAGCACAGATTTTTCTGTACCTCAGGTGTTAGGATAAATCCATCCTAAATTCAACCTGCTCTCTGGTTCAATTCTCACAGTTTTTCTGTTTTTTCTATAAAGCTCTATGTTCCCTTTTTTTTTCTAGTATCATATTACTTACTAAAATGTTATGATAATTCTACTACTGTAAAGTACTTTCTAGGTTATAGAGCTTTACATAAACCTTCTCTCGTTTTACCGTGCAAAAATAATTTTCTTTTTTATTAGATTTTTTCTATGGGTTCCCTGTATGGGGGTGGTCCACACGTGTACCCACCAATCGTCTGGAAATCTTCGGGTCTTCAGGGGATAGGTTGTCTGGCCGTCTTAGTCCAGACTCTTTTTTTGATCTGGTTAAAAGGATTCTAGAGTTGCCAGCTCTCGGATCAATGACCGTTAAACACCTCAATCTCCACTTGGAAGTACACCTGATCAAGCCTCAGTACCAAGGTCCTTTAAGGGTGAGTGGGGTCAGTAATAGCGGATATGTCCCCCTTGAATCTCTTGGCTAGCAACCAACAAACACACCTTAAAATAGCCTCTCACAATGTTCAAGGCTTGAATTCTCCTGTCAAAAGGAGAACATTTTTAGATTACTATAAATCCCTTAAAATAGATATTCTTTTGCTCCAGGAAATGCACTTACCTATACGATACAGTCCTAATTATATTCACCCTCATTTTCCGCAATTCCACCTTGCTAGTGCGGAAAATAAAACTAAGGGAGTAGCCATTCTATTTTCCAAATCCTGCAAATTCGATAAGTCTTTCGACTATGTTGATCCAGATGGAAGAATTCTGTTATTACAAGGTTCAATTGATGGTCAACTATACACCCTAGTCTCATATTATGCCCCTAACAGAAGCCAAGCCCCATTCTTCAAAAATATGATGGACACACTGAGCCCTATGTTAGTAGGAACGATCATTTTGGGGGGAGACTCGAATGTTGCTTTTGACCAGGCTCTGGATAAGTCCAAACCCTCCAAAGACCAATTGACCCGCCCGACCAATGAAAGCCGCAAAATCGCTAAAATTCTTTCGAATCACAATTTAGCAGACGTTTGGAGGGAATTAAACGCTTCCAAAAGGGACTTCACACATTATACACACCCCCACAACACATACGCAAGAATAGACCACATCCTTACCCCTTCACATCTCATTCCGCTCATACTAAATGCCCACATCAAGGATACGGCCCTATCAGATCATTCGTTGGTAATTATTTCCCTAAACTCCAGTTCTCTTAGAAGCTCGAAAGGGTTTTGGAAACTTAACGAATCAATCCTTACAAATCCAACCACAAATGAGATAATAAATAAAGCCTTACATGAATATTTTTCCCTCAACGACACGGAGGATATCTCCTCTGAGACGCTTTGGGCGGCTCATAAAGCCGTCATCCGGGGAAAAATCATTCAAATCTCTACCCAAACTAAACGCAACCGCAAAGCTCAAATAGAACGTTTGGAAGAAGAGTACATAACCCTTAGAAATCGTCACAAACAAGATCCCTCTAAGTTCCCCATATCACTCATAGACAAGGCCAAACTTGAATTAAATTTAGCCCTTACAACACAAGCGGAAAAAGTGATTAGATGGAGTTGCAACAAATTTTACACAAATGCAAACAAAATAGGGCCATTACTTGCTACAAAACTCTCTCCTAGAGTTAGAATTAATTCTATACCTAAAATCCGTATAGCAGGTCAACCGCTTACTGCAAACCCCATCAAAATCCTAGAAGCATTTCAAGAGTTTTATTCTAAATTGTATGACACTCACTCGAAGCCAGACAAAGATGTTCTATCTAGGTATTTAGACGATCTTCCCATTCCTTCCATAACCCCTTCCTCCCCAATTTACGAAGTACGAGTTATGGTGCAGCCAGGCCGGTTCACAAAGGGGAGGCATATCTATGGTATATTCATGCCTCACTCACCCTACATCAAAATCTTCCTATATGGAGGCTTGGTAAAAAGACGCCCAGTTTTGTTGGAATTTGGATACCTGGCACTTAGCCTTCTCTAAATCTTTCAAAGGGATTCTTAATGTCTCTTTAATGGAGGCAAATATTAAAGTTATAACCAGATGGTATCTAACTCCTTCCAGACTGGCATCTATATATCCAGCATCAGATCCAACGTGTTTCAGAGGTTGCCCCTTCTGGACAAAAATATTTTTATACATTTTTAAGGTAACAGGTTTTCAGGTCCCTAGGTCCCTACCAGTAGCCATTTCGAACGCTCATATTCCTCACATACCAAAGGTTTCACAAAAATTGATTCACTTTATCTTTACAGGTGCCAAAATCACAATTGTCAAATCATGGAAAAAAACAAAACCTTTCCTGTCAGATGCCAAAACCAAAATATCTTGGATACTAACTCAGGAAAAATTAGCTAGCATCTTATCTAATACCATTCCCAAATTCGAAAAAATATGGGAACCTTGGGCCAAATATATGGGGATTTCGATTGGTGAAGATGCTGTTTTACCTTCTATTCAACATTAAGTTGGACACATACCCATCCCTTTTCCTCCGTCCTCTTTTTTACCCGCTGTCTTTATTTTCCTCTTCTTTTCTTCCTTCTAAAAAGGATTTATGGAAACTCTTTTTCTGGGAATTCTAGTCTCCCATTTCATGTTATGTCTCTTTTATTTAGATTTAATGGGATACTATCAAATGTTTTGTTCGGCCTTGTTTAGTCCATCCCAATCTGTTGGCCCTGATAATCTTCTCGGGGCCTAAGAGTCAGAAGGAGGTCTCTATGCCTGGAGCAGTTAGTTCCCGATAAGGGGCTCCAGGTTACCAAGGAGAGAGGGTTTCCCTTCTCCCTTCCATTATATTATAAGGATGAAGAGATCTCCCCCTGACAAACTTTTGATTGCTTACATGAATCTATCCTTTTTTCTAGGATGTTTTTATTATTTTATCCATTTATTGACTAATGTTTGTTTATTCCTAAACATAATCTTTTTTCTTTATTTTTATTTATTTTTATATAACATGATGTAATGTTCTGTATTATTAATCTTATGAAAATAAAATATTTTGAAAGTAAAACCTATAATGCTAAGATATTAAACTTCAGGGTTTGTCTAAGGCAGGGATATGCAATTAGTGGACCTCCAGCTGTTGCAGAACTACAAGTCCCATGAGGCATAGCAAGACTCTGACAGCCACAAGCATGACACCCAGAGACAGAGGCATGATGGGAGTTTTGCAACAGCTGGAGGTCCGCTTATTGCATATCCCTGGTCTAAGGCCTCATTCACACTTAGTGTATTGGGGTCGCAAACAGAATTTTGCAATTCTATAATTGCAGAAAAATGTGCACCGCACTTGTGGTGCCATTGCTTTTTAATGACACCCCAAACGCAGTGCGTTTTTTGCCGTGATTGTCATGCAAAACAGGGGATGCCAAATTCTCCTGGCTCAATACCAAAATTTGGTACATGAGTTTCTTTGGCACTTTTTTGGACCCATTCAATATGAATGGTGCTGCTCCAAAAACGCACCACAAAAACGTGCAAAAAAAAACGCAATGTGGCAGCGTCGCTTAGGTGGGAAGGATAGAATTTTTCCACAGAAGATTGTTTTTTTGTATTCAGCCCCAATAAAGACATTAAAGAGTTTGCTTGTTTTGTATGCCTGATGAACTCTCCATATGAATGTGGAAAAAAAAATAGGTAGCTATGTTTGGAAATGTGGATGCTGGTTAATCATGGCAAGTTAAGGAACCTGTACTATAATTTGAAGACAATTCCCAGAACAGCTTTTGTTGGCCAAGGTTCAATTGAACTATAACGTTCCTCCAGAGGTTGTTAGGGGTTTGAGCAATGAGGAATATCTGCCTCTTAGATAAGTAACCACTGACACTAATGATGCTTAACCATCTGTAAAGAGGCATTCTCCCCACTGATCACCAATGTAAGCAGAGCATTCTTCCCACTGACCATCAATATGTTACATTTATTTGCTTATTTCCTTTAGCATTCTCTAGAATTGTTACATTTTATCTCTTGTTGCAAAAACATTTTCCTATGCTTCTCAGCTCTTCGGAGTGGCCATAATATGGAATTTTACTACTGTCTATAATAGAAGAACATTAGTTAAGAAAATAGACTAAATATTAGGGCTGTGGAAATTAACTATTAATTCCTATTAATTCCTTGATTAATCGATTATTTTTTTTGATCGATCAAAATTCTTTTGATCGGTACTCACCTCTCCGCCGGCTTCCGGGTCTTCAGGGAGTTCCGTCAGAGATTCGGTGACTTCACGGACACCGGCGGGGCTTGCCGTGTCCATCTGAAGGGCTCCTTTGCTGTGCCTTCATATCTGCATGCCGGTGGGACCTTACTATCTGCCACACGCAAGGGCTGTTACACTTCCCTCTATCACTTCCCTCTACAGCCATCCACTGGGAGTTGTGATAGTTCCCTTCACGGGACATCTACATCCCGACGGGCTGATGTTAACCCCTCCTCATCTGGATTCAGCAGTGGTATCGTTGTACACACTTTTATACCAGTATCATACTTAGCTACATGTTTTTATGACTGCTTTTGCTACCGTTTGGTATTACTCGCACCATTTTTACAGTTTATGTAGCTACATCGATTTTATCTCCAGTGCAATATTTATTTTGTTACCTACTTGAAGACTATAAAAGTTTTAATGCTATTCCCATCTAGCGCTGCCTTTGTGTGTTTTTTGTATCCTGCTATCCATTTTCCAGTGGTTGGTAGCTGCACTGGGAATCGGCCTGCAAGCAGATCAGCTAAAAGTAGTTGGATCTGTATGTGCGTTATAATTAATCGAAATTAGTTGATTAATCAGTTAAAAAAAAATCGATTAATTGAACACGAAAATTTTAATCAGTAACAGCCCTATTAAATATTATGAATTTTTGCCCAATTCGCAGAGAACGGTCGTACATGCAGATTTACTAGAGAAATGGCAATTTTTTTCATAAATTGTTCCCTTATGCCGTGTACACACGATTGGTTTTACCGATGAAAACAGTCCCGTGGACTTTTCTCATCGGACAAACCGATCGTGTATGGGCCCCATCGGTCTTTTTTCCATCGGTGAGAAAAAATAGAACATGTTTTAAATTTATCCGATGGGGAAAAAAAACGATAGCAAATTCTGTTCGTCTGTGTGGAACTACATCGGACAAAAAACCCACGCATGCTCAGAATCAAGTCGACACATGCTCAGAAGCATTGAACTTAATTTTTCTCGGCTTGTCAGAGTGTTTTACATCACAGCGTTTGGGACGGTCGGATTTTTGACTGATGGTGTGTAGGCAAGACTGATGGAAGTCAGCTTCATCGCATTTCCGATGGAAAAATCCATTGGATTAGAATCCATAGGAAATCCGATCGTGTGTACAGGGCTTGACAGTCTAGCAAACTCAAAATTAATATTTTTACCTTTACAGGTTATATAACCTAAAGCAGCATAGGTCTAAAACCAGCAACTCACTATAGAACAAAAATGTTAAATCATCCCTCACAAGTAAAACACATTCTTGGTGCATTTAAATTTGTGTCAGAAAGCGCATATTGTCTGTCATAAATGGAAAAATGCCTGGCATGGAAAGTACAACATTACTTAAAAAGAAAGGAGAGTATTTGTGTGATGAAGCTAGTATCCACAGATCACACCAAATGAAATATGGAAGAACAATGCATATTGAAATACATAAACAACCACATATTAAACAAAGAAAATCATAACCCCTGCCAGAGGATTGTTGATTGCATTTCTAAATTCTGCTGATGAATAGTGGCACAAAAGAAAAATAATAAAACAAAAGAAAACCTGTAATTTTTGCCTATAGCAAGCAGCAGATTTCATCTTTGATTATCTAATCTTCACTGACAAAATGAGTCAAGTCAACTGATTGAAAAATAAAACAGTTCTTTGCAATGATGTTGCATTTAGTAAGACTTTAGAAGTTTCCTGAAAGTACTGACAGGGGCCAGAAAAAGCAGCAGAATGATTATGACAGCTTACGACAGCAAATCAGTGGCTTGGGACAACTAGATGAAAAATAATACTAAAACAAACTTCAAGTAACCCTCACTGAAAAAAATCAAACACAAAAAAAAAAAAAGATATAGAGCGACCACAATCAGATAAAAGAAGTTCAGAAATCTACAGGCGATATTTGCATTTACCTAAAAAAAAACTCTTCCTGAGTTTTCCCTGCCTAGAAACTCAGACAGCTGTAATATGCAAATATAAGTTTAACCACCTGCCTACAGGGCACTTTCACCCCCTTCCTGCCCAAGCCATTTTTCAGCTTTCAGCGCTATCACACTTTGAATGACAATTGCGCGGTCGTGCAACACTGTACCCAAACGAAATTTGCATCCTTTTTTCCCCCACAAATAGAGCTTTCTTTTGGTGGTATTTGATCGCCTCTGCGGTTTTTATTTTTTGCGCTATAAACAAAAGAAGAGCGTCAAGTTTGAAAAAAAAAACACAATATTTTTTACTTTTTGCTATAATAAATATCCATTTAAAAAAAAAAATTCCTCAATTTAGGCCGACGTGTATTCTTCTACATATTTTTGGGGGAAAAAAAATCGCAATAAGCGTATATTGATTGGTTTGCGCAAAAGTTATAGCAGATACAAAATAGGGGATAGATTTATAGCATTTTTATTTATTTATTTATATTTACTAGTAATGGTGGCGATCGGGGATTTTTATCATGACTGCGATATTGCGGCGGACACATCGGACACTTTGGACACATTTTTGGGACCATTCACATTTATACAGCGATCCGTGCTATAAAAATGCATTGATTACTGTATAAACATGACTGGCAGGGAAGGGGTTAACACTAGGAGCGAGGAAGGAGTTAAATGTATTCCCTGGAAGTGATTCTTACTGTTGGGGGAGGGGACTGACTGGGGGAGGAGACTGATGGTTGTCCCTATGTACAAGGGACACACCATCCTCTCCCTGACAGGACGTGGATCTGTGTGTTTACACACACAGATCCACGGTCCTGCTCGGTTACTGGGCAATCGCGGGTGCCCCGCAGCCATCGCGGCCACCGGGCATGCGCATCAGATTCCCAGTGATGCGGCAGGCGCGCGCCCCCCTAGTGACTTTTAAAGGCGCAACCTCATATGACGTCCAGTCAAAACAATAGAGTCTTCCGTCCGCTTTCATTTGATGGTGGGCGGTGGACAAGTGGTTACAGAAGGAAAGTAAAGAATAGGCTCATCCCTTGATGAACTATAAAGTGTTAAAGGCAAAATATGGGTATACTTTCCTAAAATACTTTACTTTCTTAAAATAAAGCAGTTAATAAATCCATGCCAAGAAGAGTTACAATGGGTGTGAGTTGGCACCAGGATTGTGGTGCCATCTATAAGCTGCCTTGAGCAGCAAATCCAAACTCCCCTGTGAACCAAACTCTTCTACGTGAAACTGAGAACATAATTTACATACAAGGAAAAAGATTAATCATTTAATGAGTTTATCGAAAGAAAAAAAAATGATAAAATATTGTGTTCCGAGCTATTCCAAATTGTGGGCCACGTCTACTAAACAAATTCTTCTGAATTCTGTTTTGCCTGCGATTCATTTAATGAATTAATGCTGAATAACTGAATCCTGCTGCAGTGATAAAATATGGGTCAAATGCAGGAGATGATTTATTGCTTTCTATTCTAGTATAAGCATTTTGCTGGAGTTCAAGCACCAGATCATTTCTTAATCATTCATATCTTCACATGAGAATCAAGCATTAATGACAGGCCAATAGGGTTTTGGCAATGACTCCACTCACACATTGGAAAAAAAAATATGTCTTCTGAATACCAATTAAATGTTGAAAAATATGAATATTTTTTTTTTCATTCTTAGAATATCAACATTCTATTAGCATTAGATTTTTTTAAGATTGTCAATTTTTTTTAAGGTTGGATAACGCTCCTTTAAACGTATGAAAAGTTAGAACCTTTTCATTTATATATTGTCCAAAATTATTTCTCAATGTAAATGTAAACTTAGCCAGAGATGATCCACAGTTTATATACATTTTGCAGGTTTTACTGTGGCCTCACCTTTTCACTTTTACATCAGATCTAGTACAGCATTATGGTATATTAAGCTAGCGTAATGCAGCTGAAAAACAATCTCTGAGGCGACAAGAGGATACAATACAATTACCTCTTCTAGATTTTCAATGAACAGCTTTTACCCTCTGAAAAATTATTGCAAAGCAATACATGGGCACCGTTTTTCAAAAACAAGGCATTAATAATGTTCAATTAGTCTTTGTTGGCATGGAGATGGGTGAAAATCCACACACTAACTTTCCTGTATCGTAACAGTGAAGCCGTGTACACACGATCGGTTTTACCGATCGTGTATGGGCCCCATCGGTCTTTTTTCCATCGGTGTGAAAAAATAGAACATGTTTTAAATTTATCCGATCGGAAAAAAACCGATAGCAAAATCCGATCGTCTGTGTGGAAATCCATCGGATAAAAAACCCACGCATGCTCAGAATCAAGTCGACGCATGCTCAGAAGCATTGAACTTAATTTTTCTCGGCTCATCAGAGTGTTTTACGTCTTCCATCAGTCTTGCCCACACACCATCAGTCAAAAAACGGACCGTTTCAAACGCGGTGACGTAAAACACTCCGATGAGCCGAGAAAAATTAAGTTCAATGCTTCTGAGCATGCGTCGATGAAAGTGATGCAAAAAAACATCGGATTAGAATCCATAGGATATCCGATCGTGTGTACAGGGCTTGACCCTTATACAAACAATTCTTGTAACCTTAACACTAACCCTCCTTTTTTTTTAATCAAGAAAAAAGTTTTTTATTGAACGTTACCAAACATACCATACACAATGTACATGAACCACAAAGAGGAAGGTCCTTGAATAAAACAAAGATAGTACATACAAATCAATACCGTATAGTACATATACTCAAGACATCGCTCCCAGTTTGTAGAAAAGAGATTTGGTGTATGTATCCACAAAATAGATTTTCAATCAACACACGTATAACAAAAAAGAAAAATGTAATAAGGCACATATCTTTCATATAAACACTCTCCCTTCTCCCCCCTCTCCCCCAATGCTTTTATACAACAGTAAACGTGGAGTACACTGATGTAGACATACCATACGGACGCCCCTCTCCCATCGTCTCTTCACTCTATTCCATAGTGTCCAACGCTATCCATGCGGCTACCAACCCCCATTGTTTGGCCTATCCTTTAGCATTGCAGTAATCTGTCTTTAACTAGTTGGTGGGGTGCTAATCCCGGTACATCTAGCCATGCCTGCCACATTGAGTTAAATTTACGCGGAGCATTCCTATGCTGATATGTAAGTTTTTCCCTGATTAAAAGTTTGTTCACCTGGTCAATCCACTGTCTTCTGGTGGGTACCCTGGGAGTAATCCAAAGCTGAGCGATCAGCTTACGCGCCATATATAATAAACGGATAATCGCCGTTAAGACCGGTTGTGACAGAAATTCCTCATCCAGTGTACCCAGCAGACATACAGCGGGGGTTCTTGGGATCACACAGGCGAATACCTGTGTAATCACTTCCAGTATCTCCGTCCAATATCGGAATAGTTTGGGGCATTTCCAAAACATATGCATGAGGTCTCCATGATCCCTCTCGCACTTGGGACACAATGGGGAGTCTCTGAGTCCCCAGTCATGTAGCCTGGCTGGGGTTCTATACACCCTATGTAACAAGTATAAGTGCGATAGCCTCTGCGAGGGAGACACCGATACCACAGGAGCTGTCGTCAGACAGGTCCTCCACGTTTCCTCATCAATAGGCCCTATATCCTACTCCCATTTCTCCCTGCATGGTAGACTAGATGGATCTTGAAGTGCGTTAAGCAATATATGGTAGCCTCTTGAGATCATCCCCTTCTTTTCTCCTTCCATGAAGATCCCCTGAATAATAGCGTGATCTGTTAGTCTAAGCAGTCCCTGCCTAGATTGTACCTGCAGTGCATGGCGCAGCTGCAGGTACTTAAAAAAAGTAGAGCGAGGCACACCAAATTCAGCCTGGATTTCTAGAAAAGATTTTAGGACTCTGCCATTATATAATTGTGCTAAGTATCTAATCCCTGCTGCTTCCCACTGCCTGAATCCTGTAAGTTTGTACAGTTCTCTATAGTGGAGATTATGCCAGATAGGGGTGTGCGATAAGAATCCCTTAATCCCCAGTAACCTTTTAACAGAGGTCCATAGTGTTTTTAGTAGGATCAATGTGGGAGTCCCACTTAATAGGTGAGCATGACCAGCCTCCAAGCCAGACAACGCCGGGGCCTCGTCTGTCGGAGGGGCCAGAAGTCTGCGGATAGAATCTGTCGTGTTTACCAAACCCCAACCTCCCAGCTGCTGCAATTGGGCTGCTAAAAAATAAGCCCTGGCGTGGGGAACCGCCAGTCCCCCCTCATCTTTATTATATTGTAGAGTAGATAGTCTAATCCCAATATATCTCCCTCCGTGGGCTGTACCTTTTGAGGTGTATAAATCAGCATAAAAAGACCTAAAGATTTGCATTACCATAGACGATTGGGTGTGGGTTACCCCCTGAGCATCACAAAGACTTGAGACCAGTGATGTCGAACTCTGCATTTTTGCCAATAGGGCTAGCATGTGGCCAGTTGACTCCCCTTCCTCAAAGTGTGATTGCTGCAGGAAAAACCTTTTGTTTTCAGCAAGCTGAAGAGCTAGCTGAGTAGACATTGCCTGTGCCCCCAACCAAACCCTTTTCGTGTCTGCAGTAGGATTAGAGACGTATGCCTCCTCCGAATCTCTCAGAGTTTGACACACCTCTCCTTCCCAGGCCTTTGTATCCGTCTTTATCTTATGTGTGGTGATAAATTGAGTGGTGATAAATTGACCTCGTAGAAAAGCTTTAGTCGTATCCCAAACAACCGCCAGCCTGGCGGAGCCTATGTTCTCCTGCAAGAACCACTGTAAGCTCTCCCTAATTGGATCTGGGCTCGGGAACAGAGAGAGACAGAACGGATTTAGTTTCCAACTCTTAGGTTTTGCTGCAGCGGACAGCTTTATCGTAACCCAGAAGGAGGAATGGTCAGATACCTGTCTGTCTCCGTAGCCCGAGTCAATGACCCACTGTATCAAGGGGGCGTTGCCCAATCCCATATCAATTCTAGACAGACTCCCGTGTGCTGTTGAGCAGCAGGAATATTGTCTGACTTGAGGGTGATTCACCCGCCACACGTCCGTCAACCCAAGCTCCACAAGTAGTCTGGCAAAGGATGTGGATCCATCTCCTTGAGTGGACACATTAACTGGGACTGGCATTTTGTCTAGATTGTGATTAATGTAATTGTTAAAGTCTCCCACTGCCAGCAGCGGAACATCCGGATACCGAACCATAAACTGTGCCAGACACCGGAGGACCTCGGCTGAGTAAGGAGGTGGGATATATATACCCGCCACAACACATAAAACGTGTGATATCTTGCTTAATAAAAACACATATCTTCCCCCCGGGTCAATGAGCTTTTGTATACATTGGAACTGAATATCCTGCCTTATCAGGATGCTCACTCCCCTGGCATATGCAGAGTAAGTAGAATGAAATTGTGATGCATATATCCGGGGACTAAAGCTGGGGGTACTATCTGAGGGGAAATGCGTCTCCTGCAAGCACACAATACCCGCTCCAGTTGCTTTGATATGCCTTAGGACTGCCAATCGCTTTACAGGGCTACC
Organism: Rana muscosa; assembly: GCA_029206835.1. NCBI lineage: Eukaryota > Metazoa > Chordata > Amphibia > Anura > Ranidae > Rana > Rana muscosa. The sequence continues at coordinate 747,954,981 of CM055117.1, forward strand.
CAGTCCCCTAACATTCCAGGACATTATTTTCACATTAGCTGACATAGAAACATAGCATAAAGCAACAGAGGGTCCCTTCAGGACCCCCTGTAAGATATCGAAAATCATAAGAGGTAGAACTGACTGCAAAAAGAAAAACAGTATAAGTTGTCCAAAGGTGGCGTGGCCTGAGATACCTTATACCATCTGGCATTGTCCAGTTAGACAAGGGGCTAAGATCATTCAGCTGGGGGCTCCGTGTAGAACTTGTGAACATAGCAGAGTCTGGTGAGGAAAGGGAGAGAGCAACATAGTCAAAAAAATAATAATGACACAAAAACATCAACAGTAAACATAAACTTGGAACCAACTGGGCTCCCGGCCACTGGGGCCGAAGTGCAAAGAACCCCCAGACATTTGCTTGGGGGGGCGGACAGCAGAGGAAACTCCCGCAGAAATAGTTTATGGATGGTAAGGGGTGTTTCACATTTGCAGTCAACATGTAGTGAACAATGATACAGAGATCTCCGTATCCTCCATCTTCCGCTTAGAAAAATAAAATTATAAAAGGCTCCTCCTGATGATAGCACTTTATTCTCCCTGGGCAGGACGTTGTTGTCTGGCATCTCTAAGTGCTCTGTCCTCCCGGTCCAGCCATTGCATGGCCGCGGACAGACGGTCAAAGAAATGGGCTTCTCCTAGAGCTGTTACTCGGAGCCGGGCTGGGTATAGCATGGCATACTGTATGTTGTGGTCCCTGAGTCTCTTCTTAACATCAATAAAGGTAGCCCTCCTCTTTTGCAGCTCAGCAGAGAAATCAGGAAATAGAGATATTCTGGAGTTGTCAATCACCATTTTTCCAGCCGACAACCTGGCTTTGGACAGGATAGCATCCCTGTCTCTATAATTCAGGAGCTTGAAGAGAAAGGCCCGGGGACGATTACCAGGGGGCAGAGGGCGGGATGGTACCCTGTGTGCCCTCTCCACTGCAAAGAGGGGTGAGAAAGTGTCTCTACCAAATGTGGATAGGAGCCACTGCTCAATAAAGTCCACAGGGTTTTTACCCTCAGCACGTTCAGGGATGCCCAGGGCACGCACATTGCTTCTTCTCATGCGATTCTCCATTTCATTGAGTCGCGCTGCGTGCGCGTCGAGGAGGTGGCAATTTTGTGTCAGGTCTCTTTGCATGGGGGGTAAATCATCCTCCACTGTACTCAATCTGCCCTTAATCGCTGCGGTTCTCTCTCTTAACTTTTGCATGTCATGGCGCACGTATGAGATTTCAGCTTTCACCCCTTTAATATCGTCAGAGAGAGCGGTGATGGACACATTACAGGAGGTTATTGCTGCAAGGATGTCTCTCAACGTGGGTTCTGCAGAATCTGAGCTTGGGGATGCACTCTGAGGCCTACTGGCCGGGGCAGTGGGAGTACTCACTGCGGGCCACTCGGGTGACGATCCGTCCGCATCCTCCAAAGGGACCGTGTCATCCGCCTCCACTGCATCTCCAGAAGTGTCCACACCGTCAGGGGAATTAGCCAGATCATCCTTGTAGGATTTAGCACCAAACAAGCGTTTCTGTGCAGCCTCTAGGTGATGTTGCTTCGCTGCACGCTGCTGGCCGCGCCATCTTGGATCTGCGCTTTAGTCTGGGCCTTCCCTGTGTTTGTCCGCCGAGACATGGTTCCGATCGCTGCGGATGGTAACACCAGGATCCAGATGTCACACCGATGTTGGTGGTGTGTTTTGCGGCGGTATTGGGCACCAGGATCAGGTAGGAGAAGGATAATTGCACGGATGGCTGGCGGAGCTGGAGGTGCGCACGTCCTTCTACATCCGCTGCTAGGCCACGCCCCCAACACTAACCCTCCTTAATATTAAACTGCGTGTTTGTATACTCAGCTATCCTGCAACCAGGATCATCAGAGCAGAAGATGAACTCTTTTCTGCTTAAAAATACCTGAAAAAAATCTTTATCTCAGACGTCACAACACATTGGGTCCCATTTAAGTCAGCACTGCTTAAAAAAGAAAGTATATTTATAAAACGCAGTGCTGTGTTTTATATTTTTGTTTAGTGCTTAACTTGCCTCAGAACTCTGAAGCAAGCACAGACACATTCAATTCCAGGATTAGGAACGTCAGGGTACATGACCTGTCAAAGTCACATGACTGACCATTCCTCCTATCACAGCATTATGCAAAAACTCTGTAGGTGACCACACCAGGGCCTTCATTTTATGAATTATTTTATTTTAAAAATGCAGGCATAGTGCATGGTAAACACTGCACTATCTAGCATAGAGCCTTGATATGTTGCTCATGTAAAACAATGTGTCCTGCCTCCAGCAGTATATTAATTATTTTGTTTGCCTGAAATATCAGATTTGACCACAAGATGGAGCCAGTGGTGAAATTTACTGTTTTTGCAGAAACTAGAAATTGCTCACAAAAGTTTGCATCATTCTTCAGTCTAAGGAAGAGAAACAGGTGCATCCTGGTGTCAGGTCTAACACAACGCAGGTGGTCAGACACTATAGCTGGCTACTGTGTTCTTCACCTATAGCAGTCCCCTTTCCCATAAGGCAAGCAGGCCTACCTGTACTCGGTGGCCCCCAGAACTTATAAACAATGCTATAGTGCCTGGCCACTATGCCAGGGCAGGCGCAAACTGAGCAAAGCAAACAGAATATGCAGTTGGCAGACAGGTAGCGTGGTTCTATGACAGTCTAGGTAAAAGGCACCTTGAGTTCAGGGAATAGTCCAAAATCCGGTCCAAGGTCATACACAGGGAAATCCAATCTAGCAGAGCAGACAGACAGGGGACTTGATCAGGAATAACACACGTATCACTCTCTATCACAAGCATGCGAGTGCGTGTTTGGCTGGCTTATAACAGGTTTGGTTTCCACCCAGAGACTGACCACATCAATCACCTTGCAAGTGGACAAAGACAGGGAGAATGCCATGGCCAAAACCCGGATGCTGGAATGAGGAGCAGGAGCATTAGATGCTCCTGACACCTGGGAGCTCAGACTTCATCTTAGAGACTGAAAAAGAAACCAGCTATCAGAGCACATGTTGGACTAAAACTTGCATTGTCGCTAGTGAGAATGACTTATCACTATCTACAGCCTAGCTTATTTATTGTATTTATTTATACTTCAAATACTGATTATATGTATCTGTATTTGTTTTTTCTCAAGAGTTTCACCCCACCCTATTTTGGTAACCACTTCAGCCCTGGAAGATTTCCCCTCTTAATGACCAGGCAATTTTTTAAGATACTGCACTGCGTCGATTTAACTGACAATTGCGCAGTTGTACGACACTGTACCCAAACAAAATTGACGTCCTTTTTTTCCCACAAATAGAGCTTTCTTTTGGTATTTGATCACTTCTGAGTTTTTTATTTTTTGCGCTATAAACAAGAAAAAGCCACAATTTAAAAAAATATATATTTTAACTTTTTGCTATAAGCCCCCTTTCACACTGAGGGCGTTTTGCAGGCTCTATAGCATTAAAAATAGCGCCTGCAAACCGCCCTAAAACAGCTGCTCCATTCACACTGGAGCGTTGCGCTGGCAGGGCGTTAGAAAAAGTCCTTCTAGCAGCTTCTTTGGAGCACATTAAGAGCGGTGAACTCACCGCTCCTAATTCGCTCCTGCCCATTGAAATCAATGGGCAGCACAGCTGTACCGCCGGCAAAACGCCACTGTAGCGGCGCTTTGCGGGCGGTTTTAACCCTTTTTCGTCAGCTAGCGGGGGTTAAAAGAACCCCGCTAGCAGCCAAAAAGCGCTGAAAATCAGACGGTAAAGTGCCGCTAAAAATAGCAGCATTTTACCGTCTACGCCCGGGGCAGCATAGTGTGAAAGGGCTCTAATAAATATCCAAAAATAAATGTTAAATGAATTTCTTCATCAATTTAGGCCAATATGTATTCTTCTACATATTTTTGGTAAAAAATCGCAATAAGCGTTTGCGCAATATTGGTTTGCGCAATAGTTATAGCGTCTACAAAATAGGGGATAGATTTATGGCATTTTTTTACTAGTAATGGCGGCGATCTGCGTTTTTTAGCAGGACGGCGACATTGCGGCGGAAAGATCGGACACTTTTGACACATTTTTGGGACCATTGACATTTATACAGCCCCATAGTAAACATAGTAGACACAGCAGTGTGCTCGGTCCAGAAGCTGAATCTCAAGGTCCTCTACAACGTACTCTACAACACTCCAGGCCAAGCAGCAACAAAGACTATGTTGAGGAAACAAACCGATGATGCTACATAGAAACACCGCAAGTCAGCAACAAGTCACAAATCTGCATACAAGAGGACTCCAAACAAAGTGAAACCTCTTGTAACAGACATCCTACTTGCAAGGCACCAGAACCTACAGAACCACCAGAACCTACAAATTATTCTCCAGGTCCTTCCTTCACATCAGAACGGTACTTCAAGGGCCAAGCTAAACCAAAGGTATGATTGTGCACCACCTTTTCACCATAGCAATACACAGCCAGCTAATCAAGCCACGGTAGACTTTGTCAAGTTCTTGCACAATGCAAGTTAGTCACAAAAGGACTTTTAAGTTTAACAACCACCCTGAAAGCTACAGAGCCTGGCGATCTTCTTTCCAAAACACACATTAGAGGCTTAGAACTGTCATGCAGTGAAGAGATAGACCTCCTGATTAGGGATGAGCTTCGTGTTCGAGTCGAACATACGTTCGACTCGAACATCGGCTGTTCGATCGTTCGACGAAGATCGAACGATTTGGGCCGTTCGCGCCAAATTCGAGTGACGCGAACGGCCCACAATGCACTACGCCATCGCAGTGTCATCCAGGCGCTGTGATTGGCCAAGCATGCACTGTGACCCCGCATGCTTGGCCAATCACAGCGCCGGCAGCGAGGAGAGCAATGATTGGCCACAGGCAGGATGCCTGTGGCCAATTATTGCTGAGGGTGTTTAGTACACGCCCCACACTATAAAAGGCCGCCAGCACGGCGGCCTAGTGTAGTGTGTTCCGGAGCAGGGATAGAGCAGCATAGGCAGGGACAGTGACTTTTATTTCTTTCTTGCTTAACCTGGATTCCTTTAGTTTAGGGAAAGAGAAGGATAGGTAGGGAGAGTGTCAGTGTGTTTTGTGCTTGTGCTATAGTGTGCTTAAAAAAAACATTTATTCTAGGGACAGAAAACTGTAGGTAGGGACAGTGTCAGTTTCTTTCACTCTGCAAGTCCTTGTTTCCAGGGACCTGGAAGGACAGTGAGTGAATTGTCCTTGTGCTATATTGTGCTTAAAAAAACATTTATTCTAGGGACAGAAAACTGTAGGTAGGGAGAGTGTCAGTTTCTTTCACTCTGCAAGTCCTTGTTTCCAGGGACCTGTAAGGACAGTGAGTGAATTGTCCTTGTGCTATATTGTGATTAAAAAAAACATTTTTTCTAGGGACAGAAAACTGTAGGTAGGGAGAGTGTTTTTTTTTCTTTCACTCTGCAAGTCCTTGTTTCCAGGGACCTGGAAGGACAGTGAGTGAATTGTCCTTGTGCTATATTGTGCTTAAAAAAAAACATTTTTTCTAGGGACAGAAAACTGTAGGTAGGGAGAGTGTTTATTTTCTTTCACTCTGCAAGTCCTTGTTTCCAGGGACCTCTAAGGACAGTGAGTGAATTGTCCTTGTGCTATATTGTGCTTAAAAAAAACATTTATTCTAGGGACAGAAAACTGTAGGTAGGGAGAGTGTCAGTTTATTTCACTCTGCAAGTCCTTGTTTCCAGGGACCTGGAAGGACAGTGAGTGAATTGTCCTTGTGCTATATTGTGATTAAAAAAAACATTTTTTCTAGGGACAGAAAACTGTAGGTAGGGAGAGTGTTTTTTTTCTTTCACTCTGCAAGTCCTTGTTTCCAGGGACCTGTAAGGACAGTGAGTGAATTGTCCTTGTGCTATATTGTGCTTAAAAAAAACATTTATTCTAGGGACAGAAAACTGTAGGTAGGGAGAGTGTCAGTTTATTTCACTCTGCAAGTCCTTGTTTCCAGGGACCTGGAAGGACAGTGAGTGAATTGTCCTTGTGCTATATTGTGATTAAAAAAAACATTTTTTCTAGGGACAGAAAACTGTAGGTAGGGAGAGTGTTTTTTTTCTTTCACTCTGCAAGTCCTTGTTTCCAGGGACCTGGAAGGACAGTGAGTGAATTGTCCTTGTGCTATATTGTGCTTAAAAAAAACATTTATTCTAGGGACAGAAAACTGTAGGTAGGGAGAGTGTCAGTTTATTTCACTCTGCAAGTCCTTGTTTCCAGGGACCTGTAAGGACAGTGAGTGAATTGTCCTTGTGCTATATTGTGATTAAAAAAAACATTTTTTCTAGGGACAGAAAACTGTAGGTAGGGAGAGTGTTTTTTTTCTTTCACTCTGCAAGTCCTTGTTTCCAGGGACCTGTAAGGACAGTGAGTGAATTGTCCTTGTGCTATATTGTGCTTAAAAAAAACATTTATTCTAGGGACAGAAAACTGTAGGTAGGGAGAGTGTCAGTTTATTTCACTCTGCAAGTCCTTGTTTCCAGGGACCTGTAAGGACAGTGAGTGAATTGTCCTTGTGCTATATTGTGATTAAAAAAAACATTTTTTCTAGGGACAGAAAACTGTAGGTAGGGAGAGTGTTTTTTTTCTTTCACTCTGCAAGTCCTTGTTTCCAGGGACCTGTAAGGACAGTGAGTGAATTGTCCTTGTGCTATATTGTGCTTAAAAAAAACATTTATTCTAGGGACAGAAAACTGTAGGTAGGGAGAGTGTCAGTTTATTTCACTCTGCAAGTCCTTGTTTCCAGGGACCTGTAAGGACAGTGAGTGAATTGTCCTTGTGCTATATTGTGATTAAAAAAAACATTTTTTCTAGGGACAGAAAACTGTAGGTAGGGAGAGTGTTTTTTTTCTTTCACTCTGCAAGTCCTTGTTTCCAGGGACCTGTAAGGACAGTGAGTGAATTGTCCTTGTGCTATATTGTGCTTAAAAAAAACATTTATTCTAGGGACAGAAAACTGTAGGTAGGGAGAGTGTCAGTTTATTTCACTCTGCAAGTCCTTGTTTCCAGGGACCTGTAAGGACAGTGAGTGAATTGTCCTTGTGCTATATTGTGATTAAAAAAAACATTTTTTCTAGGGACAGAAAACTGTAGGTAGGGAGAGTGTTTTTTTTCTTTCACTCTGCAAGTCCTTGTTTCCAGGGACCTGGAAGGACAGTGAGTGAATTCTCCTTGTGCTATATTGTGATTAAAAAAAACATTTTTTCTAGGGACAGAAAACTGTAGGTAGGGAGAGTGTTTTTTTTCTTTCACTCTGCAAGTCCTTGTTTCCAGGGACCTGTAAGGACAGTGAGTGAATTGTCCTTGTGCTATAGTGTGCTTAAAAAAAACATTTATTCTAGGGACAGAAAACTGTAGGTAGGGACAGTGTCAGTTTCTTTCACTCTGCAAGTCCTTGTTTCCAGGGACCTGGAAGGACAGTGAGTGAATTGTCCTTGTGCTATATTGTGATTAAAAAAAACATTTTTTCTAGGGACAGAAAACTGTAGGTAGGGAGAGTGTTTTTTTTCTTTCACTCTGCAAGTCCTTGTTTCCAGGGACCTGTAAGGACAGTGAGTGAATTGTCCTTGTGCTATATTGTGATTAAAAAAAACATTTTTTCTAGGGACAGAAAACTGTAGGTAGGGAGAGTGTTTTTTTTCTTTCACTCTGCAAGTCCTTGTTTCCAGGGACCTGTAAGGACAGTGAGTGAATTGTCCTTGTGCTATATTGTGCTTAAAAAAAACATTTATTCTAGGGACAGAAAACTGTAGGTAGGGAGAGTGTCAGTTTATTTCACTCTGCAAGTCCTTGTTTCCAGGGACCTGGAAGGACAGTGAGTGAATTGTCCTTGTGCTATATTGTGATTAAAAAAAACATTTTTTCTAGGGACAGAAAACTGTAGGTAGGGAGAGTGTTTTTTTTCTTTCACTCTGCAAGTCCTTGTTTCCAGGGACCTGTAAGGACAGTGAGTGAATTGTCCTTGTGCTATATTGTGCTTAAAAAAAACATTTATTCTAGGGACAGAAAACTGTAGGTAGGGAGAGTGTCAGTTTATTTCACTCTGCAAGTCCTTGTTTCCAGGGACCTGTAAGGACAGTGAGTGAATTGTCCTTGTGCTATATTGTGATTAAAAAAAACATTTTTTCTAGGGACAGAAAACTGTAGGTAGGGAGAGTGTTTTTTTTCTTTCACTCTGCAAGTCCTTGTTTCCAGGGACCTGTAAGGACAGTGAGTGAATTGTCCTTGTGCTATATTGTGCTTAAAAAAAACATTTATTCTAGGGACAGAAAACTGTAGGTAGGGAGAGTGTCAGTTTATTTCACTCTGCAAGTCCTTGTTTCCAGGGACCTGTAAGGACAGTGAGTGAATTGTCCTTGTGCTATATTGTGATTAAAAAAAACATTTTTTCTAGGGACAGAAAACTGTAGGTAGGGAGAGTGTTTTTTTTCTTTCACTCTGCAAGTCCTTGTTTCCAGGGACCTGTAAGGACAGTGAGTGAATTGTCCTTGTGCTATATTGTGATTAAAAAAAACATTTTTTCTAGGGACAGAAAACTGTAGGTAGGGAGAGTGTTTTTTTTCTTTCACTCTGCAAGTCCTTGTTTCCAGGGACCTGTAAGGACAGTGAGTGAATTGTCCTTGTGCTATAGTGTGCTTAAAAAAAACATTTATTCTAGGGACAGAAAACTGTAGGTAGGGACAGTGTCAGTTTCTTTCACTCTGCAAGTCCTTGTTTCCAGGGATCTGGAAGGACAGTGAGTGAATTGTCCTTGTGCTATATTGTGATTAAAAAAAACATTTTTTCTAGGGACAGAAAACTGTAGGTAGGGAGAGTGTTTTTTTTCTTTCACTCTGCAAGTCCTTGTTTCCAGGGACCTGTAAGGACAGTGAGTGAATTGTCCTTGTGCTATATTGTGATTAAAAAAAACATTTTTTCTAGGGACAGAAAACTGTAGGTAGGGAGAGTGTTTTTTTTCTTTCACTCTGCAAGTCCTTGTTTCCAGGGACCTGTAGGGACAGTGAGTGAATTGTCCTTGTGCTATATTGTGCTTAAAAAAAACATTTATTCTAGGGACAGAAAACTGTAGGTAGGGAGAGTGTCAGTTTATTTCACTCTGCAAGTCCTTGTTTCCAGGGACCTGGAAGGACAGTGAGTGAATTGTCCTTGTGCTATATTGTGATTAAAAAAAACATTTTTTCTAGGGACAGAAAACTGTAGGTAGGGAGAGTGTTTTTTTTCTTTCACTCTGCAAGTCCTTGTTTCCAGGGACCTGGAAGGACAGTGAGTGAATTCTCCTTGTGCTATATTGTGCTTAAAAAAAACATTTATTCTAGGGACAGAAAACTGTAGGTAGGGAGAGTGTCAGTTTATTTCACTCTGCAAGTCCTTGTTTCCAGGGACCTGTAAGGACAGTGAGTGAATTGTCCTTGTGCTATATTGTGATTAAAAAAAACATTTTTTCTAGGGACAGAAAACTGTAGGTAGGGAGAGTGTTTTTTTTCTTTCACTCTGCAAGTCCTTGTTTCCAGGGACCTGTAAGGACAGTGAGTGAATTGTCCTTGTGCTATATTGTGCTTAAAAAAAATATTTTTTCTAGGGACAGAAAACTGTAGGTAGGGAGAGTGTCAGTTTCTTTCACTGTGAAAGTCCTTGTTTCAAGGGACAGAGAAGGACACCTGAAGGTAGCCCTTATTGCTTTTTTCCCATCTCCCTGCAGGCCATCTATTAGAATGTCTGGAAGGCAAACAAGGAGAGGCAGACAGTCAGGAGGCAATAAAAGAGGGCAAGCAGGCTCTGTGTCTGGGGGCAACAGTGCTGGTCGTGGACGCAGTGCATTGTCATCAGCACATGGCCATGGGACACGCTTGTCCTTCTTTTCGGCAGCTGGACATGTTGAGCCACATCATGCCGAAGACTTGGTAGAGTGGATGACCAAGCCCTCCTCCTCCTCCTCATCCTCTCTCACCCAGGCTCAGGGTACTGGAAAAGCAGCTGCCAAAGCGTCGTCTTCCCTGGTATCAATGTCAGACAAATCATCAGTCACTCCTTCCCTAGACCCACCATGTCCTCCTCCTGAGGAGTCCCCCGAACTGTTTCAGCACAGTGTTGGGTACATGCTCCAGGAGGATGCCCAGCGTTTCGAAGGGTCTGATGATGAAACCCAGCTAGAGGAAGGCAGTAGCGTGAGAGCAGACAGAGGGGATGCTCAAGAAGGACACCAATCTGGCAGTCATGTTCCAGCAGCTGCAGCATACTGCCAGATTGGCTCCAGTGATGAGGAGGGAGGGGATGATGAGGTCACTGACTCCACGTGGGTGCCTAATAGGAGAGAGGAGGAGGAGGAGGATGAGGAGGAGGCACATCTCCAACGAGGCAGGATGCCCTTTGGTGGCCAGCGTAAGGGCAGTACACCGACGGAATCACACCGCAGAGCTCCGCCTGTGCAGGGCGCTGCCTCTGCCCGTCATTCAAAAAGTTCTTTGGTGTGGGCCTTTTTTGAGGCTAGTGCATCAGATCGCACAGCTGCTGTTTGCAACATATGTCTCAAGCGTATATCGCGTGGCCAAAACATCAGCCGCTTGGGTACCACATGCCTGACCAGACATATGTTGACCTGCCATGCAGCTCGTTGGCAAGCCTACCTCAAAGACCCACACCAAAGAACAAAGCGGACCTCTCCTTGCACCGCATCAGCTGGGATCTCCAACCCCACTATAACTTCAGTCCTCTCTGAAACATGCACTGAGAGGAATGAAGGTGTAGAATTAGGTGTGTCACAGCCAAGTACTTGCGGCCACTCTGCTAGCAGTACACCGACGTCCGATTCTAGCAGGCAAATTTCCCTGCCCCAGCTGCTGGACGGTCGAAAGAAGTTCACTCCCAGCCATCCACATGCCCAGCGGTTGAATGCTAGCTTGGCTAAATTGCTAGCGCTTCAACTGCTGCCTTTTCAGTTGGTAGACTCGGCCCCCTTCCGTGAGTTTGTGCAATGTGCGGTTCCTCAGTGGCAGGTTCCCAAACGCCACTTTTTCTCACGGAAGGCTATTCCGGCTCTCTACCGGCATGTGGAAGGCAATGTCTTGGCCTCGCTGGACAGGGCGGTCAGCGGTAAGGTGCATATTACCGCTGACTCATGGTCCAGCAGGCATGGACAGGGACGTTACCTTTCTTTCACGGCCCATTGGGTCACTCTTTTGGCAGCTGGGAAGGATTCAGGACAAGGTGCAGTAGTGTTGGAGGTTGTCCCACCGCCACGCCTCCAAAATGCTACTACTGGTTGTGACACACCTCTCTCCTCCACCCCTTCCTCTTCTTCTTCCTCCATGGCCTCTTCCTGTGGTTTGTCCTATGAACCAGCGGTGCTCCGTAGCCGTTCACGGGGCTACGCAAGTACGCAGGCAAAAAGATGCCATGCCGTGCTTGCGCTGGTGTGTTTGGGGGACAGAAGCCACACTGGGGCAGAGGTCCTGTCTGCTCTGCAGGGCCAGGCCGAGAGGTGGTTGACGCCACGCCAGCTTAAGCCAGGAATGGTGGTTTGCGACAATGGCACCAACCTCCTCTCCGCCCTCCGACAGGGACAACTGACCCATGTGCCCTGTGTGGCTCACGTCCTTAACCTGGTGGTGCAGCGCTTCTTGGGCAGGTACCCGGGCTTACAGGATGTCCTGAGGCAGGCCAGGAAAGTCTGTGTGCATTTCCGCAGATCTTATAATGCCAGTGCTCGCCTGGCTGAGCTGCAAAAGGAGTTGAACCTGCCCAAGAACCGCCTTATATGTGACATGCCCACCAGGTGGAACTCAACGTTGGCCATGCTGCAGCGGCTGCACACGCAGCAGAGGGCCATCAATGAGTACCTGTGCGACTACGGCACCAGGACAGGGTCAGGGGAGCTTGGTTTTTTTTCTCCACGCCAGTGGGGCATGATCAGGGATGCATGCACTGTCCTGGCACCATTTGAGGAGGCCACGAGGATGGTGAGCAGTGACAGTGCATGCATCAGTGACACTGTACCTCTTGTCCACCTGTTGGAGCACACGCTGCGTGGAATAATGGACAGGGCACTTGAGGCAGAACAGAGGCAGGAAGAGGAGGACTTCCTTGCCTCTCAAGGCCCCCTTTACCCAGACAGTGTTCCTTCTGTCCCACCCATCGCACAGGAAGAGGAGGAGGAGGAGGAGGAGGAGGAGGAGGATTGTGTCAGCATGGAGGTGGAGGCTGGCACTCAGCATCATCAGCAGCAGTCTTTTAGGGATGATTTACAGTCCCAAGAAACCAGTGGACTTGTACGTGGCTGGGAGGAGGTGGCTGCGGATCATGTCGTCCTTAGTGACCCAGAGGACTCCGGAGCGAATGCCTCAGCAAACCTACGCTGCATGGCCTCCCTGATCCTGCAAAGTCTGCGGAAGGATCCTCGTATTCTTCGGATCAAGGAGAGGGACCATTACTGGCTGGCCACTCTCCTTGATCCACGGTACAAGGGTAAGGTTGCGGACCTTATGTTACCGTCGCAGAGGGAGCAGAGGATGAGACAACTCCGGGAGGCCTTGCAGAAAGGTCTGTGCAACGCGTTCCCAGAGACTGGGAGGTTGCAAACTCCTGGTCCTGGACAACGAGTTGCTGAGGCTTCGGCCAGTCAAAGAAGGAGCGGTGGGGAAGGTGGCCGTCTGACCGATGCGTTCAGACAATTCTTTAGTCCGCAGCCCCAAAGTATGATCGGTTCCAGCAACCATCGCCAGCGTCTGATAAACATGGTGCAGGAATATCTAGGGGCAAGGTCAGACTTGGACACCTTCCCCACCGAAAATCCTCTGGCTTACTGGGTCTTGAGGATGGATCACTGGCCAGAGCTTGCACAGTATGCAATTGAGCTACTGGCCTGTCCTGCATCCAGCGTTCTTTCGGAACGCACATTCAGTGCTGCTGGAGGATTTGTCACGGATCACAGGGTGCGCCTGTCCACCGACTCGGTTGATCGACTGACTTTCATCAAGATGAACCAGTCTTGGATCACCACCAGCTACCACACACCTGATGCTGATATAACAGACTAATTGATTTTAACATGTCACATCCCTTCAAGACTGATGCTGATGCTGAGTGCCTGTGCTGTTATGTTGACTGGCTATCCTCCTCCTCCGAGTCCTCAATGATACGATTGATGATGATAGCTTGTAAGATCATTTTTGTTTATGGGTGCCGCCACCAGTGCCTAACGCCCAATTTTTCAGCCCCTGTTTAACAGGGGCGTGTCATTACAATTTTTGAAGCAATACTTTGCAACAGGGCTCATTGCTGTGCTCCAAGTACAGTATCTGTGAGGAGTTGCAGTGTTGTGCCACCAGTGCCTAAGGCCCAATTTTTCAGCCCCTGTTTAACAGGGGCGTGTCATTACAATTTTTGAAGCAATACTTTGCAACAGGGCTCATTGCTGTGCTCCAAGTACAGTATCTGTGAGGGGTTGCAGTGTTGTGCCACCAGTGCCTAAGGCCCAATTTTTCAGCCCCTGTTCAACAGGGGCATGTAATTACAATTCTTGATCTAATAATTCACAGCAGGGCCCATTGCTGCACCCACCAAGAGTAACTGTCGGGGCTTACAGTGTTGTGGCACCAGCACCACCATCAAAGGCCCAATTTTTACTACCACTGTTCAACAATTATATGTAATTAAAATTCCTGATATAATAGTTGACAGCAGGGCGTTCCAGCACCAACCAAGAGTAACTGTGAGTGCTTACAGTGTTGTGCCAACACCAACAACTAAGGGGCCTATTTCTGCAGAGTATATACGGCAGGTCCCTACTTTCAAACATCCAACTTACAAACGACTCCTACTTGCAAACGCAAGAAGACAACAGGAAGTGAGAGGAAATCTACCACTAGGAAGGAAAATTCTCTCCTGTAAGAATAAATATGGGAGAAAGGTGTCTCCTCTGTACTGATGCTTTATCAGCAATCCTTGTTTCAAGAAAAAGACCACATTTCAAAAAGAGTTGTCATTGGGACGGAAAGTGAGGTGAAATGTTCTGAACAGGGGCACAGACAGCAAAACAAATGTTACAGGGGTGATAACCCTTACCTATGTTTTCCAAAAAGTTTAAAAATAGATTTTTGGTCTGGAGCTACACTTCAACAATGTACCTGTTCAAAATTACAAACAGACTCTACATAAGAACAAACCTACAGTCCCTGTCTTGTATGCACCGCCTGTATAGGGCTGTTCAGAGTATATAGGGCCTTTTTTATTTTATGTGCGGGGTTCCCCTTAATATCCATACAAGACCCAAAGGGGCTGGTAATGGGCTGGGGTAGGGGGGGGGGGTCATGGGGTAGCTATGCCATTTTTCTTAAAGAATTTCATCCATATTACCGGGACCAGACATTACATTAAAGCCGCAAGCAGTTTTAAATGGCTTTTTTTTCCTTTAGAAGTGTCATTTTGTGCAGGGACAGTTCTAAACACGGGAAACACGTGGCACTTCACAGGCATACTTTAGACACCCCCCAGGTACGATATTTAAAGGAATATTTGACTTTTTTTTTTTCACTTTATGCATCATTAAAATGACTGCTCCCGAAAAACGACCGTTTTTAAAACTTCTTTTTGCATTGATACATGTCCCCTAGTGCAGAACCCGGGTTCCCAAACCCTTTTTAGGACAATAACATGCATAATAGTTGTTATAATTAGCACTTTAGAATTCGAACGTTCGCATCCATTGTATTTAATAGGGTTCTAATGTTCGTTCGAACTTTCGGTCCGTTCGCGGGTTCTGGTGCGAACCGAACCCGGGGGTGTTCGGCTCATCACTACTCCTGATCAAATGGCTTGGAAATGAGTCAGCTGAACATGCCAGGCGAATCAGGACCATAAATATGAACTACCCAGACACTGACCTTAAAATGATCTGGGATAGACTTGATGAATGTTATGGCTCAGCAGAAGCAATAGAAAATGCACTATACAAGAAACTTGATAACTTTCCTAAGATACCTAACAAGGCTTATCAGAAACTCAGGGAACTAAGTGACTTACTAATGGAACTTCAGGTAGCCAAAGCTGAAGGGGACTTACAAGGACTTGCCATCTTGACACAGACAGAGGTGTCAACCCCATTGTACAAAAGCTACCGTATAACTTACAAGAACAGTGGATCACATATGGCTCCAAATATAAAAGACAGTATAATGTTCCATTACCCCCTTTCTCTGTTTTTGTGGACTTTGTAAGCCAGCAAGCTAGAACAAGAAATGATCCTAGTATTGACTTCACATTTTTATGTGCTGCTCCTACTGGACTAAACCCTTGCAAACCTCCAGGAAAACCGTGTTTTTTTTCAGCAGGAAAACTGCTCAAACTTGTGTTGCATACACACGGTCACACAAATCTTGTCTGAAATTCCGAACGTACAACACGTACGACGAGCTGAGGAAATTAAGTTCAATAGGCAGTTCGGCTCTTTCGCTTGATTCTGAGCATGCGTGTTTTTTTTCGCGTTGTAATTGCATACAGACGAGCGCAATTCCCGACAGGAATTTTTCCTGTCATGAAAATTGAGAACCTGCTCTCAATCTTTTCTTAAATAATACAAAAATTATTGGCGCTTAGAAATAAATAAAATAAAAGAGACAAATGATAAATATAGTTGCTGCAGCTGCTGTGCAAAAAAGTGCTACAACTTAAAACGTGAAAAACAAAAATATTATGGTGCAGCGCTGGCAGTTACTATGATAATCAAAATGAGATCATATAAAAGAGAATTATTGATCATAAAATTTGAGATACAAAACAAAACTTGGCTGCAAAAATGACAACAATGCCTGGATGGCAAAGCAATAAAGTCTATCAGAGACCAAGTGTTTATAGATGCTGTAGTGCAACACATAAATTTGAATTAGATAATAGTGACAAATCTTCAATGAGTCCAAACATTAAATGAATATGCTATTCCCCCTTCAGAGACCCCACTCACCGAATGATGCTTATCCACCGCTTCTCAGTCAGGGATCATGGAAGCAAAAAGGTTGTGCTGCTTGCTTTAACTTGATGGATATTTAATGGAAGTTGCCACCGAAAATAAAATGCAGAGCAAATATGGTGAAGTCTTGCTAGACAAGTCTGAAACCGCGCTGGCGAGGCTCTGGTTACAATAGTATGGCAAAGGCAGGTAATCAGAAAAGACTTCCGAGAGCGCCGCTCAAATCGCGTGCGCTCCACGGAGGCAGGAAATTGCGTCAGTGGTTTGCCGCAAACCGGAAGTACGTCTGTTTTCTCAATCTTTTCTTGGCAGGAATTCTGACATAAAAAGTGGGATGGAGCATACACACGGTCGGAATTCCTTACAAAAAACTTGTGTAGCGGGGTCTCCTTTAAGACTCCCAGGACTACCTTACCCAGAACCCCTTTCGGCAATGTTTCCACCCCAGAGACTCATGGGAGGGGTTATAAAAGGAGGAGGCGAGGCTGGGCTCGGCCTCTTTGGGACACGAGACTTCAGTGACTGATCCTCCTGTGCGAATGTGCCGGTGTGCAAGGCCTGAAGCCTGGGGCCTTGCGCAGCACCAAAGAGCCTTCCACCCCACTGCGAGCCAGGGTGGCATCTGACTTCGCTTATCCACAGCCTTGGTTGGATCGGGGACCCGATCGCTGGAGACACTCTGTGTGAGGACACAGTCGGTGGAAGTTCCCGGACTGAGATCACGTCCGGAGGGGTGAGCGAGCGTATGCTCAGACCATATACTGTTTATTGCTGATGCGCCTATAGACTGCCGTGGCCCACAAGTTTATATCTGATACTCTCACTGGAGATCCATATCAGAGTTGAACTCAGAGGTTCTTCAGTAAAGTGTTTGTTCTATCACAATCTTCCCACTGGATTACAAATGTTGTTCTGTTATGTGCACCACCTTTAAAGACTTGCCGGTGAAGAAACCATCATCCCCTAGAGACTGAGTTTTAGATATCTGAGCCAGGCCTGGCCAGCTAGTTAGTTAATTTAGTTGCTGCGTCACAGGGCGCCTAGTTAACGGTCGCCCACGCGGCGCACCTTTACTATTCCATTAATGCATAAGTGTTTTTATTGCTGCAGGGCTCTGCAATCTATTTCATGTAAACTGTTACTACTGTTATCCCTTTTTACCACAATCTAAAGTAAATTAGATACCCCTTTCATTATTGCCTTGGTGTCTGAGTTTAATCATACAGCATAAGAATTATATTGTTGCCATAACTAACTGTGCCAGTAGGGGGTCGAGTAAATTGCCGGGGGTTGGCGGAGCTGTCTTCAGGGCCCAAACTAAAACTGCGGCCCTCTTGATTGAAGGTATCGCTACACGTGGGGGTTCTCGTCCGGGATCCTGATACAGCAGGTGAACACCAGAAGTGCCGGCATGGACCCACAAGCAATAGAAGAGGGGTGCAAAGCCTCTAGGGCAGAGCCAAACAACTCGATAGTCATCAGCCTCCCAGGGGAGGAATGGAAGACAGAGATGGTAGAGGAGTTAATGAAGTTAGTGTCCCCAGATCACACACCATGGGTGATAGATATAAAGTCAGACCCAGACACTTCATATCAGTATGCATTGGTGGAATACGGAGACGGGGTACCAGAGGCTTGCAAGCGCAAGTGTGTAAAGACGTCAGACAACAGAACCTATTGGCTTGGCGCCCTCAGTAACTATAAAGAAGGAACCATCACCGATGGGATCACCGCAGGCTGCGGCCTGTACCTCACCAGAAAGAGGAGACGGAGTGACACCCCCGGTGGCACCCGCACCTGCCACTGCTATATCACCAGAATTGATAAAGGCAATAGGGGATCTACTAATCAAATGTCAGAAGACAAACACGGTGCATGTAGAGACTAGCTACCGGAGACTGAAGACATTCTCAGGGAAGCTCCCTGTCCCTGCGGGGAAGAAGATTTTGATACCTGGGTGGAGCAGGCATTACAAGCAGTAGAGGCATGGGAAGTGCCTGAAGCGCAGAAGAGGCAACGAGTGATAGAAAGTCTCAAAGGCGCAGCAGCAGAAGCAGTGAAAAGCTTTCGGTTTGGGAATGCAGATTGCACGGCTCAAGACTGTCTAGCCATGCTACAGGAAGAGTTTGGTCAATTGGAAAAGGTGACAGAGATGGTCTACCAATTTGAACATACTTTCCAACAGCCAAGGGAGAAACTTTCAGAGTATGTTAGGAGACTGAACAGGTTGCTGTGCAAGATTGTATTGAAGAAGGGAATGAAACCCCAAGATACGGATGTGGCAAGAATGAAGCAAGTCTTAAAGGGAGCGTTACGCTCGGATCCAGTCTGGCTGCACCTGAAAACCTCGGGAGGAGGAATGTTACTGACTTATGCTGACTTGATAAAAATCATCAGAGATGAGGAGGCGCTACAACAGGACCAGCAAATGATTAAGACAAATGTTGTCCCCGCACAGGTGCTAGTCAATCCAGTGATGACCCCTGAAAGAGACTCAGAGGTAGACACTCTAAAATCACAAATGTCCAAGGTGTTAGAGATGTTGACCTCTCTGATAGCAAAAGACCCAGAGGGTCCCAGGAGAGAAGTACCAAGGAAGGAACTATTCCCAATTGCCTCAGCACCCGCATCTTTACAAGAATGGGGAGATATAGTCTGCTTTAACTGTGGAGGAATTGGCCATATTGCAGCTACGTGTTCCAGTCCCAAGAAGAAGAAAGCGGACAACCGCAAGCCGGCGGGAAACTTCAGAGGGCCCCGGTGAAGGAGTCAACCGGGTGCCCATCACCTTCAGTGAGCTCCAAGCGGAGATAAAACACCTCAGAGGAAACACAACATTCCTCAACGGAGATACACCCCAGAGAAAGGGGACAAGACCCCTCAGAAGAGGCACAGCACTCCCCAGAGGGGGTGCACACCTAAGAAAACCAATAGTATCCCTCAGCGGGTCCGTACACCCATTGAAAGGAGGGAAATCAATTCATACCAGGCTCAAAAAAGATTAAAGTCCAAAGGGAGTTGGACGAAAGAGAGTCCGAAGGGAAAGGGCCAGAAGAAGGCGACCCCTGCCAGGCCATATCCGGAGAAGCTGGTAGGCCCATCTCCTATAATGCCCATTCAAGTGGAGGAAGTCTACACCAGAGCAATCTTGGATACTGGGGCACAAGTGACCCTATTATACCGTAATTTCTACGATAAACACTTGAGTCCCTGCCCATCCAGAAGATAGAGGGACTGGAAATATGTGGGATTGGAACCCAGAATTTCCCCTACGATGGCTATTTGCCTGTCAAGATGACTTTTGACCCATCCGTGGCTGGGAAGGCCAAAGTGTTTGACACCCTGGCAGTTGTGTGCCCTCGACCGCCAGGAGCCAACAAGAGTTCCCTTATAATAGGGACGAACACGGATCTGGTCCGAAGACTCTTGACCCCTCTAGTGGAAGAGAAGGGGCAAGCAGCCACCAAGATCCACCCCATGCTGAAGACGGCCTACCAACGGCTGGTCCTAGAGCAGAAGACCCCTGGAGAGGGGATAGGGAAGGTGTGGAGACTTGGAAGAGAAGGGGTAGTGTTGCAGCCCGTCGAAGTAACCTGTCTCAGAGCCACTGTGAAGCTTACTTGGGAGCAGCCCGGACCCTTTGTCATGTTGGAGTCCGACCCAAGGGAAGAGTCCCCCGGTCTGGAAGTGATACCAGAAGTGATTCCACTAAAGGCCCTGAAGAAGGCCCATTGTAGAGTTCCGGTGAGTGTTAGGAACACTACAGATGGCCCCATGGAAATCCCAGCCAGGATGCTGCTGGGCCAGGTGAGCCCTGCTGCCCCTGTTACCTTGTCAGAAGTCAAGGGGACAGGTGAAGGAGGAGATGTTTGGGAGAAGCTGTCCATGGAAAACCCGAATCTGCCCAGGGCTTGGAAAGAGAGAGCCAAGGCCCAGTTGACCAGATGGGAGAAGATCTTCTCCAAAGATGAGTTCGATGTGGGGTGTGCAAGGAGTGCCACCCAATCGGATCCGCCTGCAAGAAGATAAGCCCTTCAGAGAGAGGGTCAGGCGGGTCCCACTAGCAGATCTGGAGGATCTAAGGGAACAACTTGCAGAACTCTAGAGGACTGGTGTGATCCAGGAGTCTAGAAGCCCCTATGCCTCCCAGATAGTGGTGGTCCGGAAGAAGAATGGGTCATTGAGGCTCTGTATAGACTACAGGACTCTCAACAGGAGGACCATACCCGACCAGTACACCACTCCGAGGATAGAGGACGCTTTACAGAGTTTGCCTGGAGCCAAGTGGTTCAGCGTTATGGATCTCAAGAGTGGATACTATCAGATCCCTATGCATCCAGAAGACAAGGAGAAGACAGCCTTCATTACCCCAGTGGGGTTCTTTGAGTTTGATCGAATGCCCCAGGGACTGTCTGGAGCTCCTGCTACCTTTCAACGTCTCATGGAGAAGACTGTAGGAGACATGAATCTTATTGAAGTCCTTGTATACTTGGACGATGTCATTGTCTTTGGGAGAACCTTGGAGGAACACGAGGAGAGGCTGGAAAAAGTGTTGAGTAGACTTAGTGAGGAGGGACTTAAGCTTTCGCCTGAAAAGTGTCGGTTCTACCAGTCTTCTGTGAACTATCTGGGGCACATAGTGTCTGAAGAAGGGGTGGCCACAGACCCTGAGAAATTGGAGGCAGTTACCTCCTGGCCACGACCCACCACAGTAACAGAACTCAGATCCTTCTTAGGGTTCTGCTCCTATTACAGGAGGTTTGTGGAAGGATTCGCCCGAATTGCTAGACCATTGAATGAACTGCTCAAGACTGGGGGAGAAGAGGACGACTCAGGGCCCAGGAAGCCGGGAGAGTCAGTCAGAGATCAGTGGAACCAGAAATGTGAGGAGGCCTTCCAGGCGTTGAAGAAGAGCCTAACCACTGCTCCAGTCTTGGCCTATGCAGACCCAACCAAACCCTATGAACTACACGTAGATGCTAGTCATGATGGTCTGGGAGGAGTACTTTATCAAGAACACAAAGGGCAACAACGACCTGTTGCCTACGTGAGCAGGAGCCTGACCCCCTCTGAGAAAAACTACCCCACTCACAAGCTGGAGTTCCTGGCCCTTAAGTGGGCGGTAGTAGACAAGCTCAAAGACTACCTGTATGGGGCGGAGTTCACTGTGAAGACCGACAACAACCCCCTTACCTACCTATTCACTACAGCAAAGCTGGACGCCACTGGACACAGGTGGCTGGCCGCATTGTCTGGATTCAATTTCAGCCTAAAGTACAGGCCAGGGATTGGGAATCGAGATGCAGACGCTCTGTCCAGAAGATCTCATGGTCCCACCCGTGACATGGGAGATTGGACTCAAGTGGCACCTGACGGGGTGCGGGCCCTTTGTCAAGGGGCTGAATTACAAGCCAGAGGGGGCTCAAGGGCGGAAGGGAGTTACCATGGTAGGAGTTCCCAAACAATACTGTGGAGTAACTCAACTGGAGGAAGACCATCTGCCAAAGCTGTCAAAGAAGGAACTAAGATGTGACCAATTAGAAGACCCAATGGGGAAATTAGTTCTGGAAGCCCAGGAGAATCAGGATCCAAACAGACTTCTGAGTCACTCCTCAAAGGAAGCTCGCCTGTTGAGGAAAGAGTGGGACAGGTTACAGGTGCATCAGGGAGTGGTCTACCGAAGGGGCCCCTCTGATGACCTGGAAGACAAATGGCAATTGTTTCTTCCGGAAAAACACAGAGAGACTGTTCTGATTGCCCTACATGACAATCATGGTCACCTAGGTGCGGAGAGGACCTTTCAACTTGTCAGAAGTCGGTTCTATTGGCCCTGCATGAGAGCAGAAGTGGAAGAGTACTGCCATTCATGTGCACGCTGCATCCAGAGGAAGACTTTACCCCATCAAGCTGCCCCAATGGGCCATCTACAAAGTCAAGGCCCAATGGATCTGGTATGCATTGATTTTCTCTGCCTCGAACCCGACCTGAGTGGACTAGGAAATGTTCTGGTGATAACCGATCATTTCACCCGGTATGCCCAAGCTTTTCCAACCAAAGACCAGAAGGCTTCCACAGTAGCCAAGGTACTTATGGAGAAGTATTTTGTCCATTATGGGCTGCCCCAGCGACTTCATTCAGATCAAGGAAGGGACTTTGAGAGTCGACTGATCAGGAAACTCCTGGATTCGTTAGGAATCAAGAAAACTCGAACTACACCTTACCACCCACAGGGAGATGCTCAGCCGAAGAGGTTTAACCGAACCCTGTTCAACATGTTGGGGACTCTGGATAGTGAGAGGAAACAACATTGGAGCAAACACATAGCAGCTATAGTACACGCTTACAACTGCACCACCAGTGATGCTACAGGCTACTCCCCATATCGACTCATGTTTGGGAGAGAAGCGAGGTTGCCTGTGGACCTGGCCTTTGGCACTTCTTTAGACCATTCCTCAGCCACATCCCACAAAGGATATGTGGACAGGCTCAGACACAGCCTGAAAGTAGCTTATGAACAAGCTCAAGCGGCCTCAGATCAGAGGGGAGCCCGAAACAAAAGAAACTTTGACTTGAAGGTCCGGGTACAAGACCTGCAGCCCGGGGACCGAGTACTGCTACGCAATCTGGGGGTCCCTGGGAAACACAAACTTGCAGACAGATGGAGATCTGAACCCTATGTCATCTGTAGGAAACTGCCTGGCCTACCTGTCTACAAGTTGAAGCCAGAAGGAAAGGTAGGACCACTGAAGACGTGGCATCGAAACCACCTGCTTCCACTTGCTGAAGCGGTCAAGATACCTCCAGTGAGGGACTCCCCTGAACCAGTCTCTATTCTAGATACCCCCAGGCCAAACACTCGGTCCCAGACCTCTCGGGTTGAAGATGGAGAAGCTTCTGAACTCAGTGGAGATGAAGAAAGAGAACTTGACTGGCTGTGGCCTTCCCCAACTCAAGGAGCTTCTGCTATAGATCTTCCAACTACTGAAGACACTATAGATGGACAACTGAATGCAGAAGCCGCTGAATTCATCCCATCTAGTCCTTCATCAGATTACTGGGAAGATGACTGTGATGTTTACCCTGAACAGGACCCTAGAGACTCTATGTATCCCTCGGCTCCTGAAGCAGATGTTACAGAGCCTGCCGTGTTGCCTGAACCTGTTACAGAAGAAGAGCCTGTGGCGCCAGAGCCAGAAACCCCAAGGGAACAAAGGGCTCGCAGAGTCATAAGGCCTCCCAGAAGGTTGACCTACCCACAAATGGGGGAGAGCTCAGAGAATTCTGTGGTCACTGCTAGGAGGAGTGTAGAGAATCTGGATCCCTCCACTGTTCATTTGGTAGAGGGCAACCCCCGCTCACTCTCTGGCACAGTTAGGCAGGCCACTCAGGATAGTGTGACCTGTGGGCAAGGGAGTCCAACCCCTCGGTTTTGGTGGGAATTCCCTATGCCAACCTCTTATGCAATGTTGTCTGGAGTTGTACGCAGTGTATGCTAGAATTTTCTTTGGGGGCCAAAGACTTTAAGTGGGGGGAGTGTGTAGCGGGGTCTCCTTTAAGACTCCCAGGACTACCTTACCCAGAACCCCTTTCGGCAATGTTTCCACCCCAGAGACTCATGGGAGGGTTTATAAAAGGAGGAGGCGAGGCTGGGCTTGGCCTCTTTGGGACACGAGACTTCAGTGACTGATCCTCCTGTGCGGATGTGCCGGTGTGCAAGGCCTGAAGCCTGGGGCCTTGCACAGCACCAAAGAGCCTTCCACCCCACTGCGAGCCTGGGTGGCATCTGACTTCGCTTATCCACAGCCTTGGTTGGATCGGGGACCCGATCGCTGGAGACACTGTGTGTGAGGACACAGTCGGTGGAAGTTCCCGGACTGGGATCGCGTCCGGAGGGGTGAGCGAGCGTATGCTCAGACCATAAACTGTTTATTGCTGATGTGCCTCTAGACTGCCGTGGCCCACAAGTTTATATCTGATACTCTCACTGGAGATCCATATCAGAGTTGAACTCAGAGGTTCTTCAGTAAAGTGTTTGTTCTATCACAATCTTTCCACTGGATTACAAATGTTGTTCTGTTATGTGCACCACCTTTAAAGACTTGCCGGTGAAGAAACCATCATCCCCTAGAGACTGAGTTTTAGATATCTGAGCCAGGCCTGGCCAGCTAGTTAGTTCATTTAGTTGCTGCGCCACAGGGCGCCTAGTTAACTGTCGCCCACGCGGCGCACCTTTACTATTCCATTAATGCATAAGTGTTTTTATTGCTGCAGGGCTCTGCAATCTATTTCATGTAAACTGTTACTACTGTTATCCCTTTTTACCACAATCTAAAGTAAATTAGATACCCCTTTCATTATTGCCTTGGTGTCTGAGTTTAATCATACAGCAAAAGAATTATATTGTTGCCATAACTAACTGTGCCAGTAGGGGGTCGAGTAAATTGCAGGGGGTTGGCGGAGCTGTCTTCAGGGCCCAAACTAAATCTGCGGCCCTCTTAGTTGAAGGTATCGCTACACTTGCATCACACTTTTCTTGTCGGGAAAACTGATCGTGTGTACGAGGCATAACTCAGAGGCGAAGGTCAAAGATCCTGGTAAGCAGTGTCCCTTGCACAGGACGCCACATCATGCTCTAAAATGCAGAGCCTTCAGAGAGAAGTCCATGGAAAAACGCAAAGCCTTCCTGAAGGAGAAAAACATCTGCTACAAGTGCTGCTCATCAGCGTCTCACTTTGCCAAGGATTGTAAAGTCAGTGTAAAATGCACAGATTGTGACAGCTCAGATCACAACACAGCTTTACACCCAGAGCCAGCCCAATGGACAATACAATGTAATTTTCTTTTCTACCCCTTTCACACTAAGGCGGTTTTCAGGCATTTTAGCGTTAAAAATAACGCCTGTAAAGCACCTGAAAACAGCCTCTCATGCCTCCCCAGTGTAAAAGCCTGAGTGCTTTCACACTGGGGCGATGCGTTTGCAGTATAGGAAAGAAAATCCTACAAGCAGCATCTTTGGGGCAGTGTGGGAGCGCTGTATACAGCACTCCTAAACCGCCCCTGCCCCTTGGAATGAACAGACGGCGCTTCCAAAGCACCTGAAAAGTGCTTCGGAAGTGCCGCAACACGGGCGCTTTTAACCCCTTCTTCAGCCGCTAAAGGGAGTTAAAAGCGCCCCGCTAGCGTCCGAAAAGCGCTGCTAAAACAGCAGTAAAGTACCGCTAAAACTAGGGGAGCTTTACCGCTAACAGACCCGCCACCCTAGTGTGAAAGGGATCTTACTTCTAGCACTATTTCTAGTCTATCACTTAGATTTTAGATCAGAATGGAGCATTTGCAGTATAAGTTGAAAACCATCATGTTTACTTGGTATGTTAACCGTAAACAATAGGAATGGGCAATAACTTAAAAGTGCTGAACAAAGGAGCTTGTCACTTTTTTGTCTGAAAGCCTGCCACTTAACATGTAAAGGCGCTCATTCACTTGTCTTGCAGGCAGAATTTCATTGTTAGCTTGCATTCACCTCACATTTATTCAATCAGCAATTTACAACATAGACATTTATAGTAAACAGCACAATGCAGCTTTGTGGGGAATTGAGGCAGCTAAATAATCACATTCTTCCCATCTACACAAGAAAGAACCTTTTAGTAATTGTATAATTCTTTTCTCTGAATTTAAATTTCTATTTATAATCTCAATGTGTACAGCTACTTTACCTTAGTTCTTGCTCAGGCAAAGGCCTGAGGAACGCAGATATCTCCCCAGCAACGTGGGATCTTTCCTCCACAGAAGAGGGAAGGAATTGGCTAGCTTGCAGGTACCTTTAGAAACATGGAATAAATGCTTTCTTTTATCAGGACTTCTAATGCCAGTTTTCCTGTCTTCTTTTATAATGCTATAAGTAATGATCTGCATTGAGTGGCTGAGGGTTTTATATTATATGTTTGTCTCTTAGTAGGTATTCAATCACTATCCTACCTGCGCATCTGGCTGATGACCTGCTATATTATGATAAACTTCCCATAAGAAAAAAAGCTAAGCATTTGCATATTGTTTTTAAAACCCATTGCCATTTGTTATAATAAAATGTTGTTCAAAACCTGACAGTTTTTACAATTTTACATTACTACTAACCAGTGGAAGTGAACTGATTATTTCTATTTCTGTTCCCTAGTGCTGCTTGTATGTTTTTAGGACCCCATCTGCACTTGTACCTCCAAGTAAAAATCTATTTACTGATAGTAATGAGACAAACAGAGTTTTTTATTTTTCAAAATGTATTTTAAATTAATTGGGCCATTTCAAAATAATGTAGTACCGTGTAGTAAAGTAAAGTTTTTGTTGATTTTTACTAAAGGGTGCAATGGGCTTTACAGTTAAACCTTGGTTTGAGAGTAACTTGGTTTGAAAGTGTTTTGCAAGACATTTTTAATACATTTTGACTTGATATACAAGCGATGTTTTGATATACAAGTAGCGTCATTTCACAACTGAATATAAAAGAGAAGAGAGGCGCCTCTAAGTTTAGCAATATGGTTACATTTAATGAAGGTACAACATTTAGCAACATATTGCTACACTTAGAGGCGCCTCTCTTCTCTTTTATACTCTGTAGCTCCTGCTGGATTTAGCTTCTAATGCCCTTGTGGAGGCTGCCATTCGTGGATGTACATTTTATGGTTACACAACCTGGTCACATTGCTATAAAAATATTTTATATCAACTATAAACTAAAGGACTTATGAATAAAAGGTTTTGGAACAAATTATTTGAGTTTCCATTATTTCTTATGGGAAAATTTGCTTTGATATAAGAGTGCTTTGGATTACAAGCATGTTTCTGGAACAAATTATGCTTGCAATCCAAGGTTTTACTGTAGTTAGTTCCTGACAGTTATGCCCTGAACACACGATCGGTTTGTCCGATAAAACTTTTTTCATCGGACAAACCGATCGTGTATGGGCCCCATCGGTCTTTTTTCCATCGGTGAGAAAAAATAAAACATGTTTTAAATTTATCCGATGGAAAAAAATGATAGCAAATTCCAATCGTCTGTGTGGAACTCCATCGGAGAAAAACCCACGCATGCTCAGAATCAAGTCGACACATGCTCAGAAGCACTGAACTTAATTTTTCTCGGCCCGTCAGAGTGTTTTACGTCACGACGTTTGGGACGGTCAAATTTTTGACTGATGGTGTGTAGGCAAGACTGATGGAAGTCAGCTTCATCGGAATTCAGATGGAAAAATCCATCGGATTTGAATCCATAGGAAATCCGATCATGTGTACAGGGCTTTAGGGTGTTAATCCATTGTGTAACTTAGCCAGTACACATTCTTAGCTTCATCACATTTGGACCTTGCTTGGAGCTGCTATTTCACTTATTTCAGTGGTGTGGAACAGACCCTGGTACTATAAACTACCACCATGAAGATGGGCATCAAAAGAAGGCATTGGTCTGTTATTTAAACAGGCAATCCTATACAATATAAGTGTAAATTATGTAATATTAATTCCTTATGTAGATTCAATGCTTCAGGCTACTCTACCTTTGGGGCATACTGTGTCATGGATATGCAGTAGTGTTTGTCTGTCAGCTTACCTTCCTTCCCATGTGTTCATCTTAGAGGCCTAAGCCCTTTCACCTGGCTTCCTTTATAATCTCCTCCCAGCCAGACTCCACCCCAGGCCCTATCACAGAACACTATATTAACCTGTGCACTGCAAGCCTGCTTTGCTGATCAACGTGTTTGTTAGGCATTGTGTGTTTGGGTTCCTACCTGCCGTGTGCTACGTCTGTCTCTCTGTTACGTTATTGGCTTGTCCCCGACTATCCCTGTCTGCTCGTGACCCTTGACCTTCGGCTCGTTCTTCGTTATCCTTGTCTGCTTGTGGCCCCTGACCTTCAGCTTGTTATTCGGTTCTCTCTTATCGTGTGCTGCTGCTTCCCCTCTTTTCCCCTTATCCTACGGGGCGTGAGCTAGGAAACTCCAGGGGCCGCGACCTGGTCCCAGCCTGCAGCTAACATCCTCACCACTAGAGGCCCTGGAGAAGACCAGCTGGGTCTTAGACTCCGCACCCTGGGGAATCTTGGCTCTAGCTTCCGTTTGGATCCCGGTTGTGCTCCTCTGGTCCTGCTTTCCACAACCACCCACTTTCCTATCCGCCGAAGCCAGCCATAGGGTTCACTACCTCGCGGTGCACTCCTGTCCCCCTACGGTGTGCATCTGTCACCTGGCCACAGGTGACCCTGACAGTTTGATCAGCCATGAACCCGGCTGACATCCCGCTACCCGCAGATGATCCATTGCAGGGCATAGTTTGCAGACTTGAAACCCAGGAATCGAATCAGACTCAGGTGATGCGATTCCTCCAGGATCTGGCTTCTCGCTTCGAGCAGCTTCAGGCCTCCTTGGGAACCCTGAATCCGCAGCCTCAAATACAATCAGCGGCTGCACCTATTGCACCAGTCGCAGCCACACACTCACTACAACTGCCAGCTCCGTCCCGTTTCTCTGGGGACTCCAAGGCTTGCAGGGGGTTCCTTAGCCAATGCACGATTCATTTTGAGCTCCAGCCCCAAAACTTCCTGTCTGATCGGGCTAAGGTAGCCTATATCATTTCCCTCCTCTCTGGTGAAGCTTTAGCCTGGGCAGCCCCTCTGTGGGAACTGAATGATCCAGTGGTTTCTAGCCTGTCTGGCTTCTTGAAACTTTTTCGGAATATCTTCGAAGAACCGGCTCGTGTCTCTTCAGCGGCCAGCGCCCTTTTACGTCTCCGCCAAGAGTCTGCTTCTGTGGGACAGTATGCCCTTCATTTCCGCATACTGTCGGCTGAGTTGAGCTGGAACAATGAGGCCTTAGTCGCAACCTTTTTGCATGGCCTGTCTGATAGAGTGAAGGATGAATTAGCAGGAAGAACCATCCCCACTGATCTGGCCGGCGTTATCTCCTTGTGTAACCAGATCGATATTCGCTTTCAGGAGAGGACCTTAGAAAAGCAACGCCAGCACTCCTTGGTTCTTAGTCAGCCTGAGCTCCCCTCTCTTCGACCCGTAGAGCATCTCCTACCAGCTGAGGAACCCATGCAGCTGGGTCGGACCAGGCTATCCCCCGAGGAACGTGTTAGGCGCAGAACTCTTGGTCTGTGTCTTTACTGTGGGGGCAAAGGTCATTTTCGTGACACTTGCTCTCTTTGTCCAGAAAAACGTTCGGGTCCACTTCATCTGGAAAGTGGAGTATTGGACCCAGAAATATCACCTTCCCCTTCTCGTCTTCTGCTTTCTGTGTTCCTTCATGTTGGTGCTTCTTCTCATTCGGTCTCAGCATATCTGGATTCCGGAGCCGCTGGTAATTTCATGGACTGGGAAATCGCATCGTCCATGAGACTTACTCTTTTGCCCCTCACCACGCCATTGGTGGTCTTGGCGATTGATGGTACTGTTCTCCCAGGGGGACCTATCCGCTTCCAGACCCTCCCTGTTAAGATGTTGGTAGGGACACTCCACCAGGAGTGGATATCCTTCCTTATCTTACCCAAGGCCTCAACGCCTATAATTTTGGGTCTCCCATGGTTACAGCTCTATTCTCCTCATGTGGACTGGACTACTGGACAGATTCTGGCTTGGGGTCCCTCCTGTTCCTCGTCCTGCCTACCCAAGGTTGCCCCCTGTGAATCTGAGCCGGTCATTCATTCCAGGTTGCATAACCATTTACATTTCTCTGTCCCTAACCACCCTTGGACGCACAGCCAGGCTAGCTTGTCTACAAGTCCTGCAGTCGCTACGTCTTGCGATGCGATTCAGGTAGTCGCTACACCTGACTCAGCTATTCACTCTGCCTCTGTACTAGTTATGCCAGTCCAGCCCATGCCCAGTGAGCCGCCTACTTTTTCTTGTTCGGGACATTCTGCTTGTCCTTCAGCTATTCAGCTTGACTCCGGCGACATGTCACCTTCTAACCAACCTGACTTCAGGGTTCCACTGACATCTGCCCAGTCTGATGGTCCTGTGCAAGATGACCAGTTCCCCTTTAAGGGTCTAGGGGACCCTCCTCAGATTCCTGTTGATCCTCTCATGCCCTTGCTTATTCCTAGAGAGCCTTTGGTCCTCAATAGATCTTCTTGTCATCTCCCTACCTCGTTTTCGGTCTCTGAGGATAATCTTAAGTACGAGGTTAGACAAGTTCTGGATTCTCGGCTCTGCAGAGGCATTCTTCAGTACCTTGTGCATTGGAGAGGTTTTGGTCCTGAGGAGGCGTCTTGGATCGCTGCATCTGATGTCGCTGCACCTCATCTGTTGAGAAGGTTTCATCAGAGATGTCCCTTTAAGCCTGGGTCCAGGCGGGGGAGGGCCCATAAGAGGGAGGGTACTGTCATGGATATGCAGTAGTGTTTGTCTGTCAGCTTACCTTCCTTCCCATGTGTTCATCTTAGAGGCCTAAGCCCTTTCACCTGGCTTCCTTTATAATCTCCTCCCAGCCAGACTCCACCCCAGGCCCTATCACAGAACACTATATTAACCTGTGCACTGCAAGCCTGCTTTGCTGATCAACGTGTTTGTTAGGCATTGTGTGTTTGGGTTCCTGCCTGCCGTGTGCTACGTCTGTCTCTCTGTTACGTTATTGGCTTGTCCCCGACTATCCCTGTCTGCTCGTGACCCTTGACCTTCGGCTCGTTCTTCGTTATCCTTGTCTGCTTGTGGCCCCTGACCTTCAGCTTGTTATTCGGTTCTCTCTTATCGTGTGCTGCTGCTTCCCCTCTTTTCCCCTTATCCTACGGGGCGTGAGCTAGGAAACTCCAGGGGCCGCGACCTGGTCCCAGCCTGCAGCTAAAATCCTCACCACTAGAGGCCCTGGAGAAGACCAGCTGGGTCTTAGACTCCGCGCCCTGGGGAATCTTGGCTCTAGCTTCCGTTTGGATCCCGGTTGTGCTCCTCTGGTCCTGCTTTCCACAACCACCCACTCTCCTATCCGCCGAAGCCAGCCATAGGGTTCACTACCTCGCGGTGCACTCCTGTCCCCCTACGGTGTGCATCTGTCACCTGGCCACAGGTGACCCTGACATACTGCTACCTACAGGAGGATTGGACACTAGATAAACAACCTGTAAAGCAATCCAGAATAATTCCTCCCATTACTAGCATGACTATATTTTGTAGCAAAATCAGTACTGAGAGCAAGATCAAAAACACTGAGAGAATGAATATGTGTCCCCAATGGACTCCAATAAAAGGATTTTATGGTAAGCACAAAACCCCTTTTACCTTTTTTTTTTTTGTCCACTGAGGGACACAGAAAGTTTTTAACCTTCCAGGCATCCAAAACCTTTATAACTAAGGGGTTGGCAACAAAGCAAATGCTAACAGGTGAAAGAACAACCGAGAACTAGGGACTGCCTGCAGATCATAGGGCCATCTGAATGACCTTCTGCTCAAAGCTGGCATCAAATGAGTTCACCTGGTAGAACTTAGAGACCATGTGAACAGAAAACCAGATGGTACCCTTGAAAATCTAAAAAACATATTATATTAGCAAAAAGGAAGAAGAGACTTTTGAAGTACTAATTATAATTAGTACAATAATTGCACAAAAAGAAAGAATAAAAACAGTTTATAGCAAAAGAGCCCCATGTGACAGTTAGTTTTGTTCCAGTACTGCATATCAGATCCATGATATAAATATGTCCCATGGGGACAATGTAATTAATGAGCAAACCTCATTAGTTTTTTTGACCAGTGATCCACTTCTTTGGGAGTGATCAGGAGGAAAATAATCTATAATACAGTATATAATAAAATAATCATTACAATATTCCATAATAATAATCACTTGCACAGAAGAAAGGGAGTTTAGAGATGTAATTCCAGGATAAAGATGACAAGCTACGTGAATAGGGTCCGCTCCAGGCAGCTGCACCCCGAGCAATCCCTAAGGCTGGGTTCACACTTGTATGACACGACATTCATCCGACTTTCATCCTACTTTGCTCTGCGACATCAGTCCTACATTGATCCTACATTGGTCCGACATCCATCCGACATTCATGAACAGGATACTACTTTAATCCGACTTTGTGCTAGTCTGACTTGTCCTTTGACCAATCAAAACAATCCCAGGGTGAGATAAATTCCTTTTACTGCTGCTGTAATCACCATGTCGGATGTCAAATGTCGGATGGTTAGGACAAGGATCCTACTTTGATCCGACTTCAATGATATTCAATGGGCTGAAGTAGGATCAAAGTCGGACCAAAGTAGTACAGGGAGCATTTTCAAAGTCGGACCGACTTGTGTCGGACCAGTTAAGACGGCTCTCATAGGGAAACATTGATTTTCACACGTCATGCGACATGAGCTCCTAATGTCGGAGCGTTTGTCGGACCAGTGTGAACCAGGCCTAAAGACATGGAGAACATTTCAAAATTTGTAAAGAGCAGCTGCATTCAATAAAATGTAGTGATAAGAATCTTCCAACCAATCAACACCATATGCCAAAATATATCATCTTATGAAAGCAATACTAAATATAAATATATACAGTGCCTTGAAAAAGTATTCATACCCCTTGAAGTTTTTCCACATTTTACCATGTTACAACCGAAAAGGTAAATGTATTTTATTGGGATTTTTTGTGATAGACCAACACAAAGTAGCACATAATTGTGATTGGAAGGAAAGTTATAAATGATTTTCAAAATATTTTACAAATAAATATGTAAAACGTTTGGTGTGCATTTGTATTCAGCCCCCCTGAGTCAATACTTTGTAGATCCACCTTTTGCTGCAATTATAGCTGCAAGTCTTTTTGGGGATGTCTCTACCAGCTTTGCACATATAGAGAGTGACATTTTTGCCCATTCTTCTTTGCAAAATAGCTCAACCTCTGTCAGATTAGATGGAGAGCATCTGTGAACAGCAATTTTCAAGTCTTGCCACAGATTCTCAATTGGATTTAGGTCTGGAATTTGACTGGGCCATTCTAACACATGAATATGCTTTGATCCAAACCATTCTATTGTAGCTCTGGCTGTATGTTTAGGGTCATTGTCCTGCTGGAAGGTGAACCTCCCCCCCAGTCTCAAATTTTTTGCAGACTCTAGCAAGTTTTCTTCTAAGATTGCCCTGTATTTGGCTCTATCCATCTTCCTATTAACTCTGATCAGCTTCCCTGTCCCTGCTGAAGAAAAGCATCCCCACAACATGATGCTGCCATTACCATGTTTCATGGTGTGCCGAGTGATGTGCAGTGTTAGTTTTCCATCACACATAGCGTTTTGCTTTTAGGCCAAAAAGTAAAATTTTGGTCTCATCTGACCGGAGTACCTTCTTTCTTCCACGTTTGCTGTGTGCCCCTCTTTCAACAATGGCTTTCTTCTTGCCACTCTTCCATAAAGACCAGATTTGTGAAGTGCGCGACTAATAGTTGTCCTGTGGACAGATTCTCCCACCTGAGCTGTGGATCTCTGCAGCCCCTCCAGAGTTACCATGGGCTTCTTGGCTGCTTCTCTGATTAATGTTAAAGAGGGGGTGAAACGGCGCTTACTCAAAATGATCTGTTACTAAATAATATATGGCAAAGATTCCTGTGCAAATAAATACTGTTCTTGTGCAAATAATTTCCTGTGCAAAAAATCTGATAAATCTTAAATAAATAAATATAAAATTTCCTTGGTGCATAAAAACAAATGCGGATGAGTGCAAAGTAATAAAAGTACTAATAAGTATTTCTTCAGTGCAAAATGCAAAATAAAGTGCAAAATCAGGCACAAAAAGTGCGAAAGTGACATTGAGCAGTCACGCAACGTGTCAGGGTACAGAGCTGTGGTGACATCACTTCCGGTCGCGGCCGAGCCCGGAAGCTGGAATACACACTGTGTCATGCTGTTTTTAATCATCTGAATTGTACGTTTTTTTAACCTTTATTAATAAACGTATATCTGAAATACTACATTATGGAGTCCCCCCTTCCCTCTCTTTGTTATCTGAGTACCTAAAATGGGAAACCTGATCGTGGACGATTGAAAAAGAAAAGAGAGCACTCAGCTATTGGAGACTAGCAGAAAGGCTTAATTTTAAGCCAGATGAGGTGAGAGGCTGGGGGAAACGAGGGCACCTGCACAGGATTAAAGCACTTTGCATGTTTTCTTGGCAGTTGGAGAATACTTCCTTTCAAAAGTTGATTTGTTGCAATTTTGCACTTGGATCTTTATGCACATTGTTTGGACTGTTTCAGAAATTTTCCAGCACGGAGGAGTTATTTATTTTTATTTTTTTGGGCACTTTTTTATTGAAAATTGCTTGTTTGCACTTAAGACTGTTTTGACACTGAACGTTTTTTGCACAGAAATAATCAATTTCTTATTTTCTGCTTTTCAATTTTTATTTAATTTCACTTTGCACATTATTGTTGCACTTTTTGTGTCTAATTTTGCACTTTATTTTGCATTTTGCACTGAAGAAATACTTATTAGTACTTTTATTACTTTGCACTCATCCGCATTTGCTTTTGTGCACCAAGGAAATTTTATATTTATTTATTTAATATTTATCAGATTTTTTTGTGATGATTAAAAACAGCATGACACAGTGTGTATTCCAGCTTCCGGGCTCGGCCGCGACCGGAAGTGATGTCACCACAGCTCTGTACCCTGACGCATTGCATGACTGCTCAATGTCACTTTCGCACTTTTTGTGCCTGATTTTGCACTTTATTTTGCATTTTGCACTGAAGAAATACTTATTAGTACTTTTATTACTTTGCACTCATCCGCATTTGTTTTTATGCACCAAGGAAATTTTATATTTATTTATTTAAGATTTATCAGATTTTTTGCACAGGAATTTATTTGCACAGGAACAGTATTTATTTGCACAGGAATCTTTGCCATATATTATTTAGTAATAGATCATTTTGAGTAAGCGGCGTGCTGACGTCACCAACGAACGAACAACGCTATCCCGGAAGGACGGGCGGATAGTTTAAGCCGGCCGGCTTAATAACGATTTTACACACGCTTTTACAATACTACTCTTCTGTAAGTGTACTTTTATCCTTTTTGATTAAACTGTTTTGAAGTACTTCACTATGGTGGCCTTTATATCTCTTTTGGAATTATGCATCCGGGGATCATACTGAGGAGCCCTTAGTGTGGAGGAAGATAATCTTTGGTGATATATTATACAAAGACCCTTGGCGGGGGAAATAGCCACAGGTGTTTAAGATCTCTTTTACCAGGGATCCACATAAGCTGGTAAGGAGATTCGATATTGGAGGTGGAGGATCTTTGCCTTATCAACACTTCACTTTTCCTTGGGTGTTTTAGTGTGAAGTCACCAATATTCACTCACCTAATAGAACATTTTTAACCAACGTTACCTTGGAACTTTCATTACCATGAGATATGTCATTTCCCAGCTCTTTCTTGGACATTCATAGAGAATCTGCATGTTTATAGAGTTTTTTAATTTGAATATTGCAATGACTAACCGACATGGTTAGAAGTCACACAGTTCTCTTGATTTATTTGGTTTATATATAACTATTTTACAGTATTTAATTTTATTGCACATGGTGTATCACATTTATGTCACATTTACAAGGCATCATGTCTTGTTGTGACTAGTGTGTTATTGCCACGCAGCGCTACTGGTATTTTTTCTACATAACCTTATAATATGACAGCAGACACCAGCAGATGCCAGCTTTTTAAAATGTGGCTTCAGTGGGCCACAGGATCCCCTGAATCACAGCACGTGCAGTATGCAATATCTGACTATCCTATAAGCAGCAGCTTTGCTACATTCCACAGTACAATGTGGTGACCTCTTATCACATGCATGCTGTAACACTTTAACCACTTCAGCCCCGGAAGAATTTTCCCCCTTTCTGACCAGGCCATTTTTTGCGATACGGCACTGCGTCGCTTTAACTGACAAAAAAACATTCTTCATCAGTTTAGGCCAATATGTATTCTTCCGCATATTTGTGGTAAAAAAATTGCAATAAGCGTATATTGATTGGTTTGCGCAAAAGTTATAGCGTCTACAAAATAGGGGATATATTTATAGCATTTTTATTATAATTTTTTTTACTAGTAATGGCGGCGATCTGCGATTTCTAGCGGGACTGCAACATTGCGGCAGACACTTTTGACACTTTTTTGGGACCACTGACATTTATACAGCGATTAGAGCTAAAAATAGCCACTGATTACTGTATAAATTTCACTGACAGGGAAGGGGTTAACACAAGGGGGTGATCAAGGGGTTAAATGTGTTCCCTCAGTGTGTGTTATAACTGTGTGGGGTGGGACTGCCAGGAGGAGGAGACTGATCGCTGTTCGTAAATACTAGGAACTCCCCTGACAGAACCGGGATTTGTGTGGTTACACACACAGATCCCCGTTCTGGCTCTGTCTGGAGAGATCGCGGATGCCCGGCGGACATCGCTGCCGCCGGGCACATGCATCAGCTCCTAAGTGATGCAGCGCGCCCTCTATACCACTTAAAGCGGCCGCCGTACAGCTACGACATTCACGCAGAGGAGCCATGCAGGCGGTCCGCAAGTGGTTAAGGTTAGTTTACACAGCTTCTCTATGACAGATTAGCTTTAGGCCATCAAGAGGTAGCCTGCACTTAAAGGGGTTGTAAAGGTTCGTTTTTTATTTTCTAAATAGGTTCCTTTAAGCTAGTGCATTGTTGGTTCACTTACCTTTTCCTTCGATTTCCCTTCTAAATGTTTTTTTTCTTTGTCTGAATTTCTCACTTCATGTTTCTCCTCAGTAAACTTCACACCATCATCCAAGTGGTGTGGAGTCACCCAGAACAGCTTACTGAACAGCTTACTGAGGAGGAACAGGAAGTGAGAAATTCAGACAAAGAAAACAAACATTTAGAAGGGAAATCAAAGGAAAAGGTAAGTGAACCAACAATGCACTAGCTTAAAGGAACCTATTTAGAAAATAAAACAAACCTTTACAACCCCTTTAAAGTGCAGTATACAGTGGCAGAGTTGCCAAAGAACCACTGTGCATGGCCAATCTTTGGAGTGGGACCCCGTAGTTAACTACTGGCCAAGTAAAAATATTTCATTTGTATCGATTGGCAGCCAGATAAAACTGAACTAGGACAAAATCTGACAGTTAGAGACATCCCATCACCCACCTGACCAACATCCAATATAAATGGGCCCCTAAGACCTAGAGGAACCATGAGCTGCTGTAAAATCTGCACTAATACAATGTTTGCCTCTGGTATTTTAGTAAGAGTCTGTTGACTGGCTTTTGTTTGTTTAAAGCAGGTTTTGCATTGTCATATAAGTCTATGTCTATTTGAAGCAGGGCAAATGCAGGCCAGAAGGAGGCCAACTGCAGGTCAAATGTCAATAATGTCTCACTGATCTCTGAAGCATTTGACACCGATGTCAAACTGATGCAATCGACATAAGTGCAAGGCCTGACAAAACAGACTTTGAGGTAATCCACGCAGAATGGTCCTGCAAAACGAGAACATTTGTTTTACAACAACAGGACACGGGTTTCCAAGCATCAGTAGGTGTACACCAGTGGGCATTTATGACAAGTTCAAGGAGGTACTTCCACCTGCTGTATCAATCATGGCACTTTAGAAGTTTAGTAATTAAAAATGTAATTCACAGTGATGTAAAGAACATATGTATAATCATTTGTATTTAATGCAAAATATAAGGGATTGTTTGGAAAAGATATATACACAGTTAGGGAAAACTGGCAATAAGGGTATATGTGTTTAGGGGCAATTGAGATACAGTAAACTACTCCAGAGGGTTACACACGCTCTTCCATAAACAGATGTAAATAGGATAAGGAAATACAGCACTAGGAGCACAAGGTTACATTTATCAATTTTAACATATAGCAAGTGAGACATTTTCTATAAGATTGCAATTTCTCCCTCTGCTGCTCTAAAGTAGTACTGCAACAAACTCAGTGTTCATTGACAGTTGTACATAGACTGGCATTTTTGTGCAGCAGAAAAATGCCAGTCTCAGCAAAGGCACACCAAATTTTTTTTTTTATATTCCCTGATCACATTAGAATTCAGGCCGCAAATGTGGAAGATTGTGGTGCAGAAATCGCTAACATATCGGAATTTTTCTGCACAGCACCACAGCTCTCTGTCACTCCTGCGTTTCTACGCACCACAGCTGCAGTGCAAAGAAATGAGTAGTCACTTTGTAACATTTAAAAAGGTAACAAAAAAAAAGTTAAATGATGCCTTGCGTTGCAAAAACACAAGGCATGCTCATAACCCCCTCCTTCATCCCTTTCCCTAGAGCTGACACCAGATTGCACAGGAAAACAAATAATTACCCTTTGCAGGTAGCGTGATGTTGTGGAATTTTAGGCTGCTGTTTGCAGAGCACACAGCCTATAATTCCTGTGCTCTATAAGCACACACTTGAGATTCATCTTTTTGAAGTAATGCTATAGTTAAGTTAAGTTTGCTAAAGTCCACTCACCGTTCATTCCATCATTCAATCAAGGAAACCACCAACACAGGTCTTCTTATCAGGCCATTCCAGCAAAGACTGTTAAGCCGACGCCTACTCATAGGCTTTTATTAAACTCAAAAGATCTCAAGACAGGAGGTGATTGGCTGCAGCAACCAATCCCCTCCCCATGGGCGGGAACCTCATAGGATGTCCGTTCCACACAGGAGAATGACCATACAAGGACATCCTTCCAACAGGAAATAAAAGGATTCAATACAATAATACATACAGTGAATACAATAAACATAGGATGGCTAAAGTCACCGCTGATAGAAATCCTTATTCTGCGCCATTCCATAGAATATCGCATATTCAGATTATACTATTATTGAATGGGGGAGGGAGGCTATCTGCAGACGCGCGCTACGAATTCCAACCAATGTTGATCAGACACAGCCGAGACAAGAGCGCGCATTTGCCCATAACCAATGATGTCATTGCAGAGCGAGGATACCCCCTCCTCAATGATCGTCCATGCTAATGCACAGAGGGCCCCCCATCGGTGGACATATCCGCCCCCTGCAAGCATCACACTCCAACCTCAAGACGTTTTCCCCTATCAGACGGGATTCAACCAGCCTCAGACTACCCCAATCAGCTCTTTTAGAGCGGGTTGCGGAAGTACTAACACTGGGTGACACTATGACAATACATATTAAATACATCTCCATAAAAATCTCCACAACAGTCCTCCCTTTTTTGTCATATGCACCCCATGTCCATCAATGAAATTTGATATGCTTCTTATACCCGGAAATGAATCAGTTCTTAGTCCATAAAAAGGAAAACACGGCTTGACATGTAGACTCTGTTCTTCAGGGGCATGACTTATAAAGGAGGACACGACATGGTGAGCTGTAGTAATCGCCGATCCGTCTGTGATTCTCTGTCTTGTATGTGGGTCCGGCTTTGGGCGTCTCATCAAGGAAACTCTGGTCACGCGTCAAATCAGGCAACAGGAGCACCTCGTCACGACATAGAAAGAATAGAAATAAAAACGACATGAGTATATATATTCCCACTTCCTTTAACCACGATCCGCTGTAAAATAAAAAATTAGATCCCCAAAGATTCCCA
The DNA here is from genome assembly GCA_029206835.1 of Rana muscosa. Classification (NCBI taxonomy): domain Eukaryota; kingdom Metazoa; phylum Chordata; class Amphibia; order Anura; family Ranidae; genus Rana; species Rana muscosa. Next base: position 747,994,615 of record CM055117.1, read on the forward strand.
GACCCTTAAAAAGGACTCCCAACCTTCACTTAGCTACAGCTCTGGCTTCAACAATTACATGAAGAACCCTATCCTTAACGGATGAGAATTGTTCAATTGTATCCCAAGCCCGAGCCGCCCCCACCTTGTACATGCAGGACCCCATGCCCAGACCTGGTCGGGATTGGTGAACAAATCCCTACTAGCTGTCCCTGCCATTCTTAATTTCCTGCGCCATCAGATCCTCGCGATCGGCCGCGACCTAAAATGTTGGGACAGCTTCACCATCGCGCATGAACCTCTTGCTTTGGGGGAATTACCTTTATAAGCTGCAGATCCACATAAACACCAAACTAAAGTTCAAACACACTTGTGGGCTGCCTAGATACCCAAACCGACAAGAGACAGAGCCATTAAAACTAAAACCAATTTTACCCTCTAAAAATGCATCGTTAGATTCCATTGACAAGTGTCTGTCTGGAGTCTTCACTAGTTTGTCAAAACTACTCATACCCATAATAACATCATAAATGTCATGTATCTCTGTCATCGCTGGGGACTAAAACTCGGTGAAGACTCAGAACAGACCATCGGTCCTGTTCGCTTTCTGAGCTAGTCAGGACATACACTTTAAATAATAACTTGGGATGCTTTTCACCGTTACCCTCGCTAAAATTTACTAAACAACAAAAATATAAATAAACAAAGATACTCCTCATTCTTTGGTGTGGTTGAGCCGCTTCTTGCAGTGGCTGGCGTGGTCTCATCCCTCAAGCTTCTTTACAACGACCCAGTCACCTGGTTGGAAAGAATGTAAACTGATTACTGAGTCAGGGTCCAGGAGGGAATCGTGAAAACCTTTTGGTGGACATTTTGAAGTTCATGTCACAACGATCGCACCTCCCCCATCAGCCGAGAATATAAGTGACAGCTAATGAGGAGAGTACGACCCTGATTTTGATTGACCTCCAAACAACCCTCATATGACAATAACCCAGACATCGGGACTGTGGTCACTGCATAACCTATGCGTGGCTTACAATACCTGAAACCATTGACAAGGTTCTTAGCCTCTGGGATGGGAACCTACTTCACCAGACTGCTGCTTGCCGATTCAAATTCTATTAAAGAAAGACAGTCTTGGCACAAACTTGGTTAGAATTACAGAGGTTATTATTAGTTTGACAGAAAAAAAAACTGTCACTCTTACATTTATCATTCTCCCCCCTTTTCTTCCTCATTACAGACTGAAGGAAGAAATGCGTGGTGCAGGAAAAAAGAAACAATGAAATAGCCTATGATACTTTTACCTCCTTAGACTCATATTTATCCATATGTACCGCTGTCTACATACACCTGTTCTCTGTATACAAACTCCTTGGACCTGAAAAATACTTATAAGCAAAATCATTACTCTATCCTTCATATTTAACCTGCAAAGAATGGTAAAATAATAAATGACATTCCTGTACATTGGTAAATTGTCAATGACATTCTTTCAAAACCGATTCAAACAAAACCCTTTGTAACCCTTACTTTTCCCGTTCCTACAAACATACAACAGCCGTGACGCATTGAAGGATCGCCGCGGTAAGTTCGAACATATTCACGTTACTACATACAAACATTCCGATACAAACGTGGGGTAAATACTTCCCAGTTTCCAAAACCACAAATGAAAAAAACAAAAACAGCCAGGATTCTACCTTCACTCTTTCAGCAATAGGAAAAAATACAATGGGAATATGAGAGCAACTCGAGAAGCTTGCATGGACCAGCCATACAAGGTTCAAAACAAACGGGCATGAGACAACACCTCCATCAACACTCATCATTACAGATTTCTGAAGCCGCAGCTCAACTACATCCATTCCAGAGGGATAACCAAAATAGTATCCTTGGACCACCTATGTTAATCTTTTTGGGGTTCAAAGGCCTTTGCCCCAAAACTAGGCTTCGTGCACTGTGTGACCGTCTGACTATGGGAAGCCTCCATTCCTTCCCTTTGCACAGACCTCCTCGTGTCCATGGCGATTCGAATTGGCTTATCGTCTTAAACCTGCGTCCAGGTTAAACCGTTGCACCCATTTCAGAGATCACCGCCCGGTGTCTTCTTATACGGTGAATTGCAGAACTACAACCACTATATGGTCAAGTCCTCCAACTAGAAACCCTAACCGAGGTGTCAACTCTATGGCTTGTTGTCCCAACACTTTTGGAACTACAGCAACAACCACAGATCAACCCCCGATTTAGGCCTCTACCCCTCACAGTGTATGCATACACAAGCGTTTTCCGCTATACACCCATACACTGCGTTGTCAGACTAAACCTCACAGAACAATTACGCCAGTTTACCACCTGCAGGACAATGTGGCTTCTCTCTGTATCTAGATGATAAAATAATGGTGCTACCCCCTGTTTTTCTCTCTACCCAAAACTGTATTTACAGTACAAAACTTCACAAAACTGGAACAAAATATAAAACACTTTTAAACGCCAAAATGCTTTCCATTTTCCTTCTAAGCACAAATCTCATTGCTCACCTTTAAAACCCCCAAGCTCCTCCCACTAACTTTCTGCTGATATATAAATGCTGAAAAGAAACTTCCGGTTATGCTCAGCTACTTAAAAAAACCAAACTGGTTTATTTACATATCAATTGTTCAGGAAGAGGGAGGGGAGGGGGGAGCCCAGCCACATTGCTGTGTCTATCAAGACTCCAAAAAAATCCATGGCTACACATTATATATTTGACAATTTAAAACCTTGTCAAGAAGATGGTGGAATAAAACCCCCCTTTGCAAATGGGAGGGTCCTGACCCAAACATCCCCTGCAAGCAAAACCACAAGTTGACTCAAATACAAAACTCCTGCAAAAAGATGGCTCTAGGGGTTTCGACCAAAAACCCCACTCCTCCTCTACAGGCTATACAATACAAGCTTCAAAACATATGAATTGCCTTCTGGGAAGGAAATATTTAAACATAAAAACACATCATTGTACAAAAACTCTGTTAGTCTTACAATCCATCAAAATTCAGTGTAAAGTGGAGTTTTTCATATACTGCAAAGCCAGCCGACCCTGCAATAGCTCACATCTACTTAAATGAAAACAGAGAAATCCCCCCTCCTAACACCATCTGCATGGAGTTTGCATGTCCTCCCTGTGTCTGCGTTGGCCTCCTCCCACACTCCAACTGCTGGTAGGTCAGCCAGATCCTATCCATAAATAGGCCCCAGCATGTGCGTGTGTCCGCAAGCGCGTCGTGGCCCCTCAGGGTAAGACCGCGCTATTTTAAGATACCACTCAACTCAAAAGGCGATGCTTAGAAAAGCAATTTAAACCAGAGACAAAACCATCCTCAGTATGTCACTCTGGCGTCCCAGCACTCTCCCCAGCAGTGCACAGGTCAAACTGCAAGCGCACAAAACAGGACAAAATTGCGCCAATCAACAAATGCCAATACAGCATATTCAGGGGCCGTGTTTGCTAAACTGGAACTTCCTATCTCAAACTGTAAACGTCTCTCAAAATGGCCGACAAGCCAGGACTACAAAATGGTGGATGACCCACCACAGCACCTCATGGACAACAAAAATTGCGCCATTGACGCATGCAATTTTTTTTCCGCCAATAACCCGCATGGGGCGTCACAATGAACACCACATGGGTTCCCCCACACAAAGACAAACACAAATGGCCTCCAGCAGGTTAAAAAGGCCGCACTACCCAATTCGCACTAAACATCAAAAACTGAGAAATTCTATCAGCAACATAGCTGACGAATGCCACATGGTATAGTGCCCAAAAGAAAGGTGTCTAGCCTGTGAGTATCCTATAAGGGAAGGTGCAAAGAAAAACTGTGCCTCAAAATGGCAGACAAACCTGCAAGGCTAACAAAAACCAAGAATGGCGCCATTGCTTTTTCCCGCCAAAACCAGCATCTCTTTAAAAGAAAATCAAAAATGTTTTTCTCCACAAAGACTGACTACACCATTGAAACTTTTCTAAATTATCATCAAAATCCACTGAAAAAGGTGTTAGCTACACTCTACAAGGACCACATGTACACTTACAGACTTAGCCTCCCTTTGGCCAACTAAACAGCACATTCAATAAATGTGAGTTACATGACAATATTAAAAACATGTTAATTTCTCTAAGTTCATATACTCTGAGATATTCACCACTTTTCTCTACCTAAAGTTCACACACAGTGGCCTCAGCTTCCATAACAAGCCATTGCAGAGACATACTATGTCTGCCTTCTAGCAATGCCTGGCCACTTGGATATGCGGCGGGAACTTTCAACTCAAAAACCAAACACTTAATATTTTTACACTTATGGGGACATGTGTCTTTGTCCCCTATAAAGGCAAAAATCACAATCTATTCATTTCTATTTTTCATAGAAATCACAAACACTACACACATACAGTATATTGTTGCTTGTAACATTTGCTTAGAGTGTCTTTCCCTCAGGGCACAGCCCCTGCAACACAAAACAGTGGGCAAGCCCTTCCCCCATTCAAGCACATGGCAGCCAAACAAACAATCTACTTACAAACTTCTCAGTGCACTAAATACCACAGCTATACCTTCATTTCATACACAATATACAGTTTATATTTCTCGCTTAGTTACACTCTTACAGCCCACAGTTTCCATCAGATCATCTCTCAGGGCCCTCCCACTACAAAACACCTGCATGCTATTTACAGAAAGTCACCAACTTTCACCATTGTAACTGAGATGCTGGCAGCCCCACCCCCGCTAAACCTCATGGCTCAAGGACCAGAACAATGCAGCAGCCATTGCTGGCAGCCAACTGCTCAATAGATCGCACAATCTAATCACACAGGCACATGCAGGCATACCCACACACAATCAAATTCACAGGCATACGATCCATGACAAAATCACACACACACACATACGATTCACAGACATACACACGCACACATACACACGCTGCAAACTTAAAACATTATTTCAAAAAGACAAAATTTTTTTTTTTTTTTGTTCGTTTCAAAGTACAGCCTCTTTACACATCACATCGAAGGGCCACTCTCCCCCCTCTGCTGATCTGATGCTCAAAGAGGCCGCAATTGGTCCCAACCGTGAGTCGCCATTACTGTTGTGGAATTTTAGGCTGCTGTTTGCAGTTCACACAGCCTATAATTCCTGTGCTCTATAAGCACACACTTGAGATTCATCTTTTTGAAGTAATGCTATAGTTAAGTTAAGTTTGCTAAAGTCCACTCACCGTTCATTCCATCATTCAATCAAGGAAACCACCAACACAGGTCTTCTTATCAGGCCATTCCAGCAAAGACTGTTAAGCCGACGCCTACTCATAGGCTTTTATTAAACTCAAAAGATCTCAAGACAGGAGGTGATTGGCTGCAGCAACCAATCCCCTCCCCATGGGCGGGAACCTCATAGGATGTCCGTTCCACACAGGAGAATGACCATACAAGGACATCCTTCCAACAGGAAATAAAAGGATTCAATACAATAATACATACAGTGAATACAATAAACGTAGGATGGCTAAAGTCACCGCTGATAGAAATCCTTATTCTGCGCCATTCCATAGAATATCGCATATTCAGATTATACTATTATTGAATGGGGGAGGGAGGCTATCTGCAGACGCGCGCTACGAATTCCAACCAATGTTGATCAGACACAGCCGAGACAAGAGCGCGCATTTGCCCATAACCAATGATGTCATTGCAGAGCGAGGATACCCCCTCCTCAATGATCGTCCATGCTAATGCACAGAGGGCCCCCCATCGGTGGACATATCCGCCCCCTGCAAGCATCACACTCCAACCTCAAGACGTTTTCCCCTATCAGACGGGATTCAACCAGCCTCAGACTACCCCAATCAGCTCTTTTAGAGCGGGTTGCGGAAGTACTAACACTGGGTGACACTATGACAATACATATTAAATACATCTCCATAAAAATCTCCACAACAGTGAGCAAGCCATAAAGTTAACATTTGACCACGTCTTAATTGTGCATGTGTTTTTCATGTGAAAGTCTGTCTCATTTACAGTGCAAATTTTGTTGCAGACCTTAAAGGGGTTGTAAAGGTTCGTTTTAAATTTTCTAAATAGGTTCCTTTAAGCTAGTGCATTGTTGGTTCACTTACCTTTTCCTTAGATTTCCCTTCTAAATATTTTTTTCTTTGTTTTCTTTGTCTGAATTTCTCACTTCCTGTTCCTCCTCAGTAAGCTGTTCAGTAAGCTGTTCTGGCTGACTAAACACCACTCAGATGATGGTGTGAAGTTCAGTGAGGAGAAACAGGAAGTCAGAAATTAAGACAAAGAAATAAGACATTTAGAAGGTAAATCAAAGGAAAAGGTAAGTGAACCAACAATGCACTAGCTTAAAAGGAACCTATTTAGAAAATAAAAAACAAACCTTTACAACCCCTTTAAGGCCTCATGTACACTGCTGCTGGTAAACGGACGTTTAGGAGCAGTTGGGCATTTTTTTCAACTGCTCCTGAACCCTCCTCTATGTTATCTTATCTGTACATGTACACAGGGTCGTTTATAGTCGTTTCTAGGCAGTTGAGTTTAGAAACTTTTTCTGGAACCCAAAAAAATGCGTTCAAAAGCTGAGTTTAGAGGAAGTTGAAATGCCAAATGCTTGTAATTGCTTGTAAACGTATATAAAAGCTGTAACCTGAGTTTAGCCACGTTTTCGTTTATAAGCGTTCTTAAAGAGGAACATGTAAGATATGGGAGAAACACAATTTTCACCACATGCTGTTGCCTGCAAGGGGGGGGGGAGGGGGGAGAGGGTGGGACAGACAGACAGAGAGAGAGACAGGCAGAGAAAGAGTCCATCAGAGAGAGAGGGACACACACAGGCAGAGAGAGAGACACACACACACACAGGCAGAAAGAGAGAGACACACACAGGCAGAAAGAGAGAGACACACAGGCAGAGAGAGAGACACACAGGCAGAGAGAGAGACACACAGGCAGAGAGAGAGACACACAGGCAGAGAGAGAGACACACAGGCAGAGAGAGAGACACACAAGCAGAGAGAAAGAGACACACAAGCAGAGAGAGAGACACACACAGGCAGAGAGACAGGCAGAGAGAGAGAGAGAGACACGCACAGACAGAGAGAGAGAGACAGGCACAGCGAGAGAGGCAGAGACAGACACAGCGAGAGAGACGGGCACAGAGAGAGAGAGAGAGAGAGACAGGCAGAAAGAGAGAGAGAGACAGGCAGAAAGAGAGCGAGTGAGAGAGAGACACAGAGAGAGAGACACACAGCAGAGAGAGAGACAGCAGAGAGAGCGAGACAGCAGAGAGAGGCAGGCAGCAGAGATAGGCAGAGAGAGAGAGGCAGACAGCAGAGAGAGAGAGGCAGACAGCAGAGAGAAAGACTGTTTGGCAGAGCGCTAGAGAGAGACTCCATAGTTAAAGCACACTGCTCTCTCTTCTCACAGAGTGGCTGAAATAGTTCATAATTGACATGTTTTCCCTGCATTGTGGACATTTTGGGAGGGTCTTCTGAGGTTATCTTTAAAAAAGCTTCTAACCTCAACTGCTGCTAACTGCTGCTAAACTCAGTATGTAAAAGCTGTTAAATGGAGGTTTTTCACTGTCGTTTATCAGCTGTCAGTTTCCAGCGTTCAGAAGTGGTTTTCAACTGCCTCGTGTACATGAGGCCTTACAAAACTGTCTCAGTTGGCTACCCAGAATAACAGCTACAGGAGTCACAAATACATTAAAAAAAGTGTCTCACGTAGTATTTTAAAAGGAAAGGCAATCTGATCTGTCTCTAATTATTTTGCAACTTTTGTTGCCTCTTCTAGGCCCACTGCAATGTGTCCCTAATGCCTCATACACACTATCAGATAATCGGATGATAAAAATTGCTTTTGGATTGATCGCACGATAGTCTGATCGTTAGTACACAGCTTTTGACAGCCGATCGCGACATTCCGTCCAACAATATCCAAAGGGACAAACACAAAAACTTTGCTCGGACAATAGCCCAGCGAACGACAATCTTTTAATCAGTACAGTATGAGTCTGCTAAAAATCGAAACACCATGCATGATAGGAAACACGAAAATAACCTTGAAGGAGATAGGAGAACAATACGAATTGAAATAGCCAAAAGGCGTGGCAGACACAGGGGTCGCATGTATTTGACATCATTTCCGATACGTAGCTACGCAAACAGGAAGGTTTTACAGAATTATACATTTTGTAGAGCGCATTTTGCACTGTTGTATTCAATATTAGTATTATGCAACAAAATGCGAATGATAAGTCGTATGATCATGTGATCGTGTGTACGAGGCATAACTCTAGTCTAACAAAGTTCACATTTAGGGACTTATATTACAGTGTATACATTGAGAGCAGGTATGCCTGGAAGTAGCCTATTCCTTCTTAAAGTGGAACTAAACCCATCGATTTAACAGTTTCAAAAAATAGTTAAATTTCTGGCGGGTGCCTGGAATGTAACTGTTACATTGGTTGTGCTCTATACCAAACTGTCGAACCATCAAATGACTGGTGTCATAACTGATCACATGTGCAGCATCATGGCAGTTGAAGATCAAACAGAAGCCAAGATGACAGCTTCCTTGGCTGAAAACGATAGGAGGGTATAGTTCCGCATTAAAGGTGTGGAGACACAACAGAAGCCCAGTACAGCTCAATAGCAGCTGGAGAATCTTAGGTGTGTCCTTGTACCAAATGCAGCAAGCAAAACAAGAATAGCAACAGCTCCAATTTTTAATTAGCTTTTTCAAGTAAGGTCAACAAGGAAAATGCATTTTACAGGGCAATATAATACAATGTTTTTCCCAGCTTATACCAGCTAGTCAAGAAAAAAGAATTGCCACTGTTTCATCAACATACATTTGCAAATATGTGTGAAAACCAAGCTGCCTCATAAAGCCTCCTATGTGAAGTGTGGTCCCTAATAGTCTAACAGAGCTCCCATCTTGAAACATATAAATTGAGGGTAGGTATACCTGGTGGTAGTCCATTTCCTCTTAAAAGTACAGGGACACACCAGAAGCCCAGCACCATTCGATGGCAGCTGACGACCTCCAGCGTGTCCCTGCACCAAATCCATGCTATAAAGAACAATGTTACTGTATAAAGAGCTCCCCAACATAATGTGGATTATTGAAGAAAGCCCTTCTACTCCCACTGCCCTCTAAAGATCAACCTCTTATATGCTTTTAAAGATTCTGTAATATAAACCTAAGATGAGAAAACCCTTTCTTACAGATGTCGAATGGGTCATAAAGTATGTGTCTATACAAAAATATGACAAAATATGATACTTTCATTGAGCAGAGGTCTACTAACAGTCCTGAACCAGTGATTTTTAACATTTCCTAATGGAACCTGCACACTCCACAGTGAACTGTTTATTTGAATGTCTAGAAAAACCAATGTTCAAAATGTGGGAAAACAATGTGCTAATAGGAAAAAACATAAATTTTGATAATGTAAAATGCAGCAAATGTTTGCAGCATAGTGGTAATAGTGTTTAATATAGGATGGTCACATTTCTCCAAAATAGTTTTACCCACTAGTGGCTTGAGAGACACATGTAGGCCTCAACTGCCTTTTCTGTGATTTCCATCATCCTCCTAGCTTCATGTCCATAGCAACCAATCAGATAATAGTGTTTGGCAGCTCTGTGTAGACAATAAAAGCTATCTTCTTTTTTGGCTATTATGGATTACTGCAAACCCTAGATTTCCAAAACAAAGATGTTTTTTTGAATTAAGTGAAAAACGTCCTTTTTATATAGATCCTAGGAGCCTCCTCTTTATATGGCAATGCTTATAAGCACTTCAACAACTGAGTTGTGTTTACTTTTCACTTTGTATGAGCTCACTTGCCATTGATCGTGTTAGAGGTATTTCAAATCTACTTTAATCACAAATAAGGTACACATTACCTCACTTAAGCAGTCCATAGATCAGTGGTTCTCAACTCCTGTCCTCAGGACCCACTAACAGGCCAGATTTTAAGTATTACCTTTGGGAGATGCAGACTAGAATACTGCAATCACTGAGCAGCAAATGATATCACCTGTGATGTATTTCAGTTATCTTGCAAACCTGGCCTGTTAGTGGGTCCTGAGGACAGGAATTGAGAACCACTGCCATAGATGATGCTTTTTTTTTTCGTTCAACCAATGATTCTTCAGTGGGAGGGATTCCCCTATCAACACCGAGGGTGTTGATAGGGGAATCCCTCCCACTGATGATCAGTGTTGCCGGCTATAGCCGACGGCACTGACTTGGCAAAATAACCAAAAAGGCTGTTTGGACAGGAGTCAAGCGAATGATTGACTTCTGTCCAACCAGCCTGCCCATAGATGGATCAAAATTTGGCCAGTCCCTCCTGAATCAGCCAAATTTTGATCCATCTATGGCCAGCTTTAGAGTGTATCTGTTATAAGAAAACTATGGGGTAATACAAAATATATACAATAGTGATGTGCGGTACTGAATAATAGAGTTCCCTTTAAATATGTGCACGAGTGTCATGAACTAAAAAAAATACAGTAATGAAAAAAACAAAAAAACAATTGTCCATGTGTGTTCCTTTAAAAATAACCAAACAGTAAAATGTCAGTGTGTTTTACCCTAATAATAAATAATCAACAAAATGTTTGCGTGTATTCCTTTAAATAACAAATAGTGGTAAACACAACAAAATGTTCATATGTGTCCTTTTAAATCAGTATCTTTAAAAAAGTGAAAAACAAAATCTATCCACGTGTACTCAATATTGTCTATATGTACCACTTGCCATATCCAAACAATTAAAAATTCTTCAAAAACTCTTCATAATTTCAACGTGCCTTTAAATATATAGACCATCCAATAGTGCCAAGCCTGTAACCATAATACATATGCTCTCACCTTATACTCAGACCTAACTGTCATTAGGTCATATGAGTCTTCCCCTTTAAATGGGGTTCACATAAGTTACAACAGGGCTCTCCACCCCAATGCCACTTCCATCCTCCATGATGTTTTTCCATCCTCCATGATGTTTAGACCCAGGGTGAAAAAAAGCTCAATAAGAAGAAGAATATATAGTGCTTTCTGCTAAAAATATATTATTTTTATTTAAAACTTCTTGTACTTCACCTAAAAAGTGCACAAAGAGCTGGTGCACTGCAGCATAAGGCATTTACAATAGGATGACCTCCAACAAAATGGCCACCCGCACACCTCCTGTGATGTCACGGCTCCTTCCAACATCTGCGCGATCAATCATATGACCTCATCAGGGTATCCCCTGCCATTGGAATGAATTTACATACATATGTGTGTACATGGGTGTGAGCAGGGGACAGGGAGTTCTCCGCCTAGAGGGAAGGTTGGAAACCACAAGACGTTAAAGTAATTCTCCGGACTTCAGTTCCTAGGACATTAACCACTTTATCCCCAAAACCAACAGACACTATGGACCTCCTCAGTCTCAATATTCGCTAGCGTGTTAAGGCAGGAATGCAGAACATACCCCATACTCCACCAGCCTCACATGTCTTCCCATGACACTCTGGTCTTGTTTAATAGTACTACTCTATACCTTGTGTTAACTTTGCCTCATGGGCACTCTTTACAGCAACCCACCACGCTCCTATTATCGCAAGGCCTTGCTCTCATGACTCCTCAGGCCAGGTTCGTTGGCCAACCCTGGCCCAGAGCAAGGAGTATTAAGGAGTATTTAAAGACAAAAATATAAGGTCTACTTATCAGATTCCTCACCCCCTCTGATGGCCCATTGTAAAAACTTTAGGGTGGGGGGGTTCCAAATAAGTTTGGGACCCCCAAAAAAAGCCTCTGGCACTCTGCCTGAATTTAAGGACAACAATAACATTTGTACACATTTTAGGGTGTGTTTAGGGTAAAGCACTACAATGTAGCTGACAAAATACATTGTTAAGTGACTAGGCTAGGTGTGTATGGGCCCAGGATAGCATGCTGGAGAGGTTAGTGAAGTCAAATATGCATTAAGAACAAAAAAGGAGCATTAAAAGCTTACAGCATGCATGAGGACAAAGGGGACATTCACAGCATATTACAATCATGGTAATTAGAGAATGATGAAAGAAATACAATACATTAGCAAACATTAAATACATAGAATGTGATGTTAAAGGAGAAAACTTACCTTAATATAGTCCTTCTGCAGGACATGAATTATGGCAGAACAGGTCTCTGAAATAATGATCCCCAGAGCCTGGGGGGAGATGCCTGTCGAGAACTTGATGTCCTGCAGACTTCTCCCCGTTGCCAAGTACCGCAACGTGGCGACTAGCCTTTGTTCTGGAGTGATGACTTGCCGCATGCAGGTATCCTGCTTCGTAATATAGGGAGACAGCAAAGCCAACAAATGGTGAAACAACGGGGTCCGTCATCTGGAGATAATTCCTGAAATGATCAGGATTTTTCTCCTGGATCTCCCGCAACAAAGGCATATGAGAGAAATTGGTCACGCTGGAGCAACCAATTCTTCGTCCATGAACTCCTCCCCACCGTGTTCATGGACTGAGCTTGGGTCAAAGTAAGAACCCCAACACCAAGCCCCTGCACAACACGGTTAGAAAATGACCATCTGGTCAGAATGAACTAACAGAACGCATTGAAAAACAGAAAGGTCTGAGAAGAGCAAGCTGAAAATCAGAAACGAGCAGACAAGAACACACTGAAAACCAGATACAAACTGACTACACGCACTGAAAAACAGATACGAACCCACAAGCACAAACTGAAGAGCAGTAACGGACTGAAAAGCACGAGGCTGAAAAGCACGAATCCTGTCTCTCCAAACTTCTACTAACATGAGATTAGCAGAAGGAGCCCATTGGTGGCGCACTTGGTATTGAACTTACCTTTTATAGTGCCGTTGTATGTGTTGTACGTGACCGCGTTCTTGGCGATCGCAATTTCCGACAACATTTGTGCGACCGTGTGTATGCAAGACAAGTTTGAGCCAACATCCGTCGGAAAAAAATTCACAGTTTTGTTGTTGGAATGTCCGATCGTCTGTACGCGGCATAAGAGTGGGAATGCACTAGACTTGGGTTTGTAGAGCTGGGGAGGCAGGAAGCATGACACTCCAAAGAGATCATCTGAGGAAAGGGGCCATGGAGAGGCTGTCCCACCCTTTGAAATCAGAGGATACTCCCCCGAAGGTTTGCTCTCTTCCCACAGCTCCATCAAATTATTGAGAGAATTCATGTCCTGCAAACTTAATTTTTTTTTGTTTTATTAATGGGAGTTTTGGGATTTGATGTCTCCACATTGAAGACCTTTTTGGGGTCTGGTGTCATTTGAGGTAAATAAAATAGGAGCAGTGCGTAAATCATCAAATAATTGCTTGCATGATATTATTCTACCTTCATCACAGTCAAGTTCTGTGTTTGAAAAGATAAAGAAGGTGTAGTACCAGTAATAGAAGAGACAACCTGAGAGAGTGCAAAATTAGGGTTCGACGAACGAAAAAAGTGTTGTGCTTGCCCTGAATTAGAGGTGCCTGTAGGTGCTGACATCTGAGAACCATCACCCTTATTTTTACGCTTGTGAGGTCCTTGTGTTTCTGATCTCTGTTTATGTGCAATGACCTGTGAAGCTGACATAGAAGAAAATTAAGTTGCATCAAAATCATTGGGATCACTGACAGGAATAGTTTGATGTGAAAAACCTCTATTCCTACATCTCCTACCTACTTCCTGTGACTACTTATATGCCTGGTTAGAATCATATGCAAGTCTGTCACGCAGAAACTTTTTCTCTTTGGTTTTAAGAATATCCCCAACAAAGGACTCCAGATGTGTTTTAAACGCCCCCTCTCGCTGATTAAAAGTGGAATCTGACATCATATCAACATATAATTTCTCAATTTCTTTACTGTTTGCAATTGATTTGAATAGTGCTGGCATAATAGTTTCATCATTTTAAAGGAACATGACTGCAAGTTATGGTCGCATGGATTTTCTATGATGGTTTTATGAACATTGCTGTTTTTAATAATTGTATACTACAATAAAATGTTGATGATTTTATGAATATATTGTGTTATGTCAATTGTGACACCTTAAAAATACTGTTTTTCTGTATATACATTTTCTGTAATTATTTGGGGGATGTGGTGCCTTGTTTCTCGGATACCCGGCTAACTACTATATTAGTAAAGAAGAGGGATAACATCACAGAAGATGGTCCTCACAGACCTATTCCCATTGAACTCCCCCCTGGGGCTGGTCTTCTGCAGCTATATACTGTATGTAGCGGGGTATCGCTTTAAATTAGCACAAAGACTACCATACCCAGTGGGCACCCACAGTGCATTGCCTGGCGCAAGGTCTGCTGGGGAAGGACTATTTAAAGAGGGAGGACCAACACGCGGGTCTCTTCGGACGCCACCCTCCTAGCAAGTGGAGCCTATGTTTGGGGCCTGTTGTTTGGACTAGGCCGGAGAGCCTGGGCCTAGAGGATCTGGAGAGCTTGCCAATCGTCACTGGAGAACCCAGAGTCATCTCATCTATCTATCTCCCGCGTATGGGTCGAGAGGATCGGAGACTATGGGTATCGTGAGACTGTGTTCTGGGACATCAGTTGCTGAAGTCGGTTGTACGGACTGGTCCGGTCGGGTGAGAGAGCACTTGCTCAATATACTTTGACTACGTTTTAGGCCCAGTATTCTTTGGCCAGGGCCCGCCGTTACCGGAGTATTATACAGGAGGATCGGAGACTACGGGTATCGTGAGACTGTGTTCCGGGACATCAGTTGCTGAAGTCGGTTGTACGGACTGGTCCGGTCGGGTGAGAGAGCACTTGCTCAATATACTTTGACTACCTTTTAGGCCCAGTATCCTTTGGCCAGGGCCCACCGGTACCGGAGTGTTATATTGCACCCCAGAGGAACAGTGTGTTGTGAAGCCGCAGTTAGGTTGTCTTATCGCTTGCTGGGTAGCCAACAGTTTATTACCTTTGGATTACAAATATTCTACAAAGTGCTCTACCATTGCTAGCAAAGAACCTTCTCAACGAACTAACTGTGTGTGACTTAGTCAGGCCTGACTGTCCAGCAGGGAGACATTTACCTGGCCGCCATATTGGCCACGAGGGGAAGGCTAGCGAGTGTAGTTCATTAATAGACTTTGAGTGTGCATAAGACTGTTAGAATATAATCCTTGATATTTGCTTGACTATTGATATTGCAGGGCCCTGCATAGATAAATGTACCATTGTCTAACCTTATATTTCTATTCAGTAAAGTATTTGTGGTTAAGCAGACAAGTGTGTGGCATACTGTTTATCCCAGCTGAAGCAGCCAGCTCAGGTAATTCAATATTAACTATTGTGTATGCTTTATTGCGGAGTGGTGACTTCTATAGCTTAGTGAGTTTCACACTTCCATTTGTGCTAGCTGTGCCAAGGGAGGTTAGAGCCAGTTCCTGGGGGTTGACAGCAGTGTGTTACAGGCCCAAAACTATACTTGCAGCCCTCTTAACTGGGGGTATTGTTACATGTATAAGACAGGATATGACATCCCTGCCGAGGAGATCACACATGACCTAACTCCTGCAGCAATCATCCAGAATATTTAATATAAACAAATATCCAAAATTACAATAACAATGGCAATCACAATAAAATGACAACATACAATAGGCACTTGCTTACATGGGTGTATTTACACACGTATAAGCATTTACATGCAGAAATTACTCACAAAAAGTTCACCCAGGGATGTGAGAGTCTGTAATTTTTTTTACAGATCTAAAGATAAGAATATGTGGCTAAATGCTGCCATGTGCATGGACACACTGGCTATCATATTCCAATAAAAAAATATCATACAGATCCAAGCGTAGCATTTTTTAAGGTCCATGATTTGTATGAGCCCTAATAAATCTTATACACAGACTTAGAACAAGCATGCAGCAAAACAGGCAGTGTCAGAATTTCATACCTCTGTACTTATTCTATGTTGTCATTAGCATGATTTTCAGGCATATAGCACTTTTAGTATCAATGTATTTTCCCCCATGATGGGTGTACTCTAACTAATTGCGGTTTGTGAATTCATGGCATAAACTTCTCTTTATTTTATACCCCTATGACAGAAGGGCACACAGCAATGAAAAACACACAGTTCTAATCACTATAATAAAAAAGTTATTTTTTTTATGTACTATATGTGTCCCCACTGGATATTTTTCCTATGTCAAACGCAGAGGAAGTGAGAAGAAAGTTGACTGCAGTTGGGCTTTAAGTGTTTTCAAAGCAAAAGTAACACCAATGGTGTGTGGAACTCTTCTTGTTTGCCATATTACATTAAATTTTACAAACAATTACAGCACTGCAGATTGAAAAGGAAAGTTGATTGTAATAACATTAAACTACAATATGGTTTATGTAGCAATTGAATATGCTATATTATTTTTTTCCCATGAAAGTAGAGTTACCCTTTAAGCCTAATGCCCCATACACACGATCATTTTTAATGTCATTTTTAAAACTGACGTTTTTCTTGTCATTTTTTTTCTTGTTTCCTCTCAAGCCTGTCTTGCGTACACACCATCATTTTAAAAAATGTTCAAGCAAAGCGCAGTGACGTACAGCACGTACGACGGCACTATAAAGGGGAAGTTCCGTTCGAATGGCGCCACCCTTCATGTTAGTAAAGTTTGTTGAGAGACGATTCGCTCTTTTCAGTCTTGTGCTTTTCAGTCCGTTACAGCGTGACGAATGTGCTATCTCCATTATGAACGCTAGTTTTACCAGAACGAGCGCTCCCGTCTCATACTTGATTCTGAGCATGCGCGTTTTTTTTCACGTCGTTAAAGCATACACACTATCGTTTTTCACGTCGTTAAAAAAAACGACATGAAAAACAACGTGAAAAAAGAGAGCATGTTCGAAATTTTTAATGGCCGTTTTTCACGTCGTTAAAAATGCTCTGGAGCATACACACGATCATTTTTAATGGCCATTTTTTTTAATGGCATTTTTAATGGCATGAAAAATGATCGTGTGTATGGGGCATAAGACAAGAAGTTGAGGCCTCAACGTCAAAGTAAATGTACTCAGATCAGACTCTTGTCTTGCCTGCTTTAAGGTAGCATTGTCTTAGATAGAATGGTGTACAGGTTCTCTTTTTAAATGCAATGATTATGAAAGTTGGGATTGTTTCGCATCTTATGCATATTTTAGATATAAGACAAATGCATGTCCTACAAGCTTTTAGAACTGATGCATTATTAATAACATTCTTTTTAATCTCGCGGTTCTTTTCTTATCATTATTATCCTGTCACTGTGGGCAGAAGTGCACAATTTTTTCCCTGGAGTAAAAGCTACCAAATAAACATTGTTTTAATAACCTTTACAAGCCTAGTGTGTGCATGAGACTGCTCATGCTGCAGGCCTAACTAAAACAATCAACACAAGAGAAAACTGGCCATGACAAAAATAGAACAAGTGTAAATTGGAATATTTGGGATGTTAAAGCCAAACTCCAGGCACATTGATAATTGCATTTTTTAAAGCCTTATTATTTTTTTTTATAATTCCTGTTTAATGAGCAAGTGTTTTCTTACTTGAATACTTTGGTGTCTAAGTCCCACTGAGCAACTTTCAGAATGTACAGCAGCCGCGATTCTGGCTCCCAGATGCAACTGAACAGTTTCTTTGACAGACAACAGTTCCAGGGTTGCGCCTCTGCCCACTCTCTCTGTTTAAAGGCATAGTCCACCCTTTGAAAAAAAATGAATACAGGTAATAATAAATGTGATAGAACCAACCGGGACAGGAGCTTTTGGAGGGGACTGCAGGGTAGCCTCTTGCCTACTGACTATAGGTCCTGTCATTTGAGGGAAGTACGAGCTTTCAGGAAGATGTCCTGTTTTATAATGCAAGATGACATGGTATTAACACATTTAGCAGTCAAGGAATCCTTGATGGTCTCTGCCAACCTGAAACTCAGTGAGAAGATGTATGTGAAAAGAAAGCTAGTTATTGAGATTTGTTCTGCCCTGGGTCTTCTTGAATGATGGAGTACTGTTGCCGGACCGTCTGAGGTGGGCACTCCCTGACTAATCAAGTGTAGCGGGGTCTTCAAAGTTAGTGGGATACACCTGGGGGTAGAGAGACCCAGGTGTGTAATTATGTCAGGGATTAGACCCCTTTTTCTTATTCGTGGAGGATTGGGTGGTGTAATATTCTCTTTGACCAGTGGGTGTCAGTGTACCTACTGGCTCGAGGTAGAATCACTACCACAGTGCTACCCTTCTTTGTCCCTTCCTGGAGATGGTACGGCTGGGGCGGGGAACCCGCCGTGGTGTCGATGGGAGGAGATAAAAGGGGGAGACGCCCTCGCCACGAGGTCTTTTTTGGGGGAGATCATCTCTTCACGCACCCAGGCACCTTAGGCCTGGGTGCGGGCGGTTCAAGGTTCCGGCCTAGGCGCCCAAGGCCTGGCCGGAACGAAGATGGAGTCCATCCCGGGCACCTTCAGCCTGGGGTGAGTTACTATTAAGGAGGCCTGGGACCCGGTGACTCCGACTGGGTCCCGCGAGGGTGAAGTTGCTCCAGGGCGCTCCTTGCGAGGGGACCCGCATCTGAGGTGAGGAGGCTGGGGGGGGGTCACCCGTCCGAAGACCCGGTGTAGCGTCAACCCGGTGACGGATGGGCCTTCAGTAACTCCCTTGGAGGACATCTTCCCCTGATATGGGCTACAGCGCAGCGGAGGAGCTTTCATCAAGATTCCTGCAACCCCTGGTCATAGCACAGGGAGTGTAGGGACTAGGAACCTGTACAGTGCCTCGACCTGCTTCCCCATCGTATCATGCCGTTGCATTTGACTGTATGTGGAGATACGCAATAAACCTGAGTTTGGACTTTGATGGGTGTATGGACTCTGTTGATGGGAACAAAGGGAGATTCCGGCACGGAAGGACTGACCCTCATAACCAGCACACATTTGGCCCGAGGAAAAAGATTGATACTGGCCTTCACCTCACCCACATGCACGGGGAGGACATGGGCCGTAGCGCACCTCACTCTGTCGCTCGACATACCCCTAGTTAAAGAGGTCGGGGTGAGGCCGCTACACAAGGATTGTCTAGGTGCCTAGCTGTTAATTAGCTTACAGGTTAATTAGTAAGCTGTTAGCTGCTAGCTGTTAGTTAGATTACTTTTTAATTAGATCACTGTTAGCTGTTAATTGGATCGCTGTTTGAAGTTTGCATTGTTCATGTGGTGACTGCCCCTATTTTTGAAGTGTATAAAAACCTGTATTTCTGTTCAATAAAGTTGTTCCTGTTTGCACCTAAGCTAGTGTCATCTAGCTCTTATGTGCAATTCCCAGTAGGGATGAGCTTCGTGTTCGAATCGAACATACGTTCGACTCGAACATCGGCTGTTCGATCGTTCGACGAAGATCGAACGATTTGGGCCGTTCGCGCCAAATTCGAGTGACGCGAACGGCCCACAATGCACTACGCCATCGCAGTGTCATCCAGGCACTGTGATTGGCCAAGCATGCACTGTGACCCCGCATGCTTGGCCAATCACAGCGCCGGCAGCGAGGAGAGCAATGATTGGCCACAGGCAGGATGCCTGTGGCCAATTATTGCTGAGGGTGTTTAGTACACGCCCCACACTATAAAAGGCCGCCAGCACGGCGGCCTAGTGTAGTGTGTTCCGGAGCAGGGATAGAGCAGCATAGGCAGGGACAGTGACTTTTATTTCTTTCTTGCTTAACCTGGATTCCTTTAGTTTAGGGAAAGAGAAGGATAGGTAGGGAGAGTGTCAGTGTGTTTTGTGCTTGTGCTATAGTGTGCTTAAATAAAACATTTTTTCTAGGGACAGAAAACTGTAGGTAGGGAGAGTGTCAGTTTCTTTCACTGTGTAAGTCCTTGTTTCTAGGGACCTGGAAGGACAGTGAGTGAATTCTCCTTGTGCTATATTGTGCTTAAAAAAAACATTTTTTCTAGGGACAGAAAACTGTAGGTAGGGAGAGTGTCAGTTTCTTTCACTGTGCAAGTCCTTGTTTCCAGGGACCTGGAAGGACAGTGAGTGAATTCTCCTTGTGCTATATTGTGCTTAAAAAAAACATTTTTTCTAGGGACAGAAAACTATAGGTAGGGAGAGTGTCAGTTTCTTTCACTGTGTAAGTCCTTGTTTCTAGGGACCTGGAAGGACAGTGAGTGAATTCTCCTTGTGCTATATTGTGCTTAAAAAAAACATTTTTTCTAGGGACAGAAAACTGTAGGTAGGGAGAGTGTCAGTTTCTTTCACTGTGCAAGTCCTTGTTTCTAGGGACCTGGAAGGACAGTGAGTGAATTCTCCTTGTGCTATATTGTGCTTAAAAAAAACATTTTTTCTAGGGACAGAAAACTGTAGGTAGGGAGAGTGTCAGTTTCTTTCACTGTGCAAGTCCTTGTTTCTAGGGACCTGGAAGGACAGTGAGTGAATTCTCCTTGTGCTATATTGTGCTTAAAAAAAACATTTTTTCTAGGGACAGAAAACTGTAGGTAGGGAGAGTGTCAGTTTCTTTCACTGTGCAAGTCCTTGTTTCTTTCTCGTACATCACGGGACACAGAGCGACATAGTCATTACTAATGGGTTATATAGTTACCGTCAGGTGCTGGCACTGGCAACTTCCAAAACCGGAAGTACCCTCCCCTATATAAGCCCCTCCCATCCGGGAGCACCTCAGTTTTTTGCCAGTGTCTAAGGTGTTGGCCAAGAAGAAACATGTGTTTTTCACTGAGCTTGCGTACAGGTTCTTTTGGGCCTCAGTAAGCTATTCCGGATCCGACCAAAAAAGCTTCATAGCTAAACGGTCGGTACCCGGGCCTTGCAGAGAAGAGCAAGGTTCTGCCTGTAATGCTTCTCTTAGGAGAGCTGGACCCTGGGATCCAGAGCTCTGGTCATACCCACGACCAAGATGTTTTCTGTGCAGGGTGCTATACAGGTCCAGGGGAGTGGAATCCTTGGGAACCCGGTCCCTAAAGGTTTGATTACAATGCCTGCCGTGATAGGTGAAGTTTGGGCTTTTGTGGACCAAACAAAGTCCTGCGGCGGGGAACAGGTAAGTGGGGGCCCCCAGGAACTTGGTTCTATTGGGGGACCCCCAAGCCTAATTTGTCTTTCTGTCTGTTACCTAACGGTATTCCCGCTAATATCTGTGCATGCCTGTAACTACTAAAAAAAAAAATGTAATAATTTTTAATGGTGGTCAAGAAAAAAAAAAAAAAAAAAAAAGAATGTTTTTTTATATATGTTTAGTATATTAAACTGCGGTACCTGTGTTTGTCCACTAGAGGCCGCTGTGGAATGTTTTTCTTGTCATATGGACTAGTTTCTTCTCAGAGAGCAAAGTCCAGGCAGCTGGTGAGTTCTCCTACAGGAAACTGTTTCCTCTGCCATGTTGCAGTGTTCGTCTATCCCCCGGCCTGCGGCAAAGGGGGCCCTGGCTCCTGTCCCTGGTTTCCATGTTTGAAAATTAGCGCTTTATAAGGTCGAACGTGCCAAGGGATCCCCAGAAGAGAGGATCCCTCCTGTTGGCACTGGAACAATTATTGCTTCAAGCAGTAATTATAGAGGTCCCCCTGGAAGAATGGGGGTTCGGGTTTTACTCAAACCTCTTTACAGTTCCGAAGCCAAACGGGGACGTGAGGCCCATATTAAATCTAAAAGGGCTAAACAAATTCCTACATATCAGGACTTTCCGGATGGAGTCGATCCGATCGGTAGCCACTGCCCTACAAGGGGAGGAATGGTTAGCCTCGATCGACATCAAAGATGCGTATTTGCACATCCCCATCTTTCCAGCCCACCAAAAATTTCTACGCTTTGCGATAGAAGGGCGCCATTTTCAGTTCAGAGCCTTACCCTTCGGTCTGGCCACAGCACCAAGAGTGTTCACAAAAATTCTGGCCCCATTATTGGCCAATCTAAGAACACGAGGTGTAACGATAATGGCATATCTAGACGACTTGTTGCTGATAGACCACTCAGTGGAAAAACTAGAAGTGGTTGTTCACGAGACAATCAAGTATCTGGAATATCACGGTTGGATTATCAACCGAGACAAGTCAGCCCTAAAACCAGTCAAAAGTCTGGAATACTTGGGGCTAAGGCTGGATTCAGACCAGAGAAAAATTTTCTTGCCTCGAGAAAAGGGGTCGTCTTTGAGAGATTTGATCCACTTAGTGGGTTCAAAAAGACAGCCATCCATACGCCTGTGCATGAGGCTGCTGGGAAAAATGGTGGCATCATTCGAAGCAGTACCCTACGGTCAATTCCATTCAAGGAAGTTGCAAAGGGCCATACTGTCAGCCTGGAACAAAAAAGTTCAGGCTCTGGACGTACCAATGTCCTTGTCCCCTTCCGTTCGCAGAAGCCTCCGTTGGTGGTTGGTTCCCCGGAATCTGGAAAGAGGGAAATCCTTCAGTCCGATTTCTTGGAAGGTGGTCACTACAGATGCCAGCCTTTTAGGCTGGGGAGCAGTACTGGAGCAATGGTCTCTCCAGGGCAGATGGTCGGATGCGGAAAAGGCCCTGCCCATCAATCTCTTAGAGATACGAGCAGCCCGGTATGCCCTAGTAGCATGGACATCCAAACTCCAAGGGTCCCCTGTCAGAGTTCAGTCAGACAATGCCACAGCAGTGGCATATATCAATCGTCAGGGGGGCACCAGGAGTCGTGCAGCCCAAAGGGAAGTAAATTACATCCTGAGATGGGCAGAAAGATATGTCCCAGCCATATCTGCGGTATTCATTCCAGGGGTGGAGAATTGGAAGGCGGACTTTCTAAGTCGCCAACAATTATGCCCAGGGGAATGGTCCCTTCATCCCGAGGTTTTCCGGACAATATGTCAGCGGTGGGGAACACCGGATGTAGATCTGCTAGCATCCAGGTTCAACACGAAAGTGGACAGGTTTGTCTCTTGGACAAGGGATCCCCTAGCGTGCGGCTCGGATGCCCTAGTGTTCCCTTGGGATCAGTTCAAGCTGATATATGCATTCCCACCGCCACAATTGTTACCTCGATTACTCCGCAGAATCAGGGTAGAAAAGAAACCAGTGATTCTGGTGGCTCCAGCGTGGCCCCGAAGAGCATGGTACGCGGAGATTGTAAAAATGTCTGTGGGGAGTCCTTGGACCCTCCCACATCGTCCGGACCTGCTTTCGCAGGGACCGATATACCACCCTTCCTTACCAGCCCTAGGTTTGACGGCCTGGCTATTGAAGCCCACATTCTAAAAAGGAGAGGGCTCTCTAATGCTGTGGTGTCTACCATGATCAATGCCAGGAAACCGGTATCCAGGCAGATCTACTATAGAATCTGGAAGGCGTACATCGCCTGGTGTGAGGCCAGGAAATGGCATCCACGTAAATACGTAATAGGTAGAATTCTGGACTTCCTACAATGGGCTGTAGATAGGAAGCTTGCCTTGAGTACTATCAAAGGTCAGATTTCGGCCTTGTCAATATTTTTTTTCAAAGGCCCTTGGCTTCGCATTCACTAGTCAAAGCCTTTATACAAGGAGTGATGCGTATTAGTCCTCCGGTTAATATTCCCATATGTCCATGGGATCTAAACTTGGTTCTGTCGGTTCTACAGAAACAACCATTTGAACCATTACAGCATATTTCCTTAGTGCTTCTCACCAGGAAATTGATTTTTCTAGTACCCATTTGTTCGGCTAAAAGAGTATCGGAATTAGCAGCTATGTCCTGTAAGGAGCCATATCTGGTTATCCATAAGGACAGAGTAGTGTTACGTCCTCATCCAGCCTTTCTTCCTAAGGTGGTATCGAGTTTTCATTTGAACCAAGATGTGGTTCTTCCTTCTTTTTTCCCCAAGCCTACCTCGGTAGAGGAAAAGTTATTGCATTCTTTGGATGTAGTAAGAGCAGTTAAAGCTTATCTAAAAGCCACTGCTCAGATTCGCAGAACGGATACTTTGTTTATTCTGCCGGAAGGCCCCAGAAAGGGTCAGGCAGCGTCAAAATCTACTTTAGCCAAGTGGATTCGACAGGTCATAATACAAGCCTATAGCTTGAGAAGTAGACCGCCTCCGTTCAAAGTTAGGGCGCACTCCACGAGAGCAGTTGGAACTTCATGGGCAGTGCATCACCAGGCCTCCCTGGCTCAAGTCTGTAAGGCCGCAACATGGTCTTCAGTACACACGTTTACTAGGTTCTACCAGGTGGACGTTAGAAGTCAGGAGGATGTCGCCTTTGGGCGCAGTGTGTTGCAGGCCGCAAAAGATCCTCATGTCTGATAGCGCTCAGCTTATATATGGTGTATCCCCCCCCTCATTTGGCATTGCTTTAGGACATCCCATTAGTAATGACTATGTCGCTCTGTGTCCCGTGATGTACGAGAAAGAAAATAGGATTTTTATAACAGCTTACCTGTAAAATCCTTTTCTTGGAGTACATCACGGGACACAGAGCTCCCGCCCCTCTTTGGGGACACTTATTGCTTTGCTACAAAACTGAGGTGCTCCCGGATGGGAGGGGCTTATATAGGGGAGGGTACTTCCGGTTTTGGAAGTTGCCAGTGCCAGCACCTGACGGTAACTATATAACCCATTAGTAATGACTATGTCGCTCTGTGTCCCGTGATGTACTCCAAGAAAAGGATTTTACAGGTAAGCTGTTATAAAAATCCTATTTTCTAGGGACCTGGAAGGACAGTGAGTGAATTCTCCTTGTGCTATATTGTGCTTAAAAAAAACATTTTTTCTAGGGACAGAAAACTGTAGGTAGGGAGAGTGTCAGTTTCTTTCACTGTGTAAGTCCTTGTTTCTAGGGACCTGGAAGGACAGTGAGTGAATTCTCCTTGTGCTATATTGTGCTTAAAAAAAACATTTTTTCTAGGGACAGAAAACTGTAGGTAGGGAGAGTGTCAGTTTCTTTCACTGTGCAAGTCCTTGTTTCTAGGGACCTGGAAGGACAGTGAGTGAATTCTCCTTGTGCTATAAAAATGTTTTTTTTAAGCACAATATAGCACAAGGAGAATTCACTCACTGTCCTTCCAGGTCCCTAGAAACAAGGACTTACACAGTGAAAGAAACTGACACTCTCCCTACCTACAGTTTTCTGTCCCTAGAAAAAATGTTTTTTTTAAGCACAATATAGCACAAGGAGAATTCACTCACTGTCCTTCCAGGTCCCTAGAAACAAGGACTTGCACAGTGAAAGAAACTGACACTCTCCCTACCTACAGTTTTCTGTCCCTAGAAAAAATGTTTTTTTTAAGCACAATATAGCACAAGGAGAATTCACTCACTGTCCTTCCAGGTCCCTAGAAACAAGGACTTACACAGTGAAAGAAACTGACACTCTCCCTACCTACAGTTTTCTGTCCCTAGAAAAAATGTTTTTTTTAAGCACAATATAGCACAAGGAGAATTCACTCACTGTCCTTCCCAGTCCCTAGAAACAAGGACTTGCACAGTGAAAGAAACTGACACTCTCCCTACCTACAGTTTTCTGTCCCTAGAAAAAATGTTTTTTTTAAGCACAATATAGCACAAGGAGAATTCACTCACTGTCCTTCCAGGTCCCTAGAAACAAGGACTTACACAGTGAAAGAAACTGACACTCTCCCTACCTACAGTTTTCTGTCCCTAGAAAAAATGTTTTTTTTAAGCACAATATAGCACAAGGAGAATTCACTCACTGTCCTTCCAGGTCCCTAGAAACAAGGACTTGCACAGTGAAAGAAACTGACACTCTCCCTACCTACAGTTTTCTGTCCCTAGAAAAAATGTTTTTTTTAAGCACAATATAGCACAAGGAGAATTCACTCACTGTCCTTCCAGGTCCCTAGAAACAAGGACTTACACAGTGAAAGAAACTGACACTCTCCCTACCTACAGTTTTCTGTCCCTAGAAAAAATGTTTTTTTTCTAGGGACAGAAAACTGTAGGTAGGGAGAGTGTCAGTTTCTTTCACTGTGCAAGTCCTTGTTTCTAGGGACTGGGAAGGACAGTGAGTGAATTCTCCTTGTGCTATAGTGTGCTTAAAAAAATTTTTTTTCTAGGGACAGAAAACTGTAGGTAGGGAGAGTGTCAGTTTCTTTCACTGTGCAAGTCCTTGTTTCTAGGGACCTGGAAGGACAGTGAGTGAATTCTCCTTGTGCTATATTGTGCTTAAAAAAAAACATTTTTTCTAGGGACAGAAAACTGTAGGTAGGGAGAGTGTCAGTTTCTTTCACTGTGCAAGTCCTTGTTTCTAGGGACCTGGAAGGACAGTGAGTGAATTCTCCTTGTGCTATATTGTGCTTAAAAAAAACATTTTTTCTAGGGACAGAAAACTGTAGGTAGGGAGAGTGTCAGTTTCTTTCACTGTGCAAGTCCTTGTTTCTAGGGACCTGGAAGGACAGTGAGTGAATTCTCCTTGTGCTATATTGTGCTTAAAAAAAACATTTTTTCTAGGGACAGAAAACTGTAGGTAGGGAGAGTGTCAGTTTCTTTCACTGTGCAAGTCCTTGTTTCTAGGGACCTGGAAGGACAGTGAGTGAATTCTCCTTGTGCTATATTGTGCTTAAAAAAAACATTTTTTCTAGGGACAGAAAACTGTAGGTAGGGAGAGTGTCAGTTTCTTTCACTGTGTAAGTCCTTGTTTCTAGGGACCTGGAAGGACAGTGAGTGAATTCTCCTTGTGCTATATTGTGCTTAAAACAAACATTTTTTCTAGGGACAGAAAACTGTAGGTAGGGAGAGTGTCAGTTTCTTTCACTGTGCAAGTCCTTGTTTCTAGGGACCTGGAAGGACAGTGAGTGAATTCTCCTTGTGCTATATTGTGCTTAAAAAAAACATTTTTTCTAGGGACAGAAAACTGTAGGTAGGGAGAGTGTCAGTTTCTTTCACTGTGCAAGTCCTTGTTTCTAGGGACCTGGAAGGACAGTGAGTGCATTCTCCTTGTGTTATATTGTGCTTAAAAAAAACATTTTTTCTAGGGACAGAAAACTGTAGGTAGGGAGAGTGTCAGTTTCTTTCACTGTGCAAGTCCTTGTTTCTAGGGACCTGGAAGGACAGTGAGTGAATTCTCCTTGTGCTATATTGTGCTTAAAAAAAACATTTTTTCTAGGGACAGAAAACTGTAGGTAGGGAGAGTGTCAGTTTCTTTCACTGTGCAAGTCCTTGTTTCTAGGGACCTGGAAGGACAGTGAGTGAATTCTCCTTGTGCTATATTGTGCTTAAAAAAAACATTTTTTCTAGGGACAGAAAACTGTAGGTAGGGAGAGTGTCAGTTTCTTTCACTGTGCAAGTCCTTGTTTCTAGGGACCTGGAAGGACAGTGAGTGAATTCTCCTTGTGCTATATTGTGCTTAAAAAAAACATTTTTTCTAGGGACAGAAAACTGTAGGTAGGGAGAGTGTCAGTTTCTTTCACTGTGCAAGTCCTTGTTTCAAGGGACAGAGAAGGACACCTGAAGGTAGCCCTTATTGCTTTTTTCCCATCTCCCTGCAGGCCATCTATTAGAATGTCTGGAAGGCAAACAAGGAGAGGCAGACAGTCAGGAGGCAATAAAAGAGGGCAAGCAGGCTCTGTGTCTGGGGGCAACAGTGCTGGTCGTGGACGCGGTGCATTGTCATCAGCACATGGCCATGGGACACGCTTGTCCTTCTTTTCCGCAGCTGGACATGTTGAGCCACATCATGCCGAAGACTTGGTAGAGTGGATGACCAAGCCCTCCTCCTCCTCCTCATCCTCTCTCACCCAGGCTCAGGGTACTGGCAAAGCAGCTGCCAAAGCGTCCTCTTCCCTGGTATCAATGTCAGACTCATCATCAGTCACTCCTTCCCTAGACCCACCATGTCCTCCTCCTGAGGAGTCCCCCGAACTGTTTGAGCACAGTGTTGGGTACATGCTCCAGGAGGATGCCCAGCGTTTCGAAGGGTCTGATGATGAAACCCAGCTACAGGAAGGCAGTAGGGTGAGAGCAGACAGAGGGGATGCTCAAGAAGGACACCAATCTGGCAGTCATGTTCCAGCAGCTGCAGCATACTGCCAGATTGGCTCCAGTGATGAGGAGGGAGGGGATGATGAGGTCACTGACTCCACGTGGGTGCCTAATAGGAGAGAGGAGGAGGAGGATGAGGAGGAGGCACATCTCCAACGAGACAGGATGCCCTTTGGTGGCCAGCGTAAGGGCAGTACACCGACGGAATCACACCGCAGAGCTCCGCCTGTGCAGGGCGCTGCCTCTGCCCGTCATTCAAAAAGTTCCTTGGTGTGGGCCTTTTTTGAGGCTAGTGCATCAGATCGCACAGCTGCTGTTTGCAACATATGTCTCAAGCGTATATCGCGTGGCCAAAACATCAGCCGCTTGGGTACCACATGCCTGACCAGACATATGTTGACCTGCCATGCAGCTCGTTGGCAAGCCTACCTCAAAGACCCACACCAAAGAACAAAGCGGACCTCTCCTTGCACCGCATCAGCTGGGATTTCCAACCCCACTATAACTTCAGTCCTCTCTGAAACATGCACTGAGAGGAATGAAGGTGTAGAATTAGGTGTGTCACAGCCAAGTACTTGCGGCCACTCTGCTAGCAGTACACCGACGTCCGATTCTAGCAGGCAAATTTCCCTGCCCCAGCTGCTGGACCGTCGAAAGAAGTTCACTCCCAGCCATCCACATGCCCAGCGGTTGAATGCTAGCTTGGCTAAATTGCTAGCGCTTCAACTGCTGCCTTTTCAGTTGGTAGACTCGGCCCCCTTCCGTGAGTTTGTGCAATGTGCGGTTCCTCAGTGGCAGGTTCCCAAACGCCACTTTTTCTCACGGAAGGCTATTCCGGCTCTCTACCGGCATGTGGAAGGCAATGTCTTGGCCTCGCTGGACAGGGCGGTCAGCGGTAAGGTGCATATTACCGCTGACTCATGGTCCAGCAGGCATGGACAGGGACGTTACCTTTCTTTCACGGCCCATTGGGTCACTCTTTTGGCAGCTGGGAAGGATGCAGGACAAGGTGCAGTAGTGTTGGAGGTTGTCCCACCGCCACGCCTCCAAAATGCTACTACTGGTTGTGACACACCTCTCTCCTCCACCCCCTCCTCTTCTTCTTCCTCCATGGCCTCTTCCTGTGGTTTGTCCTATGAACCAGCGGTGCTCCGTAGCCGTTCACGGGGCTACGCAAGTACGCAGGCAAAAAGATGCCATGCCGTGCTTGCGCTGGTGTGTTTGGGGGACAGAAGCCACACTGGGGCAGAGGTCCTGTCTGCTCTGCAGGGCCAGGCCGAGAGGTGGTTGACGCCACGCCAGCTTAAGCCAGGAATGGTGGTTTGCGACAATGGCACCAACCTCCTCTCCGCCCTCCGACAGGGACAACTGACCCATGTGCCCTGTGTGGCTCACGTCCTTAACCTGGTGGTGCAGCGGTTCTTGGGCAGGTACCCGGGCTTACAGGATGTCCTGAGGCAGGCCAGGAAAGTCTGTGTGCATTTCCGCAGATCTTATAATGCCAGTGCTCGCCTGGCTGAGCTGCAAAAGGAGTTGAACCTGCCCAAGAACCGCCTTATATGTGACATGCCCACCAGGTGGAACTCAACGTTGGCCATGCTGCAGCGGCTGCACACGCAGCAGAGGGCCATCAATGAGTACCTGTGCGACTACGGCACCAGGACAGGGTCAGGGGAGCTTGGTTTTTTTTCTCCACGCCAGTGGGGCATGATCAGGGATGCATGCACTGTCCTGGCACCATTTGAGGAGGCCACGAGGATGGTGAGCAGTGACAGTGCATGCATCAGTGACACTGTACCTCTTGTCCACCTGTTGGAGCACACGCTGCGTGGAATAATGGACAGGGCACTTGAGGCAGAACAGAGGCAGGAAGAGGAGGATTTCCTTGCCTCTCAAGGCCCCCTTTACCCAGACAGTGTTCCTTCTGTCCCACCCATCGCACAGGAAGAGGAAGAGGAGGAGGAGGAGGAGGAGGATTGTGTCAGCATGGAGGTGGAGGCTGGCACTCAGCATCATCAGCAGCAGTCTTTTAGGGATGATTTACAGTCCCAAGAAACCAGTGGACTTGTACGTGGCTGGGAGGAGGTGACTGCGGATCATGTCGTCCTTAGTGACCCAGAGGACTCCGGAGCGAATGCCTCAGCAAACCTACGCTGCATGGCCTCCCTGATCCTGCAAAGTCTGCGGAAGGATCCTCGTATTCTTCGGATCAAGGAGAGGGACCATTACTGGCTGGCCACTCTCCTTGATCCACGGTACAAGGGTAAGGTTGCGGACCTTATGTTACCGTCGCAGAGGGAGCAGAGGATGAGACAACTCCGGGAGGCCTTGCAGAAAGGTCTGTGCAACGCGTTCCCAGAGACTGGGAGGTTACAAACTCCTGGTCCAGGACAACGAGTTGCTGAGGCTTCGGCCAGTCAAAGAAGGAGCGGTGGGGAAGGTGGCCGTCTGACCGATGCGTTCAGACAATTCTTTAGTCCGCAGCCCCAAAGTATGATTGGTTCCAGCAACCATCGCCAGCGTCTGATAAACATGGTGCAGGAATATCTAGGGGCAAGGTCAGACTTGGACACCTTCCCCACCGAAAATCCTCTGGCTTACTGGGTCTTGAGGATGGATCACTGGCCAGAGCTTGCACAGTATGCAATTGAGCTACTGGCCTGTCCTGCATCCAGCGTTCTTTCGGAACGCACATTCAGTGCTGCTGGAGGATTTGTCACGGATCACAGGGTGCGCCTGTCCACCGACTCGGTTGATCGACTGACTTTCATCAAGATGAACCAGTCTTGGATCACCACCAGCTACCACACACCTGATGCTGATATAACAGACTAATTGATTTTAACATGTCACATCCCTTCAAGACTGATGCTGATGCTGAGTGTCTGTGCTGTTATGTTGACTGGCTATCCTCCTCCTCCGAGTCCTCAATGATACGATTGATGATGATAGCTTGGAAGATCATTTTTGTTTATGGGTACCGCCACCAGTGGCTAAGGCCCAATTTTTCAGCCCCTGTTTTACAGGGGCGTGTAATTACAATTTTTTTAGCAATAATTTGCCATAGGGCTCATTGCTGTGCTCCAAGTACAGTATCTGTGAGGGGTTGGAGTGTTGTGGCACCAGTGCCTAAGGCCCAATTTTTCAGCCCCTGTTTAACAGGGGCGTGTCATTACAATTTTTGAAGCAATACTTTGCAACAGGGCTCATTGCTGTGCTCCAAGTACAGTATCTGTGAGGGGTTGTAGTGTTGTGCCACCAGTGCCTAAGGCCCAATTTTTCAGCCCCTGTTCAACAGGGGCATGTAATTACAATTCTTGATCTAATAATTCACAGCAGGGCCCATTCCTGCACCCACCAAGAGTAACTCTGAGGGCTTACAGTGTTGTGTCAACACCACCACCACCACCAAAGGCCCAATTTTTCAGCCCCTGTTCAACAGGGGCATGCAATTACAATTCTTGATCTAATAATTCACAGCAGGGCCCATTGCTGCACCCACCAAGAGTAACTGTCAGGGCTTACAGTGTTGTGGCACCAGCACCACCATCAAAGGCCCAATTTTTACTACCACTGTTCAACAATTATATGTAATTACAATTCCTGATATAATAGTTGACAGCAGGGCGTTCCAGCACCAACCAAGAGTAACTGTGAGTGCTTACAGTGTTGTGCCAACACCAACAACTAAGGGGCCTATTTCTGCAGAGTATCTACGGCAGGTCCCTACTTTCAAACATCCAACTTACAAACGACTCCTACTTGCAAACGCAAGAAGACAACAGGAAGTGAGAGGAAATCTACCCCTAGGAAGGAAAATTCTCTCCTGTAAGAATTAATATGGGAGAAAGGTGTCTCCTCTGTACTGATGCTTTATCAGCAATCCTTGTTTCAAGAAAAACACCACATTTCAAAAACAGTTGTCATTGGGACGGAAAGTGAGGTGAAATGTTCTGAACAGGGGCACAGACAGCAAAACAAATGTTACAGGGGTGATAACCCTTACCTATGTTTTCCAAAAAGTTTAAAAATAGATTTTTGGGCTGGAGCTACACTTAAACAATGTACCTGTTCAAAATTACAAACAGATTCTACATAAGAACAAACCTACAGTCCCTGTCTTGTATGCACCGCCTGTATACGGCTGTTCAGAGTATATAGGGCCTTTTTTATTTTATGTGCGGGGTTCCCCTTAATATCCATACAAGACCCAAAGGGGCTGGTAATGGGCTGGGGTAGGGGGGGGGGGGTCATGGGGTAGCTATGCCATTTTTCTTAAAGATTTTCATCCATATTACCGGGACCAGACATTACATTAAAGCCGCAAGCAGTTTTAAATGGCTTTTTTTTCCTTTAGAAGTGTCATTTTGTGCAGGGACAGTTCTAAACACGGGAAACACGTGGCACTTCACAGGCATACTTTAGACACCCCCCAGGTACGATATTTAAAGGAATATTTGACTTTTTTTTTTTCACTTTATGCATCATTAAAATGACTGCTCCCGAAAAACGACCGTTTTTAAAACTTCTTTTTGCATTGATACATGTCCCCTGGTGCAGAACCCGGGTTCCCAAACCCTTTTTAGGACAATAACATGCATAATAGTTGTTATAATTAGCACTTTAGAATTCGAACGTTCGCATCCATTGTATTTAATAGGGTTCTAATGTTCGTACGAACTTTCGGTCCGTTCGCGGGTTCTGGTGCGAACCGAACCCGGGGGTGTTCGGCTCATCACTAATTCCCAGCTATAACACCTGGTTCCTGTATTCCAGCGATGAAAAAGCAGCTCTCTGGCAGAGATACCCAGTCAGGTGTCAGGAGTCCATCACAATAATAATAAATGCACCAATATTGATTAATACATTAATGTGCATTTATTTTTTTACATTGGAGCCTGCAAAACAATGCTACAGCAAATAGTGAATAGTGTATGCAATGCTCTGGCTCCTGCAGTCTTTTCCTCCACCTTCAGCTACAGCACGGCAGGGAGTATCAATAGACTACAAGTGCAGTGACGTTACCGCTCTTGTACTCCATTGAAAATGACAACTCCCTCTGCCGCGGTAGAATGTGGGACTTGTAGCTTTTTTATTTACAGATTCCTGTGAATGAATTACAGTATGTGGCTGTTCTGGTGGAGTCACCTACAGCTGCACCAAATTCAAACAATTCCAGGAGCCAATGGGTAGAAGAGCACCAAGATTCTGTAAGCTGAGAATAATGATGTCACCTCCTTTCTGGTTTTGAGACTATGCTGGTTTGCTGGCTGCAGTAAGCTCTTGTCAGGAGAATATAGTGCTCCTGCTCCTCATTCCAGCATCCGGGGTTTGGGCTATGGCACTCACCTTGTCTGTCTGTCCACCTGCAAGGTGATTAATGTGATCAGTCTTTGAATAGAAATCAAACCTCTTATAAGCCAGCCAAACACTCACTCGCGTGCTTGTAATAGAGAGTAATACGTGTGTTATTCCTGATCAAGCCCCCTGTCTGTCTGTCTGCCCTGCTCTGCTAGATTGGATTTCCCTGTGTATGACATTGGACTGCCTTTTACCTGGACTGTCTAGAACCACGCTACCTGTCTGCTTACCGCAAATGTGCTCAGTTTGCGCCTGTCCTGGCATGGTGGCCAGGCACTATTGTGTATAAGACCTGGGGCCTGATTGCCTAGTGGGAAAGTGGGCTGCTATAGGTGAAGAACACAGTAGCCAGCTATAGTGTCTGACCACCTGCGTTGGGGTAGACGTGACATTATCTCAAGCCCTTAACAAAAATAATTTTTTGGGGTGAAGATGGACTCTACACAGACTCGTTTATTTGCTGAGGAAATTCTCAAGCTGACATGCCAAGTTCAGGAACTGTCTTTGCATGTAAACGCACCTCCAGCAGTAACACAGGAGCCAAAGCCCCAAAGTTAACCAGCCTGATAATTTTTCTGGGGATCCCAATATGTTTTCCAACTTTAAAAATAGTTGTATGCTATACTTTAAGCTTAAGCCACACTCTTCTGGTTCTGAAGCACAGCGGATCAGCCTGATTATTACATGGTTGCAGGGGGATCCCCAGTCTTGGGCTTTTAGTCTTCCTGCAGATGACCCAGCCAGAGGGTCGGTGGAAGCTTTTTTCAAGGCCTTAAGTTTACTCTATGATGATCCTGACTGTGCCCACTCAGCTGAAACTAACCTTAGGTCATTACGTCAGGATAAGAGCACCGCTGAACAATACTGTTCGAATTTCCGCTGCTGGGCACCTGACTCAGGGTGGAATGAGCCAGCTCTAAGTAGCCAATTCAGGTTAGACTTATCAGACTCCATCAAAGACTCCTTAGTACACTACCCTGAACCCAAGTCATCGAATGAAGCCATGCAAGTAGCCATCTGTATAGACAGGTGTTTACGAGAAAGGTGTACAGAGAGGTTTGTTTCTTTGCCCCCCAGTACGCTGCCTACTTATTATTTTACATTAAACCTTCCTGAGCCCTCTCAACCTCTCCAGGAGAATGAGCCCATGCAAATTGGCGCTACCTAATTATCCTCTGGGGAAAAGGCTAGAAGAAGAACTCAGGGACTCTGCTTATACTGTGGAAACCACGGCCACCATGTCGCCAGCTGCCCTAATAAGCCGGGAAACGCCAAGAGTCTAGTTCGGGTGGGGTCTGCTTCTATAGACTATACCGTGTCAGTTTCCCTTGGAGATAAACTATTTGTTCCTGTACAACTTAGTTCTGCCAAGTTTTCTCATTAAAGCCTCGTACACACGACCGAGTTTCTCGTCCAAAACCGACAAGAAAAGTGCCGAGAGAGCTTTATTGTCGAGAAAACCATTCGTGTGTATGGTTTTACGACGAGAAAACTGCCGTGAATCTCGATGAGAAAAATAGAGAACCTGCTCTCTATTTTCTCGTCCGGATTCTAGATTTTCTCGTCGTGTTTCTCGTCGGCCTGTTTTGCGACGAGAAAATGGTTAGTGTGTATGCTTTTATGACTCTTCAAAAAGCGCGCATGCTCAGAATCAAGTATGAGACGGGAGCGCATCTTCTGGTAAAACAAGTCTTCGTAGTGGAGATATCACATTCGTCACGCTAAAACTAACTGAAAGCACGAAGACTGAAAAGCACGAATCGTCTCTTCCCAAACTTTTACTTCACATGCGGTAACACGAGATCAGCAAAAGCAGCCCAAGGGGTGGCGCCAGGGAAATCGATCTTCCCCTTTATACTGCCGTCGTACGTGCTGGACGTGACCGCGCAGAACAACGACGAGATTTGGAATTGTCAGTGTGTACGCATGGAAAGCTTGACGAGAAACTCGTCAAGGTTAACAACAATCTCGTCGAGAAAAACGACGTGTTTTTAACAACGAGAAACTCGGCCGTGTGTACGAGGCTTACCTCTCAGCTTTCAGAGATTCTGGTGCTGCTAGACCCTTTTCAGTCTTAACTGTTGATAACTCTCCCTTGTCCATGGGTCTAGTCACCTTGTGCATGGCACCTATTACTCTGACCATTGGGGAATTTCATAGGCAATCAGCTTCTACTCGATCTCATCTCCTGCTTATCCCCTTATCTTAGGGTATCCCTGGCTTAAACATCATAACATGCACATAGATTGGGCTACAGAAGAGATTAGGTCCTGGTCCCCGACCTGCATTCAGAACTGATGACCAGTTGCCCATTTTATTACTCTTGTGTGGTCAGTACCAGTCATGTGCCTTTATTATAGTCCTATTCGGATCCTGATCATGACAAATTTTTTCAAGTGTGACTCCAGTTTGCATAACCATTTGCCTTTATACAGTATAACTCTGTTATAGCAAAAGACTCTGACAAGTTTATTGAATTCTCTACAGGCCATCCCTCCTGCCAATTGCCACAGCCTGAAACTTCTCCTCCTAGAAGCCAAACTTACCTGGCTTGTCTTGTCTCGCAGCCTTGAGCCCTGTTTGGACACTTCCTCTAAGTCCTCAGAAATCAAGCCCTCTGGATTACCCCTACCTACCTCCCTGCCTGTTCCTAAACTCCCTTGGACGCACATCCAGGCTAACTTGTTCTCAAGTTCCACTGCTGCTACACCTGCTGATGCAGTCCAGTCAGTTGCCACACCTGGCGATGAAGTCCAGTCAGCCGCTTCACCTGGCGATGCGATCCAGTCAGTCGCTATACCTGGCGATGCAGCCCAGTCGGCCTCTGCACCAGTTATGCCAGTCCAGCCCAT
This sequence comes from Rana muscosa, assembly GCA_029206835.1. Classification (NCBI taxonomy): domain Eukaryota; kingdom Metazoa; phylum Chordata; class Amphibia; order Anura; family Ranidae; genus Rana; species Rana muscosa. Next base: position 748,030,841 of record CM055117.1, read on the forward strand.
GCTCATTGAGTTCCCTGCTTCTTCTTATTCAGGACATTCTGTAACCTGGCCGCACTGTACTACTACTAGATCCATTCAAATCTGTCTAAGAAGTTCAATCCACCCTTTGGATAGACTGCCTTATTCGGGCAGGTGGGGCTTTCAAACTTTTTTTCAAGCCTCTCTGCATTTTATTTGTGATTAAGCTATCTGGCTTGACTCCTGTGACACGTCACCTGCTAACCAACCTGAGCTTGTGGATGCACTGACCTCTTACCAGTCTGATGGTCCTGTGCTGGATGTCCAGCTCATCTTTAATGTTCCGGGGGCCCCTCCTCAGAAGGGGGTAATGTCAGGAGCATATAGTGCTCCTGCTCCTCATTCCAGCATCCATGGTTGTGGCTATGGCACTCTCCTTGTCTGTCTGTCTGTCCACCTGCAAGGTGATTAATGTGATCAGTATCTGGGTAGAAACCAAACCTGTTATAAGTCAGCCAAACTGTCATTTGTGTGCTTGTGATAGAGAGTGATACGTGTGTTATTCCTGATCAAGCTCCCTGTCTGTCTGCCCTGCTCTGCTAGATTGGATAACCCTGTGTATGACCTTGGGCCAGATTTTAGACTATTCCCTGAACTCAGCCTGCCTTTTACCTGGACTGTCATAGAACCACACTACCTGTCTGCCAATCGCAAGTACCTGTTTTCTTTACTCGCCTGCCCTGGCGTGGTGGCCAGGCACTATAGCATTGTGTATAAGACCTGGGGGAAACTGAATACCAGTAGGCCTGCTTGCCTTATGTGAAAAGGGGCCTGCTATAGGTGGAAAACACAGCAGCCAGCTAGAGTGTCTGACCATCTGCGTTGGGGAAGAGGTGACAGCTCTGCCACCTGTTCTTATCTCCAGCCTAAATTCTATAAAAATGTCTCCATTTATCATCCATTTTTAGAAGACTGTAGCCTTATGCCCCGTACACACGATCGTTTTTAATGTCATTTTTTAAACCGACGTTTTTCTCCTCGTTTTTTTTCATGTTTCCTCTCAAGCCTGCCTTGCGTACACACCATCATTAAAAAAAAACGATCAAGCAAAGCGCAGTGACGTCCAACACGTACGACGGCACTATAAAGGGGAAGTTCCGTTCGAATGACGCCACCCTTTGGGACGCTTTTGCTAATTCCGTGTTTCCGCGTGTTAGTAAAAGTTTGGTGAGAGACGATTCGCGCTTTTCAGTCTTCGTGCTTGGAAGATCGTTTTCGGGAGTTCAGATTGCGCCTGTGGGTTCGTATCTGTTTAGCACTGCTTGTAGTCAGTTCGTATCTGTTTATTCAGTGCGGCCTGCTCTGCACGTTCGTGTTTTTCAGCTTGTTCTTCATAGGCCTTGCTGTTCTTCCGTGCGTTCTTCTAGTACGTTCTGTTCAGCCGACCGTTATCTAGCCATGTTGCGGCTACGTACTCGTCGTAGAGTTCGTGCTGTAGTTGGTGCAGGGGTTCATGCTGTATCCCGACTCCATGCCATGAGCAGGGTCAGGAGGAGTTCATGGACCAAGAATTGGTTGCTCCAGCGGCACCAATTCTGTCACATGCCTTTGTTGCGGGAGATCAGGGAGAATAATCCTGATGATTTCAGGAATTTTCTCAGGATGTCTGACCCCGTATTTCAGCAGCTGTTGGCTTTGGTGTCCCCCTATATTACCAGGCAGGACACCGTTATGCGGGAAGCCATCAGTGCTGAGCAGAGGCTCATCGCCACGTTGCGATACCTGGCTACTGGGAGAAGCCTGCAGGACCTTAAGTTCTCCACAGGCATATCCCCCCAGGCTCTGGGGATCATTATACCAGAGACTTGTTCTGCCATCCTTCAAGTTTTGCAGGAGGACTATATTAAGGTAAGTGTTCTTCTTCAAAAATTCACATTGTATGGTTTTTATGTTGGGATATTTTTAATTTGCTTTATTTGCAGTCCCTAATTCACATGATTCTTAGCTGCAGGGAATGTCCCCTTTCTCCCCATGTTTTATTATTTAAAGTTTGGTGTTTGAGGCCTACCTGTAAATTTGGCTTACATAACCTCTCCAGCATGCTATCCTGGGGCCATACCTACCTTGCCTAGTCATTTCCATGTTTTTTATTATATGTTCCATCGTAGTGCTTTACCCAAAACGCACCCTAAATTTGGCCTAGGAATGTTTCATTTTTGTTAACTTCAATACAGAGTGCTACAGCCTTCATGTGTGATATTCCCAACTCATCTTCAACCCTCACCCCCCCCCCCCCCATAATTAATTTTTTTTTTTTTCTTGCTTCCAATTTTTTATGTTTTTAACAGTTTCTACCAATGTTGGCCATGAATGTGTGTATGAAATCAGCTTTCAATGTTTCTGGCTCCAAGTATTAATTTGTTATTTCTTTAATTCCACAGTTCCCTTCTTCGCCACATGAATGGCAGAATGTGGCTTCCGAGTTTGGCCAGCGATGGAACTTTCCAAACTGTGGAGGAGCCATCGACGGCAAACATGTTCGGGTCGTCCCACCACCCCATTCGGGATCCTTTTTTTATAATTATAAGGGGTTCCACAGCGTCGTGATGATGGCAGTGGTGTCGGCCACCTACGAGTTCCTCTATGTGGACGTTGGCAAGAATGGCAGGATGTCTGATGGAGGAGTTTTTGCCCAGACAGAGTTTGGAGAACGGCTCCTTTTGGATCTGCTGGCCTTGCCACCAGCGGAGCAGAATGTGGAGGGACTACCTTTTGTGTTTGTGGCGGATGAGGCGTTTGGCCTGGGACCCCATTTGATGAGGCCATTCCCGCAATGCACCCTCACCCCTGAGAGGAGGGTTTTCAATTATCGGCTGGCCAGAGCCAGAAGGGTGGTGGAAAATGCGTTTGGGATCATGGCCAGCCGATTTCGCCTCTTCCTTACCTCCATCCACCTTGCCCCATACAAATGGAACCATGTGGTTATGACGTGCTGTGTGCTGCATAATTTCCTAAGGGTGCATTCAACGAGTTATATATCTTTGAGTGGGCCTGAGGCTTCTTTAATCAATGCCGAAACTTTGGTGGCCCTGGAACCTGGCCGTCCTGGCTTGGCCCCCCCAACCGGACGTGAGGTCTGTAACCAATATGTGGACTATTTTATGGGTAGGGGGGCCATTGAAATGCCAGACAATCTCTAATAATTTTCGACCAAAAAAAAAAACTTTTTAAAAAAGTAAAGATTGGTTTGTCATTTTTATTGTATAATGTTTGATGTTTCTGGTAGGTTTACCTAGTGCATTTGTTTTGCCATGTGGATTAAAAAATCTTTTAATTAGCCTTCATTGTCAGTGTAAACACCAAACATTGATTAGTTCACTCAGCACCACATTTACATAATGAAGCCACAATGATTTGTTATGTAAAAATACCTTTATTTTTTTTGTTTAGGTGGGCAACTTCCATAGAAATGTGGATGTTCCCTTAATTTCAGGTGTATTAAAACGCATGACCAGCCATGCATAAACAAACTATAGTTCTCCAAATTTTGAAAAAGCTAAACATGTGCTAGTCATTAAAGGGTAAAATAACCACAAAAAAATAGAAATCTCTGCAAGTAAAACGTTATTTGGAGTAAAAACATTACACACGCCCAAGCACAGCCATGATATTTTGGAGCCTTTCCTCCACCCGCTTTGTATTTGCCCTGATCTCTAGCAAATCTCCCTTAATTTTTTCGAGGTCACGACAGCAGACCATCAGGTATTGGATCAGGATCTGGGCACTGTGATGTGACAACTTATTGGGGTCTTCGGCCAGAACTGCACCTAAATGTAAAAAGAAATATGTAGGATAGAATATGTAGGCCTACATCCATTTAACATGCATGTGTCTGGTTTCTCTCTGACCTGTGGTGGTGCCACTTTCAACTTCCACAACATCACATTCCTCTCCATCCTGGGGTTCTGGGGGTATTGTTGTAGGTATTGCAATTCTCGTCTCATCTGAGGTAGCTTTTCGAATCCCTAGGGAGATTGAAATAAAAGGAATAGTTTCATTAGTAGCGACTCAATTTTGCTAAAATAAGAAACATGAAAAAAAACTTTGTAATCATTCTTTTGAAGCATGCTCCATTTTAATTTTTAGCCCCTGTGCCAACCGGGACAAATGATTGGATACATAGGCCAAAACAGAGCATATACATTTTGTAAACAAATTTGAAACATTGTAACACCCCAAAGTATCTACACTGGATCACCTGTGTGTGACTCCCTCAAGCTTTTTGGCTTTAGGCCCACACTTGTACTACTGCGTTCAGATGTTTCATCAGCTGCTGAGCATTCACTCCCTTTAACATTACCATGCATATCGTTTTTCCAAATGAACAAATCTCCTTTGGATTAGCACACCAAAAATAAGTGTGGCCCAAATGTACTCCCCCAAATAAACCAAAAAACATGGGTGTTCACACTGGATGATCCTAAAACATCGTTTGAGGAACTGTACGGAGAAAGAGGTTTAATACGTCCTTTTACTATGCGGACGAACGTAAAAAAGATGGTATCTTTCAGTGTACTATATGAAAGTTGAAAATACACGACAGAATACAAGAAAATAATATGTACCATGGAAACTCACAAAAAAACAACTTACTTTTTAATATAACTTTCTTGATTCTTTTATATTGGGCGGCCTCCCGCAACTTCAGATCTGACCATCGTTTTCTGAGCTGTTCCTTCGTTCTGCACACCCCGAATTTTTGGTGGAGACTTTTGACCACTTTGCCCATAATTCTGGACTTGACCAGATCAGGCCTTTTATACGGACCATGCTTGGCATCATAATCCTCCTTCTTTAAAATGGCGACCATCTCCACCATTTCCTCGAATGACATGTTGGATGCCTTATATCTCCTGGGTCTTGATTTGGGCTCCTCTGTAAATTCATCCTCTGTAGAGGTAATCTCAGCCACCTGTGTCTCCGCCATGTTTTGTTCAGCACTACGAGCGAGAAGGGGCGGGGAAAGTACAATATCGAACGTCAGGGGCGGGGAAAGCGTGCGGAGTTTCACGCATGCGCTGTGTATATAAAGTGAAGATCCATGTCTGGGAAATACGTTCATTTTTCGGGAGAGAGAGTTAGCAACGAACGTCGTGACCAAGGTACCTAACAATTTTACTTTTTGAGGTTCATCAGACGAGGAAATTTGTGTGCTCAAAATATGTAGACAATGCACAGTTGAGGAATGTTGCCTGAAATATATTTTTATTTTGGTTTCTCGCTTTTACAGATATCATGAATACTTTTAAAAACCCAGACTTCATGGGGGAGTTCATCGATAAATGGCAAGAGCTCCCTATATTATGGCAAAAAAAAAGTGGCGGTAATAAAAATAAAGACGCCAGGAAAGCAGCACTGGAGAGCCTGCTTGCATTTGTGCAAACAAAGATACCCACAACAACTCTCCAAGATGTCAAAAACAAAATTGGGACCATCAGAGGGACATACAGGACCCAGAGGACTATGGTCCTGAGGTCCCAGAGGTCAGGTGCACCAGCAGATAAGGTTTATAAACCCAGTCTGTGGTACTACAGTAAGCTTGCTTTTCTGGATGACCAGCTGGAAGTGCGGGAATCTCTCTCCACCCTTCCCCCCAGAGGTCAATCCAGCCTTCCTTGTACCCAACCCTCCAGCCTTCCCTGCAGCCAGTCCTCCAGCCTTCCTGTCAACCCTGCTCTGGCTTCCTCTGAGGATCAAGATCAGGGCCTTGAGGAGGCAGATTTGGAGATTTGGAGCCAGGTAAAGTTTTGCTATCTATATTTCTATCGTACAAAATTGTAGATTTTAAATAGATGTTAGTATTGTTAAAGGTATGTACACTTCTACCAATAAAGTTTGTGAAGAGCAAGATACAGTAGTGGCCTAATTTTATGTGTCCAAGACAACAAAACCAGGATGCGTAATCAATGAAAAGGACATAACTTTTGGCATTGATTTCAACAATGTCTAGAGGTGAACAATGTCTGTGAATGATGATGTGGCAAAATAAATAATGTCCCTTTCTTTTTTTACAGCCAGAGCAGAGCCAGGAAGAGGGTGATGTTGGGGATCAGGAGGAGGCAGGGCCCAGTGGCACCCAGGAGGAGGCAGGGCCCAGTGGCACCCAGGAGGAGGCTGGGCCCAGTGGCACCCAGGAGGAGGTTGGGCCCAGCACAAGAGCCCAGATGCCTCCCCTGGTAGTTAAACCACGAGGGCCAAGGAGAGGTAGGCAGGTGGAGGAGGAAACCAGGGCCTTCCTCAGAGAGGCAACAGCGGCCCTCAGAGAGGCACCCTCTGTTGAAGAGGGATTTGCCGCAGTCCTCGCCCACAAACTAGGGCAAATGGAGTTGCAGCAAAAAAAATTCAGTGAGACCCTGCTATTGAAAGTCATCAATAAGGGCGTGCTGGGTGAACTCACTAGGTACACGGACATAACGGAGGTTGTCCCTACTCCTCCACCTCCTCCTCCTCCTCCTACTACTCCTCCTGCCACAACCTCTCCTCCTGATCCCCAGCCTCCAAGGAAGAAACCAACCAAGGCTGCAGAGAAGGCTGGAGAGAAGGCTACAAGGAAGAGGAGAAAATAATGCCTGCTGTAGTACCACAGACTGGGGACATATAGGACTTATCTGCTGTGGCTCCTGACCTCTGGGAGCTCAAGACAAGATTGGGCTCATTTTTGGGGGGGATCTAATCTCTATTTTGGTTTGGACATCTTGTATGGTTGTTGTGGGGTGAAAGGGATGCACAAATGCAAGCAGGCTCTCCAGTGCTGCCTTCCACTTTAATTTGTTAATGTTCTGAAATAAAAAAAAATTGGGTGCCCTTTAAATACTTGACTATGTGATTTGTATTTCAAAAGAGAGCTTGCTAGGAAGCAGGCAGGGACATCTCAAATTATATTACTGTTATTATCAGGGGACACAAACCTCCCTGAGGCCAAATGAGACACATTTGGAAGGTTGTTGTGGTAACTTTACACAAGAATAATTTAAGCCAAAATACTTAAAAAAAGGCCAAAAAAAATAACCAAAAATAATATAAAATTTAAATAAAAAAGGAGAATTAACTTATTTTATTATTATTAGTATTATTTAGGAGGGAGGTGCGGCTTATAAATAATATTTTATAATCATTAGAGCAATTTGGAATTACTTTAGAAACAAGTTTGGCATAAAACTCTCAATGTCATTATCAAAAGAGGGTAATTTTAAAGCATTATCAAAAGAAGAACGGAATGCGCTGCATTAAAACGATGCTATTAATTCCACCGTGACGAATGTGCCATCTCCATTTCCAACATTAGCTTTACCAAAACGAGCGCTCCCGTCTCATAGTTGCTTCTGAGCATGTGCGTTTTTTTTCACGTCGTGAAAGCATACACACTATCGTTTTTCACGTCGTTAAAAAAAACGACATGAAAAACGACGTGAAAAAAGAGAGCATGTCCGGAATTTTTAATGGCCGTTTTTCACGTCGTTAAAAATGCTCTGGAGCCTACACACGATCATTTTTAATGGCCATTTTTTAAAATGGCATTTTTAACGTCATGAAAAACGATCGTGTGTACGGGGCATAAGAGCTTCCATACAGCTATTGTCAGCTCACTTGGCTAAGCATGAAAACTATGACCCATTGGAAGCTTGTATCTACTACTAAATAGGGCTTCCCAGTATCTATGACAATTATACATGCTTTTGGAGAATATAGTACTGACCTGCACAACTGCATATTTTCATCTAGGCATTCTGTATTTATTCACACAGAGCTTTTCAATTATGTACTGTATGAGCAAGTATAATGTATTTATAGATGTCTCATGTATTTGTGGGTTGATGGTCAATACTAGGGGTTTGGGAATATCCTATGGCCCAAATGCGATGACAGGAACAGATGCCATAGCCAATATAGGTTGGATCAGAATATATAGGACAGAAGGGACTAGTCTAAAGATAAGAACAGATAGTAGCTACTATAGTCAGTACACACTTACTCAGGAAAATGCAACAGCACTATAAAGTGAGATTGAAGCTATTTAGTAGCTATGAACACAGAACCGATGAGTCACAAGTGGAGACACACTAATAGAACAGCTCTGAGGCCTCGTACACACGACCGATTTTCTCGTCCAAAACAGTCAAGAAAAGTGCCGCGAGAGTTTTTTTGTCTAGAAAAACGTTCGTGTGTATGGTTTTACGACGAGAAACTTGACGAGAATCTCGACGAGAAAATAGAGAACCTGCTCTCTATTTTCTCGTCAGGATTCCAGATTTCCTCGTCGTGTTTCTCGTCGGCCTGTTTTGTGACGAGAAAATGGTTCATGTGTATGCTTTTACGACTCTTCAAAAAGCGCGCATGCTCAGAATCAAGTATGAGATGGGAGGGCATCTTCTGGTAAAACAAGCCTTCGTAATGGAAATAGCACATTCGTCACACTAGAACAAACTGAAAGCACGAAGACTGAAAAGCGCGAATCGTCTCTTCCCAAACTTTTACTTCACACGCGGTAACACGAGATCAGCAAAAGCAGCCCAAGGGGTGGCGCCAAGAAAAAAGATCTTCCCCTTTATAGTGCCGTTGTACGTGCTGGACGTGAGCGCAGAGAACCACGAGGAAATTGGAAAATGACAGTGTGTACGCATAGAAAGCTTGACGAGAAAAATCGACAAGCTTAACAAGAATCTCGTCGAAAAAAACGACGTGTTTTTTACGACGAGAAAATCGGTCGTGTGTACGAGGCCTGACAGTGAAAACACATCTGTTTTAGAGACCATAACTGCTTTTTCAGAAATGCGGATGTGGGCTTGTAAAAACAAACAGTTGAGCCATGGTTTTGCTGTCTCCCAGCCACCCACCCAAACTGTGACACTGCAGCTGGACAGAGCTACACGTATGCCCTGATTTGTAGCCAGGGCATTTTTTACTCAGGGTTCAGAGTTTGGCAGATGGTACCACCAATCAAACTCACCTATTGAGTTCAATAGGGATGCACCACAACCATGAGCCAAACACTGGTAGCTCTCTGGTGCCCATCCTATTTCTGGAATGTTGGAGAATATTCTAGAATATAGTGGGTGGAGACTAGGAGGGGCTGCCTTGAAAATTTGTGGGCCTTCAGCCAATCCCCAGGTGTGGGCCTGGCAGGGGACTGGGAAGGCATTTGCCTTGGGCGGCATTTTTCAGGAGGGCGGCACCGCCCCCAGGCAGCAGGGACACATGTGGGTGTGAGCAGTCTTCAGAGCAGGGCAGCTCAGCTGTTCTTGAGTGTTTTTTCCTGCAGCTCCACCAGCTCCCCTGGGCCGAACATCTGTCACAGCCAAGCTCCATCTCCCCTGAGGACGGATGTCTCCGCTGTGGTCTTATCATCTACACTCCACTGGATTGCTGCCAGCTCCCTCCATCCGGCTGGCTGACTTTTCCGTGGTATAAGCGAGGGGGCGGCGTGGTCTGTCAGTTCCGTAGTGTCTTTATATTCCAATGTAGAGACCAGCCAGCGTGCTGGGGATTTGTCCAACACCTGTGCGGCTTGCTGAAGTTCCTCCTGGCAGTTCTACTAGCCCGAAAGTCAAAGTCCTATGCCACCTCCTTGACCAAGAGGTGAGCGAGGGATCAATCCATCCATCCAGGTGTGTCCTACCATACACTGTTCAGCTGGCTGTTTGCACTGTGGTTTCTATTGTTTTTTCTATACACTATTGTGACTTCACTTGTTTTTATTTATCCAGTTTTATACAATTTCTTTGGCCATCTGCTCTACAATAAATGCTTTATAAAGCTTATGTTATCTTCTAAATCTATTGGTACAGATCCCATCTCTGAAGAGGTGGAGCTCTAATAGGAAGAGATGGAGCATAAATAGGAAGGGGTGGAGTTTACAGATGAAGGGTGGATTTTAAACAGGAGGGGAAGGGACAAATTTAGATTGGGGGCATATATTTACGAATTGGACCATCTGTTTCGCCTTACTCATGAGAGTTCTGTGGACACAAAGATGCAGGAAAATAGTTTCAAACTCTTGCCCTGTTGGTATAGAGTTCCTACTTAATCCTATACCTACGTATAAGGTGGGAGTGCACAAAGCTCCAACCGGCAAGATATCAGGGCCCAGATCAAAGTGATCCTAGACATTGAGATGCCTGACTCTCCCTTAGAGTTTTTGCTCCATGTGCCATCTATTCCACTCAGCCATTACTGTAATTGCCTCATCTTTTGAATGCAGCTAGGCGTTTGATCCCCATTCACTGGAAAATAGCTCATGTTCCTGGGCGAGTTGATTGGATCCACTTGGTAAATAACATCATGGCTGCAGAGGCCTGGCTGGCAACATGTAAGGGCCGTCATGAAAAGTTCCATGGGATTTGGGCCACTTGGATACATTACACTTTCAGTGCCTAGCAGTCTCCAGGGCCATCAGCGTCCAGGTCCTCTACATCTCTGTAGTCGCAGAACTGATTTAGCTTATTAACTTGTTTAGCAATTAAGAACAGGCCTCACCATGGTCGACACGTGCATGTACTTAGCGTCATATACAGAGGTTGTCTTTGGGAAATAGACGTATGAGTGCTGTCGGTATTTCTGCAGAGGTTGAAGGGGTGGGGGGTCAGCCTGTCTGTGCTCAGACCATACGCCGCACACTACATCAAATTGGTCTGCATGGCTGTCATCCCAGAAGGGAATCATCTTCTAAAGATGATGCACAAGGAAGCCTGGAAACAGTTTGCTGAAGACAAGCAGACTAATGACATGGATTATTGGAACCATGTCCTGTGGTCTGATGAGACCAAGATAAACTTATTAGGTGTCAAGCGTGTGTGGCGACAACCAGGTGAGGAGTACAAAGACAAGTGTGGCTTGCCTACAGTCAAGCATGGTGGTAGGAGTGTCATGGTCGGGGGCTGCATGAGTGCTGCTGGCCCTGGGGAGCTTGTCAGGTCACCTGAAGCCAGGTGACAGATGCACACCGTTGGGGTCAGGAGTGCACCGCTAAAGTAGTGAACCCTATGGCTGACTGCTGCGGATGGAACATTGGGTGGTTAAGGAAGGCAGGTCCACTGAAGCACAAACAGGGATCCCACAGGAAGCTAGAGCCCAAGATTCCCCAGGGCGCAGGAGTCCAAGATCCAGCAGGTGTTCACCAGAGACTCTAGTGGTGAGGATAGACTGAGCTGCAACTGGATCCAGGTCGCGGCCCCCCAGAGTCCCCCAGCGCACGCTTCGTAGGGTATAGAGGATACAGGGGAAGCAGCAGCTCAGGATACAAGAGATAGTGAGAAAATAAGCCAAGGTAACGGCGACAAGCAGACAAGGATAAACAAAGGACAAGCCAAAGGTCAAGGTCACAAGCAGACAGGGATAGTCGAGAACAAGCCAAGATCGATAAAACAGAGACAGACGTAGCACACGGCAAGCAGGAACCCAAACACACAATGCTTAACAAACAACGTTGATCAGCAAGGCAGACTTGCAGTGCACAGGTTAATATAGAGTTCTCTGATAGGGCCTGGGGTGGAGCCATGCTTGGAGGAGAGATTATTAAAGCAGCCAGGTGAGAGTGTCTGGCCTCTAAGGTGAACACATAGAGAAGAAGGTAAGCTGACAGACAAACATTACTGCATATCCATGACAGTACCCCCCCCCCTCTTATGGGCCCTCCCCCTCCCCCGCCTGGGCCCAGGTTTAAAGGGAAACCTCAGATTAAACCTCCTTAACAGACGAGGTGCAAAGACCTCAGATGCAGCGATCCAAGACGCCTCCTCAGGACCAAACCCTCTCCAATGCACAAGGTACTGAAGAATGCCTCTACAGAGCTGAGAATCCAGAACTTGACTAACCTCGTACTTTAGATTATCCTCAGAGACCGGAACCGAGGTAGGGAGAGGACGAGAGGATTTGTTGAGGACCAAAGGCCTTTTAGGAATAAGAAAGGGCATGAGAGGATCAACAGGGATCTGAGGAGGGTCCCTCAGACCCTTAAAGATGATCTGGACATCTAGCACAGGACCATCAGACTGGGCAGAGGTCAGTGGAACCCTGAGGTCAGGTTGGTTAGAAGGTGACATGTCACAGGAGTCAAGCTGAATAGCTGAAAGACAAGCAGAATGTCCTGAATAAGAAAAAGTAGGAGGCTCACTGGGCATGGGCTGGACTGGCATACCTAGTACAGAGGCCGAGTGAATAGCAGAGTCAGGTGTAGCGACTACCTGAATCGCATCGCAAGGCGTAGCGACTGCAGAACTTGTAGACAAGCTAGCTTGGGTGTGCGTCCAAGGGTGATTAGGGACAGACAAATGTAAATGGTTATGCTAACTGGAGTGAATTATCGGCTCAGGTTCACAGGTGGGCTCCTCATCCAGAGTGCTACATGACCTAGAGAGTGCATCAGCCCGACTATTGCAAGACACATCCCAGAAATCACTATATGCAGTAGGAAAAGCAAAAGATACTGGGATGGTGGCAACAGGAAGTTTCTCTTTTGGGGCAACCTTGGGTAGGCAGTATGAGGAACAGGAGGAACCCCAAACCAGGATCTGTCCAGCAGTCCAGTCAACGTGTGGAGAATGGAGCCGTAACCATGGAAGACCCAAAATGATAGGAGTTGAGGCCTTAGGTAAGATAAGGAAAGATATCTACTCCTGGTGGAGTGTCCCTACTGACATCTTAACAGGGAGGGTCTGGAGGCGGATAGGACCCCCTGGGAGAACAGTGCCATCATTCGCCAAGACCACCAAGGGCGTAGTGAGTGGCAAAAGGGTAAGTCTCATAGAAGATGCAATTTCCCAGTCCATGAAATTGCCAGCGGCTCCGGAATCCAGATATGCTGAGACCGAATGAGAAGAAGCACCAACATGAAGGAACACAGAAAGAAGAAGACGAGAAGGTGATATTTCTGGGTCCAATACTGCACCTTCCAGATGTATTGGACCCGAGCATTTTTCAGGGCGAAGAAGGCAAGTGTCACGAAAATTACCTTTGCCCCCACAGTAGAGACATAGGCCTAGAGTTCTGTGCCTAGCACGTTCCTCGAGGGATAGCCTGGTCCGACCCAGCTGCATGGGTTCCTCAGCTGGCAGGAGATGCTTCACGGGTCGAAGAGAAGGGAGCTCAGGCTGACTAAGAACCAAGGAGTGCTGGCGTCGCTTTTTTAGGGTCCTTTCCTGAAAGCGAATATCGATCTGGTTACACAAGGAGATAACTTCATCCAGATCAGTGGGAATGGTTCTTCCTGCTAATTCATCCTTCACTCTATCAGAAAGGCCATGCAAAAAGGTTGCGACTAAGGCCTCATTGTTCCAGCTCAACTCAGCCGACCGTATGCGGAAATTAAGGGCGTACTGTCCCACTGAAGCAGACTCTTGGCGGAGACGTAGAAGGGCGCTGGCCGCTGAAGAGACACGAGCCGGTTCTTCGAAGATATTCCGAAAAAGTTTCAAGAAGTTTCAGACAGGCTAGAAACCACTGGATCATTCAGTTCCCACAGAGGGGCTGCCCAGGCTAAAGCTTCACCGGAGAGGAGGGAAATGATATAAGCTACCTTTGCCCGATCAGACAGAAAGTTTTGGGGCTGGAGCTCAAAATGAATAGTGCATTGGCAGGCCTTGGAGTCCCCAGAGAAATGGGAAGCAGCTGGCAGTTGTAGTGAATGTGTGGCTGCGACTGCGACCGGAATAGGTGCAGCCGCTGATAGCGGTTGAGGTTGTTGAACCGGGGTTCCTAAGAAGGCCTGAACCTGTTCAAAACGGGAGGCCAAATCCTGAAGGAATCGCATCACCTGGGTCTGATTAGATTCCTGGGTCTCAAGTCTGCGGACTATGCCCTGCAACGGATGATCTGCGGGTAGCGGCACATCAGCTGGGTCCATGGCTGATCAAACTATCAGGTCACCTGAAGCCAGGTGACAGATGCACACCGTTGGGGTCAGGAGTGCACCGCTAAAGGTAGTGAACCCTATGGCTGACTGCTGCGGATGGAACACTGGGTGGTTAAGGAAGGCAGGTCCACTGGAGCACAAACAGGGATCCCACAGGGATCTAGAGCCCAAGATTCCCCAAGGCGCAGAGTCTATGATCCAGCAGGTGTTCACCAGAGCCTCTAGTGGTGAGGATGGACTGAGCTGCAACTGGATCCAGGTCGCGGCCCTCAGAGTCCCCCCGCTCACGCTCCGTAGGGTATAGAGGATAGAGGGGAAGCAGCAGCTCAGGATACAAGAGATAGTGAGGGGATAAGCCAAGGTAAGGGCGACAAGCAGGCAAGGATAAACAAAAGACAAGCCAAAAGGTCAAGGTCACAAGCAGACAGGGATAGTCGAGAACAAGCCAAGATCGGTAACACAGAGACAGACGTAGTACACGGCAAGCAGGAACCCAAACACACAATGCTTAACAAACAACGTTGATCAGCAAGGCAGACTTGCAGTGCACAGGTTAATATAGAGTTCTCAGATAGGGCCTGGGGTGGAGCCATGCTTGGAGGAGAGATTATTAAAGCAGCCAGGTGAGAATGTCTGGCCTCTAAGGTGAACACATGGAGAGGAAGGTAAGCTGACAGACAAACATTACTGCATATCCATGACAGAGCTACAGTTCATTGAGGGAACTATGCATGCCAACATGTACTGTGACATACTGAAGCAGAGCATGATCCCCTCCCTTCGGAGACTGGGCCGCAGGGCAATATTCCAACATGATAACGACCCCAAACACACCTCCCAGATGAACACTGCCTTGATAAAGAAGCTGAGAGTAAAGGTGATGAACTGGCCAAGCATTTTTCCAGACCTAAACCCTATAAAGCATCTGTGGGGAATCCTCAAATGGAAGGTGAAAGAGCGCAAGGTCTCTAACAACCACCAACTCCATGATGTTTCATGGAGGAGTGGAAGAGGACTCCAGTGGCAACCTGTGAAGCTCTGGTGAACTCCATGCCCAAGAGGGTTAAGGCAGTGCTGGAAAATAATGGTGGCCACACAAAATATTGGAACTTGGGGCCCAATTTGAACATTTTCACTTAGGGGTGTACTCACTTTTGTTGCCAGTGGTTTAGACATTAATGGCTGTGTGTTGAGTTATTTTGAGGGGACAGTACATTTACACCGTTAAACAAGCTGTACACTCACTCCTTTACACTGTAACAAAGTGTAATTTCTTCAGTGCTGTCACATGAAAAGATATAATAAAATATTTACAAAAATGTGATAGGGCGAGGAATGACAGGGCTGTGCTATCACAGGAATGTATACCAAGTGCCCCACTGCCACGCACAGGCTTGCAGCGCGGATATTTTAATTCATACAGTCAGCCGCCTAGGACCGCCCCTCTCCACCTCCTGCCACACATCCCTGCACAGGCTCGCAGAGTGTGCTGTTTATTAGAGATGAAAGAGCCGCCTGGGACTGCCCCCCTCCGCCTCCGTTCTGCACATTCCCACCCAGACACACAGACCGCGCACTTCACCATTAAAGAGCCGCCTGGGACCGCCCCCCTCCGCCTCCGTTCTGCACATCCCCGCCCAGACACACAGACCATGCACTATACATGCAAGAGCCTGGGACCACCCTCTTCCACCTCCGTTCTGCACGCCCAGGCACACAGACCGTGCACTTCACCATTAAAAAGCCGCCTGGGACCACCCCTCTCCGCCTTTGTTCTGCTGCACATCTAAGGAGTGGGGCAGTCCTAAGGGCTCAAACATCGCTCCGCCCTCAGTGTGCAGTGATGACTGACCCCCGTGGCTGCAGAATGATAAATACAATGACAGTGTGCTGGAGGGATTTTTGAAATGGGGGATTAAACAAGATGTGTGCTGGAAGAAAGGGGGTGGGATTGAGAGCAAGCATGTGCTGGATGGGGGGGGGGGGGTGAAATTGGAGGCATAGATATCATGGATGGGGAGGAAGGGGGTGGAATTAGAGGTCTGAATCATATCTATGCCTCCAATTCCACCCCCCTCAATCCATGATATCTATGCCTCCAATTCCACCTTCACTCCCCTAATCTATCATACGGTATGATAGAATGGGGGGGAATGGTGGTTGAATTGGAGGCATAGATATCATGGATTGGGGAGAATATTGAAAGCATAGCTGTACAGGATTGGGAGGAGATTGGAGGCATAGGTGTTCTGGAGAGGGGAGGTCAGAAGATGAGGTGTGCTGGTGGGTCGTTGGGAGGGGGGGGGATGTTGGAGGCAGAGATATGCTGGGAGGAGGAATTAGAGGTAGGGATGTACTGGAGGAGGCGTTGGTAGTAGGGATGTACTGGAGGAGGCGTTAGAGGTAGGGATGTATTAGGAGAGGTGTTGGAGGGAGGGATGTACTAGGAGAGGCGTTGGAGGTAGGGATGTACTAGGAGAGGCGTTGGAGGTAGGGATGTACTAGGAGAGGCGTTGGAGGTAGGGATGTACTAGGAGAGGCGTTGGAGGTAGGGATGTACTAGGAGAGGCGTTGGAGGTAGGGATGTACTAGGAGAGGCGTTGGAGGTAGGGATGTACTAGGAGAGGCGTTGGAGGTAGGGATGTACTAGGAGAGGCGTTGGAGGTAGGGATGTACTAGAGGAGGCGTTGGAGGTAGGGATGTACTAGAGGAGGCGTTGGAGGTAGGGATGTACTAGAGGAGGCGTTGGAGGTAGTGATGTACTGGAGGTGGTGTTGGAGGTAGGGATGTACTGGAGGAGGCGTTGGACGTAGGGATGTTCTGGAGGAGGCGTTGGAGGTAGGGATGTACTGGGGGAGGCGTTGGATGTAGGGATGTACTGGAGGAGGCGTTGAAGGTAGGGATGTAATGGGGGAGGCGTTGGAGATAGGGATGTACTGGTTGAGGCGTTGGAGGTAGGGATGTAATGGAGGCGTGTTTAGGGGCAGGGTTTGGGTGGGGCAACTGGTGGCGAGTAACTCTTAAGGCCTGGCTAGTAGTCCAGGACTTGAAACTTTGAGCCCTGTATATATATATATATATATATATATATATATATATATATATATATATATATATATGTAGCGGTTATGTACTTTCCCTGGTGTAAATTTGAATTTGGCAGAGACATTCGTGATGTGTAATTCCCTGCAGCCCAGGGGGTGGCGCTGTTGCCCTGGGCTGGGGTTGAATCATTGCTGTGTGCTGTGCCTCCTTTTTGTCCTCCCTCGGCAGCGGTATGGTGGGGCGGGGAACCCGCCGTGCTTGCTGGGAGAGGGTATAAAGGGGCCGGCCATCTTTGTCACGGGGTCGAAGTCCCAGGCACCTTCAGCTTATGGACGGTGGTTCATGACGGTCCTCTGGGTGGCCTAGGCCTAGAGGACAGCCGGAGGTCGTGTTCCATCCCAGGCACCTTTAGCCTGGGGTGAGGTACTCAGATGGAGATCAGGAGCTCAGTGCCCAACACTGAGTTTCGCGAGGAAAGGAGATCCTAGGGAACCCCGGGAGTGGGTACCCGAATCCGTGAAGGCGCAATGGCCCGGGGGGAGCTCCTCACTTGAAGACCCGGTGCAGCATATTGCCGGTGACAGGTGAGCCTCTCGTCGGAGACTGCCTGGAAGGAAATTTCCCCTCGTGCGGAGACCGTAACCCACTTTCAGGAAGGAAAGTGGAGAACTACATTGTGTCTGGGCCTATTTGCATCCACACCTCCTTTTCTGTTCTGTTCCTACTAAGGAAGTTCAACTGATTGTGTTCATTCGAGAAGAATAAAGGAGTGTTGAACTTTAATGGTGTGGGGCTCATTTCCTAACAGACATTGTTCAAGGTGACTCTTGGAGGGAGGATCCAGGTGCACAACACTGACCCGAAGGTAATACAAGAACGTTGCTTATACCGCACTGACACATGTGGTGGAAGCCAGGCGTGGTGTCCCCGCTCCCTCCCCTCTAAGATACCCCTAGACAAGAGACGAGACGAGAAGAGAGAAAGAGGGAAGTGAGGAGGCCGCTACATATATATATATATATATATATATACACACATACACACACACACACACACACACACACACATATATATATATATATATATATATATATATATATATATATATATATATATGCCAATAAGCTCTAGTTGCCAATTTCAAGTTTTTGTAATTCTTGATCTTGCGCCCGTTTGGGCCGGCATAGACATAAGTAACATCTGATATCACCTCTGAAGTCTCAAGGACTATAAGTGGAGTTCTATCAATTTGTCTCAAGACAGGAGGTGGCCTATTGTAGCACAGCTGGATCTAAGGGATTTGGCTGAAGCAGGTTGGTAACAGGGGAGAAGAAGGAATACCAGGAAAGGCTTCAACAGGTACCTACCAAGAAAGAAAATATACAGTATATATATTGTGAGGGTGAGAGCCCCTGGCTTAGAAGAAATGTGTTTGAAATGGACACAGGACTCTCAAAGAAGCTATTTGAGAAGTTCCAGCAAAAGATTGCTGAGCAGAGAAAACTATGCTTTAAGTTTTCTCTGAATATTGTAAGTCTGGATTGGGGCTGGAAACTTGAAGACTTCAAAGTGCATTGGGAGGGATGGAGTCTTCAGTCATGTGTCCAGGTTTTCTAGGAGCTCTGCAGGTTGAGTGTGTGGCCAGGTGCACACACTCGTTATAAGGCAGAGCTGAGCATAGCTCAGTGAGTGGAAAAGGAGTTGGTGTTACAGCAGTTGCTGGAAGGAAGTGTGCTACTAAAAAAGAACTCAGGCAACATCCTTAAGACGTTTCTCCATGTGGGAGAGGTTCCAGGTCAGTAGACTGAGAGGGTTGGGCCAGCTGAGAGAGTCGGGGAGACTATAGCTGAGACAACTGGAAGAGAGTCTTGGGGACCAGAGGGGACTGTAAGTCTTGGAGGAGTGTGGAAGCCTGGAGTGTCAGGAGAGCCCTTCCTAGAGGCCAGGAGTGGGCCTGTGCAGCAAGGAACTGCGCCCAAGGCTGAGCGAGCCTTAAGAGCCAGGTGGATTGGCATTTTCATGTGTTGATGTTTTTGGGAGAAGAACCCCTGTGTGGGAAACCAAATGCATGTATGAACTTTACTTTCTGTTTCTTTCAATAAAAGTGGGCTACCACGCCCTTAAACCTTAGTTCCTGTTGGCTGTGAACTCACCTACAATGCATCTATCACTGAGCTAAACATCCCCCAATGTTACAGTGGTGGATTCAGCGGGCACAAGACGGTGGAATCCGGGTCCTTGCTCCATAGTGAGTTCAAGTCAGGAACTGTTGGCTGTCTGTGGAAGTGCAGCCAGGCAAAAGGCATTGCGTGTTGCAGGTGGTGTACCTGTAAAGGAAAAGTCAATTTTTTTTCTCTGCAGTGAACTGCTGCTAGCTGTGTGTGGCAGCCAGGCGAACTGCATTGCGCAGAAGTTTATTGGATGGACTGTTGCATGCAGGTAGTGCACCTGTGAGAATTTTTCTTTTTACTACTGTGAACTGTGTAACAAACTGCTGTGCATGTGACTGCAAAGATGAGGCAGTCAAAACACAAGAAGTTCATATTAAATCAAGTTCAAGGGGAAGTGAGCTCAGCGTGGCCTGAGAAGATGTCTACGCCTAGGAGGGCCAGTCAAAAGGGGCCAGTGGTGTATGAGACCGTGAATGAGTGGTTCAAGCGGAACCAGACTAAAGAGTCGGATGCAGTTCAAGGGGCTATGATCTTGGCCTCTGATTACATGCAGCCCATGCTGCCCACAGAGGAGGTTGGGGACTTCCTGGAAAAATTTGAAAAAGTCGCTGTAAGGAGAAAATGGCCTAGGAATCGGTGGCCAAAATTGCTGCAAACCTTGTTACAGATAGAGTTCCGGTCGGTTTACCATTTGATGCATGGGGACCAGGATGACTACTGCAAGTTTAAAGAGGAAATCCTTCTCAGAGGAGAGTTCCATCGCATCATGGGCTCCAGCAAAGAGAGGTCATCGCCCATAGCAATGGGAGACGCATCACTGCGACAACAAAGCACTAGTCGAGCGGTGGCTCGGGAGAGCATAAGTGTGCATCGGTGTACCAGCCCTGCGTTTTCTGCAAGCATATCGGTTGTCACCCCTGGCAACAGTGGTAAGAAGTCTGTGTGGACTGCAGGGGGTACCAATGAGCATGAGGAATATAAAGATGTGTATTATGGCCGCTTATGTGAAGTGGTCAGCCCAGAAAGAAGGGCACAACAGTCTGTATTCACCAGGAGGTGTAGCCAACCATCTTTGGAGTGCTGGTCTGCTGTTACCCCTAGCAACAGGGATCCTGTGTTACATGCAGGGGGTGTTGGTGGGTCCGGAAAGGCTGCAGTGTTACTCCATGACCACATGGAAGAGTCAGCCTGTGGAGACCCCACAGATAAGAGACAACGCACTCAAATGAAGGCTATGACAACGGCTACAGGAATTGGTAAGACTGTTGCAGTTTATGGGACAGAACCCCATGAAATTAAAGTGTGTTCAGCGGGGAGATCCGCAGTACAGGTGGACTTGCTACAGTGTGCTACCCAGAGTAGGGGGAAGGCACAGAGTAAAGCCCAACTGGCAGCAGGACTAGAGACTAAAAAGGACATGGGGACTCTGTATGTACCTGGTGGAATCCAGCACAGTGCTGGAAGAGCTGTACTAGGGGTGACCAAAGAAATCCATATACCATGTTCCCTAGTGACAGAGACAGGTGCTGCAGGGTTGCCCAGGGAAACCTCCCAGGAGCCCACAGTGTTGGAGCAGAGGGTTTCCCAGGTCAGCTGTGGAGCTGCTCAAGTGGGTAAAGGGTCACCCACAATAGCTACAGCTATGTCTAAGTATCATGATGATCCTCTAAAGGTTGAGAAATGTATTTCTGGAAATGTCATGTTTGAGAATAATGTTGGTAATGAGTTTACTAAAAAGGTTGTAAGTAGGATGTCTTCCATGACCACCAGAGGCAGAGCTGCAGGGATGTCTGTGGAAACCTCTAGGGATCTCCCTGTGTTGGAACTGGAGGTTGTCCAGGACCGCTCTGGCACTACTCTGGGGGAACAAAGAGTGACTGCACCACACAATGAGAATGTGTGGGTGCAGACCACCCGCCTGGTATGTGACCAGATTGGTGAACAAGTTGTTCACCCTGGTAAAGCTGGTAGTCTAAAGCTGGATGTGATGGTAGCGCCACCAGAACAATCTGGTCAAAATAGTGTATTGCACCCTGCGTTTTGTGACGAAGCATTGTCCCAATGTGACATCAGTGAAACTGTGCTTGTACAATGTGATGCGTATAGAGATGACAAATGTACAGTATTGGGTAATGAGTCCCAGGTTCCTTTGGTGCCTCTTGGAACAGGTGATGCACTGCTTCAGGATACCTGTCAGGGAAGTACCACTGACTGGGACAGCTGGGCCAAACAATTGCTAGCCATGCTGGATAAGGCTAGGTTACGTAACACAGATGTGGACATGACGCCTGCTATGCCCAATGGAGGGATTGCAGGGTGGCCAGTGGCCAAGGGCGTGTTGGCCCCGGCAGAGATTGGCCCCCTCCAATCAGAAGGACGGGTTAAGGGCGCATGCATGGCAGTTGGGTTATATGCAGCCCAACCACTGGAAAATAGTGAGTGCAAAAATGGCAATGTGACGTATGACCTGCAGCGGCTCGCTGATGCTGGGACAGAGAGGGTAATTGTGAGACGCACATCTGACAGCGCTCCAGTTGAGCACCAAGCTGTGGAGACCGATACTGCCAGTGAAGTGGAGGTCACTGTATATGTCCCTACCTTTCCAGCTTCAGTGGATGAGCCCCTCCACGTCATTGATAATGGAAAAGTCCCTAGAAAGGTCTTGCATGTAGATGTGGATTGCATTAAGATGACAAATGTGTTGTTGAAAATTCTTGAAGTCCAAAAAACACATTTGCTGTACACCTGGGTGTCTCCACCGTGGTCGGACAAGGTGGTACTGCATAGTACCAGTAGGTGGAGCCAAGTAGTACAAGCTATGCTTTATGTTAATCACGAGAGGAACTGGTTGGTACCATATTTATTAGCAGTGTGGCAAATGGTCTCAAGGTTCTCTGAGTGGGTGCTTCCAGTTACCGGTTTGGATGGAAGGCACTCAGGAGAACGTTTGAAAACATCAGAGGTCTCTCCGCCTGATGCTGTGACTAGGAAAAGTTCTGCTGATGTGGTCCAAAGTGCGGCTGAGCAGTCGTCAGTAGAGGGCACGGACACTGCCTCACCCACTAGACCTCACGTGAAGGAAGGGCCCGAAATAGACGTGGCAGTAGCAGAGATTTTTCATGTCATTCGCACAAAAGGTACAAATTAAAGTACCCGGAGACACTGTGAGGGGAAGCACTGATGGTATTGGAAGTGGCAACATCAGAATTTATGGTATGTCACTGGTTGGTACTGATAACAAGGGTTTAGTTGCCGTGGGTAACCTCAGAAAAGGTGGTTCCCCATCAGGCAAAGTATTAGAAACAGGTCCCCTATATCAAGAAAGTGAGGGTATTAGGGAAGGCAGAGTTCCCCAGAGAAAAGCAAATAAGCCCAGGAACCCCAGAAGAGGGAGAAAGCGTAGAATAAAAACGAGTAGGATCCTATGGAGAGTTAAGGAAGGACTTGGCTGGAAGCGCACCCGAAAAAAGGGTTGGGCCTACGCGGCTGACAGCCGGCACAGAGGTGTCCCAACCCTGATGACGTGTGCTGGTGTTCCTCCCTTCGGATCGAAACATAGGGGGGGGATATGTGAGGGTGAGAGCCCCTGGCTTAGAAGAAATGTGTTTGAAATGGACACAGGACTCTCAAAGAAGCTATTTGAGAAGTTCCAGCAAAAGATTGCTGAGCAGAGAAAACTATGCTTTAAGTTTTCTCTGAATATTGTAAGTCTGGATTGGGGCTGGAAACTTGAAGACTTCAAAGTGCATTGGGAGGGATGGAGTCTTCGGTCATGTGTCCAGTTTTTCTAGGAGCTCTGCAGGTTGAGTGTGTGGCCAGGTGCACACACTCGTTATAAGGCAGAGCTGAGCATAGCTCAGTGAGTGGAAAAGGAGTTGGTGTTACAGCAGTTGCTGGAAGGAAGTGTGCTACTAAAAAAGAACTCAGGCAACATCCTTAAGACGTTTCTCCATGTGGGAGAGGTTCCAGGTCAGTAGACTGAGAGGGTTGGGCCAGCTGAGAGAGTCGGGGAGACTATAGCTGAGACAACTGGAAGAGAGTCTTGGGGACCAGAGGGGACTGTAAGTCTTGGAGGAGTGTGGAAGCCTGGAGTGTCAGGAGAGCCCTTCCTAGAGGCCAGGAGTGGGCCTGTGCAGCAAGGAACTGCGCCCAAGGCTGAGCGAGCCTTAAGAGCCAGGTGGATTGGCATTTTCATGTGTTGATGTTTTTGGGAGAAGAACCCCTGTGTGGGAAACCAAATGCATGTATGAACTTTACTTTCTGTTTCTTTCAATAAAAGTGGGCTACCACGCCCTTAAACCTTAGTTCCTGTTGGCTGTGAACTCACCTACAATGCATCTATCACTGAGCTAAACATCCCCCAATGTTACAATATATTTGTAGCGATACCTCCAACTAAAAAGGCCGCAGATTTAGTTGGGCCCTGAAGACCGCTCCGCCAACCCCCGGCAATATGCTCAACCCCCTACTGGCACAGCTAGTACTGACAGTAAATTATATATCTTATACTGTATGAATAATTAAGCATTGAGACAATACTAGACTGAAATAAGTATAGGATTTTACTGTAGCTCTTGGTAAGAAAAGAGGTAACATTCATCACAGTTCACAGAATAATTATTTGTAATGCAGAGCCCTGCAACGCTAACACACTAAAGAGCTGACATGCAACAAGTGCGCCACACGGGCGACCGTTAGTTAAGTGCCCTATGGCGCAGTAACCCAAAACACATTAGAAACCCCACCAGGCCTGGTTCTGAGATCTATAACTTAGTCCTTTTTCTTCGCTGGCAGATCTTTAACGGTGGTGCACATTAACAGAGTACAAACTTTGTAATCCAATGGGTAGGTAAAGATGGGTGGGAACTTGGCTATACGAACTGTAAGTTCAGCTATGGTACGGCTCTTCAATAAGGGTATCAGGAACAACTGGTGGGCCACGGCAGTCTATAGGCCTATTAGCAGTAACAGTATATCGTTTGGGCATACGCCCTCTCACCCGTCCGGACTGCGGTCCCAGTCCAGGAACTTCCACCAACTGTGTCACACACACACACACAGTCTCTCCAGCGATCGGGTCCCCGATCCAACCAATGCGGTGGTCAAGCGAAGTCAGATTTCACCCAGGCCCGCAGAGGGGTGGAAGGCTCTTTGGTGCTGCGCAAGGCCTCAGGCTTCAGGCCTTGCACTCTGTCCCCTCCGCACAGGAGGATCAGTTCCTGAAGTCTCGTGTCCCAAAGAGGCCGAGCCCAGCCTCGTCTGCTCCTTTTATAACCCCTCCCATGAGTCTCCACGATGGAAACATCTCCGAATGGGGTTCTGGGTAATGTAGTCTCTCTCTCTCTGCTCTCACTTCAGCAATGTCTTTTCTCTACTTCCTCCCGACTCACCTCTCACCCGGAAAGTCCTGTCTCTCTATCTTAAAGGGGAATACCCCGCTACATATTTTTTTACAAAGTTGTAGTTCTGCTTTATTTTATCATATGAGTGAATTACTTCACTCTAGGTTCACAGAATTGAGAAAATTTCCGCAAGATTTACCAACAGCTTGATTAAAACCAATACAATAGAGAAGTCTTGAGAAATGTCTCCCTATACATATGGCATGTGTGCTCAGATGCCACTGCCATCCCCATCTCTTTGAAATGAATTTCAACACTTCCCTTGCGGTGGGGCTCCCCCCAGAACTGCAAGGGTTAAATGCTTTTTAAGGTGCCATAAAAAGTGGTCTTATTTATCTATCTCTTGCTTCCCTGGTAGCTTGCACTCTCCTTCAATGTTCTGAGTTGTGGGCAGGCCCTTGCCACCCTCCCTTACATAGAGTGTCTGCAACTGATGAGGTGCTGAAGAGAAGCATCTTTAGAGGACCAATTGCCTGAAAAGAAGGAACCTTACGGGAGCAAGGTAAGTAAAAATGCTTTTTAATGATACCCTAGACAAAAAAGTGAGCATCTAACTCTTGTAAACCAGAGGCACACCGCTGTTGTTTTGAAATTTCCCCAGAGTTCAACTTTAAATGGGAACTCATAAAGTAGGAGATGAGTCGGAAAATTTTTTGGTTTTCCTGTTTATATATCAGTCGCTGTAATTTTCTGATTTCCTCAAAAGAATACCTGATTAGTATAGCCTTTGTTCTGGGAAAGATAATTTCCAGTGCTGCTTTGATTGAAATGTATGTTCTGGTTAAGCTTCTTTGTTGGAAGCAACACATTGTAATCATGTCTACCTGTTATTTGTATTTTTGTAACGGATGAAAAAATGCATAAGCAGATGCTGCCTTTAGTGAAAACTGCCTGATAAATGACCAGTGTATCCAGAAGTATAAGCATAAGTTATATGCAGATTTGATCTTTTATCCAAAAGCTTGACATTGGCACTGTTTCTCATACCTACCGTGTCTCCTTATTAGTTAGTGAGGTCACCCATCATATTAGAGTCCCAAAACAGAAGCTCAAATTCTGTTTAAAAAAAAAAGACAGAAACGTCTGTTCTTTTTCAGGTATTAGTTTATTGAAAATGTAACTTACAGCAGGAGAAAGCTACGTTTTTTGTCATTTTCTAAATCACTTTGTAAAATACATTTGCCTTCTATAGTGTTTTTAAATTTACATAAGACTATTAAAATGCAGTCTACGTTGTCCTGTATACTTGGCAGCAACATGTAATGGCTGTTAAAAAGGTGCAGGGGAACAGCAATTGTTGAATAGAAGTTTAAAGAATTTATTCACCTTTACTGACTTTTGCCATATACATCCTTATTACAGTTAAAGAATCATTATGTTTTCAGCTGCCCATTTCATTGCCCTCCCATCTCCATCTTGCTAATGGCAGAATGTACCAAGCATCAGATGCACACCCCTGGAAACTCAAGAATGCTGAGCTGTGGGATAACAGATTGCACATGTGTGGACAGGGAACAAGCCGAGTACTCGGTTAATACGTTTTACAGGGGTGAACACAGGGACGGATTTACATCTACGGTGCCTATAGGCAGAGAATTCTGAGGTGCTCACCACAATTGGTGCCAGTTTATGCAATAATATTCCCGCGGATTGGCAGCAGTTTCTGCAATAATAAACCCTAGCATTGGTGCAGGTTTACACTATAATAACCCCTATCGTGCAGCACAAAGGGGTTAATTAACACTGCCACATCCATCCAACCTCCACCTATCTCCACCACATGCCGCCGACCAATCCCCCTCACAGAGCATTGTGGTGGGTGGCTTGGCTGTGTGGGCCAGCCACCATGAACCCCTCCTCACCTGCAATGCTCCATCCAATCAACCTCCATCCATCCACTACACGCTACAGACCAACCCCCACCACAGAGCATTGTGGTGGGCTGTGTGCCAACCACGCCACCATGGGTCAGCCAGCCTCTCCCCAACTACAGCACTCCATCTATTCAGGCAGCCTTGATCCATTCCACTGAGCATTGACTCTGGGCTCAGCCACTGTGGGCCTGTGACTGCTTCTCCTCGTCTGTAGTTCTGCGTGCCCCTGCTCCAGTCCATCAAGGCATCAAGCTCCATCTAGTATGGTCCAGTCCATTACACCGACCCCGCCCCCCCCCCAGACCACCAGGTGGCAGACAGGCCAGCCCGCTCACCTGGCACTCTTTCTGTGACTGTCTCCCATGTGAGGCGGGACAGGACAGATGTTAGTCGGACAAGATCTGGAGCAGAGCGAGGCCTGGCCCAGCTGTGAAGCCCAGTTACACAGCAAGGTGGGCGGCTGGGCGGGAGCCAGTTTGGCCAATCGCAGTGATAGGACACCCATCGCTGATGCTTAGCCAGGCTGAGTGGAGAGCGGTGGTCAGTTATAGCACACACACAACTTGAAGTGACAGGCTGAGGACACTTGGAACTTTGAGTCACACTCAGGACACTTTTCTGCGCAACTCTAGATTTTGCCCCCCTGCGCTACGCTACTGTGGGAGGCGGGCTCCCCTCTAGGAAAGGCACCTGTAGGCACATGCCTACACTGCCTATTGGGAAATCCAGCCCTGAGTGTACATCCTATTTTTTATATGTCGTGCCATATGCAGGACAGAGAAATATGTAGCTTAAAAAGTAAGCATTCTTTAAAAAATCAAGCACTGCATTGTAATTTACTGAGGATGCTGTAATCCTTTGGGATGATTTTGGCAAATCTTGCTATATCCATTCTATTGATTTTTATGATATGTTCACTGACCGTCCACTAGACACTTAGCTCATCAAAAAAAAAAAAGAACCACCATTAGGAGACATCTGAAACAAATTTGGCTAGCCCATCATTATAAGCATAAATATTGATTCAAAATTCGTTTTTGAAACCAGGAGCTATATGAGATCCAGAAAATGCTGCAGATTTGCTTTCAGTGCAGCTTTGGAACACTTTGGAATCGTGCCTTGCAGTAAATAAAAGCCTGGCTGAATTTGTCTTTGAAGTGCACATATTTAAAAATAAATCCATTGCAATGTTGAGAATTATCTATCCTTGCAATAAATCTCCAGAATAAAACAGGGCTACAGTAAATCTGACCACCATTAATTGCTTGAAACTTGAGCAGTGTGCAGCCCTGTTTGTGCTACCCAGTTTGACAAAAGTAAATGTTTCAACTGAGTTTTGTCGAAGGAGTGGGGTGGAAAACCGTCAGCCGAACAATCACTGCATGCAATTAGATCTCGTTTACAGTTTCCGGGTTTGTTATCTGCACCCACTTTTACAAGTTTTCCATTCGTCTGCTCCATTCTCTATGGCATAAAATAAAACAAAGCAAAAGTCCAACCAACAGATAAAAATAAACAGTCCATTAACTACTTAAGCGCCAGCCTTCTTACTCCTTCATTACCAAATCTATTTTAGCTTCCAGTGCTGTGATAGTTTGACTGACAATTACTATATTATTACTATATTATAGCACTCTTGCTTAGACAGAGCTTTCCTTTGGTGGTATATAGTAACCTTTTTTTATATCTTTTTTTTTACTTTATACTCATACCTCCCAACTTTTTGAGATGGGAATGAGGGACACTTACTAGCAAAAGAATGTAAATTTGGAAGAGGATGCCCCTGGGATAATACGGACTAGGACAATAATATGGAATTGTCAGGAGAGTATGTATAGAAAGTATAAAATATTTATTAAATATAGTAACAAAAATTATAACAAGAAAATTATACAAGAATTACATAAAAATAATAAAAATAATAGAACTGACATGCAGTTAATGTTGCCAATATACATAATTCCACACACAAATGTTGACGGATAAGTCAATACAAGATGAAGTAAGTGGTACCCGACATGTTTCGGAGACAAATGGCTACTTTAATTCAGAGCATATATGTATAATTCCTTCTTCACGGTTTATGTATGGGCAGAAATATTTAATTTTTCTGATGAAAAAATAGGAAAATTATTATTGTATCAACATACAAGTAAATTGAAAAGTATTAAATTATTTCTTTTTTGTTTTTTCTCTCATAGAAATCAGTTTACATATACTCCATTTAACTAGACATCCAATGATAGATACAAATACACTTGGTGATTGATAAAGTGCACGGCATCCCACAGAGATGTTTGCATATGTAGGCAACATGGACATGTTAGATGGATGGATCCTCGGAGAGCAGGGAGTCCAGCCTGGATGTGGTCACGCACAGCCAAAAAGAGGGGCCTGGCCCTTTAAGAGGGTAGTATGGATGTATAGGTATTGGTATCAAACCAAGTATTGAAGGTTCTCGAGCAATGGGGTCAGGCACATTGAGAACTGTTGTTGAACAGGCCCACACAGCACACCAATGCTCACGGGGGCATTTAAAGTGCATGATGTCTAGAACTATTTTTCATGTACAGTCTAAATTTATACTGTTTTTCTCATTACTCTTTGTTTTGTTCTAATTTCAGACATCTGCAATGTGAATTAAATGACATGACCTCTATGTAAGGATGGGTCCTCTGACAGCTTGGAAGCCCCGCCTTAATGATCGCACACATTTTCCCAAATAATTAAAAATTTTTGATCTGCTGTCCTGGCCCACCTGGCGCATCTAGGCTCCCCAGCACAGGGGAGCCCCGATTGGCTCCCAGCCATCTCGGGGCAGCACTCGCTCTTTGAGTGCACCATGACGGCAGCGTTGCCTGGGAGATGTCCTTTCACATGCGCATGCACACTGGGCACCTCTCAATCTTGCCCAGTTACTTCCACCCTCCCTGTGCTGGCGGTCACGTCAACGTCTGAGCGCGGTGAAGCCGGACGCCGCGATGATGGGGGGATAACACTGGCGCAGCTCAGTGTTGACACACCTGCAGTGTAGGTGATGCGGGATGGACCAGAACCATTGGTCCCCCGCATACACCTGCACTTTCCATCCTCCGCCCCTTATTTGGCGCGAATTTTAAGCCACCATGATTGGCTCCAGTACACCTGCTGACCTATTTAATCCTGGCTGTGCTGGCTTTGCATTGCCGCACAGCCAGGATCCACGCATATATTCCAACACAGGAGCCAAGGTATGGGAACACTAAATACTCGGTATAACTTATCTGCCAGTGGGTGTCTTTACACATCTGGAACTTCACACTGCCTTCCATACTCT
This sequence comes from Rana muscosa, assembly GCA_029206835.1. NCBI lineage: Eukaryota > Metazoa > Chordata > Amphibia > Anura > Ranidae > Rana > Rana muscosa. The sequence goes on from CM055117.1 coordinate 748,060,513, forward strand.
TATTATATTGTACTATTTCCAATTCCCATAGATCTCACTCTGCTCTGCTCTCTTGCTGTCCTTGTGAGCATTGGTGTGCTGCGTGGGCCTGTTCAACAGCAGTTCTCAATGTGGCTGACCCCATTTGTCATGACGTATGTAGGTGAAGGTGAAGAAAGTAATAATTTATTAAGAAACGTGAATAATATATAAACGCAACCACCTCCAATATCACACAGTGCACAACAAGCCAATGTTAAACAAGACCCAAAAATAACAATAATCAGACGATCATAGAGAGTCAAAAGGGAATACCGGGATCATAGTCTCAGGCAGGCCAGGGTCATAACATAAGATCAGCAGATGAGAGACAAGGAGCAAGACGGACAGGGAGAGGGTGGAAGGGATCAGACAGCAGGGCAGGGATCCAGGGACACAGAAAAAATATTAATCCCAGATGTAATTAGAAGGGGATTAAGAGAAAGTGGCTACTTTTAAACAACAATTTAGTCTAGGCCAAGGGGTTAGAAAATATAAACCATTTATTTTTAAGTATCAAAAGGGGAAAGGTTTAAACATGCATATTAAATCAAATATACAGGCGATTAAAATAGAACTTCATATACTATTTTTCCGATAGACTCCTAAAAGAGGAGGTCAATTCGGAAAGTGTGGCAATCAAACAATTAAAACAAACAGAACTAACAGTACCATCACCAACAATGAGGGGAAAGACACACAGCACAGATGGTCCAGACGCCGGCAATTAATTTCACAATGGAGCTGCAAAATGGTAAGATTAGCTTGATTGCAGCCAATATCATAATTTATTCATATAACCAGTAGGTACCATAGTGCAGCTTCACTGTGAATAAACCCTATCAAAATTTGAGCCTAACAAGGGGAGATGGAAATGTTGACCACTGATATCACCTTCCTAGGGGAAGGAAGATATTGGAATGGTCTCCGTGGGATTTTGGGAAATAGATAGAAGGAACAGGTGTTCCTATTGCACTCCAGGGATCACACTAGAGTGCATTAATAGCCCTGTACAGATTTTTCCGAGATGGTGAGCTTTGGTCACTTTTCCTTCAATGGCAATCAAATGTAGTAAAGGAGTTTAAGTCATTGAATCTTTTGTTGCTTTAAAATATGACCGCTAATGGCATAGTCAATATTTAAAAAAAATCGTCTCATTCTTACATATTAACAAGGGGAACTATCTTGTAACCCTCACGGGTTAAATTGTGGGCGGACCTGCTAATACAGGTAGCATCTATAAATAGACCCGCAAGTACTAGCCACAGACTACGTCCAGACGAAGCTACGCAACATCAAAGCGAAACGCGTTGACGTCACGGAGGTCACGTGACGTCGGCAAGGCAACCCCTCGGCCCGACAGCGGAGATCCATGTACGGAGGACAGTAACGGATAGCAGCGCGGGGCATAGTGGATTGTAAAGTCCTGGTCGGAACGTACGTAACGCAAACAGCGCGAACCTTTGAACTCTTCACGCTGCTACAGATTTACAACAAACAAATGCGCAAAGACCAGCAGACAGTGAGACATTCCATCCCGACAAGGAGATCTGGTTGAGCACGGAGCCACAGCTAACTTAAAGGACGTTGAGCATCTGAAAGGGTAAAGTATAAATTAAGTTCATCTTCAACAGGGGGTTTCCAGTGAAATGCACTGACCCCGCTCTGCATGTCAGATTCAACTGAACCCTAGATACTCGTCCCCTTCTGAACACACTAAGAAGGTGAAACATTTCTGTGGCTTCCCTAGCTCCCACCACTCCGCGCTGTACTGAAATATTGACTATGCCATTAGCGGTCATATTTTAAAGCAACAAAAGATTCAATGACTTAAACTCCTTTACTACATTTGATTGCCATTGAAGGAAAAGTGACCAAAGCTCACCATCTCGGAAAAATCTGTACAGGGCTATTAATGCACTCTAGTGTGATCCCTGGAGTGCAATAGGAACACCTGTTCCTTCTACCTATTTCCCAAAATCCCAAGGAGACCATTCCAATATCTTCCTTCCCCTAGGAAGGTGATATCAGTGGTCAACATTTCCATCTCCCCTTGTTAGGTTCAAATTTTGTTAGGGTTTATTCACAGTGAAGCTGCACTATGGTACCTACTGGTTATATGAATAAATTATGATATTGGCTGCAATCAAGCTAATCTTACCATTTTGCAGCTCCATTGTGAAATTAATTGCCGGCGTCCGGACCATCTGTGCTGTGTGTCTTTCCCCTCATTGTTGGTGATGGTACTGTTAGTTCTGTTTGTTTTAATTGTTTGCCACACTTTCCGAATTGACCTCCTCTTTTAGGAGTCTATCGGAAAAATAGTATATGAAGTTCTATTTTAATCGCCTGTATATTTGATTTAATATGCATGTTTAAACCTTTCCCCTTTTGATACTTAAAAATAAATGGTTTATATTTTCTAACCCCTTGGCCTAGACTAAATTGTTGTTTAAAAGTAGCCACTTTCTCTTAATCCCCTTCTAATTACATCTGGGATTAATATTTTTTCTGTATGCTGTTTCTCAGGCTACAAACGACAAGATAATTTTATACTCTAGCTATACGCATCTAGTTCATATTTAATGAACGGGTCTTCGGTTCGAATCACCCTGGTACTCGTTTTTTTCCCCCTTTTTTTGTTTGTTTATCCAGGGACACAGGACTGACAGGAATAAGTACAAATAGGTTCAGGATCAGAGTCAGGTTCAGGATATAGGAAACAGGTTCAGGATCAGAGCAAACAGGTCAGGGCACAAGACGAAGCCAAGGCAAAGTGTGTTTGAACTTGCCAGGTTTTTATACCATTACCTGCTATCAGGTTCAGGTAATTTCTAACTGCAGGAGGAGATATCTGCTCCATACTGCCAGGATCCACCCGCTGGTGGACGCCAGTACTGCGGCCCAAAGATCACACCAGCAGGGAAAGGCTCTCCTGACAGTTCCAAACTGCCAGGAGACACCCGCTGGTGGACCACAGTACTGCACACCAAATATCAGGCAGTGTCACCTTCTCTGACACCATTGCTGGAGAACCTTCAATACTTGGTTTGATACCAATACCTATACATCCATACTACCCTCTTAAAGGGCCAGCCCCCTCTTTTTGGCTGTGCGTGACCACATCCAGGTTGGACTCCCTGCTCTCCGAGGATCCATCCATCTGACATGTCCATGTTGCCTACAATCTGCAAACATCTCTGTGGGATGTAAGTACCGTGCACTTTATCAATCACCAAGCGTATTTGTATCTATCATTGGATGTCTAGTTAAATGAAGTATATGTAAACTGATTTCTATGAGAGAAAAAACTAAAAAGAAACAATTTATTACTTTTCAATTTACTTGTATGTTGATACAATATTATTTTTCCTCTTTTTTCATCAGAAAAATTTAATATTTCTGCCCATACATAAACCCTGAAGAAGGAATTATACATATGTGCTCTGAATAAACTTAGCCATTTGTCTCCGAAACATGTCGGGTACCACTTACCCCCTCTTGTATTGACTCATCCGTCAACATTTGGGTGTGGAATTATGTATATTGGCAACTTTAACTGCATGTCAGTTCTATTGTTTTTAATATTTTTCTGTAATTCTTGTATATTGTTATAATTTTTGTTACTATATTTAATAAACATTTTCTACTTTTTATACATACTCTCCTGCCAATTCCATATTATTGTCATAGTCCGCACTATCCCAGGGGCATCCTCTTCCAAATTTCCAGATATAAATTGGGATGTGATTAGGACCACTGGAATTGCATATTTACTGGTTAGCTTCACTTTATTCTTCTATATAGCAAAAGTATGTAGGCATAGGACATGCCCTCCACCACGCCCCATTAAAGGAGAATTAACCGCCCCAAAAAATGATTAGTTAAACCCACAAGTTCTTTTTTACCACTACTATTCCTTTTATATTGGCTTTTGAAATTTACAAATGCAGCAATTTAGAATTTGGATGACAGGTTTAGCACTGAGAAACATTTTTTTTGATAGATAACTCGTGCATTTTATATACAACTACATAGATTAGACCAAAATGAGTGACAAATGAGGAGGAAAGAGGGACATTGCCCCAAATCAGGGAAAGTGCCTCAAAATTAGGGACAGTTGGGAGCTATGTATACTGTATATATAGGGAAAAGATCAAAAACTTGAATAAAAAATAAACTTGTTTTACGTTCTATTTAAAATAAAAAATGCCTTGGCAGTGCAAACGCCCCCAAAATGAAATCTTTTTGGAAAGTAAATGAACCAAGATAATTTTTTTGCCACAATTGTATGGAATTGAAGAAACATATTGGTATTGAGGTGGTTAACACATGGATCGTTGTAATGGTACATCAGCTACAGCTCATACAGAGATGGGGGAGAAGATGAAGAGAATAACATACAGGTTACATACAGTGGAAAGATGGAGATGAAGGGGTCAATGTTCAGCATTATACAGGAGGGGAAAGGTTAAAATGCAGGTCAAATAGAGAGACATTATGGAAATTAGTAGTGTAGGAGAGGAAGGGGGGTGAAAGGGTTAATCTTGCAGCTTCTGTGCCCTGACTGGACTGTGTTTAGGAACAACTGAGTAGAGCTCACAGATGTAAACACACACTATTTACATCATGTGATCACTGTGATTGGTCTCTCCATGGGTGGAGGAATGAAATTTTAAAACTGTTGTATAGTCAGAAAAAAAAAACTATAAGGCAAAGGCATAATGAGCTAGTATGCATCGCATACTAGCTCATTATGAAATACTTACCTTAGAACGAAACCCTTGCACCGTCTCCCGGTCACCACTGAGGAAGCTGACATTTTGCCTCTGAGATTCTTCCATCACTTATTACGTCACTCACACGCATGTGCGAAGGAGCCTTCTGTTCCGGCACGATACGCCGGACCTTTGTCGGACCTTCACTGCGCATGCACCGCTGACGTCTGTGGCTGCATGCAAGGTGAATATCTCCTAAACCGTACAGGTTTAGGAGATATTCATTTTACCTACAGGTAAGCCTTATTAAAGGCTTACCTGTATGTAAAAATGTGCTAAAGGGGTATACAACTGCTTTAAGTGCTATTGCTATTACATAGAGGGCTGAAAAGCCCCCTATATGATAGCATTTTGCTGACACATCATGGAGCTGATGTGTCCCCTGCCCTTTACACCATCACATTAGAAAACTCATATGTACATTTTTATGGTGGTTTTAATGTGCTGCGTACGGCATGTTTTACGCTTGCATTACAGGCATTTTCTTCTTTTTTATTTTCATAATTTCCTGTCTCCATTTTGAGGTTTGTTGGAAATATGAACATAAATATGTGACTTGAAAAACACACTAATTTGAATGCATATTGTGTTTTTTTTTTTAATGTGCGTTTTCCATGCATAGCTACTGACTATACTGTTCACCAAAATGCAAAAAAGATGCAGCACGCAAGATTTTTTAAACAATCATCTAACACAATTGACTAACGTGAAGTGCTTCATAGCCAATTATGGTAACAAATTGTCATGTACTTTCAGCATGATGTGACCCCGTGTTGTAGCTCTCATAAAATGCAATAATGTAAATTGTCACTAAACTAGCACAGTTCCAATGTACACATTGCAGTAAACTATCATTTTTTTTTTTGTTTTGATATTTTGGAGCATTGTCAGATCATTCGGTTGAATGGCATATTAAATTAACTAAATGGGGAAACTGCAGCTGGGGAGCAGGGGTAACCACTGCGATTCTGTGCCGTTAATGAAGATTGGCCAATATGTAACAATATTACATATTATGAAATTGCAGTTATATGCTGGTGCCCATGTTTATGGCAGAGCCTTCCTGGTCCCTGTATACTCCTGTGATTGCACAGAGCCTCCTCTCCATATTCTTGTGGACCTACCTGGTGACTTCCTCTGATGTCCATATGAAAACTGGTGGTCCGTAGAAATCCCCTGCAGAAGCCAATGTTGGCTAAACATTTTGGGATACAGCATCAAGTATTGATCACTTCTTATATATGGATACCAGTGATCAATAATACTATTTGTACTATGCTTTGCCAATAGTTTTTATCTAACTTTTTATTGAATCCATTATTTGTTGTTGTTTCATGTAATAAAATGTCTATTTTTATATATATATATATTTGTAGTGGCCTTACCCCTCTCTCCCCTTCTCATTCTCGGCTTGTCTTTCTTCGTCTAGGGGTGTTAGTGCTGGGGGAGGGATGAGATACACCATGGCCCATGTCCTCCATAGTGAAGTGGTGAAGGCCAGAAAGATCGGGCTTTGTGTAGGTGTCCTAGAGTCAAGTCAAGGCCTTCGTCCCTGACTCCTTTGCTCCTAGTAACCAGAGTTCCACACAGTGAATAGGTCCAACACAGTTTTATTCTTCTCAGCGAATAAACATACAGCACGGTTAAGTTGGATTCTTTTGCAACAACCTAGTAGTAATGGGAATAGGTTGAGGCACAATCCTTTCCCTTCTTTTGCTAACCACTGTGGTGTCACCAGTGGCGAATAGTCACTGCCACTGACTATGTGAGTTAGAACGTGAATTACATTCGCTAGCACAGCCCCTGTCAGGGGAAGGATTTCCGTCCAAGGGAGATACCGGAGGCCTCTCTGTCACCAGCGATGCTGCGCCGGACTCTCCAGAGAAGTTCTGCTCACCAGACCTCACAAACTCAGACACGGGCACCCAAGGAGTTAGGGCCCCCTCGGATTCCTCCACCCTCGCGGAACTCAGTCGAAGGTACTGAGACCCAGGCATCCGCCATAGTACCTCACCCCACGCTAAAGGTGCCTGAGATGGACTCCATCTCCGCTCTGGCCAGGTCAAAGGTACCTGGGCCCGGAACACCAGCACCCAAGCTGAAGGTCAAATTAAAAGGGGACGTACCTATATGCCCATTTGCCCAGCCGTTCCATTCTGTCGACGTAAAAAGTCGTGCGGCGGTCCTTAAGCGGTTAAGGTATTATAAACCTGCAGCATAAGTTTTTTTTTTTTTTTTTTTTTTTTTTTTTTTTACCAATATTAGCTTAAAGTGAACCAGCCATCCAAAAATTAAATATTGAAAACTAGAGCTGCCTAGGAGCAGACAAAAAACATCTGCTCCTGTGCTATTGCTTCCCTTTCCGCTGTCTGTTTTTACTTTATTTTTGCCAACTAGGTCCCCACATCCTCATTGTTGGGTCTCATCCACCATGACTATAAATCCCAAACACCAGGGGAGGGCTGGGCCAGGGGGAAGGGTGGCAATTGCCTCCCAGGCCACCCTAACTTACGTTCAAAATGGCCGGCAGCCGCTGCTCGCTAACAATTTCTTTTTTATTCTGGTCTAGGAAGTCGGGCCGGGGGCATGGCCATGGCGGCCGACCACTAGCTGTTGCATTCCGGGAGTTGTAGTCCGCACTCAAGCTTCTGGTGGATGGAAAACACAGCAGCGCAGAGGAAACTACAACTCCCTGGGACCGGATTCTTGGAAGCAGGCAGAGGCAGGGCGTGCCAGGGAGTCGGGACACAGGGCTGCAGGGCTGGGCGCTGGCTGCAACTTGACCCCAGGATCAGGAGCGTTACCCCCCAGGAAACTGTGGCGTGCAAGGACCTGCTGAGCTGAGATCGCTGAGGTGAGAGATTCTGACATCCCTAGCTGACCCCCCATCTCCCCACCATACACCCCATGTAACCTGCCCCAGTGATCAGTCTGCATTGATGGGCACTGGAGTTGGCTGCACTGATGGGCACTGGTGAGGCTGCATTGAAAAACCAGGTGGGCTATGGATGGTAAGCTGATAAGGTGGTTCAATAGGCCACTTGACTGGACTTGTCCCCCAGGCCTAAGGCCGCCAGCCCTCCCCTGCCAACCACCCTGACTCCATGTCCAGCTTACGTACCATTGCTAAACGCCAAGATTCTTTCATTTAACACAGTGGTTCTCAACTCCTGTCCTCAGGACCCACTAATAGGCCAGGTTTGCAAGATAACTGAAATACATCACAGGTGATATAATTTGCTGCTCAGTGATTGCAGTATTCTAGTCTGCATCTCCGCAAGGTAATACTTAAAATCTGGCCTGTTAGTGGGTCCTGAGGACAGGAGTTGAGATCCACTGATTTAACAAGAGGTGGTAGCTGGGGCTTTAGACCTCTTATTTAGATCAAATCCTTATCAGCAATAGAGTGGTATTCTCCTTATTTTTAATTTATTAAAACAGAACTTACATAAAATATACAGTTGTGTGAAAAAGTATTTGCCCCCTTTCTGATTTTTTTTGCATATTTCTCACACTTAAATGACTCAGATCATCAAACAAATTTTATTATTACACAAAGATAACCCGAGTAAATACAAAATGCAGTTTTTAAATAATGGTTTCATTTATTAAGGCAAAGAAGCTGTCCAAACTAGACATGTGCAAAAGGAAAACATTTGTTTAGTTTTGTTTAGTTTTAATTTGTTAATTAATTAATTTCGTTTAGTTAGATTCGTTAAATGCGTTTTTGGATTTCGTTCCGTTTGACCGAATTCGTAAAATCGTTCGCATTTGAAAATATTTCGACCGGATTCGAAAATATTTCTACCGGATTCTAAATTATTTCAACATGATTCGAAATCATTTCAACCGCATTCGAAAATATTTCTACCGAATTCGACAAAATTACAACCGGATTCGATCATCTTTCAACCGGATTCGATAATATTTCAATCGGATTCGAAAATATTTCAACAGAATTCGATAATTTGGTTGAAATATTAACGAATGCGGATGAAATATTATCAAATCCGGTAGAAATATTTTCGAATTTGGTTGAAATATTTTCGAATGCGACCGACTTTTCTAATTCCAATTAGAAAAGATTAGAATAAAAAATAGAAAATAGACTAGAAAAAAAATAGAACAGAATAGAATAAAATATAATATATTGTATTTTATTCTATTCTGTTCTATTGTTTTTCTATTTGATTCTTTCGAATATTTTCGATTCTATTCTAATGTGTTTGCAAATTCGATTCGACTAGAATTTTTTTTGAATTTGATTCAAATTTTTTTCGAATTCGATTCAAATTTCGTCCGTGGTTTTTCGATTCGAAACGTTCGGATTCGGTTGAATTCGTTAGCATTGCAATTTGTTAATTCGGATGCATCCGAACGTCCGAATAATGAAAATTAGTCCGAATTTCGATTCGGAACGAAACGAAATGCACATGCCTAGTCCAAACCTGCCTGGCTTTATGTGAAAAAGTAATTGCCCCTAAACCTAATAACTGGTTGTGCCACCCTTGGCGGTAACAACTGCAATCAAGCGTTTGCGATAACTGGCAATAAGTCTTTCATATTGCTGTGGAGTAGGGATGAGCTTCGAGTTCGAGTCGAACTCATGTTCGACTCGAACATTGCCTGTTCGCCCGTTCGCCGAACAACGAACAATTTGGGGTGTTTGCGGCAAATTCGAAAAGTCTATGGGAGAAATCTAAAGTGCTAATTATAAAGGCTTATATGCAAGTTATTGTCCTAAAAAGTGTTTGGGGACTCGGGTCCTGCCCCAGGGGACATGTATCAATGCAAAAAAAAGTTTTAAAAACGTCCGTTTTTTTAGGAGCAGTGATTTTAATAATGCTTAAAGTGAAACAATAAAAGTGAAATATTCCTTTAAATTTCGTACATGGGGGGTGTGTATAATATGCATGTAAAGTCGTGCATGTTTCTCGTGCTTAGAACTGTCTCTGCACAAAGTGTCATTTTTGAAGGAAAAAAAGTCATTTAAAACTCACTTGCGGCTATTAATGAATTGTCGGCTTTTATCAATACATAGAAAAGTCATTGATAAAAAAAAATAAAAAAAAGCGTGGGGGTTCCCCCAAATTTAATTACCAGGCCCTTCAGGTCTGGAATGGATATTAAGGAGAACCCCGCCGCAAATTTTAAAAAAAATGGCGTGCGGTTCCCCCTAAATATCCATACCAGGCCCTTCAGATCTGGCATGGATTTTAAGGGGAACTCCACCCCAAATTTAAAAAAAAATGGCGTGGAGTCCCCCCAAAAATCTATACCAGACCCTTATCTGAGCATGCAACCTGACTGGCCGCAGGGGACGAGGGGGGACGAGAGAGCGGCCCCCCCTCCCTACTGAACCGTACCAGGCCACATGCCCTCAACATGGGGAGGATGTCCCCATGTTGATGGGGACAAGAGCCTCATCCCCACAACCCTTGCCCGGTGGTTGTGGGGGTCTGCGGGCGGGGGGCTTATCGGAATCTGGAAGACACCTTTAACAAAGGGGACCCCCAGATCCCGGCCCCCCTTATGTGAATTGGTAAGGGGTACATTGTACCCCTACCATTTCACAAAGAAAGTGTCAAAAAATTTAAATAAAAAACACACAAACACCTTGGAAAAGTCCTTTATTAAAAAAAAAAAAAACATTCCAGCGATGAACTCCATTGTCCCGCGGCGATCCCGATGTCCAGCGCTGTCTGTCATTGGTTGTGCCTGAGCGGACCTGATGGGGAACTTCCTCCGCAGTGTTTTAAATGTATAGATCCGCCCCTTCTAAAGTTCCCCATCAGGTCCGCTCAGCGGACCAGATGCGGAACGCGAGAAGGGGCGGGTCTATTCATGTATTACACAGTGGAGGAAGTTCCCCATCAGGTCCACTCTACGAGGGGGCGGACCTGATAGGAACTTCCTTCACTGTGTGTGTGTATTACACAGTGAACTTCCTTCACTGTGTAATACGTGAATAGACCCGCCCCTTCTCATGTTCTGCATCTGGTCCGCTTAGCGGACCTGATGGGGAACTTTAGAAGGGGCGGGTCTATTCACGTATTACACAGTGAAGGAAGTTCCCATCAGGTCCGCCCCCTCGGTATGTCAGACCCCGCCTACGTCATTGGCCTGAGCGGGGAACTTCCTTCACTGTGTAATTAAAATTTACACAGTGAAGGAAGTTCCCCATCAGGTCCGCTCAGGCCAATGACGTAGGCGGGGTCTGACATACCGAGGGGGCGGACCTGATGGGGAACTTACTTCACTGTGTAATTCATGTATAGACCCGCCCCTTCTCGCGTTCCGCATCTGGTCCGCTGAGCGGACCTGATGGGGAACTTTAGAAGGGGCGGGTCTATACATTTAAAACACTGCGGAGGAAGTTCCCCATCAGGTCCGCTCAGGCACAACCAATGACGGACAGCGCTGGACAACGGGATTGCCGCGGGACAATGGATTTCATCGCTGGAATGTTTTTTTATTTTTTAATAAAGGACTTTTCCAAGGTGTTTGTGTGTTTTTATTTACATTTTTTTTACACTTTCTTCGTGAAATGGTAGGGGTACAATGTACCCCCTACCAATTCACATAGGGAGGGGCCGGGATCTGGGGGTCCCCTTTGTTAAAGGGGTCTTCCAGATTCCAATAAGCCCCCTGCCCGCAGACCCCCACAACCACCGGGCAAGGGTTGTGGGGATGAGGCCCTTGTCCCCATCAACATGGTGACATCCTCCCCATGTTGAGGGCATGTGGCCTGGTACGGTTCAGGAGGGAGGGGGGGCGCTCTCTCATCCCCCCCCTCTTCCCCTGCAGCCGGCCAGGTTGCGTGCTCGGATAAGGGTCTGGTGTGGATTTTTGGGGGGACTCCACGCCATTTTTTTTTACATTTGCGGCGGGGTTCCCCTTAATATCCATTCCAGACCTGAAGGGCCTGGTAATTGAATTTGGGGGAACCCCCACACTTTTTTTTTTTATCAATGACTTTTCTATGTATTGCCGGGAGCCGACAATTCATTAAAGCGGAGATCCAGTCAAAAAAAAATTTTTTTTTTTTGCACTGATTGGTATTGATACCTATCATATTCCACATAACATAGAAATCGTTCCCCAGCCGTTTAGTTAAAGTAGATTGTCAGTCACCTTGTTCGTTTCAGCTCCTGATCTGGCCGCATCCATCATGAGTGTGGGCACTGTGAAGCCCAGCTCCTTATTCTTCCTCCAATTCATCGAGCGTTGCATGCTGGTTAACCAGCATGCATCGGTACATCTCGCGCGTGCGCATTCAAACTGTGCTCGTAGCGCTGTTTGTTTATTTATGTAGCCATGACAACGGGCGGCGACGGAGGAACGTCCCGCCCCGTTGTAACTAAAGCTAGCTTACAATAAAAGTCCCATCCCCTTTCCAAGCAGTCTGTGCAGCGCTTGGATAAGGTAGTTAGAGCCATGAAGTGATCATTGCAATACATACATTTATTGTGTGTGTGTATATGTATAGATATAAATACATTTGAAGGACATTTCTTACACAAAGAAATCAAAAGACCAAAAAATGGAAGAGCAAAAAAATAACATAAAAATAATTAGGATTTGCAAAGCAACAGCACGAGACATATATAGAGATAGTGAGCACATTACAACATAAAAAAGACTTGCCTGTTCTGTGAAAATGTTCTGGGTGAAAAGGCTGCTTGGAAACCGCGATGAAGACAGACTTTCTGCTCGTGTCCTCTCTCTTCACAATCAACTCTTGTTATGCCATAACAAAGGGCGTTCATCCTTTTCAAAAATGGCGCGGAGATACACCTTAAATCGCGTCATTTCCTGTAAGGAAATAACGCGATTTTAGGCAAAGTAATGCCTAGATATTCCAGAGGAAACTACTGCAATAGTTTCCCAGGAGGCAATGCGTCCTAGGACAGGAAGTCTTCTCTCCGCGGACAAGGAAATAGGCAGAAAACCTATTCTGCCTAGCAACAGTGAGGTAGGAGTGTCTAAAATTTTATTTTATTTTTTTTATTTAATTAAATGACAGCTGTTCCTGAAAAGTTGTTTTTAGGGTGGACCTCCACTTTAATAGCCACGAGTGAGTTTTAAATGACTTTTTTTTTCCTTCAAAAATGACACTTTGTGCAGAGACAGTTCTAAACACGGGAAACATGCGCGACTTTACATGCATATCATACACACCCCCCAGGTACGAAATTTAAAGGAAAATGTCACTTTTTTACTTTTTCATTTTAAGCATTATTAAAATCACCGCTCCCGTAAAAACGTCTATTTTTTTAAACTTTTTTTTGCATTGATACATGTCCCCTGGGGCAGGACCCGGGTCCCCAATCCCTTTTTAGGACAATAAATTGCATATTAGCCTTTATAATTAGCACTTTAGATTTCGAACGCTCGAGTCCATTGTATTTAATAGGGTTCTAAAGTTCACGCGAACATTCTGTCTGTTCGCAGGTTCTGGTGCGAACCGAAGAGGGGGGTGTTCGGCTCATCCCTGCTGTGGAGCAATTTGGCCTTCTCTTCTTTGCAGAATTGTTTTAATTTAGCCACATTGGAGGGTTTTCCAGCATGAACGGCCTGTGTAAGGTCATTAAACAGCATCTCAATTGGATTTAAACCCGGGCTTTGACAAGGCCACTCCAAAACCTAAATTTTGCTTTGTTTGAACCATTTGGAGGTGGACTTCCTGTTGTGTTTTGGATCATTGTCCTGCTGCATAACCCAAGTGCACTTGAGCTTGAGGTCACGAACTGATGGCCGGACATTCTCCTTTAGAATTTTCTGGTAGAGCTCAGAATTCATGGTTCCATCAATTCTGGCAAGGCGTCCAGGTCCTGAAGCTGCAAATCAGCCCAGACCATCACGCTACCCCCACCATGTCTGACTGTTGGTATGATGTTCTTGTTATGAAATGCTGTATTCGTTTTATGCCAGATGTACCGGGACGCATTCCTTCCAAAAAGTAAAATTTTTGTCTCATCTGTCCACAGAATATTTGTCTAAAAGTCTTAGGGATAATCAAGATTTTTTTTGTAAATGTGAGATGAGCATTTGTGTTCTTCTTGGTCAGCAGTGGCTTTGGCCTTGGAACTCTCCCATGGATGCCATTTTTGCCCAGTCTCTTTCTTATTGTTGAATCATGAACACTGAACTCATCTGAGGCAAGTGAGGCCTGTAGTTCTTTAGATGTTGTTATGGGTTCTTTTATGACCTCCTGGATGAGTAGCCGTCATGCTCTTGGAGTAATTTTTGTAGACTGGCCACTCCTGGGACGGTTCACCACTGTTCCAAGTTATCTCCATTTATGGATAATGGCTCTCCCCGTGATTTACTGGAGTTCCAAAGCCTTACAAATGGCTTTGAAACCCTTCCTAGACCGATACATGTACATTTGTTTCGTAACGAATCGAAATTAGTCCGAATTTAGCAACTTTCGGACATTCGGAAGCATTCGAATTTCCGAACAAAGCAATTACGAATAAAACCGAATCCGAAAAAAATTATATCGCAAATAGCGAATGCCCGAATGTCTTCGGCATAATTTGTTATGAAAAAAGTTATGAATGTACAAATCCATTCGAAGCACAATAACACTCTGCTCTGCTCTCTGCTTCTCCCTCACCATGCTGAACTCCCTCTCAAAATGGTGTACAGGGGCGGAGGCTATAGCCGCATGTAAAAAACTAAAGTAAAATACGAGATTTCGAATCGTTACAAATAACCGCTATGTATTTAGAAAAGTACAAATCCATTCGAAGCACATTAGGTATAATAGGCAGCGTCGTTGTGAGAGAGACACGGAAAATTACAAATCAACGAACCCAAAAAAAGTTACGAAAGTACGAGTTGTGTCCAGAATCAACGAAAAACAATGTACTCTACCGAAAGTACGAATTAGTCCGAACACGAAAATTCCCGTCTAGCAAAATTACGAATCAACAGGACCAAAAAGAAACAAACAGAAACGAAACAAATTTTTCCATTGTGCACAAGAAACGAACCGAAACTAAACAAATTTTTCCGTTGTGCACAAGTCTAATGTACATTACCTTGTTTCTAATCTGTGCTTGATTTTTTTTTAGATTGTGGCATGATGTGTGGCTTTTTTTGATCTGTTAGCTTGCTTCACTTTGTCAGACAGCTTCTATTTATGTGATTTCTTGATTCAACAGGTCTGGCAGTAATCAGGCCCGGGTGTGGCAAGTGAAATTTAATTCAGCTTTCCAAAAAATTATGGTTAATCACAGTTCACACTCATGATTCAGCATGGGAGGGGGCAATCACTTTTTCATAGGGCCAGGCAGGTTTAAACAGTTTTTTTCCCTTAATAAATGAAATAATAATATAAAAACTGCATCTTGGATTTACTTGGGTTATCTTTCTGTAATACAAACATTTGTTTGATGATCTGAATCATTTAAGTGTGAGAAATATGCAAAAAAATAAAAAATCAGAAAGGGGACAAATACTTTTTCACACAACTGTACTTACAACATTAATTCTATTTTCCATTGTATCATATCAGAATCCATAAACATGTAACAAACTTTAGTTCTCTTTATCCTAAGGGCAATGTAGGAGGGGTTTTGTTTTCCTTTTGACGAGAGTGTTAGCTGTATGATTGGAAATGTTTCAGCACCAGATTGCATATAAAATGCAACAGACGAGGAGCCATGGGCACCACAACCATCCGCCATGCTCCCAGCTTCAACTGGGGCAAAGATGTTGTTGTCTGAGTCAAGTTCAATCATCTTATTTCAAGCAATGGACGGGGAGCTATAAGTTATACTTTTTGGTAGAGAGGGTGGTCCCAGTCTTAGCTGAGACACAGATTTCTTTGTCAACGATAGCATCCAAAGATATGTTTTTATAGCCCCAAATTTAAAAAGAAGTAGGGAATCTGGCTGGCTAATATAAACAACCAGCAGCCTTCTCATGGATTAGCCCTGTTTTCCATTCCAAGTGTAAAGGGCAAGGTTCAGTAAACAGCAGCCTCTGCCAACCATAATCTACATTAAAATTCCCTCAACAGTCCGTTAATGTGGCCCTTTTCCATCTCTGGGCCCCATAGTAGCCTTGCAATCTGCTATGGCTATTGTTACACCACTGCTAAAAAAAAAAAAAAGAGGTTTACCAGACTGAACAATTGTGGGAATTGTGGGAATTGTGGAAAACATATAATTTTTTCACAATGATACTGTACTGTTAATATGAGATTAAACCTTCAGAAAGATTGTAAAAACTGAATAATTATTTGTTTAATGTAGTTTATTATGTAATTATAGGGCTGTAACTTATTTGAATAATTATGTTTATGTTCTCTTTTGTAATCTTAGATCCTACAGGTGCATCTCAAAAAATTATAATATCATCAAAAGTTAATTCATTTCAGTAATTCAATTCAAAAAGTGAAACTCACAAAAGAAAGAAATGCTTGAAATATATCACTGTGTGTAATGAATCTTTCATGCCGCGTACACACGATCATTTTTCCCGTCGGGAAAAATTTCTTTTTTTTCGCCGAGAAAAACGATCGTCTGTGGGCTTTATGTCGTTTTTCTCATTGAGAAAAACGGCAGAAAAAACGACGAGAAAAATTAGAACATGTTCTAAATTTTCTCATCGTTTTTTCCATCATTTTTTTCCGCGGCAGTTTTCCCATAGGGAGACACTGCCGCGGAGCCCACAGACGGTCTTTTTTCTCGACAAAGAAAAAAATGACGGGAAAAACGGTCGTGTGTGGGGGAAAATGCCGTTCCCTCGTTTTTCATTTTTTTTCATGTCGGGATTCACGGCGGTGTTTTCACCGCCGTGAATCACGATCATGTGTACGCGGCATAAGAATCTGAAAGAGTTTCACTTTTTGAATTGAATTACTGAAAAAAATTTACTTTTTGATGATATTCAGATTTTTTTGAGATGCACCTGTGAATACATGTACAGTATATCAAAGAGTGACATTGTACAATATTGTAAAATAATGAAAATCCTTTCTTGACTTGATAATATTGCATGTGTGCTATGCCAAATAAAGATGCATTTAAAAAAAGATTGGTTGGTAGACATATGATATGCTTCGTAGATATCTCCCTCCCAAAATAAATATTAAAAAAAAGGGATAGATGAAAATAGGATACTAATACCAACAAAATCTTGTAGGCTTCCGTTCCTGATCTTGTGAAACTGCTAATTGCATGGCTGTCTGTGGCTTGCAAGCTCAATACAGTCCAAATTTTAATTTTAGTCTATAGTCCTCTGGGAGGACTCAACCTGGAAGACTGAGGACTTTTTTTTGTAAATGCATGGTATCATGTGATTACCCCTGAGGTGTCCTTGATTCACAATGTACTGGTGCAACTCACTGCATCAGCAAAGACCACCCAGCCCTGGGGGGGGGAGGTGAAGGGAAAGGGGACCCTATGACATCACATGCCCAGCCTAAAGATTTCAGAAAAGCTAATTATTAAAGCATAAAATAGAGCCAGTGCAGGCCACAAGGGGGATGATTTGCAGGGGGAAACCTGGATCCACGTGAAAACATGGAAACATGAATTCACATATTCTCATAAAATGCTTTTAAGATTTTGCTGTTACATCACAAATTTATATTAAAAAAAATAATAATGAAGAATAAAAATATAAGCCAAGGAAGATGTAATTTGCTAAAATATTGAATACACTTAGAGCCCATTCACACAGGGGCGGCACGACTTGTGCCGTGACTGTGCTGGGCGATCTGCAGACGACTTCAAAGGAGACTTCCAAAATGACTTCTGTATTGAAGTCAATGGAAGTCGCCTTGATGTCGTCTTGAAGTAGTACAGGAACCTTTTTCTAAGTCGGAGCGACTTCAGTCGCTCCGCTTAGAACGGTTCCATTGTACAGAATGGGACGCGACTCGTCAGGCGGCTGAGACGCCTGACGAGTCGCCCCTGTGTGAATGGGGCTTTAGGAGTGTATTTATAAAAAAATTGCAATGCAAATGACTCAAACAATAACACGGCTTTCACAAGTAATAATTTGTGCCATGTGTTTATTTCCTATGATCATCGGCTCCATCTAGTGGCCATGAGGTATTTTCCAGAAACCTCTCATTTAGGCCACTAGAAGCCAACAATCACAGGGTGTAAACATACTACATAAATTGTAATAATAATTTGTAACTGTTGTGAAAATGCTTGAGACATTCGCATTCGCAGATTTTTTTGGATATGGACCCCTTAGTTAGTGCTGCAAAGTAAGCTGTATTTTTTAAGGAAATTAAAAGCAGAATGGAAAACCAAAACAGATCTAGCGATGTGGTGAAAAGATTATACAATTCTGAATTGTTTTAGTATACATTATTCATGTCAATAACTTTACCATCTCAGCAGTATAATCATTTGCTTGATACTTCCGAACATAAATATTTAGTATAGCCTCAAAATATGTATCTTCAAAGCTCATTTCTTCTGTAATACATTCCAAATCTTTATCTTAATCAATGGTGCATACACAAGAGTATGGTAGCACTTAACATGTGGAAAAGAAATGTTTTTTTAAGTCAAAAAGAGATTAGCAATTGCTTAACCAATCTAGACATGATTTACGGTTATGGTGTTATAGGCATTATAGCTGTTCTATTTTGTCAACTTCTATTTTCCATTTAAATTAACCTGCAATAGCTAGGTGATAAAATAAAGCATATGTATACAAATGGCAGCCCTCTGCTTATTTTTATATCTAAATAGTTCTCCTGTATATATACAGTATATATATATATATATATATATATATATATATATATATAGTAGGATTAGGGGTTGTTAGCTCTCGTAGTAGATGCGTTTTTTTCAGTGATGCAAGCCAGTCAGGAACTCTGTTTAAGGGCATGGTAGCCCATGTTTATTTAAAAGCACAAAAGTTCACAAGTACATCTGTAGTATTCACAGGGAGGTTCCACCATTCCTGTATCTTACATACTTAACAGTTTACCTTGTAGCTTTACCTTCTTGCTATCCAGGCCTTTAGCCTAGGCCTTGGGTCTGCTCCTCAGACCCAAACAGTTTCCAAGAGTTTAAGCTTTCTCCTTGCTTACCCCTGGTCAGCACCTTTGTTGCCAGATCACTAATGATGTCTGCCTCCTGCAGACATGCACCACCTCTGACTCCACTCAGAGGATGAGAGTCCACCTGACTCCCATGCACACAGACTTCCTCTCTGTTGGGTGGAGCCCTGATCGATAATCTTGTCAGAACTAAATAGCCCAAGACACAGCTGTTCAATCAGCATGTCTTCTTTTACCAAATCTGGCGTAAACCAACACTCTTGAAAGTCGCACCCTCACAAAATATATATATAGATAGATAGATAGATAGATAGATAGATAGATAGATAGATAGAGATATATAGGTATTAAAATATACTGTATATTGTAATTCTGCTTTTCTGCAATCATGACATTTGCAATAAAACTATTCCAGTATCTGATAAACTTCAATAGTTTTTTTATTATGCTTAGTACCTACATATGTATAATATTGCTGGTGTTTATCTTTCTTATAACTACCTCTTAGGTAGGACTTTAAAGTTCTGTACTCATAAATTCTGACTACTATCATGCTCTTTAAGCAGCTGGCCTTGGACAGTGTTTGACCCTACAGAACATGCTGTGATCAGTGTAACTGTCTAAGACAGTGGTTCTCAACTCCTGTCCTCAGGACCCACTAACAGGCCAGATTTTAAGTATTACCCTGGTGAGATGCAGACTAGAATACTGCAATCCCTGAGCAGCAAATTATATCACCTGTGATGCATTTCAGTTATCTTGCAAACCTGGCCTGTTGGTGGGCCCTGAGGACTGGAGTTGAGAACCACTGGTCTAAGACCAGCTGTCTTAGTATTATAGAAACACTGTTACTGTCCCCATTCAGGGCAAAGTGACAATGTCTGTGAAAAGGCCCTGCTACCAATTCACTGATACTTATCTCTCTAGCAATTCCCTGCCACTTATTTTTCAGTGACAGATGGAAAATATACACAGTGCTTTGGGGTATGGGAGCATGTGACCTCCTACTAAGTGACTGTGCTCCAGACAAGGTGCAGATTAAAAATGTCAGTTTATCTTTAAGGCAGCAGCATAATCAAGCAAAATACGCAGGTGAAATAAATCTGTGTGAGCAAATACAGTAGTTGCAAATGATTTTGCAGTTCTGTACAGCCCAACAGCACAGCCAGGTCTTTGGCCTCACTCATCTTCCTGGCAGAGCGGCATGTATTACAATGACAGAATGCTGACTAAGGTAAGACTAGCCATACACGTTAAAATCTGCAAAACCTACATCCTCTCCAATGGTCCAAGATCCACGAGTTGCCTTGCTGGAGCTGGCATCTTTTGCCTGGCTTCTTCTGCGTGCCAGTCTTCATCCTTTTTGGTTGACCAGTGTGGGATGATGTAACTCCTACGCATGTACAGGAGTAAGTCACTCTGGCACACTTGCATGGTGCCAGATATGTAAATTGAGCTGCAGGTCGAACCAGAGAAATCAAGAGGTTCCCCCACCCACCCTAAACAGCATGAAAGGAGGAATCTTCTTTGCTAGATTATTATATTCTGACAGTCACTGCTCCCACAGCTGTCAGAATACCTGAATATTGACTATCGCTGTTCAGTTGAGCATTTCCAGTTACTTTGATGCTCAGATCAACGTACGTTGTGTTGGGTGGTGCTGACAGCATCACCCATGGTTCGAGCTTTGGGCAATTTAGCAGAAATCTGAGAAAAATTCAAGCCGTACGCAGCCAACATAACGAATTATATTGCCATGTTTGCAAAAGATGCAGACAGGTATAAATGTATAAAGCCAACAGTAAAAGTGCAATTTTAGCTTACTGTTGACCAGTATTTCTCAGACCTTCCCCGGGTGTCTTTTCCAAAAATGTATTTCATTTATTTTAGAGGTGACAATACTACTACCTTGAATAAATAAAATATTCATAAAAAACAACTTTGCTTTCAGAGTTCTACTCTTTCTTGCATGGCAGAAATATTGTTATTTAATACTACTACCTTGGCCAAAGTAACCTTTAATTTCTATTTTTTATATAACTTCTCATGTTGCCCTTTCATCAAACCGCTTGAGAAATATGTTCTCAGTCCGCTGAGTTTTAATAACGGTACAAAAATGTATATTATTAGCAAACAGTACAACATTACTGTCAACAGTAGTCCATCCACCAGATCATGAATACATAGACTAAAAGAACGGGGTGCAGTACCAATCCTTTTGACACAAAAATGCTAACTCTGGGCCACTTTAAGGCCTCATGCACACAGGACTTTTTTTAACTCCCCTAGCAGCCAGCAGCGTTTTTGCAGAAAAAATGCCTGACGCTTGTAATGCCTAGTACACACAAGCGGGTTTTCCGTCGCATAATAAACCAACGGTTTTCCCAACAGAATTCCTCTCAGGCTGCCTTGCATACACACGCTCAGACAAAAGTCCGCCCGTCCAAAGCGCGGTGACGTACAACACGTATGATGGCACTATAAAGGGGAAGTTCCATTCCAACGGCGCCACCCTTTGGGCTGCTTTTGCTAATCCTCGTGTTAGTAAAAGTTTGTTGAGAGACGATTCGCGCTTTTCAGCCTCGTGCTTTTCAGTCCGTTACAGCGTGATGAATGTGCTATTTCCATTATGATAGGTTGTTTTACCAGAAAGAGCGCTCCCGTCTCATACTTGATTCTGAGCATGCGCAGTTTTCTGGCAGTCAGAAAACCATACAGACGAACGGATTTCCTGCTCGGATTTTTGCCCTGACGGGAAAAAAGTGATCCTGGTCTCTTTTTTTGTCCGGCAGTTTTCCCGTAGGAAAAACTGCGATGGAGTATACACACGGCCGGGATTCCCGACCAAAAAGTTTTCCCATCTGAAAAAACGGTTGTGTGTACGAGGTATGAGAGCGTCAAGCTCTTCAGCTTTAATTCATTTAATTGGCCAGAATAAATAATTTATTCTGGTCATTTAAATAAATTTATGATCAAGCACTAGAGTTTGGGCATGTCTAGCAGCTGTTAGTAGCGTCAAGCGTTTTTTCCTGCCCAAACTCTGCTGCTCCTGGATACACTGGCAGTTTTTTTTTTTCCTGTCTCTAATGTCACTTACACACAATTGATTTTCTCGACGGTGAAAACACCGTCAAGAAAATCGATGGGAAAAACGAGGAACGGCTTGGTCCACTACACACGGCCGGTTTTCCCGTCATTTTTTCTCTTGGTCGAGAAAAACGACCGTGTGTAGGCTCCCCGGCAGTGTTTCCCTATGGGAAAACTGCAGCGGAAAAAAATGCAGTGAATCACGACGAGAAAAATTCGAGCATGTTCTAATTTTTCTCGTCGTGATTCATGCCGTTTTTCTCGTCGGGGAAAAATTATCAAAAGCCCACACACGGTCGTTTCTCTCGTCAAAAAGAAAAAAATTCATTTTTCCAGATGAGAAAAATGGTCGTGTGTACGCGGCATAAAAGCCTCTGAAAGCTCCTGCCACTAAACGCTGCTAAAATTCTATGGGTGCATAGAAACAGAAAAAAAAATGTCAGACAAAGCCTTAAAAAATATCAGTAAAAAAGGGCGCTCAATATAAATCGTGTGTGCTCTAATATAGGGCTGTGAGAAACCTCGAGCTATGGTCTATAAGAATCTAGCCTTATACAATTATATGGTGGATACTCAGATATATATACATATATTCATGTATATTCATGCATAAATAAGCTATATCCCGTTTTCTAAATATACCAAAAAGCATCCAGTGTTGCACAGTATCGCCAATATTAAAAAGATTTTGTTATCTCTTTCTTGTGAAAAAAAAAAAAGATTTTGTTATCTCAAACCAACTATAAAAAATGCAGAAAGTACATATGCAAGTAATACTAAATATAGTCCATAGAAAAATATTAATAAAAAACACTCAGGCTGGGTTCACATTAGAACAAGCAGCGGCTCACAGCAAAAGTCCGGTGTGTCTCCATTCATCGTTTCAGGTCAGATATCAGACCAAATTTTGGGCTGAGTTTGGACCTGAAACGGACCAAAAGACACACAGGGTTTCTGTGTACTTTGCACCGGAGCTGCTGCGGAGATGTGTGAACCAGCTCCATAGGGAGCCATCACAATCTCCAGCTATGCGAATTGAATGCGGAGAAATCCGCATACAATTCGCATAGGTGTGAACGGCATTACTTTAGACTGGTATGGGCCAAATGGGGTAATGAACGCCGACTTCGGAATAGATTCCGCATCCAAAGGAATTTGCCAGTACCCTTTGCATAGGTCGAGGGTTGTCAGGAATTTTCCCCAAGCAATGCGATCCAACAGATCACCCACCCAGGGTATTGGGTAAGCGTCAGTGGTGGTGCTATCATTTAATCTGTGGTAGTCTACGCAGAAGCGAGTCGTGCCATCCCGTTTCGGGTACAAGGACCACTGGGGAAGACCAGGAGCTGCTGGATGGCTCAATGACTCCCAACTCAAGCATCTCCTTAATCTCACGACGCATTCCCTCTCTCACTGCGTCAGGTATCCGGTAAACTGCCTGTCTTAGAAAAACAAGGAAGGTTCCCCAGGGGTTTTTCAAAGGCAGCAAGAAGTTATATAAAGAGTAATAGTATAAAAAATATATTTTATTGATCCAAACAGAAAAATTTATGAAGTGGAGATATACATCTGGTTAAGAGCACACATGACATCATACAGCATCACTTAGGGCAAAGGACATCCCAGATAAAAACATGGTTTGCCAATTAAAATATACAATATTGATATCCACAGAATACCCCAATGCATTTCGACCATTAATTTTTTCAGTCTTCTTCAGGGGGTTTTACATTCTAGGGGAATATATCAGAACATCAAAAATAAGACATTTAACAGTATACAGAACATCGGTAAAACATTCCGAATTGTGCAAAATTATATTCATGTTCACAAGGTGTATTTACCATTAAGTGGATAAAAGAATGAGGGTGTGTTGCAAAAACCAGATGGCTGTGGGTGCCTTCACCCTGGTAGATCCACTGTGGCCGCATGTCCCCCCCCCCCCCGTAGGCGGGCGCATAGTCCACTAACTGGAGCAGCATTTCAATGTTCATCCCTATGGAAGGAGGTGATAGGATCCCTCTAAAATCCATGGAAGGCGGTGATAGGATCCTTCTATAATCTATGGAAGGAGGTGATAGGATCAATCTATAGTCTATGGAAGGAAGTGATAGGGTCCCTCTATAACAGGGGTCTCAAACTGGCGGCCCTCCAGCTGTTGCGAAACTACAAGTCCCATGAGGCATTGCAAGGCTGACAGTTACAAGCATGACTCCCACAGGCAGAGGCATGATGGGACTTGTAGTTTCGCAACAGCTGGAGGGCCACTAGTTTGAGACCCCTGCTCTATAATCTATGGAGGGAGGTGATAGGATCCCTCTATAATCTACGGAAGGAGGTGATAGGATCCCTCTATAATCTATGGAAGGAGTTGATAGGATCCCTCTATAATCTATGGAAGGAGGTGATAGGATCCCTCTATAATCTATGGAGGGAGGTGATAGGATCCCTCTATAATCTATGGAGGGAGGTGATAGGATCCCTCTATAATCTATGGAAGGAGGTGATAGGATCCCTCTATAATCTATGGAAGGAGGTGATAGGATCCCTCTATAATCGATGGAAGGAGGTGATGGGATCCCTCTATAATCGATGGAAGGAGGTGATGGGATCCCTCTATAATCTATGGAAGGAGGTGATAGGATCCCTCTATAATCTATGGAGGGAGGTGATAGGATCCCTCTATAATCTATGGAAGGAGGTGATAGGATCCCTCTATAATCTATGGAAGGAGGAGATAGGATCCCTCTATAATCTATGGAAGGAGGTGATAGGATCCCTCTATAATCTATGGAAGGAGGAGATAGGATCCCTCTATAATCTATGGAAGGAGGTGATAGGATCCCTCTATAATCTATGGAGGGAGGTGATAGGATCCCTCTATAATCTATGGAGGGAGGTGATAGGATCCCTCTATAATCGATGGCAGGAGGTGATGGGATCCCTCTATAATCGATGGAAGGAGGTGATGGGATCCCTCTATAATCTATGGAAGGAGGTGATGGGATCCCTCTATAATCTATGGAAGGAGGTGATAGGATCCCTCTATAATCTATGGAAGGAGGTGATGGGATCCCTCTATAATCTATGGAAGGAGGTGATAGGATCCCTCTATAATCGATGGAAGGAGGTGATAGGATCCCTCTATAATCTATGGAAGGAGGTGATAGGATCCCTCTATAATCTATGGAGGGAGGTGATAGGATCCCTCTATAATCTATGGAGGGAGATGATAAGATCCCTCTATAATCTATGGAGGGAGGTGATAGGATCCCTCTATAATCTATGGAAGGAGGTGATAGGATCCCTCTATAATCTATGGAGGGAGGTGATAGGATCCCTCTATAATCTATGGAGGGAGGTGATAGGATCCCTCTATAATCTATGGAAGGAGGTGATAGGATCCCTCTATAATCGATGGCAGGAGGTGATGGGATCCCTCTATAATCGATGGAAGGAGGTGATGGGATCCCTCTATAATCTATGGAAGGAGGTGATGGGATCCCTCTATAATCTATGGAAGGAGGTGATAGGATCCCTCTATAATCTATGGAAGGAGGTGATGGGATCCCTCTATAATCTATGGAAGGAGGTGATAGGATCCCTCTATAATCGATGGAAGGAGGTTATAGGATCCCTCTATAATCTATGGAAGGAGGTGATAGGATCCCTCTATAATCTATGGAGGGAGGTGATAGGATCCCTCTATAATCTATGGAGGGAGATGATAAGATCCCTCTATAATCTATGGAGGGAGGTGATAGGATCCCTCTATAATCTATGGAGGGAAGTGATAGGATCCCTCTATAATCTATGGAG
Source organism: Rana muscosa (assembly GCA_029206835.1). NCBI lineage: Eukaryota > Metazoa > Chordata > Amphibia > Anura > Ranidae > Rana > Rana muscosa. The sequence goes on from CM055117.1 coordinate 748,086,262, forward strand.
GGAGGTGATAGGATCCCTCTATAATCTATGGAGGGAGGTGATAGGATCCCTCTATAATCTATGGAGGGAGATGATAGGATCCCTCTATAATCTATGGAGGGAGGTGATAGGATCCCTCTATAATCTATGGAGGGAGGTGATAGGATCCCTCTATAATCTATGGAGGGAGGTGATAGGATCCCTCTATAATCTATGGAAGGAAGTGATAGGATCTCTCTTTAATCTATGGAGGGAGGTGATAGGATCCCTCTATAATCTATGGAGGGAAGTGATAGGATCCCTCTATAATCTATGGAAGGAAGTGATAGGATCCCTCTATAATCTATGGAGGGAGGTGATAGGATCCCTCTATAATCAATGGAGGGAGGTGATCAGGGCCGGACTGGCCTACCGGGATACCGGGAAAATTCCTGGTAGGCTGCCTGCACTTAGTGCCCTGGGGCCGCTTTTGCCTGGCTGTCAGTCAAATCAGCAGCCGCGGCCGCCATTGCCGCCGCACTTTACAATTATGCAATGCCGGCCCTTCAGGGCCGGACTGGCCACCTGCACTTAGTGCCTTGGGCCGCTTTTGCCTGGCTGTCAGTGAAAAAAGAAGCGGCAGGTCGGCGGTCCAGACAAAGGTGACAGAGAGAGGAGGGGGGGGCACCATCCATGCAATGGTGAGAGAGAGAGATTATTATTATAATACAGATTACAATTAAATTGCAGGGGCAGCAAAGGTGACAGAGAGAGTAGGGGGGGGGGTGCACCGTGCAATGGTGAGAGACTCTAACCATTGCATGGTGCACCCCCCCTCTCTGTCACCTTTGCTGCCTCTGCAATTTAATTGTAATCTGTATCTCTCTCTCTCTCACCATTGCATGGTGCACCCCCCCTCCTTTCTTTGTCACCTTTGCTGCCCCTCTCTCTCACCGTTGCACCCTCTCTCTCTCACTCACCGTTGCACCCTCTCTCTCACCGTTGCACCCCCCTCTCTCTCTCACCGTTGCACCCTCTCTCTCTCTCTCACCGTTGCACCCTCTCTCTCTCTCACCGTTGCACCCTCTCTCTCTCTCTCACTGTTGCACCCTCTCTCTCTCTCTCACTATTGCACCCTCTCTCTCTCTCACCGTTGCACCCCCTCTCTCTCTCACCGTTGCACCCTCTCTCTCACCGTTGCACCCTCTCTCACCGTTGCACACCCTCTCTCACCGTTGCAGCCCCCCCCCTCTCTCTCTCTTTCACCGTTGCACCCCCTCTCTCTCTCACCATTGCACCCCTCTCTCTCTCTCATCGTTGCACCCCCTCTCTCTCTCACCATTGCACCCCCTCTCTCTCTCTCACCATTGCACCCCCTCTCTCTCTCTCACCATTGCACCCCCTCTCTCTCTCTCACCATTGCACCCCCTCTCTCTCACCATTGCACCCCCCTCCTCTCTGGCTCTCTCATGATTTCTTTATTTCTTTTTTTTCTTAAAGCGGTTGTATACCAATTTTTTTTTTTTTTTTTTTATAAAAACCTGCAAGACAAAGGCATAATGAGCTAGTATGACTAGCATACTAGCTCATTATGAAATAATTACCTTAGATCGAAGCCGTCCTCGTCTCCCCCCCCCCCCCCCCGGCCGCAGACACCTCTTCGGAAGGTTACTTCCAGGTATCACCGCTCCGGCGCTGTGATTGGCCGGAGCGGCGAAGACGTCACCAGCATTGCCGGTTTAATTAATGGCTATTCTCAGTGTGCATGCGCCGTTGTCTATGGCGCGCATGCGCCATAGACATCGGTGCATTCTTTGTGGCAAATATCTCCTAAACCGTGTAGGTTCAGGAGATATTGCAAACACCTACAGGTAAGCCTTAATTTAGGCTTACCTGTAGGTAAAACATGTCAGAGAGGGTATACAACCGCTTTAAAGCAGGTAAAAATAAATGTGCATTTACAATTGTTTTGGCCTGCAAAGCAATGCACCCCCTCTCTCTCACCATTGCACCCCCTCTCTCTCTCTCACCATTGCACCCCTCTCTCTCTCTCACCATTGCAGCCCCCTCTCTCTCTTACTCTCACCATTGCAGCCCCTCTCTGGCTCTCTCTCGTGGATTTCTCTTTTTTTTTCAGGTAAAAATAAATGTGCTCTTATAATTGTTTTGGCCTGCAGAGCAATGCACCCCCTCTCTCTCTCACCATTGCACCCCCTCTCTCACCATTGCAGCCCCCCTCTCTCTCTCTCACGATTGCACCCATGTCCCCCTCTCTCTCTCTCTCTCTCACAATTGCAGCCCCTCTCTGGGCTCTCCCTTGGATTTCTCTCTTTTTTTCAGGTAAAAAGAAATGTGCATTTATAATTGTTTTGGCCTGCAGAGCATTGCACCCCCCCCCCTCTCTCTCTCTCTCTCTCTCTCTCTCTCTCTCTTTCTGTCGTGTATTTATTTATGTCTTTGAAAAAAGTTAACTTATTTATTTTAATAATATAAATAATAATAAAAAGTGAACTCATTTATTATCATAATAAATGAATATGTTTTGCAGGTAAGAAAAAAAAAAAAAAGCTGCATCTATTAGTTATTTTTTGCCTGCAGCGCATTGCACCCGGTTGTATTTCCCCTGGGTGGGGAAATACCACCATGTTTTACATTATACGTCCCTATACACTGTGTGCCCTATAAAAAGGAGTTGGGCATTAAGAGACAGAGTAAACACCTCCTAAATTTTGATACATCAGACATGTGTAAAGGGCAATGGTGTGCAGGCAATTTTTTATTTTTTTTGTGTGCATTGTAATGCGCATGCACTGGTAGGCCGCCTGCCCTGGGGCCGCTTTGAGCTGTGGCTTCAAGCAGGGCCGATCCTGTGTGGCTGCACTGCGCACTGAAGCATCCGTGCTGTCCTCCCCTCCCTCGTCCTCGTATGTGGCACACATACACAGCGGCAATCTCCCGCTGTGTCATGAAGCTGGGGGTCCGTCTGAGCTGCTCGGCGGTGCTGTAGGAAAGTCCCGCCTCCTAGAACGGGTTCTGTGATTGACGGAACACTGATCCAATGGGGCATTGCAACAGTGTGACGTGTGTCACAGGAGAGGCAATTTACATCCAAGCTCCATGACACAGGAGATCGTGATCCAGGTACTGGTGGGCACTGCACTGATAGGCACTGCATTTGGTGGGTATTGCAGAGGTGGGCTGCATTTAGTGGGCTTTGCACAGGTGGGCTGCATCTAGTGGGCTGCATTTGGTGGGCTGTATTTGTTGGGCACTGTACAGGTGGTGGGCTGCATCTGGTGGGGTGCATTTAGTGGGAATTGCACTGGTGGACTGCATCTGGTGGGCTGCATTGGGTGGGCACTGTACAGGTGGGCTGCATTTGGTTGGAATTGCACTGGTGGGCTGCATCTGGTGGGCTGCATTTAGTGGGCTCTGCACAGGTGGACATTGCACTGGTAGGCTGCATTTGGTGGGCATTGCACTGGTGGGCACTGTACAGGTGGGCTGCATTTGGTGGGCATTGCACATGTAGGCTGCATTTGGTGGGCATTGCACTGGTGGGCTGCATTTGGTGGGCATTGCACTGGTGGTCTGCATTTGGAGGGCACTGCACATGTGGGCTGCATTTGGTGGGCATTGCACTGGTGGGCTGCATTTGGTGGACATTGCACTGATGGGCTGCATTTGGTTGGCATTGCACTGGTGGGCTGCATCTGGTGGGCACTGCACTGGTGGTCTGCATTTGGTGGGCACTGCACATGTGGGCTGCATTTGGTGGGCATTGCATTGGTGGACATTGAACTGGTGGGCTGCATTTGGTGGGCATTGCACGGGTGGGCTGCATTTGGTGGGCACTGCACAGGTGGGCTGCTTTTGGTGGGCACTGATAAGCTGCATTTGGTGGGCACTGATAAGCTGCATTTGGTGGGCACTGGTAGATTGCATTTGGTGGGCACTGGCAGGTTTCATTTGATGGGCACTGGTGAGGCTGCATTTTATGGGCACTGGTGAGGCTGCATTTTATGGGCACTGGTGAGGCTGCATTGATCTCTTGCATCTCAGAGGAGGTCAGCATCAGTGCCGCCAAGCTAGTCTGAGGGGGGTCAGTGATTTAAGGGGGGGGAGTGAATACAATAATGTAAGGGGGCACTGATATAAAGGTTTACCCCTTAAATCCGCCACCTCTTACCTTAGTGTATTCTTTCTGCGGAAAGTGGTCTCTGGTCACCAGAGCCGCCGCCCCCCTCACATTCACAGAGTCCCTGGGGTCCCCCCTGCTACACTTTTACCACTTTTAACTGGAATTTTCTCTTATATATCCATAGCCCTATGTGCTTTCATATCTGTCTTATCTATATATAATACACTCTTCAAATGTGCTTTAAAATGTACGGTTTTCCCTTTTATGAACAAGAAAATAATGACATTATGCTGTTGGGCTGGTATAATGATGCTATTGGGCTGGTATGAATTTTTTTTCCAGGGCTGGTTATTATTCCCAGTCCAGCCCTGGAGGTGATAGGATCCCTCTATATAGAACTGTACAGAGAACCCCGGCATCCCCCGGGATCCACGTGTCCCAATCCTCCACCGCACCAACATCACTAAGCAGCCTCTGGAAGCTGACAGCTGCCGCTCTGTGATTGGTGGCAGAACCGAGGATAGCGGCTCCTCTCAGCCAATAGCAGATAGCGATGTGACGTCAAGCAGCGAGGGTCTTACCTAGCTGTGCGGGGTTCCCGGAAGCGGCTGGATGCTGTGTATATCCTGTGTAGAGAACACCGGGATCAGTGTGCTGTGTACCGGGGAGGGAAGAAGGCTGACTGGGCTGTAGTGTGCCGGTCTGTGCGGACGTAGAACATAATAAGTGTGTAGCGGGTGGCTGCCATGGCTGCACTGTACAGCGCTCTCCTCTTCTGTGCCCTCTCCTCTATCATTGCCCAGACAGCAGCCAAAGGAGTCACAGCAAGCTTGGCTGCCAAGTGGCCAGAGAGTCCGCTATTGCTGGAGGCCAGGTGTGGTATGGTCTGCCTACAAGTGGAGAGTAGTGCTCTATGGTATTGTCACTGCTCTATGGTATTGTCATTCTCACCATGGTTGCCTATGGCTCATGGGATCCCTCCAGTGTTGTGGGATCAGGGATAGACATGGTGGTGTGAGCAGATTATGGGATGTATTGATATTAGATTGTATACTCTGCAGATGATGGATAATCCTGATACAATACTTCCATGGGCAGGGAGGGAGTGTGTGTATAGATTGTGTTTTATCCATTGATCATTCTAAAGTCATCTTATCCCCTTAGCACTGTCACCAGCTGATTTCATCATTTATTGAGTATGCAGATTCTAGATATTTTAATCCTTGCCTATGTTTTTGTTTACGTTGGTGCCATGACCAGTCCCCAGGTTTCCTGGGTCAGAGTGGCAGCATCCTATGGAGCCACCACTGCATGCTGGGACTGGGGTTGTGTCTTCATACACTGTGTGTATCAATAGAAACACACATCCATAGCCTAGGATTAGGGATGAGCTCCGGCGTGTTCGCATTGAACACGTGCAGAGCCCGCCAGGAAGTCGGCACCGTGCTGTGCTAATGACAGGCAGGGAGACATTTCCCGATGCTCGGCTGCAGAGATCGGGAAATGTCTCCCAGGCTGTGATTAGCGCAGCGCGGTGCCGACTTCCTGGCGGGCTCTGCACGTGTTCAATGCGAACACGCCGGAGCTCATCCCTACCTAGGATGGTAAGACACTAGGGTTGCCACATCGTCCCTTTAATCCAGGATGCACATTAATTACACAGGTTCTGTGGCTGATTAAGGTGGTAATTAAACTCTGTGCCTTATCTGGATTAAATCAGCCTCAAAACCTGTGTAATTCATATGTGCCCTGGATTAAAGGGATGATGTGGCAACCCTACAAGACACTCCCCTGCTCCTCTCCTCTTCTCCAAGGTAACAGACTGGATCCAAACTGCACTGTCCACTCTTAATACATTCTTGTGAAGACTGGAAGTTCAGGAAGGCAGCAAGAGCCAGCAGCCTTGAAAGTTGTAAACTGCAAGTGCTAAGAACAAATAGTTTACTGGGGAATGTTTATTCTATTGTGCTCAAAGTGTTAAAATGAAAAAATGCTGTGCGTTTACTAGGGTTGTCCCGATACCACTTTTTTAAGACCGAGTACAAGTACCGATACTTTTTTTCAAGTACTCGACAATACTGAATACCGATACTTTTTTTTTTATCTCATGCGTCATTATTTAATATTTTTTTTTCAATTATTTTTTTTTTTTTTGTTTTTTTTTTACAATGCTTTATTTTTTTAAGGAGGGGGGGGGGGTGGACAGTGTGTGTGTGTGTCAGTGTGTGTGTGTGTGTGTGTGTGTGTGTTTTTGTTTTGTTTTCTTTTTTTTACAATTAATTTTTATTTTATTTTTATTTTATTCTTTTTTTTTTATCAGCCCTGTTGGGGGGCTTTGGTGAGATATCAGGGGTCTTAACAGACCTGACATCTCCCCTTTGAGACAGGGAAAGGGATTAGGGACACATATTCCCCAGTCCCTCTCTCAGCAGCCTCAGCTGCGCTGAAAATGAATGGAGAGAAGACAGCGGCTCCTTTCCATTCATAAACTGAAACATTGTAAACACAGTTTACGATGTTTCAGTTATGTGAATGGACAGAGTCAGTGATGACTCTGTACATTCCGACAAGTAAGGAGCCGGATTTATCGGCTCCTACCTCCGCTCTCCATCCTGAGATACCAAGGGGGTGGAGGAGGAGCACGGAGGGGGGGCGTCAGCACGAAGGGGAACAGCGGCATGGAGGTGAAGAGGAACAGCTCCGGGAGCATTTGAGCAGCAGAAAGGCAAGACAGGCAAGGCAATTGGATCAGATTCATTTTACTTACCCACCTGAAGACTCGCTCTGCTCTCCGCTCTGGTCTCTGCCATGCTCTCCGCCCCCTGCCGCACACTCTCCGCCCCCCGCTGCACACTCTCCGTCCCGCTCTCGGCCCTGGTCTCCGCCCCCCCACCACGCTCTCCGCCCTGGTATCCGCCCCCCAAAGCACACTCTCCGTCCCGCTCTCCGCCCCCCCGCCCCACTCTCCACCCTGTCTCTGCGTCCGCTCTGAAAAAAAAAAAGTATCGGACTGGGCATCGGGAGCATTTGCGCGAGTACAAGTACTCGCGCAAATGCTTGGTATCGGTCCCGATACTGATACTGGTATCGGGACAACCCTAGCATTTACTATTACTTTTTAATTGCGTTTGCAACAAAAATGTAAGATATTGTAGTTTACCACTCTTTGAAGGAGGCAGCTGCATTTAGTTTTCTTTTTTTTTAGGTTCCTTTCCTTTTATTTTTTTACCAGGTGATCCTGCCCAGTAGTACATTTCCTGTCCTAAAGTACACTGTACAGTAGACGTGTTGTCATCCTAAGCTGCTCTCTTTCTTTGGACTACAAAAACCTCCCCCTCTCCTTGTCTCTATTACATGGAGGGTAGGGTAATTTGTAGTTTACAGAAGGTAGCCAGGAAGTAAGAGAACATTGTTTGTGATTTCAGTTCAGTGCACAGGAGGTGAAAACGATATTGCATTTCTGGAAGGATCAACAGTTATTTTCTGTAGTTGTTGAAAATTTTCTTGGCCTGAAAAATAAAATGAATGCAGCCGCCACATCTAAGGACAGGTGAACTGTAATTTAATAGATTTTAGTTCTTAGGATTAGCTATGCTTTTTCACCACTTGACCCCTGGAAGATTTACCCCCTTTTTGACCAGGCCATTTTTTGCTATACAGCAGTGCATCACTTTAACTGACAACCATGCGACACTGTACATAAATTACATTTATATATTTTTTTTTTCCCCACAAATAGAGTATTCTTTTGGTGGTATTTAATCACCTCTGGGTTGTTTTTTTTTGCGCCATAAATGAAAAAATACTGAACATTTTTGAAAAAAAAAAACTATTTTGTTTACTTCCTGCTATAAAACATATCCAATTAAAAAGTGCAAAATATCAAATGTCTTCAAACATTTAGACCAATACGTATTCTGCTTCATATTTTTGGTAAAAAAAAAAAAAAAAAAAAATCCCAAAAGGTGTATATTGATTGGTTTACAATGCAAAAGTTATAGTGGCTGCAAACTATGGTATACAGGGGTCTACAAACTATGGCCCTTCAGTTGTTCAGGAACTACAATTCCCATCATGTCTGTGAATGTCAGAGTTTTACAATGCCTCATGGGACGTGAGCTGGAGGGCCGTAGTTTGGAGATCCCTGGTATATATACTGGAATCTTTTTATTTATATTTTTTATACTAGTAATGACACCAATCAGTGACTTATGGCAGGCAATCATATACTTTGTGGGAACCAGTGACACTAATACAGCGATCATTGCTAAAAATATGTGACACTGGCTGAAAGGGGTTAAACATCTAGGGCGATCAAAGGATTTAATGTGTGCTTAACCAGTCTTTGCTTTTTATTTATTTCCCCTGCTTTGCAGGGAAACAAAAACCGACACATCCCCGCTGACAGAATAGAGCTCTGTGTTGTTTACATGCACATAGCCCTATCCTATCTTCCTCCTTGCCGATTAGCAGGTACCGGCAGCCACCCCCTGATTGGCTTGTGCTTTCACTAAGCACGGCCGGCGTGCGTGCTCGCTGCCCAGAAAAGCAGAATCGCGTATATATACTAGAGCTGCATGATTCTGGCTAAAATGAGAATCACGATTTTTTTTCGCTTGGAATAAAGATCACGATTCTTGCGGTGTAACATCTTTTTTCACATTGTACAAAAAAAATTGGGATAACTTTTTACTGTTTAGTTTTTTAAAAAAAGTGTATTTTTTAAAAAAAGAATGCGTTTGAAAGACCGCTGCGTAAATATGGTGTGACATTAAATATTGCACCATTTTATTCTCTAGGGTCTCTGATAAAAAAAAATATATCCTGTTTGGGTGTTCCAAGTAATTTTCTAGCAGAAAATAATGATTTTTACTTGTAAGCAACAAATGTCGGAAAAGGTTTAGTCTTTAAATGGTTAAACTTTCTTCATTTACACGCCGGAGTTCTTTCCTTTTTGATAAAAGAACGAAAAGATACTTTGTTTCTACTTATTCACATATTGTAATAAAACTTGGCAGGCTGCCTGGATTTTGTTTTTCCAGCTGTGAGAACTCTCTGCACTTGTTAGAAAGATTGGGACATGCTGTTTTGAAGATCGGGAAGGGAAAAAGATTGCAATTTCGATTCTTAACGATTAATAGTGCCACTCAAAAATATATGTGATTCTGCGCAGCTGTCCTGCACTGTTTGCACAGTTAAAGGAAACCTTTAGGCCACATTCACACCTGAACATGGTGTTTTCAGGCAGAAAGTTGCGCAATTTTACTTGATTTTCCTGCGTTTTTTGCGGCGTTTTTTACCGCGATTTTGTATAGGTCCAAGGGTCACCAATGTAAAAAGCAGAAAAACGCCCAAATCTGCCCGGAACTTGTTTGAGCTTCAGGCGTTCGGCTTCAGGCGTTTTGAAGTGGAGATGTGAACCATCTCCATAGAGAATAATGGATTTTTTCCCCTCTAGCGTTTTGTAGCTTCAGGCTACAAAACGCTCAGGTGTGAATGCAGCCTAAGGGCTTGTTCACACTGCCCTCACGCTAAAAAGCTAATTTTTAGGCTGGGTTCACACTATATTGCGAATTGGATGCCGGAGCCCCGCATCCAATTGGCAATAGCAGGAGATTGTGACCGACTCTCTATGGAACTGGTTCACATATCTCCGATGTGGCTCCGGTGTGAATTTGCACAGGAGCCCTGTGCGTCTTTTGGTCCATTTCAGGTCTGAATTCAGCCAAAAATGGGACCCCCGATGTGAGCCGCATCGGCATGCAGTGTGAACCGAGCCTTATGCCGTGTACACACGATCGGAATTTCCGACATCAAATGTTCGATGTGCGCTTTTGGCCGGATATTCCAATCGTATGTAGGCTCCATTGGACATTTGCCGTCGGAATTTCCAACAACAAATGTTTGAGAGCAGGTTCTCAATTTTTCCCGTCAAGAAAAGTTCTTGTCGGCAATTCCAACCGTGTGTAGCCATTTCCGACGCATAAAAGTGCTGCGCATGCTCGGAACCAATTTGAAGCATGCTCGGAATCATTGTACTTAATTTTTCTCGTCTCGTCGTAGTGTTGTACGTCTCCGCGTTCTTGACCATCGGAATTTCCGACAACATTTGTGCGACCGTGTGTAGGCAAGACAAGTTTTGAGCCAACATCCTTTGGGAAAAAAAAACCACGGTTTTGTTGTCGGAAATTCCGATCGTGTGTACGCGGCATTAGTGCTCAGGGCAGAGCAATGTGCATTTAGCACATCACTTTGTTTATTTTGTTGTTCTTTAGAGCCCATTCACACCGGGCGACTCGTCAGGCGACTCAGCCGCCTGATAAGTCGCGTCCCGCTCTGTTCAATAGAACCGTTCTAATAGGAGCAACGCAAGTCGCTACGACTTAGAAAAAGGTTCTTGTACTACTTTGGGGGCAACTTACATTGACTTATATACAGAAGTCCTTTTGCAAGTCGCCTCTGAAGTCGTCTTCAGATCGCCTTGCCGAGTCGCCCCCAAAGTCGTGCCGCCCCTGTGTGAATGGGCTCTTAAGTTTATTTGAAATGTACAAAGTGATACTTCATTCATGTCTCCTCACAGCAGTGCCAGTGCAGTACAGTGCCATTCAGCGTTCTGTGGAAATATGCAGCATGATCACATTTATCTGCACTGGACATCACAAAAGCATTGTGGTGTGAACAAGGCTCATAGAAAAGTTTTCTGCAGTGACTTTTGTTTATCAAGTGCAGAACAATGCCAACCGCCATACATATTGTAAAGGAATCCTTATGCCGCATACACACGATCGGATTTTCTGTCGGAAAAACCTTGGATGTTTTTTCCGACGGAATTCCGCTCAAGCTTGGCTTGCATATACACACAGTCACACAAGTTCTCTGAACTTTCGACCGTCAAGAACGCGGTGACGTACAACACTACGACGAGCCGAGAAAATTAAGTTCAATGCTTCCGAGCATGCGTCTAATTGTTTCCGAGCATGTGTCAGAATTTTGTGCGTCGGAATTGCTACAGACGATCGGATTTTCCGATAGGAATTTTATCAGTCGGAAAATTTGAGAACCAGCTCTCAATCTTTTGTTGGCGGAAATTCCGACAGCAAAAGTCCGATGGAGCATACACACTGTCGGAATTTCCGTCCAAAAGCTCACATCGGACTTTTCTTGTCGGAATTTTCAATCGTGTGTACGCGGCATTACAGTACAAATGGCTACCATTGCTGATCACCTTCTTCAAAAAAAAAAAAAGTCCAAAGACTTGTGAGGCCTCTTATGGCCACCATATTCCAGTGGTTGGAATAAACAGGGCACGTGAACAGCAGTGCTTGCTGTCAGCCCGCCATTCGTTTAAATGGACTGAGTGGCCGCTGCTAATCAAATTCCCCCCCCCCCCCCCCCGGTCATTCCAGCCTCAAGAATCTGATGATTTTTTTTTGCCTCTGGAATCTGGGGGCCGCAGGTAACCGGCCATGGTTTGTGGTTTAAAGATGAAAGTGATGGGGCAACAGGCATCTACCCTGCGTAAGATCTATTACTGGCTAGTAGCAGAGAGGCAGATGGAAAATTCCTTCCTTTTAGATGTTTGTAAATATTTGCTCTCTTTGTAAATCTGATACTGTGCTTGCTATATCATGATGAAATCGGTATTATCGATCGTGAAAAATAACAGACAGTTTTAGAACATCAGAAAGCGTTCTGTGAATCCAAATCCATTTGCAGTGTGTGTTACTTGTCAAGCCACCATAGAACAGAAACAATACACAGCGATGGTTGTTCTCTGTATTAATTTTGTTTCCGTAAACCACGTCAGCCCTCAGCATTTACTAATTCATCATATAACGCCTATCTTTTATTCCATCAACCCAATCTGACAGGCAGTGTTTGAAATGACAGAATAATCTTTGCTTGGCTCATTACAGGCTGTTTTTGTTTAGTGATTGTTTCATTTATGTTTTAGGGGTTATGTCAAATTTTAATGAAACCCTGTGTTTCTAAACCTTTTGTGGTATAATGTTTCATGATTTATCAAAATGTTTGCTTTTCTTTTTTTCTCAGTGAATTTATTGCAGAGGAAGGAAATGACAAGTTTTGGCAGTTTTTGGGAACGGTGCAAGAGATGACTATTTATAAAAACAAAGGTAACTGAAATAGTCATCAGCTTTTTAGGAGTAAAGTATTTGTTTTCAATCTTCCTGACACCTGCATATTTACCCACTTGTGCTAAAGCCTGATTGGTGGGGGTTTTAACCCTTTCATGACCAGAGCTTTTTTGCTATTCAGTACTGAACTACTTTTTGTTGTTGTTTTATAACCAGTGTTTTGTCACTTTTAGGGGCTGGCAAGCTGCAATATATTACATTTTTGTTCTTTTGATATACCGTATTTATCGGCGTATAACACGCACCCCAAGTTTAGGAGGGAATTTTAAGGAAAAAAACTTACAATTTTTAAATGCAGCCTTGCCCAGTGCCTTTGCAGCCTTGCCAGTCTCTTTGCATTTTTAAAATTGGCGCCGATTTGAGAGGAGCGAGCGGAGCTGAGTGTACTTCGGCTAGACTCGGCTCTGCTCACAGTCCCGCCCATCTCCACTGATTGTGCCGCTGACATTCAGAAAGCCGAGTGTACTTCGGCTAGACTCGGCTCTGCTCACAGTCAGGGGCAGGACTGCGAGAGGAGCCGAGACTAGCCAAAGTACACTGGGCTTTCTGTATGTCAGAGGCACAATCGGTGGAGATGGGTGGGGCTGCGAGAGGAGCCGAGTAAAGCCAAGTGTACTTCGGCTTTGTGTATCTCGGCTCCGCTCACTCGTTTCAGTGGGGGATCGGCGTATAACACGCACCCACAATTTCCCCCTGATTTTAAGGGGAAAAAAGTGCATGTTATACGCCGATCAATACGGTAGATATTATTATTATTATTTATTATTATTATTATTATTATTATTATTATTATACACAATTTATATAGCGCCAACAGTTTACGCAGCGCTTTACAATGTAGCGGGGGACAGCACAATTACAGTACAGTTCAATACAGAAGGTACAGGAGGGCCCTGCCCGTAGAGCTTACATTCTAATGGGAGGGGGTGGTGGTACAAAAGGTAATAGCTGCAGAGAATGATTTGATGGGGGTGGTTCTGGGACAGTTAGGTGGGTGTGGAATAGGCTTCCCTAAATAAATTAGTTTTCAGGGATCTCCTAAAGGTGGAGAGGTTAGGGGCTGATGGATATGCTGTAGATACTTGATTTTAGCATTTCTGGGGGGTTTGAATGGCACTTTAATGTATACAGGTAAAAATGTTTAATTGTATTTTTATATTTCAGACTCTGAGTACTCCTACTACAGTCTAATACTAAAGAAAGCTGGCCAGTTTCTGTCAGACCTTCAGCTCACCCTGATGAAATTTGCCTTTTCTTTAAGGGCATACTCTCCCACTGTTCAGATGTTCCAACAGGTATCTGTCATCTTGTTGTTCTACTACTAGTGATGCTTGATTTTACAGTAGCAGACCATTCATATAGGCTTCTAATTTTTTAACATTTACATCAGATTGGTCTTTCTAGTAATTGTATGATTTATTCATATAAGCTCTTTCATTTATTTTTATTTTTTAGTCCTTGTTTCTACCACTTCTTTTCTATGCCTTTTTTTTTTTTTTTCCAATCTTCAATAATTTCATCTTTTGTTTTTATGTTTATCCCATATTTCTTTTGGCTTTATTTTATACCAGTCTTCCCGTTTTTATTTTATTATTCTGGATTAAACTGTCCTTGTCCTATGCCTGGTCTTTTTCTTAGTCTGTATTGTCCTGTAGCTGTATGCATTGCATTGTACTTCACCAAGATGTGCCATTGGAATGGTGTAGCCTTGTACTACTGTTCAGTGTTATTGAGTATTCAAGTATAAGGCCTCATGCCCACTGGCGTTTTTACAGCTGCGTTTTTTGCAGCTTAAAAACGCCTGTCCATGTTATTGTAAATATAATTTTTTTTTTTGAAAAAAAAAAAAAACATCGGAGCTAAAAACGCGACCGCGCGTTAGTGCGCGTTTTTGCGCGTTTTTTGACGCTCGCGTTTTTTTCTGCCTAATTCTGACACTGAGGAACGCACTGGTCCTGGGTTTTTTTTACAGCTTAAAAACGTCTATGCTATTTGCAGCTCAAAAACGTCTAGGTGGGCATGAAGCTATAGACTAACATGGACAGGCGTTTTTAAGCTGTAAAAAACGCTCAAAAACGCGGCTGTAAAAACGTCCGTGGGCATGAGGCCTAAAGTAAATATTTGAATGACTACAGACTACTCACCTCTTTGCTGCACACCAGAGACCTGTTTACATATTGGCCGTTTCAAAATATCACATTGCTGTCCTGATTTATTTTTTAAAGTAAGGACTTTTGACACTCTTAAGGGGAACTAAACTGTATCTGAGCACCAAAACTGAAAATGGTATTTACCGTATATACTCAAGTATAATGCCGCGTACACACGATCGTTTTTAATGTCATTTTCAAAAACAACGTTTTTCTCGATGTGATTTTTCTTGTTTCCTCTCAAGCCTGTCTTGCATACACACGTTCATTAAAAAAAAACGCTTGAGCAAAGCGCAGTGACGTACAACACGTACGACGGCACTATAAAAGGGAAGTTCCATTCGAATGGCGCCACCCTTCATGTTAGTAAAGTTTGTTGAGCGACGATTTGCGCTTTTCAGCCTCGTGCTTTTCAGTCCGTTACAGCGTGACGAATGTGCTATCTCCATTACGAACGCTAGTTTTACCAGAACGAGCGCTCCGGTCTCATACTTGATTCTGAGCATGCAGGTTTTTTTTCCCCTCGTAAAAGTATACACTCTACCATTTTTCATGTCGTTAAAAAAAAATGATGTTAAAAACGATGTGAAAAAATGGAGCAGGTTCTCATATATATATATAATTTTTTTTTTTTTTTAGGCCATTTTTCACGTCGTTAAAAATGCTCTGGAGCCTACACACAATCGTTTCTAATGCCCAATTTAAAAAATGGCATTTTTAACGTCGTGAAAAACGGTCGTGTGTATGCAGCATTAGCCAAGGCACCTGATTTTGCCACAAAAAAACTGGGAAAACATATTAACTTGAGTATAAGCCTAGGGTAGGAAATGCAGCAGCTACTGTAAGTGGAAAAGCGGGTCAACAATGGCCATTTGCATGCCTCACTGTGCTCATTTGCATGCCTCACTGTGTCCATTTGCATACCTGATCTCCGTGTCATGCAGTCAGTTGGCGGCCATCCAGTGTAACAAAGCTCCGCGTCCTCCTTTTGCCCTCCTTCGTGATAGACGGAACACTCCGTTTCCCAGCAGTGAGTCAGTGTTCCGCCTATCAGGGACAAGGAGAAGGTGGGGCTTTGTTACACTGGACAGCCGCTGTCTGACTACATGACACAGAGGCTGATCAGGTATGCAGATCGGAGAGACTCGAGTATAAGCCGAGGGGGGGGGGGGCTTTTTCAGCACAAAAAAATGTGCTGAAAAACTCGGCTTATACTCGCGTATATACGGTAATTCATTTTTAATATTCAAATCAAACTCCTTCATCCATCTGTGCTTTTTATTTTGTTGAGAATTCACTTTGAAAAACGCCTCCCAAGCATTTCTAGCTGTAGCCATCTTGGTGAAGTGCAGGTGATTCATGTAGCATTAACTTCTTGGCCACCATCTGCCCTTAGCTCAGGCATGCAGGCAGTAGAGTGTTTAGTTGAGAAAGCCCCATCTCCAGATAAAAGAAGAAAAATGCAAATGAACACTCCTGGAATGTAAGACATAATTTTGGCCTAGGGCAGAAACCAGGAAGAAATGTGAAGGAAAAAAATAGTTAATGTTGAATGAGAGATTAAAGTTCTGCTTTAAATTGATTTGTAAATGATCATCTTGTAAAACAACCCATTCAGCTTAAAATAGAAATGGGAGGAAACCTTTGTGTGTAGATATGAAAAAAACATACACACCTTCACTTAAAAAAAAAAAAAAAAAAAAAAAATCTCACTTCCTCTGTTTTTTTTTGTTGTTTTTTTTCAAATATAAATTTTTATTAAGTTTTCAAGGAAAGACAGGAAATGAGGCTCAAGCCCCAGCAGAACTTACAATCATAGAATTTCAATGAAGGTCGCAGCCCCCCGGGTTAAATTCACAGTCATCAGCAATACATTGTATCAACCCGTTATCCTCCTATTATTGTACAAACTTCTTGTGTATCGTTGGTCTCTGAACTAGGGTAGGGTTAACCACCCTGGTCTCACCCGGTAGGCTATTCATGTAAACAGCTAGATTGCAGTTTAAAAGAGTTAAGAGAAAAAGAAAGAAGAAGGAATAAGCACAGTTCAGAAAGGATCGAGATGGGGGTGGGGGGAGGTTAACCGCATGTCTCAACATTTCGGTATCGGGTTGTGCTACATTTAGATTGAGATTTAGGTCCCTAAAAGGGCTTTCCCCTCATCTGAAAGGATGAAGATGTTCCATAATTCCCAAGTCTTCTTATAGGTTTCATGTTTATCCTGTGAGGTCAGAATGAGGTCTTCCATTTTGTTTATGTCTTCCACTTTCCGCAGCCACAGTGCCGCAGTTGGTGGGCATTGTTGTTTCCACAACAGTGGTATACAGGCCTTAGCTGCATTTGTCAGATGTCTTAGTATGGATTTCCTGTATCTCTTGGGAGATAGGGTAGATAAGTGAAGCAGGAAAAATGCTGGGTCGTCAGGGATCTGGAATTCTGTGAACTTTTGGGACGTGGTGCGGACCACAGCCCAAAAGGATGTTAACAACGGACAGGACCAGAACATGTGTAGCAACGTCCCCCTTACACCTCCAGCAGAGCTCTGAGGATTCAGGAAAGATCTTGTGTAGCCTGCTAGGCGTGAAGTACCACCTAGTCAAGATTTTGTAACTTGTTTCCTGTACTTTAGTACAGATGGAGGATTTAAGGGCAAAGTCTATCATGATCTGCTTCTGTGTCGTCGAAAAGGTACATTGCAGGTCTGATTCCCACCTTTCAAAGCACGCCAAATTCGGCGGTCCGGAGGGTGTGTTCAGCATAGTGTACATGTTCGAAAGGACCTGCGTTAAAGGTTCCTTCCCCGTTAGGAATTCCTCAAATGAAGTCCTCTGTCTAGCGTAAAGATAGGGTTCTGGGATACTATGTAGGAAATGATGCAACTGGGCCGCGTTCCAAAATGGCAGTTGGTAACCGCCATTCGGGGCCGTCAATTCCCCTATGGTAGACCATCTATCGTGCATCACAAATGCACCTGCCAGTGTTTGGTCATTACTTCTCAGCGTCTGAAAATTTGTAGGGGAGTTCCCCGGGGGGAAGCTAGGGTTACTTATAATCTGAGTCATAGGGGACTTCTTGGTCGTCTGTGCGTTTTGAAGGGTCGCCTGTCTGCATTGTCTTAGATTGTTCCCAATCAAGGGATGTGTCTTTATCTCTGGGGGTAGTGAGTCGTAGCACCAGATTGCCGTCCCCAACGGTGTCTCTGTCTGACTTTGTTCTACCTGGGCCCACAGTTTCAGCTCTTGGTGTCGTGTCCAGTCCACCACCCTCCCGAGGTGAATAGCTTGATAATACCGTTTAGCGTCTGGGAGTGCTAGACCTCCGTGTTGTTTAGGAGCCGTCAGCAGGGCGCGTGGTAAACGTGTTTTTTTGTTTGCCCACACAAATCGGGTAAACACCGCTTGCACTTGCCGGAAGTAGCTGGGGGGTATTCTAATTGGTAGGGCCTGAAACAGGTATAAAAATTTGGGTAGGATACTCCTTTTTATTAAATTGCACCTCCCGAACCAGGAGTGTATCCCTTTGTGCCAGTTCTCCAATAAAGTTTTAGTCTTTGTCAATAGGGGGGGGGGAGTTAGCTTCGTATATTCGTGTCAGGTCTGAGGGGACCTTCGTACCCAGGTAAGTCAATGTGGACGAGGTCCAACGAAACTTGATGTCTTGTGTTGGTATTGATATTCCCATGGCCTCAGATTTATTATAATTAATTTTGAGATTGGACAGTTTCCCAAATGTTTCCAGTTCTTTAAGTAGGTTGGGAAGTGATGTCACTGGGTCAGTCAGTGAGAAGAACATGTCGTCGGCATACGCCGATATTTTATGTTGTCGTCGTCCGTCCGATATGCCGTGGATGTCTGTATTAAGTCTAATTGTGGAGAGCAATGGTTCCAATGAAAGTGCATATAACAAAGGGGATAATGGGCATCCCTGTCGCGTGTTATTAGTTATAGGGAAAGCATCTGACAATACTCCATTTACCTTCACTTGGGCTGTCGGATTGCTGTAAATGTCGGCTATGCGGTTAAGCATTTTCTCTCCTAGACCTATTCCTCTCAGGACAGTGAACATGTATGGCCAGTTGACTCTGTCAAACGCCTTTTCGGCGTCTGTGTTCAGGAAAACACATGGGATTTGTTTATTTTTTACAATATGTAGCAGATTCAACACTTTAGTGGTGCTATCTCTAGCTTCTCTCGAAGGTATAAAGCCCACTTGATCTA
The DNA here is from genome assembly GCA_029206835.1 of Rana muscosa. Lineage (NCBI taxonomy): Eukaryota > Metazoa > Chordata > Amphibia > Anura > Ranidae > Rana > Rana muscosa. The sequence goes on from CM055117.1 coordinate 748,104,884, forward strand.
AATGAATGAGTTGCTGCAGGTGTAGTGCAAGTCGAGTAGCCAGTATTTTTGTGTACAGTTTGAGGTCGACATTAAGCAGCGATATGGGTCTGTAGCTCCCGCATATCGCCGGGTCTTTCCCTTCCTTCCGTATCACTGAAATGTGCGCATTCCACTTACTCTGTTTTTAGGTGCATAAGAACTGGGGGTAGGAGAAGCAGAAGCACATTGAGCTTCCCAGTGAATAGGCAGCAACTTTTACCTCCAAACTCTCAGCCTACAGATGTGTAGTTTTTTACATTTTTGGTCATGGACGTGTTCTATCTTGATTGATGCACAGTGTTCCAATGATTGTTTGAAAATAAGTGATTGTAAATGTTTCATTTTAATTTTTCTAAAATAATAAACTTGTCATACTTACCTGCTTTGTGCAGGGGTTTTGCACAGAACAGCCCTGATCCTCCTCTTATTCAGGGGTACCCTGCACCTCTTCTATGAGTGCCTCCATAGCAAGCCTTTAGTTATGGAGGTACTCATGCGGGTTCAATTCCGAGCCACACTGTGTGCATCCATTTACACACACAGTGCAGCCGCCCACGCTCTGCTCACAGGATTTGATTGTAAGAGATTGTTGAAACACACCTTGTTGAAGGGGATGATTGACAAAGTATTTGGCATTGCTGAGTAAGCTTAAAACAGCTTTTTTAGTTGAAAGATATTGTAACATTTAACTGTTGTGTGGCAATAGCCGGGCAGGTGGGTAGATTATTGTGAAGGACTGTGACATATAAGGAGCTTCCAATATATGCTAGGTTTTCAATAATAAAAAAACGCTGGCACTGGTCATCTGTCTGGGAAGTGGAGGGGCTTAAAAAAACACTGGCACTATTTTAGGAACCCCACTTGGAATTTCTCTCTCATCAGCCCTTTCCCCTCCTATGATAGCCTTGGTATCTGCATGGAAACTATTACTTGAAGCCAAATATCCCTCCTTGCCGCATTTATCTCTGAGCATCCCCCTAGGAGTAATCACCCTCCTAATTCTTGACATACCCTTATGGTGCCACCAACATAGTGATATTTCCAGCCGGCAAGATTTATAGACCGGCTCCTCCATCAAAACATTTCCCACACTTTCCAATGTTTGCTATGTTTTCAATGATAAACTATAACTTGAGCATCAGATTTAATATACAAATGATGTAAACATCGTAACTAACTTTATGAAATTCAAAATACTATTTTTGAAGGACATATTTTTTTTTCATTGGCAGCCTTAAAGACAACCTGTTACTTTGATAATTTTAGATCAGAAGTGCCCAACCAGTGGCCCGGGGGCCACATGTGGCCCGCGGAGCCCTATGATGTGGCCCGCGACCTCCTGCTCTGGGATGGCGGGTTTGCAAGCCCAGATTGCAGGTTACCCACCCCGCCATGCTAGAGCATCAGTGTTGTAAATGAAGTCAGCGGTAGAGAAAGCAAGCAGCTGCGGAGCAGAGCCGCATAAGCCAATGCTTCCTGTATAGCACCGGCCCCTGTCATAGGCGGAGTGATACCAAATGCACTCTGCCTGGGACAGCAAGTTTATTACTAAAATCAGTGTATATTTGGACACATCTGTTCTGCAGTGGTTACTGGGCTGCTTTCAGACAGATCCACAGGTGTAGTGCAGTGCACCTGCGGCTTACCTGCACTGAGCCATAGACTTCTGGTTTTACCTGTGGGTTTGGTGCACTTTCAGAAAGTGCACCACACCTGCAGGATATAATAGAATTCTATGGCAAAGTACAGCTAACCTGCAGGAAAACCACAGGTGCATTGCGCTGCATCCATGGTGTGGGTAGACCGCAGACCATCAGTGTAAAAGTAGCCTTTAACATGATCTGTCTGACCCAATCGGACCCTCCATTCACCCCCTATGGAGCGGCAAATGTAAACAGACTTTTGTCCATTTACACCTCCCTAATTCCAATCCGATCTGCTAAAAAAAACAAGTGGATCCGTCCCCTTCCATTTGATCAGATGAGAGGTGTCCCATAGAGTAAAGTAGGCTGTGTCTGCTTTGCATACGCAGAGTGGACACGGACCTGTCCTCTGCTCACTGTGGCCCGCGACTGGTTACTAAGTTGTTTAAGTGGCCCTCGCGCTTCAAAAGGTTGGGCACCCCGATTTAGATGGTGTCCAACACGCAGCCTTCCGTGTCCTGGACTGGATCAGGAACTTTTTGGGCACTTGCTGTCTTTGCAGGACTGCAGCAGAACCTGCCACTTAAACGGACAGTATTGTCGGGTGCAGTGATCTTCACCCAGAACTACATGTATAGTCCCAGCAAGATGGGGGGAGATAAAGAGAGTGGCACGAGAGTAAATGGAGGGGGTTAAAAAACACTAGTACTGATCACAAGTATGGGGGTGGAGCAGGTTAAAAACACTGGCACTAATAACTATTGTGGAGGGGGTTAAACACTGGCACTGATCACCAGTGTGGGGGGTGGAAGGGTTAAAAAAATGGCACTGACCACCAGTGTGGGGGTTCGAAGGGTTAAAAGAATACAAACATTGATCACCACTGTTGGGGTTGGAAGGGTTAAAAAAATGCTGGCACTGATGACCAGTGTCAGGGTTGGAAGGGTTAAAAGAACGCTAACATTGATCACCAGTATGTGGAGCGGAGGGGGTTAAAAAACACTGGCACTGATTACCTGTGTGGGGAGTGGAGGGGGTTAAAAAAACATTGCCACTGGTCACCACTGTGGAAAGATGAGGAGGTTAAAAAACACTGGCACTGTTCACCAGTGTGGGGGTTGGGAGGGTTAAAAGAACACTTGCCTTGATCACCTGTGTGGGGAGTGGAGGGGGTTCAAAAAAACACTGGCAACTGATCAGCAAAGCAGAGAAAGGAAAAATTTTAAAAACACTTTATTGAAAACCAGTGTAGGGGGAGAGGTGTTAAAAAAAAGAAAAAAATAATGGGGGTAAAGGGGGTTAAATAGCACTGCTAATGAACACCAGTTTTGTGGGGGAGGTATGATAATACTACTGACACTGACAGCGATGTTAGAGGGTTTGTTATGGTATCTGACACCAATGGCTCCAGCTTCCTCTTCAGTGTGCTTTGTGGTGCAAAGGATGCTGCCGAATAATGTTTACATTACAGGACATTCATTTTGAATCGGCTGCCTAACTCAATGCAAGGTACCTAAATGTACAAAGCTATTGTGCGGCCCTCGGCAAGTGTCAGGGGCCATACTTGAAGCCCCCTGTTATAATCAAGTGATGACCACTTATTTTAGACCACAACTTTCTGTCCCAGTGAGCAATAAAATCCTGACAGGCATTAATCTTTCCCTACTGTCTGTAAAATACTGGATACTTGACAACCCTGCTGATGGCAGCTCCAAATTGGGGATAACCTGGGTAGCCGGAGAGGTAGTTTTATTTTTTAATTTGAAGATTGATGCTGGCATTGTTGGTGTGGTAGATCTGAGGAAGATTGCACAATCAGCTTGCAGGCTGTATGGTCACCTTCAAAGACCTGTCCTGAGAAGATGGCATCAAGTAAAAGTAATGATCTATGACAAAAAAACTTTTGCTATTGTAAAAAAAAATTACAGTGGGGATCTATCCGTAATCATTTTCTGCTGTTTGAGATCCATGTTAAAAAAAAAAAAGGGGAAAAATAAACAACACGCCACAATTGTCACTTGCTTGAGAATGTTGAATGTTTTTATAGTGCAATACTACATCATAAATATGACCAAATGTTCTTCCATACTCTTAAGTTTTATTGTGCCTTTGTGATTGAATGTTGTAACCCTTTTTATTAAATATTTGGATGCACATATTCCAGCAAAAATTAATCTGTTATGAAACGTAAACCTTTATTGCACAGAGCTGGGAAGCCGTAGCTTTGATCAATATTAAGGGAAAGCATCTAGGAATAGACTGGTGTAATTAATTCTGGGCAAAACGTATGATATATCAACTCGCTGTTCCTTGGTAACATCCCATAAAGGTGAGCTGGTATAGCTGGGCCTTTTTTTTTTTTTTTTTTTATTATTATTCTTATCTTATGATTATTCTTGAGAATCATTAATGGAAAAGTGCAGACATTGAAAAGCAGTAACACAACTTTCAGACATATATTATGAAATGTATTTATAATAACCCCTGTCACTGAAACCTTCTCTACCTACTGAGTACAAAAAATGTACTGCAGGGTGTCCCAGGCTTAAAGTGTAACTCCAGTTTTAAAATCGACATTTTGGGATTTACTAAGTAAAGTAATTAGTCTAATTGTCTTTTTGCCCTTTTATAAAACCTTTGTCTTATAATTTTTTTCGTTTAGTTGTAAAGGGTTGTTTTAGTGAGGCAATATGGAGTGCCTAAAAATGGTTGCCATCTGCAGTTAGTGGGCGTGTTCACTTCTTCGCTCCTACAAGTACCATGATGCAAATGTTGGGCGGGGTCAGTCCTGAGTGCACGCTCTGGACTGTGTCTTTAAGCCATCACCAAAAAAAAAAAACATTACCACTAATAGACAATGACAGGCATGAACAGCAGAGGACAAAGCTACAGACTACACAAACCCAATACTACCAGCGGGGGGCTGAGCTCCTGCACATGCTCTTGGCATACAGAATGATGCTTTATTGTCCCAGAGACTGCTCCCAAACAGCACGTGATAGCAATTTGGGCAGCCCTACTCGAGAGTCTGGAACCAGCGGTGGTGGTGCTCCTGGCCTACAGGCAGATGACTGATGGTCCAAGAGGTTGCTCCCACACAACACATCATAGCAATGTGGGCGGTGCTACTCGGGAGTCCGGGACTGAACTGGCGCTGGGCTGCACAGGGACACCGTACACAAGCCAGAGTGTGGTGTACGGTATCTAAGGACGAACAGTACAGAGTGCCCAGTCACAGAGCTGGGGACAGTACTGCACCTGATGGACCATGTAGGCTGAAAACACTACAGGTGGTTTCTCTACATAGAAGCATTGCAATGCCTATTAATCAAGGGGGGAAAAAAATTAAATTAAAACTGGAATTGCCCTTTAAAGGTGAATATCGCAGTGAAAGCTATTTATATTAAAGGCTGTTTCTTTTTTTATTTTGTTAGATTTTGGCTGGACTTCTGCTGTTACCCTTAACCTGTCCTTTTTAAGCTTAACCCCCCCAATACTAACCCCTAAATTAGCCCATAACCTTTAAAGTGGATGTAAACCCACTCTCATCCTTTCTAAACTACTGCCATAGTGCTGATCTATAAGGATATACATGCCTCCTGCATGTATCCTTATCTGTCAAATGTCTCCCCTCTGTCTGTTATAAGAACTGAAAAACTGCAGATTCTGTGGGTGGATCTGTTGTCTGGAGCTTGGTGGGTGGAGTCGTGATGTCAGACTCCCCGCCCACCTCTACACTCCCCTTGTCAACATGCATTTTCTCCTGTGTATTCCTTCTGCTATGATCACTAACATCCAGTCAAAATCCAGAAAAGTAACCACATGACTTCAGAAAAGGAGTGGGGGTGGGGATAAAAAAATAATGCCTGTCTAAATCTAGTGCACGAGATATGTAAATAACCTGTCACTCAAAGCAAGGGGGCGGAACGGACAAAGGTGTTTCTCTGTTTGTCCGTTTTATCTCACTGAACAATAAAAGAGGATTGCTCAGAGCTGGATTAACTCTTTGTGGCAAGACCTGGCACAAATGATAGGAAATCGTATACTCTACATTGTGACAGCAAAAAAAAATTTGGGTTTATATCCACTTTAAGTTCTCTGCAACACTTATTTTCCATTTTTTTTAATTGGCTGAGATATATTAAAAATGTATAGCTAAATATATATAATTGTTTTCATTTTTTGACTAGTGTTCTTCTTTCTTTTTATTTTTTTTTAATCTTTGGGCCAGCAGTGAAGGATAATCGCAATGGTTAACCCTTTGGTGCCATTTGTATAAACTGAGAAAAGCAGGTTCTCCATAAATAAAAAAAAAAACTTTCCTAAAGCACCAAGTCCAATGTAATTGTATTATTCTTTGGGAAATTTAATTTGCCAGTACAGGCAAAGTCTCCACTTGGACGAAATGGGCCAATCTGAGTTGTACAACTCTTCAGTCTTCCCAGTCAGTTTGTTAATGTACAAGTATGATTCACCACAAATAATTGTTTGGTGAATTGTCATTTTTCACTTCCTTTTAGAATAAAATCCATGTTCTAGCCTTTTAACCCACCTTAAAGCGGAGTTCCACCCTAAAGTGGAACTTCCGCTCATCAGATTCCCCCCTCCGGTGCCACAATTGCCACCTTTCGGGGGGGAGGGGGGACAGGATACCTGTCAAAGGCGGGTATCCTTTCCCAGTTCCTGGAGTCTGGCCGCGGCCGTGACGTCACCGCGGGGCTCCCACCTCCCCTGACCGCCGGGCTAATAGGAGAGAGGAGCACGGCCTTGCGCATGCGCAGTAGGGTTCCCGGCGTGAAGCCAAAAGCCTTCACTGCCGGGTTCCCTTACCCGCAATAGCGACGGCAGCACCCAACAGCTGATGTGAAACCTCAGCTGCGGTGCCGACATCGAGGGACACCAGGACAGGTAAGTCTCCATTTATTAAAAGCCAGCAGCTGCAGTATGTGTAGCTGCTGGCTTTTAATTTTATTTTATTTTGCCCGGGGTTGCCTGGAACACCCCTGTTAAATGCCACCTCCCAGTGCACCTTTAGGAGGACTTTAAAGCCCCATACACACTATTAGATTTTCTGCAGATTATGGTCTTCAGATTTACCAAAACCATTTGGTGCAAGGGCCTGCCTGATTGCCTACAGATTGAAACTCTTAGACCACTTTCACACGGAGGCACTTTTCAGGCGCTTTCACGCTAAAAACGGCGCCTAAAAAGCTCAGGAAAACGTATTTCCATTAAAATCAATGAATGCTTTCACACTGGGGCAGTGTGCTGGCAGGGCTGTGAAATACTCCCATCTCCATTAAAATGAATGGAAAGCTCTTCAAAAGCGCTCAGTGTTTTTTATTTTTTTTTCCCAAAATCTTTTTATTGAAGTTTTTACGAACACACACAAATTGCCCATGCAAGGGCTTAACATTTGCCCACGTAGGGGCAGTTACTCTCTTACGGCATTACACCGCCATAGGTCAACAAATAACACATATAGTTTAACTTAACCTATACTATAACCCCAAACGTGGGGAGAGGGTCAATTCAAGATAATTCATGCTCAAAGTGATATCAATAGAGGAATGCAACCTGAAAGAAAATTGGGTTAATAAAGTGTTAATCTATGGATACATTGTGAGTCTAGGCATTAGTCACCATATCATTTGCCGTGCTTCTGTCATCTAGCCAACAACTCCACACCTTCTCAAATTTTTGCGGGCAACCTCTGGTCATGTAAGTGGCTTTATACAGGGGCAAACTGGCATTAACTAGGCTTTTCCAGAATTTGACAGAGGGGGGAGACGGTTGTTTCCAGTTCATCGTAATGGCTTTGCGTGCATAGTATAGTAGCAGGGATATGAGTGTTTTTCTGGCTCTGATCATAGGCAATTGGTCAACTAGCCCTAGCAGACAGTATATAGGATCATACGGGATGCAGGTCCTAGTGGCCTTAGTGATCACCTGTAGCACTTCTTTCCAATAGTGAATGATAGCTGGGCAGGCCCAGAAGATGTGGAAGAAACCCCCTGGTTGGTAGGAGCAGCGCCAGCACTCCGGAGAATGCTCCGGCGACATCTGGTGCAGCCTGTGAGGTGTGTAGTGAGCTCTATGTACAATTTTATATTGGACCAATTTGTCCCTTGCTGAGACCAGGGGGGAGAAGGGGAAAGTCCCAAACCTCCCTCCAGTCGTCCTCATCCAGCCCCGGTATGTCCTCCACCCATTTCCTGCAGAGGGAAGACAGCTCGGGGACAGCAGCAACCAGTAGGGATCCATAGAGCTGAGACGTGGGCTTCTCTAGGTCTTTCACCCGGAGGGTGGATTCTAGCTCAGAGTATACCAGTTCAACTGGCCTGCCTAAAAATTGGCACCTGTAGGCATGTGCAATTTGGAGATATCTAAAATGGGCCCGCTCAGGCACATTCAATTTGGAGCATAAAGTGTGAAAGGGAGTGAGATCTCTGTTGGTGATGATATGTTTGAGGGTCAGTATTTTGTATTTGGCCCAGGCCTGCGGATCCGGGATAGTGTTGAAGTGTGATAGGTTAGGATTCAGCCACAGGGGGGTGTGAGGAGACCAAGAGTTCGGCTGAGGTGTCCTCAGTGCCTCACCCGCCTTCCATGCCCGCAGAGTGGTATGCATCGAAGGGGTGAGATTGTGAGGCGTTTTAGGCCCCCTGAGTAACAGACCCTCCAGTGCCTCCAAAGACCCCACTATGGCTGCCTCCAACACCGTTGCGGAGTTGGTCAGGTCCGGCCGCAGCCACCAATGGGCGGTCACAAGCTGGGTGGCCAAGTAATACTTGTAGCAATCAGGGAGAGCCAAGCCTCCACTGTCCACAGGCCTGGTCAAGGTGGTATATTTGAATCTAGGTGGTTTGGGCCCCCAAATAAAAGGGAGGAAGAGTTTCCTGAGGGAATTAAAGAAAACTTTAGTCAGCCAGTGAGGGGAGTTCCGAAAAATGTATGTAAGTTTAGGGAGGACTTTCATCTTGAGCAGATTAATACGCCCAATGAGAGAAAGGAGGAGATTACTCCACGCCTTTAGTTTGGCTTTAATGACTACCAAGACAGGGTCGAGATTGAGTCGCACAAAATCCCCACTCTCTCTTGAAATAACAATTCCTAAGTAGGTGAACCGGTCAACCCATTGAAGTGAGAGAGAGGAGGGTGAGGAGGACCTGGCCCCCGCATCCACTGGAAACAACTGAGACTTGTGCCAGTTCACTCTCAGCCCCGTGAAGGCAGAGAAGGCATCCATGATACCAAGTGCGCCCTGCAAAGAGTCACCAGCGTCATTTAAGAAAAGGAGCATATCGGCCGCATAGAGAGCCACTCTCTCCTCCAGCCAGCCCACCCTAAGACCACGGACCTCGGCCGAGCTCCTAAGGGCTTCAGCAATAGGCTCCACGGCCAGGGCGAAGAGAGCCAGGGAGAGAGGGCATCCCTGCCTGGTGCCCCTCTGCAGGGGGAACGTAGGAGACAGGGAGCCATTCAGTTTAATGCATGCCGTGGGATCAGTATAAAGTGTACGTATCCAACCTATAAATTTTAACGGGAACCCCATTCTTCTAAGCACCTCCCACAGATAGACCCACTCCACTGTGTCGAATGCCTTCTCCACATCTAAGGCGGCAATGGTCCTAGTACCCTGGTTAGTATGGGGGGCATGAATATTGGAGAATAATCTGCGTATATTAATGTCTGTAGACCTACCGGGCATAAAGCCCGTTTGATCAGAGTCAATCGGGGATTTTATTACTGTGTTAAGTCTAGTGGCCAATAACTTAGTCAAAATTTTTAGATCACAGTTGAGAAGTGCAATCGGCCTGTAGGAGGCGCACAACTTAAGGTCTCTATTAGGCTTTGGAATGAGAACTACGTGAGCTTCTCTCATAGAGGGCGGTAAGGAGTCTTGGTTCAAGCAGGCTTGAAACATCTGAGCTAGTTTGGGGGCGAGCAATTCCACGTGGGCCCTATAGTACTCAATGGGCAGGCCGTCCGACCCTGGGGTTTTACCTGCCGGAAAAGATTTAATGGCCAGTGTGACCTCTTCTGGAGTGATCTCCGAGACAAGGAGTTGCCTCTCCGTGTCAGAGAGCCATCCCAGGGCTAGCGTGTCCAGTAGAGAGATCATAGGTGTAGGATCAAACCCGTCAGGCAGCGAGGAGACATACAGAGAGGTGTAAAACATGGTGAATGCAGACAGATTGTCCTCCTGAGAGGTGACTAAAACGCCATCTGTCGTGAGGATCTCCGGTATAACCGCTGAGGGCCTGTCCTGCTGCGTTAGCAGCGCTAGTAATTTGCTATTTTTTTTTTCTCCATGTTCAAAGTATTCCTGTCTGCTACTCTGTATACCAAGTCTAGTTGTATCTGAAACATGGAGATGTAGTTCCCGCCTGAGCGACGAGAGGTGCTCAAAATTGGGGACCGTTGGCGAGGCTGAATACTGATTCAGTGCCTCGTCCACCTTACGCTGTAGGTCAGACACCCTATCTCCCAGCTCTGCCTTTACCGCCGCCACAGCCGAGATATACTGACCCCTGCTGTAAGCCTTGGAGGCGTCCCAGGTCATCTCCAGAGAAGCCGACCCCGCATTGTGCGCCCAATATTCCCCCAGGGGAGAGAGAACTTTGCCATGAACAGCATCGTTGTTGATCCAATGGGGTTGTAACCTCCAAAGGGCTTTGTTCCGCGACCTGGTGGTCCTAATGGTCAATTTAAGTGGGTGGTGGTCAGAGAGGCCAGAGGGAAGGTAACATGCTTCCTGAACGTTAGCCAGCATGGTGGAATTGGCAAAAGCCAGATCAATGCGGGAGGAGGTTCGAAATGTGGTCGAGAAGCATGAGTACACTCTATCATGGGGATGAAGCCACCTCCATGCCTCCTGGAACTCCATGGCTTGAGCCCACGTTCCGAGATCAGAATTAAAATTGGATTGGGGGGAAGGCCTGTCCAGGTCACGGGACAGTGTAGCATTAAAATCTCCCATAAACAAAACCCGTGCTGGGCAATGCGGAGCCAGCCTCTCATAGAGAGTGTACAGAGTCTGTATCTGACTCGGGGGAGGCAGATAGACATTCACAATAACATACTTTTGATTATAGACACTCAGCACTACCATAACAAATTTCCCCTGGGGGTCCAGATGAACATCATGAATCACACACGGTATACGTTTGCTAATCAGGATAGATACCCCTTGAGAAAACGAAGAGTAGGTCGCATGAAGCGCCCTTTGGACCCAGGGTTTCTTCAGAGCCAGAACCTTACTACCGGTTAAATGCATCTCCTGCAGTAGTACTATGTGGGGATTGTGCAATTTCAAATATTGGAATAATAGTGATCTTTTAAATTTTGAGTTAAGCCCCCGAACATTCCATGACAGAATGGTCAGGAGCTCAGCGTCCGGGGGAGCCATCAAGGAACACCAGGGGGAAATAGGAGCAGGATGAGCCCATTAACCCAACACGTATAAGTAAACCCGGCAGTGATACACCTATTCAGTAGGGTCAGAAACCAATAAGGAAATCGAGCAATACAGTAAATATCTGGAACTTCATAACAATTAGACCCTCCTCCCCAAAACATATAACACTCTACCCAGACATCATACAAACCTAGCTCAAGGGCCATAAAAAAAGGCCAAAGAGCCATAAAAACTGATGCAGGGTTTCGTCCCATAACTGAAAAAAACATAGAATCCTTAGGTCACTGCGACCTCAAGAAGTCGGCCCGTAGGACCGCAGGTGGGGGAGAACTCTCCAGGGAAGTCCGTCTCAACTTTTGGGTGGGGGTCCAAAGTGTGGAAAGGGAGACAAGGGACAACTTGGGTCACCTCGGTTCACGGGTGGGGCAGTTCAGTAGGTGCTGTTGGAGCTCCTTAGGCAGGAGTAAGTGGCAGTCCAGCCAGCAGAAGTCAACACTTACGCAGATGGAGTAAAGGTGGAAGTCAGCAGGGAGAAACAGGATTGGGGACAGAGAAGGTAGTGGTGTTGGAAATTCGTCATGAAGCAAGAGGGATGTCCATTAATGGGATAAGTGATGCGCACCTGCTCCCTGCTGGACGTATTCTACCATGGATCCTCGGCCTTGTGTAGTTACCTGGCATCTAGCCACGCCGCTGCAGCTTCCGGGGTGTCAAAGAAGTGAGTGTCGTTACCGTCAGTGATTCGCAGTCTGCTGGGATACAAAAGGCCAAAGCGTATCCCCTTCTCCCGCAGTCGGCGTCTCACATCAGTAAAGGACTTGCGACGTTGCTGTACCTCCTGAGAGAAATCTGGGAAGAAAAGCAATCTGGTATTTTCATATTTAATTTCAGGCATAGCTCGTGCCGCCGCCAGCATGCGGTCCCGGTCCCGGTAATTCAGCAGTCGTAGCAGGAAGGGGCGCGGAGGGGCCCCAGGTCTCGGAGGGAGCGACGGAACCCTATGGGCTCTTTCAACCACAAAAGTAGATGGCGTGGTACCCAGGTCAAACAGATTGGTCAGTAACTGTTCAGTAAATTCAGCAGGCCTAGGGCCCTCAGCCCTCTCGGGCAGTCAAATTATGCGAATGTTGTTCCGCCTGAGGCGGTTCTCGGTATCTATTGCGCGCTCTTGGAGCGCTTTCACTTGAAGTTTCAAGGCTCGTACCTCCCTGGAGTCCGACCGGACCGTGTCCTCCACCGTGGAGACGCTGTCCTCCACCTCCGCGATGCGCGAGCGGAATTTATCCATATCCTGACGGATGAGACCGACATCCACTGTCAAGAAGTCAATCTTAGATGTCAGTTTCCTTACAGGATGTGATGGCTGCCAGGATCTCCACTCCCGTGGGGGGCGCTGCCACCCCCGACTCCGCAGCCATCTATGTATTGGCCGCCATCCCAGTCGCGGACCGCCGTGCAGACGAAGCAACCGCTGACGGGGGGGATATGAGGAGCCTTCGGGCCCTTGTTTGTGGAGTAGCGGGTCTTAGGGCGGCCCATCCAAGCCTCACCCCAAGATTGAGAGTTCAGAGGGGTTCGTGGGCAGGGGGCTCAGTCCAGGGGGCAGGATGGAGGCTGCAGCGATGACTAGGTGGAGAGATGCAGGAACGAGACAGCCCCCCCCCCCCCCCGCAGTGCTGTGGAGCAGTCAGTCCCACCCAAGGACCACAGGAGGAGGAAAGGGGCGACTGCCTTACAATGACCAGTGGATGGGGCTGGTACCGCAGGCCGCAAGATGGCGGCGGACCGCGTGTGTGGGTGCGGGGGAGCAGCTCTTTAAAAGTCCTCAGATGTACTGCCAACCCCCCCCCCCCCCCCGCACGGATGGTGTCTCAGGAGGATGTGGGCGTTCGCCGCTCGTCCCGCGGCAAAAAGTAATTGAGAACGGAGGCTGTGGGAAGTGCGGTAGGCCGCAAGATGGCGGTAGGCCGCGGACCTGGGGAATCAACCCCCCGAGGTCCCCAGGTGGCTTCAGCACAGATCCAGACCACTCTCCCCGCCACTGGTGCCCCAGGCGGATGTAGATGAGTCACCTCAAGCCCCGCGGACCGCGGCAATTGAGCTCGGAGGATGCGGGGATGCCAGCAGGCCGCAAGATGGTGGCGGGTCCCAGGAGCACAGAGCCAGCCGCGGGCCTGGTAGCGGCACGATCGAACGACCAGGGCCTAAAATTCAAGCTGGGGCCGAGGCAGGGGGCATTCAGGAACCCGCAGGGTAAGTTTGGGGGCTCACCGGAGTGATGGATAGGCAGGATGGCAGTGGATAGAGTCAGGATGTGCGGAGCTCCACAGCAGCACGTCTTCCTCGGTCTACATCCGGACACGCCCCCCAAGCGCTCAGTGTTTTTACTGGCAGTTTAGAAGCGCCTCAGTGTGAAAGTGGCCTTAAGGTTTGACCTCCCATATTATATGGTTTTGGTAAATCTGAAGACAAAAATCTGCAGAAAATCTAATAGTGTGTATGGGGTCTAATGCCTTGAAGGTGGGGCGGCTTCTGAGTTATGTTACTGCTGTGATTGGCTTTTATAGCGGTCGCATAATCGGGAGCCTGTCCCACTGGCTCCTGATCAGAAGCTTTGACCAAGAGCTGTTGGTGACAGCTTGGTCAGTATGCCCCAGGCACGCAGGGAGCACACTTGGCACACAACTTCATACTGTCATAGATGCATTTGTGTGGCAGTGGGGTGTTAAATCCCACCATTCTTGTGCAGTCAGCAGAAGGTTGCATTACTTTTTATACCTATAGATTTTGATATGATATAATCGCGCACATACAATAAAATGTTTTATTTTTTCTCGGACTACCACATGCATATGTTTGTTTATGCTTACCTTGACATGTCATTCTACCCTCTGAAACACACTTCAAAATTAATCAAATGTGAGCTTTCAATCAGGAAGTACACAATCATTTTGAAGATGAAATGCAATTAAAGCCTCTTGTTTAAATGTAATTATTAACATTCTAGATTGCAGCTGATGAGCCTCCTCCAGAAGGCTGCGGTGCGTTTGTCTCTATCCATGGAAGTCACACCTGTAAGGCAAGTCAGGTTAAGAAACTTTTGAAGGATGCACTGGAGAGGTGAATGTCAATTAAAATGTTCATATATTTTGGTATGTTTACTTAATAGTCGTTGGAAAGAAATTACAATGATGTAACTTTTTTCTTTTTCAGACCAAGGCCTTATTTATATAAAGGAGACCATGTGTTCCCTTCACTAACTAAGACCGCTCCAGTAGTCATTCTCTATGCTGAAGTGGGCACCAAAGCGTTTGCTACATTTCATAAAACCTTGATCGAAAAGGCAGAAAGTGGGGAGATAACTTATGTACTGAGACATTACATACAGGTATGTAAGTTTTTAATTTAACCCTTTCGCTTTCAGAGCAATTTGTGCACATGTTGACTAGGGATGCACTGATACCAGTTTTTTAAATATGAATACCAATACTCACCGATACCAATTACTGATGCCTACTTTTAGTGTCGTGACAGCCCTGGTTCACACGTGCGTTTTCAGATTTGATTTCATAGTGTGGTTTCGCATGATAAGTAAAATAGAATGGGTTCCTATTGTGGGTGCTCAGATAGATGCGGGTGAATCGCATCACATTTATAAAGGCTCCTGTGCAAGTTTTTGGTCTGGTGCGGTTTGAAACTCCACGCTTGAGAGAGAGGGAGAGAGAGAGAGAGAGAGGGAGACTCACTCTGCCGGCGGTGTTTGTGTTCCGGCGGCTGCCTTAACATCCTTCTGGCGGTGCTTCCGTACTACAAAACGCTACGATTTTACATTGCATATATATGAACCTAGCCTGAAAGTATCTGTTTTAGTATCGGAGCATTTGTACAAGTACTCGTGCAAATGCCTTAGTATCTGCACCGGTATCGGTGCAATGCTAATGTTGACATGTGCATTTGAGAGCTGAAGATTAGTTAAAATCCCAAACACTATGTATTTTCTAAAAGAGACCCTAGAGAATAAAATTGTGGTTGTTGCAGTTTTATGATTCACGATTTTAGCACTATGGATTATCAAATTTGTCACAAATCATGCTTGATTAGCTGCTTCCTCGGCCAGCGCTGCCAGTGAATAACCACTTTGGAACCCAGAAGTGACAGAATACACATCACTTCACTTCAGGGTTCATTCACCAGAGGGAGAAGATCAGCAAATGATGATCTACCCACTGACACCTGGTCATGGCAGAGAGTATGTGTAAATACCCCACTGCTGTCAACTTAAAGTGACAAAGGCTTGACTTTAAAAAAACAAACATGTTACACTTACTTACCCGCTCTGTGCAATGGCTCTCCACAAAACAGCCCCAATCCACCTCTTCTCAGGTCCCCAGCCGGCACTCCTGGCCCCTCCTTCCTGACCAGTGCCCCTACAGCAAGCAGCTTGCTGTGGGGGCAACTGAGCAGGCTCACCCATTTACACACACACACACAGAGCGGTGCTTGGCCTAGCCCCTCTCTCTCTCCTCATTGGCTCACTAGCTCTGATTGACAGTAGTGGGAGTCAATGGTGCCCACTGCTGTCTCAGCCAATGAGGAGGGAGTGTGCCTGGAGAACCAAGGCTCTCATGCACATTGATGAATCACAATAGGACTTGGGTAAGTATTAGGGGGGCTGCTGCACACAGGTTTTTTTTTTATCTTGATGCATTAAGGTAAAAAAAACTTCTGCCTTTAGAACCACTTTAAGCCGTGCGTCTATGGCAGGGTTAAAGTGCATGGGGGCGAGATATAGCATACTGATTGCTTATAGTCAATATTAAATATATCAAATGTAATTGCTAATACCTGTAAAGTTAAAAAAAGAGGCTTGGATACAGTTGCCATCTGAACAAAATAAAAGCTAATGTCCATTTTTGATTCTGCCTACACAATATAAATGCACAAAAAAATACACATTTTGATGATCACTGAAGATTTATAGGAAGCTATAAAACAGTTTATGTATTATTTAGTTTGAATGGTTCTAAAACCGTTTTTTTTAGAAGTCATGTGACTGACTCGGCACCAATAAGGGCTGTGCAGACACAGACTGCTACTGCAGATGTCCTCTGCTGATGTAGAGAGCATACGTCAGTAGAGTATGCTCTCCATCAAAAAAAAAAAAACGAAAATACAATGGCATGATCTATATATGACTTATGTGAATGAATGATGACAAAAATGAGTTCTTTGTTTAGTAGCACTTTTAATATTGTAGTGTCTAGGATTTACCACATAGAATTATCCTCCTGGATATGCTTTCTCTGCGTTCATTGAAGGACACAGCACCCGACCCTCTGGCTTGCTGCTGCCTGTAAGTGTTGTAAATGCCTATTTCTATGTGCACTGCTGTGCCATTTAACGGAGTTGTCAGATCCTTGCTAATTGAGTATAATGTAGAAGTAGGATGCTAGATGCAGTGAAGAAAAAATAAAACACACAGCCCCTCCTAGTGGCCAACTAACCCCCCCCCCCCCCATCCATAACCTCCACCATACCTCCATATGGCAATTAACGTTGACATGTTTTACTACGTACATTGCTTTTAGGGGTATAATAACAGACTAATAAGTCATCGATTTTAGATGTTGTGCTTATGCAGTGTGATAAAGATTACAAAGTATTTTGTCTTCGTAACCATTTGTGTGACATGTTTTTTTGGTACCTAAAAAATGTTCCCACATTCAGTCAAAGGATGTTTTGTAGTATGTGATTAAAGAGATGGTGGTTATGAAAATGTAAGATCTGAAATTTGGTCCATTATCTTTTGTGTAGAATTTTTGTTTGTAGTTGAAAGGTTTTCCTCTCCTGAGTGGTAAGAACCAAGACATGTCCTCCATGGTGTGGTCTGATGTAGATTCATTCTGTTTTTTTTTAAATTTTAGTCCTGTTTCACCAAAGTCACATCCTTGGTTGTGCTCGTTGCTTTCGAATGCAACTGAGTGCAAATAAAGTTTCATGGACAGTGCTCTACTGTCTTATTTTTGGAGCTAAACCCACTTACCCATTTAAATTCTTTATATGTAGCTAACCGATTCAGAGGAGTCACTCTAGTTCGTGTTTAAAACAAAGTCCTGCTATAAGTATGCAGGGGGTTGTTGGTTTTTGTCTCTTGGACTGTTTCTTAACATCTGACTGTCCTGTAGTCCAGGGGTCTACAATCTTTGTAAGCAAAGGGAAAGTTTATGGTCTTTCAGACTTTAGGAGGGCTGGACTGTGGCCAGTGGGAGTAGAAAATCTTACCATACCATTATTGGTGTCAGTGGGAGAAATCATGCCATTGTCGGTCTGAGTGTGAGAAATAGTGCCTCGTATCAGTGAAAGAAATAGTGTACCATGGGCTGGACAAAGGCAAGGGTAGGGCCACATTCAAAACAAAACAGTCACAGCCCCTACCTATAATTGGTCTTCACAGCAAGGAGCACTGGAAGGGGCGAATGCATGTCAAACACACAGAATTTCCAAGCTCAACTTACCAACCAATCAGCAACCAACCAAATTCACCTGTCTAACTGCGTTTTAAAAACATTGGTTTAGTTGCACGCATTTGCAAATGCATGTGTAAGCTGCAGGCTCCGTCAAGGCTCCCTGTGTACTGCAGTCCCTAACTCTAAAATATGAAGAGTCTCCTCAGTTGAAGCACATGTATGCTGATGGATAGGTGAAGGGCAGATGACTGGAGGGAGCCCAGCCCTCCTTAAAGGAGCAGGAAAACAAACACACTAAACACCCAGCGTATTGCACAATGGCAGCAAAGGTGCTAGTGCGCCACCTGACCACAATGACAAAAATACAAAAAACCGTCACTGCCCCTACCTGTAATTGGTCTTCACAGCAAGGAGCACTGGAAGGGGCGAACGCATGTAAAAAAACACACAGAATTTCAGCACCAATCAGCCTGTGGGCCGTAGTTTGGAGGCTGCTGCTGTACAGAAAATTGTTTTGACATATTGATGATTTTTGAAAGTCCACTATTGACTTGTTTTCTGTCAAACACTGCATTATTTTTTTAAGATTATATTATACATTTTAAGATAAAGTGCTTGTTTTAAGTATATTTTATTTAAAAAAAAACATTTATAATTCGTGTTGTGTGTTTTTTTTTTTTTTTTTTTCTCTCAATACTAGACGCCAAGTTCAAGGAAAATGAACCTATCCGGCTATAGTGTAGAACTTGCTATTAAAGACACAGAGTATAAGGCAATGGATGATACTCAAGCTGCAGGTATGTGGACTATCTGAAGCTGGAACAATTAAAAAGTTAACATTTTTAGTTATTACACACTCACTTCAGATATTATGGTTCATGGTACCTGAATTTTTTTTTTTTTTTTTCAAATAACAGTTTTATTGTGGGTTTCTACAAAGATAATAAATGGACTTGTAAGACATCGAAATGCAGAAAATATTACGTTTCCAGGTTGTCAAACAAATGCAGTAAGGTTCTAGCAATTCAACCATAAACAATAACAGGCATCGAACCAAAAAGGGAAGTGATGCAATAAAGTGTCATAGAAACACATCCAGCAATCTACGCGGGACAAAGAGAGTCCCAAAGATGCTCTTAGTGGAGAAAAAGAGAGAGGGAAAGAGAAAAGAATAGGAGAGATCATCATGGTAGCTCAGTCACCTGTTCCTGGCGCTTCCTCCCAAAGGTGCCACAGCTCCCAGACTTTGTCGTGCATGGCCAGCTTATCCTGCATCCTGGCCGTCATTTTCTCCATCAGCTCCACGTTCTTGATTCTAGCGTGCAAGGCCTCGGGAGTGGGGGGGATTGTTGTTTCCAGTTTAAGGCTATGAGACAACGTGCGGCTGTTAGGATATGGCGTGTCAATTTTTTGTAGGGTGGGACGAGCCGCAGCGGCGAGAGGCCCAACAGGAAAAATTTGGGAGTCATAGGGATAGGCATTTCCAACAACCGTGACAGCAGCTGCTGTACTTCAGTCCAGTAGGGAGTGATTAGAGTGCAATTCCAATAAATGTGAAGGAGGGTCCCCCTATCTCTTTGGCAATGCCAACAGCGGTCTGAGCTGGTGGGGTATATGGTGTGGAGCCCGTCAGGGGTCATGTACCAGAAAAGAAGGATTTTGTAAGTATTTTCCTTGTACAGAGTGCACAGGGAGCTCTTGGCCGCCTGAGACCATATTATCCGCCACTGTTCTAAAGGGATTTCCTCATTGAGGGCCTTCTCCCATCTAGTCATATAGGAAGGTTTACCTCTTGAGTCCATGGAATAGGCGTTAAGTATCTTATAAATAGAGGAGATTAGGCCCTTCTGGGCAGTGCCCGCCAGGACCAAGGACTCAAAGGGGGTTGGGGGGGAGAAGTGTAGGTCAGGGGCTATGGTCAGGGCATAATGGCAAATTTAAAGGTAGCTATAGAATGCCTGGCAAGTCATGCTTGGTCTGAAGTCTGGGGAAGGGTAATAATTTGCGCGTCACGAGATCCACAAGGTTCCCGAAATGAAATAGATTTCGGGACGTCCAGGGGTACGACATGTGGTGGGAGAGGCTATCTGGCACTTTGGGATTACAGATGAACGAAGTCAAGAGTGAGCATTCAGAGTACAACCCATATGGACACGCCACCTTGCGCCAGAGTCGTCTAAGCTGGGACATGGACCCCAACAGTCGTTCAGGGGGGACCTCCGCGCTCGCACTCCAAAGCAGGCTGTTTGGGTGGGTCGGGGCTAGCCATATTTTCTCAATCTCTGTCCACTTGTTATAGGACCGTTGAGTGAACCATGAGGCTATCGCGCGAAGCTGGGTCGCTTGGTAGTACCTGACTACGTCAGGGACCGCCAAGCCCCCATCTGAACGTGCCTCCAATAGTACCGATTGAGAGATTCTATGTCTCTTGTAGTTCCAGATAAATTTAATGAGGTCAGATTGGAGGCTTCTTAGTGTTTATAGGGGACTGGGATAGGCAGTGTTTGGAAGGGGTAAAGAAGCTTCGGGAGAACCACCATCTTAACTGAGGCGATCTGGCCGAGTAGAGAGATGCGATGAAGCTTCCATTGCGTGAGCAAGGTTCTGATCGAGCGAAAAAGAGGGGGGAAGTTCTCCTGGTATAGAGTAGAGAATTTCGGGGTGATGTGAATTCCCAGGTATTTCAAGGTGTTAGTTTTCCAGTAGTAGGGGAAATTGGCCGTCAGATGTGCGATTTCCGTATCGGGAATGTTAATGGGTAGGGCCTCCGACTTAGAGGTGTTGATTTTGAATCCCGAAAGGGCTCCATAGCGGGCCAGTTCCGCATGGAGATTCGGAAGAGAGATCCTAGGTTGCGTGAGAGAGAGAGAATAACATTGTCCGCGAACATGGAAATTTTAAATTCCCGGCCCCGTACCGAAATTCCCCGGATAGCCGAGTTACCCCGGATAGAAGCTGCTAAGGGTTCAACGCAAAGCGCGAAGAGCAGGGGTGAGAGCGGGCACCCCTGCCGCGTTCCATTGGTTACGGAGAACGAGGGTGAGAGGGCAAAGGGAGTTTTTACCTGAGCGGACGGGTTGGAGTAGAGGTGGTGGATTGCGCTCAAAAAGGGACCCCGGAACCCAACATGGCGGAGCGTCGCAAACAGGAAGGGCCACCCAAGATGGTCAAAGGCCTTCTCGGCATCCAGGCTAAGGAGCAGGGATGCCGAGTTCTCCCTGTTCGCCACATCCACCAGGTCGATCACCTTTCTAGTGTTGTCTCCCGCCTGCCAGAGCGGGACAAAACCCACCTGATCTTTGTGGATGAGGGAGGGGAGAACCATATTTAAGCGAATAGAGAGTAGTTTTGTAAAGATTTTTAGGTCTGAGTTCAGGAGGGCGATAGGTCTGTAGTTGGCACAAAGGACGGGATCCTTGCCTGGCTTGGGAATCAAGGTGAAAAAGGAGCGCTGCTTGTCCCCCGGAACGTTGGTGTCTCGCAGGAAGGCATTGAAAAGTCTGCACATGTGGGGGAGTAACAGGGGGAGGAAAGTTTTTTTAGTATTCATAAGGTAGGCCATCCGGGGATTTATGGGAAGGCAAGGATTTAACGGTCTGTTCTATCTCTTCTTCGGTGATCGGCATGTTCAATGACGTTAGGTCAGCGTCTTGGAGTTTAGATACTCCACTCTGGTCTAGGTACTGTGTCATGCGCAGGGATATGTCAGGAGGGAGAGGGCCGCTGTGGATGTCAGGATTGTTATAGAGGTGTGTGTAAAAATCAGCAAAGGTGTGGGCTATGTCCTTAGGGTGAGACTGTAGGCAGCCTGATTTGTCTTTGATCTGATGGGGTATGGTTGCGAGGTGGTTATCCCTCCGCTTCCTCGCTAGAAGTGAGTGGGCCCTATTAGCTTTGTCATAATAAACCTGCCACAGCCTGAGCAGAGCCTTTTCCACGCGACCTAAAGCTAGATCCCTCAGTGTCATACGCAAGTTCGTAATCTTTTTAAGAAGGGAGAGGGTGGGGGATGCCAACAGACGTTGCTCCAAGCTCCCAAGTTCCCTTTCTGCTTGCAATTTTGCAGCCAAGGCATCTTTTTTCAGAGCCAAAGATATCGCCATACATTTACCCCGGATGACCGCCTTATGCGCCTCCCACAACGTGGAGAGGGACACATCGGGCGTGGAGTTTTCCTCGAAATAGAGCTGCAGGGTGGTATTTAGGTCTGTTTTGGACGTAAGGTGCTGGAGAAGAAATGTGTTTAGCTTCCAGTTGTAGGGTCTAGGAACGGGGGAGCCTATGTCCAAAGTAAGCAAGATAGGTGCGTGGTCCGACAAGGAGATCGGGAGAATCCGCGCCTCACAGGTCACTCTTAAGTGTAGAGCTGTTGGTGAAGAAGTAGTCAATACGAGAATGGGTCCGATGAGGAGCAGAGTAGAAGGTGTATTGCCGATCACCCGGGTGGAGAGCCCTCTAGGCATCAAAGAGAGCATAACGTCTGGAGAGTTGGCGGAACAGCTTTAAGTCCCTAAGGGCTCGAGCCGACGATGCCTGGGGACTCACCACTAGGCGATCCGCGGTTGCAGAGTGGGCCAGATTAAAGTCGCCCCCTATCACCAAGAGCCCATGATCAGTCCGAAAGAGGCGGGCGAACACCCCAGACAGGAATCTATGTTGCTTAACATTCGGGGCGAATAGAGCACAGAACGTGACCGCCTGTGTACGCCACAGTCAACGAAGAATAACAAAGTGACCACGTGGATCGCTATAATAACCGGAGCAGGTAAACGGCGACCCGTGCCTGATCAGTATAGCAACTCCAGCCGCTTGCGAGGACCAGAAGACGTGTAGATCTGGGGAAACTGTCTAGAGGCGAACGCGAAGGACCCCCCCCCTTGTCAAAGTGTGTCTTCTTCTGGATGAGAACAAAGTCTGCGCCTGACTGTCTAAACTCCCTCAGTGCCAGATGCCTCTTTCTATCGGAGTTCAGGCCATGGACATTCAAAGACAATATCTTGGCCATGGTAACGGGTGGGGGAGTCTCTTACCTGATTTGGCGCAGAGCTGACGAAGGCCAGGGGTCAGGGGGCTGCACACCCCGGGAGTCGGTCCAGGCGAGGTCCACGATCCACGCGGAGAGCCACACGATGATGGAGAAGAAAAAAGGAGTAAGAGAGACTGAGAAAAGAAAACAACAAGCAATTAGAGCAAATACTTGCATTTGACCTTGAAAGGCTGTTAGACCTAGGTCACTACGGTTTCCCAGGGATCCACCGAACTAAAATCCACAAGGAAAGGTCAGGCGGATGCAAGGGAGCCCTAAGGTGGTCAATCGATATACAATAAAAAAGTTCACCGAAGAGATTGTAAACACTTAACCAGGGAGGGGGTGGACAGGTACTGAAAGTCCTTCTCTCACGGATCTCATTCGAGACTCGCCCATAAGATAAACTGGGGATTTAAGCTAGGGCACTTAAGGGGGAACTAAAGACTCAAAAATATCCAGGGCTGGGGCATCAATCAAAGAATACGGTCAGGCAGTTCAGTAAGAAGCAACATATGGAGAGAGAGACTCTGTAAGATCATCCGTTGCTGTGTCTTACGGCCTTGGGAGAGGCTCCATTACTTCGGGGACGGTTAGAGAAGGGAACTCTCTGCCAGGTTGCAGGTGGTGGGGGTGGCGTCGCCATGAGGTCCCAATCTGGAAGTTGGGGGACAGGTATCCCCAGGGTATCACAGAAGGCGGGGAGATCCTCCGGGTATCTCAGAGCAGCTGATATGCCCTGATGTTTGGCTGTTAGACTGAAGGGAAATCCCCATCTGTAGGGGATGTTTTCTTCTTGCAGGGCCTGCAATAGGGGTTGCAAGAGTCTGCGCTTCTGCAGGGTGATCCATGACAGATCCGGATATAACTGCACGGGGACATCATGTAGCATCACTTTGCGCGCCAGTCTGGCCTGACGCATGATCTCTTCTTTCAAGGGGTAGGAGCTGATCCTACAGATGATATCCCGTGGCTTAGAGGTGGCGCCTTTAGGGCGCAAGGCCCGATGAGCTCGGTCCATCTCAATGTGCTTTGCGGGGGGCTCACCTAAGAGATTGTTAAACACAGTCTGTAAGGATTCTTTTATGTCCTCAGGGCCATCAGTTTCCTGCACCCCAAGTCCTCCACATGGCGTTGCATATCTATTAGGAGGGAACGGTGGTCTACACCCTGGAGCTGGACCCTGTGAACGGCTAGTTTGGTTTCCTGAATATCTTCCTCGGTCATTTCCACACGGTCAGCCAAGTGCTTTAGGCCAGACTGTAAGGCTTGAATTTCTGAACGGCACGTGGACTTTACATCTTCCACCAGTTGTCTAAAGTCCTGTTTAGTAGGCATCGCCTGTAAGTATGATTGCCACTGTGGGGGTGGAGGTTGGGCACAAGCCGACATAAGGGGGTTGCACTGGCGGAGGCAGTCGGGGTGACAGCGGCTGAGAATGTGGGGTAGTGTAAACATGCCCCTGGTACGCCAGCCCTGTAGGTGAGGTCCACTGATCGCCCCAGGATGGTGTTTGGGCCGACGGGGGGGGTTGTATGGCTGCAATCTCAGGTTGGCGGGAGGCAGGGGAGCAGACTATCTGAGCAAAGTTGGGAGCTGGAGGTGCCTGCGGAGCCATATGAGAGCGAGGGGCCCGCGTGGGAGACAATCTCTGGGCCTTAGGGGGGGAAGTATAGGAGCAGAGGGATGGAAGTCCTCCCGGAGCTCCACAGGCTCCTGAAGTATCTGGGCTGCAGGATGCACAGGATCCAGCAGAGCGGAGAAGTCCAGTGAGGTCTCCGAGTGGGAAGGGGAGCCAGGGTCCGTCCCATGGGGGGCAGATGGGGGGAGTCAGCAGAGGTCCGGTCGGAAGTGTGAGCCGCCAGGTCTGACTTCATGGAGGACCGCGAGCGGGTCATGGAGGGGTCCGGCGCCATCTTGCCTGTTCCTCCGGGAGAAGCTCTTGGCTGCAGGAAGAAGTCCCGGAGGTCTGCGGCGGATCCAGGCGGGTGGCTGCGATGATCCCCGGTGTTTGGTGGATCGTGTGCTCCTGGATTTGCCCATCGAAATGCTGTGTAAAGTCCCCAAAAGTGCCTGGTAAGCTCGGGCTGAGAGAGAGCTAGGACTCTAAGCTGCCATCCAGGTCGGCTTCCGGACACGCCCCCTGAATTTATTATTTTATGTGTGAGTATACTAACTTTGCTAAGATCATAGTAAACATTACTGTTCATTTCAGTAAGTTACATAAAGTGTAACTCCACTTTTGTTGAGGAAAAAAAACCTTGGTGATCTATGCACATTGCAAGGATTTTAACAAACTTTGAGTACGTATTTTTTATTTTTTAATGGAGAAATAGTGGTTTGTTCCAAAACTGATTCTTAAATTTGAGTGTCTGCACTCATTATAACCACCTGGTGCATGTCTAGTGTTCTAATGAGTAAAGCTGCATTATCTGCATCTTTTTAAAAGTATTTGTTTAAACCTTAACCACTTGCCGCCCGCCATATAGCAGAATGACGGCGGCAAAGTGGTTTCAATATCCTGACCAGACGTCATATGACAACTTCAGGATATTGAGCGGCTGCGCGCCCCTGGGGGCACGCATCGCGGCGATCGTTGTTGCGGGGTGTCAGTCTGACACCCCGCAACACCGATCTAGATAAAGAGTCTCTGACGGAGACTCTTTACCACGTGATCAGCCGTGTCCAATCACGACTGATCACGATGTAAACAGGAAGAGCCGGTGATCGGCTTTTCCTCACATGCGTCTGTCATATGCGAGGTAGAGGAGAGCCGATCGGCTGCTCCTCTGACGGGGGGGGTCTGTTCTGATCGATTATCAGCGCAGCCCCCCCCCCTCCGAGGATGCCCACACTGGACCACCAGGGATGTCACCACCAGGTATGCTACCCTAGACCACCAGGGATGCCAATCAGTGCCCACAATGTATGCCAATCAGTGCCCACAATTGGCATCACTGATTGGTAGGCATTGTTTGGCACTGATTGGCATCCATCAATGACATACATTACAGTACATTAGTGCCCATCCGTGCCGCCTATCAGTGCCGCCTATCAGCACCCCATCAGTGCCGAATATTAGTGCTCATCAGTGCCCATCAATGCCGCCTTATCAGTGCCTGTCAGTGCAGCCCCATCAGTGCCCATCAGTGAAGGAGAAAACGTACTTATTTACAAAGTTTTAAAAAAAAATATTTTTATTTTTTTGTTTAGCAGAAAATAAAAATCCCAGAGGTGATCAAATACCACCAAAAGAAAACTATTTGTGGGAACAAAATGATAAAAAATTTGTTTGGGTACAGTGTAGCATGACATTCAATTGTCATTCAAAGTGCGACGGAGAGAGAGCCGGAGCATTGTGTGTCTGTATAAGGCATCTAAAATTCATGTTCGTGGTCCACGGGATTCAAAATCGTGAGTTTAGTGGCCCGAGATGTCCGAAAGGTTGGCGACCACTGCTATAGAGGGATGTACTTTGTTCAATTTTCATCAAAAATTAATACAGGATACAGTGCACCTGGAAAGTATTCACAGCGCTTCACTTATTCCACATTTTTTATTATGTGGGAGCCTTATTCCAAAACAGATTACCGTATATACTCGAGTATAAGCTGACTCGAGTATAAGCCGAGGTACCTAATGTTGCCAAAAAAACTGGGAAACCTTACTGACTCTAGTATAAGCCGATGCCTCCCTGTCCACTGTTCCCTATTTTACATTGTAAATAGTACCTGTAAAGAAGTTGCGGCGTCCATCGTTCAAATTCCGCGGTCTCTTCCTGTTCCTTCCGTGATAGGCGATTCTCAGCAGACACTCTCCGCCTATCACGATCATTCTCTCATCCTCAGTTTTCCCAGCAGACACTGTGTTGGGTGTTCCGCCAATCACAGACGTCTGCTTGAAAACTGAGGATGAGAGAACGTTCGTGATAGGCGGAGAGTGTCTGATAAGATTCGCCTATCACGGAAGGAACAGGAAGAGACCGAAATTTGAACGATGGACGCTGCAGCCGCAACTTCTTTACAGGTACTATTTACAATGGAAAAATTTCTCTGACTCGAGTATAAGCCGAGGGGGAGACTTTCAGCCCCCAAAAAAGGGCTGAAAATCTCGGCTTATACTTGAGTATATACGGTAAACTCATTATTTTCCTCAATATTCTTCAAACAATACCCCATAATGACAATGTGAAAAAAGTTTGTTTGAAATCTTTGCAAATGTATCAAAAATGAAAAAAATCCCATGTACATAAGTATTCCCAGCCTTTGT
The DNA here is from genome assembly GCA_029206835.1 of Rana muscosa. Lineage (NCBI taxonomy): Eukaryota > Metazoa > Chordata > Amphibia > Anura > Ranidae > Rana > Rana muscosa. Next base: position 748,131,731 of record CM055117.1, read on the forward strand.
TCAATACTTTGTTGAAGCACCTTTGGTATCAATTGCAGCCTCAAATCTTTTTGAGTGTGATGCTGCAAGCTTGGCACACCTATTTGGGCAGTTTCTCCCATTCTTCTTTGCAGGACCTCTCAAGCTTCATCAGGTTGAATGGGGAGCGTTGGTGCACAGCCATTTTCATATATTTCCAGAGATGCCTAACCACTTCAATACTGGGCATTTTCACCCCCTTCCTACCCAGACCAATTTTCAGCTTTCAGCGCTGTTACACTTTGAATGACAATTGCGCAGTCATGCAGCACTGGTACCCATATGAAATTTTGATATTTTTCTTCCCCACAAATAGAGCTTTCTTTTGGTGGTATTTGATCACCTCTGCGTTTTTTTTTTGTTTTTTTTTTTTTTTGTTTTTGTTTTTTGCTCTATAAACAAAAATAGCGTCAATTTTGAAAAAAACACAATTTTTTACTTTTTGCTATAATAAATATCCCATAAAAAAAAATTATATTTTCCTCAGTTTAGGCCAATATGTATTCTTCTACATATTCTTGGTAAAAAAAAAATCGCAATAAGCGTATATTGATTGGTTTGGGAAAAAGTTATAATGTCTACAACATAGGGGATACATTTATGGCATTTTTATTGTTACTAGTAAAAAAATAAATAATGGTGGCGATCTGCAATTTTTATCGTGACTGCGATATTGCGGCGGACACTTTTGACACTATTTTGGGACCATTCACACTTATTAAGCGATCAGAGCTTTAAAAATGCACTAATTACTGTGTTAATGTGACTGTCAGGGAAGGGGTTAACACTAGGGGGCGATCAAGGGGTTAAATGCGTATCCTAGGGAGGGATTCTCACTGTAGGGGGAGGGAACTCATAAGGGGAGGAGACCGATCGGTGTTTCTCTGTACTGGGAACACACCATCGGTCTCCTCTCCTCTGACAGGATGTGGATCTGTGTGTTTACACACACACAGATCCACGGTCCTGCTGTGTTCACAGGCAATCACAGGTGCCCGGCGGTTATCGCGGCCGCCGGGCACGTGCATCGGGTGCCGAAGTGATGCAAGCGCGACCCCTAGAGGATCGGGAAGTAAAAGACGTCATATGACGGTGGCCCAGTTGGACAAAGGGATTCTCCCGCTGTCATATGACTATACGTGGTAGGGAAGTGGTTAATCGGGTTCGAGTCTGGGCTCTGGCTGGGCCACCCAAGGATATTCACAGTTGTCCTGTAGCCACTCCTTTGTTATCTTGACTTGGTGCTTGGGGTTGTTGTCCTGTTGGAAGATGTCTCTGTACATTGCTGCATTTATCTTTCCCTCAATCCTGACTAGTCTCCCAGTTCCTGCCACTGAAAAGCATCCCTACAGCATGATGCTACCTGCCACCATCATGCTTCATTGTAGGGATGGTATTGGCCTGGTGATGAGGGGTGCCTGGTTTCCTTCAGACATGACGCTTGTCATTCAGGCCAAAGAATTCAATCTTTGTTTCATCATACCAAAGAATTTTTGTTTCTCATGGTCTGAGAGTCCTTCAGGTGCCTTTTGGCAAACTCCAGGAGGGCTGTCGTGCCTTTTTACTGAGGAGTGGCTTCCATCTGGCCACTCTTCTATACAGGCTTGATTAGTGGAGTGCTGCAGAGATAGTTGTTCTTCTGGAAGGTTCTCCTCCCTCCACAGAGAAACGCTGAAGCTCTGTCAGAGTGACCATTGGGTTTTTGGTCTCCTCCCTGACTAAGGCCCTTCTCTCCCGATCGCTCAGTTTGGCTGGGCAGCCCGCTCTAGAAAGTCTCCTGGTGGTTACAAACTTCTACTATTTACAGATGATTGAAGCCACTGTGCTCATTGGGACCTTCAATGCTGCAGAAATTTTTATGTACCATTCCCCAGATCTGTGCCTCGATACAATCCTGTCTGAGAGGTCTACAGACAATTCCTTGGACTTCATGGCTTGGTTTGTGCTCTGACATGTGCATTCCTTTTTTATAAATCGTGTCCAATCAACTGAATTTACCACAGGTGGACTCCAATCAAGTTGATGAAACATCTCAAGGATGATCAGTGGAAACGGGATGCACCTGAACTAAATTTTGAGTGTCATGGCGAAGGTTGTGAATACTTATGTATATGTGATATATTTTTTTTTCCGGAAACTTGCAAAGATGTCAACAAACTTCTTTCATGTTGTCATTATGGGGTATTATTTGTAGAATTTTGAGGAAAATAATGAATTTAATCCATTTAGGAATAAGGCTATAAGATAACAAAATTTGGAAAAAGTGAAGCACTGTGAATACTTTCTGGATGCACTTTATCTAAATTTGCTAGTGCATATAAATCAATCTCTCTCCATTTCCTGTCTGTCGCTGTTTCTCCCTGTCTCTCCCGTGTTGCTGTTGTTATAAATTGCACCACTGTAGTAAAAAAATGAAATCATATCCAAAGGGAGGAGGATAGGAAAGGATACGTATATTCTAAGACATTTTAGCCAAGAATGATAAACCTTCTTTGTTAAAAAATAAATAAATCAGGAGTGCTTTTATCAAAGAAGAATATAGCGCAATACAATAACAGAAAATAAAAACTGTTGACATGGCATAACAAAAGAGCACTTTAATGCTTTCAACAAAAAATACAGAAGAAACATCCACTACGAGTGAGCCCTCGTACACACGGCCGAGATTCTCGTTGAAAAAAACATGTCGTTTTTTTCGACGAGATTCTTGGACAAGAAACTTGTCCTGGCCGAGTGTACACACGCTCGTTTCAAAGAACCCGAGGTTCTTTGAATGGAGCGTACGCGGTGACGTCATCGACTATGACGAGCATGCGCTCGTCACATTCGATGCCGTCGCCGCCATCTTGGTATACCCTACGTATGCCTAGGAAGCTACCGCGCATGCGTCAAATTCATTTCGAACATGCGCGGGCTTCCGGGAGGACAGGTAAGTGTACACACACTCACTTTTCTCGTCGAGAAACATGCCGAGGAGAATCTCGACGAGAAAATAGAGAGCAGGTTCTCTATTTTCTCGTCAAGGTTTCTTGTCGGTTTTCTCGACGAGAAACCCGATAGCCGCGTACACACGACCGATTTACTCGGCAAGACCTCTCTGCCAGCAACTTTCTTGCTGAGAAAATCGGCCGTGTGTACGAGGCCTGACAGGTATTTAAGGTTCACAAAAAGAAAGAAAAAAGGAGGGTGCACCGACCTAGTGCATTACCACTTAAAGGTTAATTAAAATGTGATTAAAAAGCAATAATCCTACTCACAAACAGAGAGCTTAAGTACAAGCTTATCGGACAAATAGGCTGGAATTCTTGGCATCCACTGACTGGACTCGACAACAGAGAGGGTCGGACGATACCCCAAAGCATCCAGATGGCTGACGCGTTTCTAGGGCGCATCCCTTTCATCAGAGCCTAGGTGGTCCATGATAGCTCTCACACTAACCTCCAATTTATATGTGTGTGCACATGTGAAGAAGGCCCCAGCTCAGGTGGCCGGCGATTACCAATTCCCACCCCTTGCTGCTGGCTCGCCCCACCCATAGGGACGGGGCTAGTGCCAGCCCACCCCATAGGAGGCAGCCCATAGGTAGAACATAGTACCTGGGGGAGGGGGTGAAAGGGAAGGGAGGGGGAGGAGAGGGGAAGGGAAAGGGGAGAATAGGGGGGGGGGGGGAGGGGGCCTGAGCTGGGGCCTTCTTCACATGTGCACACACATATAAATTGGAGGTTAGTGTGAGAGCTATCACGGACCACCTAGGCTCTGATGAAAGGGGTGCGCCCCAGAAACACGTCAGCCATCTGGATGCTTTGGGGTATCGTCCGACCCTCTCTGTTGTCGAGTCCAGTCGGTGGATGCCAAGAATTCCAGCCCTTTTGTCCGATAAGCTTGTACTTAAGCTCTGTCTGTGAGTAGGATTATTGCTTTTTAATCACATTTTAATAAACCTTTAAGTGGTAATGCACTAGGTCGGTGCGCCCTCCTTTTTTTTTTTCTCTTTTTCTAGCCATATGAACACCCATTGTTCTGAGGAGGGCTGCAAGATTCTAAACTTTGCCTCTAGACAGAACCACACCACCTGTTTTTTGACGATACACCGAGAGCGCAGGAGATTTTTGTCTTATTCAAGGTTCACAAACAGATTCATAAGACTGATCATTACCAGCAATACTTCCTACTGGGAAGTCCACAACTGCCAAACCTTATCGAATTTCCAAGGACATCCACGATTGATATATGTCAACTTATATAGGGGTAATGCTACATCATTCATGGTTTCCCAGGACGATATGGTGGGGAGATTAGGCAAAGACCTTTTACACAGAATTTCTTTCTTATGCCCCATACACACGATCATTTTTCATGCCATTTTTTAAACCGACGTTTTTCTTGTCGTTTTTTTTCATGTTTCCTCTCAAGCCTGTCTTGCGTACACACGATCATTAAAAAAAACGCTCGAGCAAAGCGCAGTGACGTACCGCACGTACGACGGCACTATAAAGGGGAAGTTCCGTTCGAATGGCGCCACCCTTCATGTTAGTAAAGTTTGTTGAGCGACGATTCGCGCTTTTCAGCCTCGTGCTTTTCAGTCCTTTACTGTGTGATGAATGTGCTATCTCCATTACGAACGCTAGTTTTACCAGAACGAGCGCTCCCGTCTCATACTTGATTCTGAGCATGCGTGTTTTCTTTCACGTCGTTAAAGCATACACACTATCGTTTTTCACGTCGTTAAAAAAAAAACGACATGAAAAACGACGTGAAAAAATAGAGCATGTTCGAAATTTTTAATGGCCGTTTTTCACGTCGTTAAAAATGCTCTGGAGCATACACACGATCGGTTTTAATGCCCATTTTTAAAAAATGGCATTTTTAACGGCATGAAAAACGTTTGTGTGTATGGGGCATTAGCATAAAATAATGGGTAAGATATCAAGCTATGATGTGATCGCTGAGCATCATTGTGAATTCCAAGCAGGGCCAGCTCCGGAGTTGCAGGAACTGCTAGTTGGAGCCCAACATTAAGCAAGTCAAATTTCAAGGGGTATGAATACTTTTTCAAGGCACTGTATAGATTTGGCTGTATAGAAGCAGACAGCTGCTGTTTAATAATATACTGTTGCGCAATGCTGCAGTTATACAGTATAGAGTAAGGATGAGCCCCCCCCCCCCCCGGTTCGGTTTGCAACAGAACTTTCGAACAAGCAAATTTAGACGAACACACAAACCCCATTTAAAGTCTATGGGACATGAACATGAAAAAGCAAAAGTGTGAATTTTAAAGGCTTATATGCAAGTTGTCATAAAAAGTGTTTGGGGACCAGGGTCCTGCCTCAGGATACATGTATCAATGAAAAAAAAAGTTTTAAAAACGGCTGTTATCTCGGGAGCAGTGATTTTAATAATGCTTAAAGTGAAACAATAAAAAATAAATATTCCTTTTAAATTTTGTGCCTGGGGGGGGGGGGGGGGGGGGGGGTGTCTATAGTATGCCTGTAAAGTGGCGCATTTTCCCGTGTTTAGAACAGTCCCGCAGCAAAATTACATTTCTAAAGGGAAAAAGGTAATTCAAAACTGATCGTGGCTGTAATGACTTGTCGGGTCTCGGCAATATACATAAAACTCATTGAAAAAACCTGCATGGGTTTCCCCCCCCCCCCAGTCCATTACCAGGCCCTTTTGGGTCTGGTATGAATATTAAGGGGAACCCCGAACCAAAAATTTAAAAATAAATTGCGCGGGGGTCCCCCCAAAATCCATACCAGGCCCTTCAGGTCTGGTATGGTTATTAAGGGGAACCCTGCGCCAAATAAAAAAATGGCGTAGAGGTCCCCCCAAAATCCATACCAGAGCTTCAGGTCTGGTATGGATTTTAAAGGGAACCCTGTGCCAAAAGAAAAAAAAAGGCGTATCAGTCCCCCCAAAATCCATACCAGACCCTTATCTGAGCACGCAACCTGGCAGGCCGCAGGAAAAGAGGGGGGGACAAGAGCGGCCCCCACCCCCCCCTCTGACGCCTCGGGGAAGCCCCCATGGCATCAGAGGGGGGCGGGGTCACCCGTTTACGTCACCGGGTGGCCCCGTCCTCGGCTATATAACAGCTGTCATCGAGAAGAAGCGTAATTCAGTGGAACTGTTGCAGCTTTTTTTTTTTTTCTGGCGGCGTGGATTTACATTGCGGGACTTTTTTTATTTATTTGGAAAGGACTTGGCCTGAAGTGTCTCTTGTGTGTGTGGTGTGTTTTTTTTTTTTTTTTTTTTTTTTTGTGAAATGGTAGTGGTGCAATGTACCCCATTACCAATTCACATAGGGGGTGCGGGATCTGGGGGTCTTCCAGATTCCGATAAGCCCCCCGCCCGCAGACCCCCACAACCACCGGGCAAGGGTTGTGGGGATGAGGCCCTTGTCCCCATCAACATGGGGGCAAGGTGCTTTGGGATGGGGGGGGGGCGCAGAGCCCCCCCTGCCCCAAAGCACCCATCCCCCAATGTTGAGGGCATGTGGCCTGGTACGGTTCAGGCTCTCTCGCCCCCCTCTTTTCCTGCGGCCTGCCAGGTTGCGTGCTCGGATAAGAGTCTGGTATGGATTTTGGGGGGTACCCCTACGCCAATTCTTTTTTATTTTGGAGCAGGGTTCCCCTTAAAATCCATACCAGACCTGAAGGGTCTGGTATAGATTTTGATAAGAGGGGGGAAGTTTGGGACTTTAGATGAGGCGTACATGGTGGGACCAGACAAATTCACATAGGTGCAAACATATGTATGTTTATTGGACCAATGATCGACATGGTATGAGAAAAACGTAGTTGCATACATACACCAGGGGTAATGTTCTAGTACAAACATGATAAACAGCATATATAACAACATGGCACATCAGGTGATACAATAATAACATGTCCTTCATGTAATGAAAGTGAACTAAAAATATCAACAGAGGGTAAAACCATCTAAAAATGATCAATGTGTGTTGGATGCATCAGAGTAAGGCTCGACGCGTTTCATGGACTTGTGTCCACTCCTCAGGAGCCAAGTGCATCCATTTTCTATAAAAAAGAAAGAAACAGTAGATACCCAGATGATATAATTAGATTGCCCGGATAAGGGATGAATAACAAAAATGTATATAAATGTTGAAAATTGGGATGTGACTGGCCATGCCAAAGGGTACTCACATATGGCCCAGAGGTTGTGTCCATATAGAAGCACAGGTCAAGGACAGGCCAATCAAGTCTAGCCCGGGAGCAGAGAGGGGGACCCAACGGGAAATCCGGAGAAACGCACACCATCCCTCATGAGTAGATCGAATTTCTATAGTATAAGGAATAAATACTAATGGATATCTATGGTAATGAACGTCAAAGGAGTAAACTAAAAGTAACTGGTGACCCAGAGCTATAGTATTAAGATGGGTTTACCTGGTTAGGTCCAACGAGAGTACAAAGCCCAATAGGAACAGGGAGGTCTGGATGTAACTACTGCTATGCTGACTCAACAGCAGAGTGTGGATGGATGGGGAATGGAGCGCGGCCCCAGGAAGCCCCCAAACTCCCCCTCAGCATCACGCTGGCACGACAATGCAGGAGAGACGTCACGGCTGGAAGCCTGTGTGTCTCACCGCATGTCAGCCAAGTTTGTATGCCGGACTCGTGCGTGACTGACCGTCAATCAAGACGTCACACGCACAGCGCCAGGGGCGTGATGCCGATGCGCGGTGGCAACGCCCCCACACACACACACACACATCCAAGTGACGTGGAGGGGAGGAGGAAGGGAGGGCGCAACAGCGAGCATCGCATCTCCCAGGTAAACAGGCATGAGCCAACCCCCCGGCCGTGGATCAAAGGGAGCACAAAAAAGGGGCTGCAAAGAGTAAGAAAGTACAAAACTAAATGAATATATATGGTGGATGCAAACTGAGTTCTAATTCTGACATGAGGAATTATGGTCTGACACACTTAAGGTCAGCCATAAGAAAATGTAAGGTCCCACCGTATAGTGCACCTCCCATCCCTATTTCGCGATACAACACTGGGGAGAGCAAAGCTTGGGACTTTTGAAGGGGACGTGAGGAGATTTCACGTTCCCATCCCTGGAACATATGATAAGAGCCTTACTCTGATGCATCCAACACACATTGATCATTTTTAGATGGTTTTACCCTCTGTTGATATTTTTAGTTCACTTTCATTTCATGAAGGACATGTTATTATTGTATCACCTGATGTGCCATGTTGTTATATATGCTGTTTATCATGTTTGTACTAGAACATTACCCCTGGTGTATGTATGCAACTACGTTTTTCTCATACCATGTCGATCATTGGTCCAATAAACATACATATGTTTGCACCTATGTGAATTTGTCTGGTCCCACCATGTACGCCTCATCTAAAGTCCCAAACTTTCCCCCTCTTATCATATGTTCCAGGGATGGGAACGTGAACTCTCCTCACGTCCCCTTCAAAAGTCCCAAGCTTTGCTCTCCCCAGTGTTGTATCGCGAAATAGGGATGGAGGTGCACTATACGGTGGGACCTTACATTTTCTTATGGCTGACCTTAAGTGTGTCAGACCATAATTCCTCATGTCAGAATTAGAACTCAGTTTGCATCCACCATATATATTCATTTAGTTTTGTACTTTCTTACTCTTTGCAGCCCCTTTTTTGTGCTCCCTTTGATCCACGGCCGGGGGGTTGGCTCATGCCTGTTTACCTGGGAGCTGCGATGCGCGCTGTTGCGCCCTCCCTTCCTCCTCCCCTCCACGTCACTTGGATGTGTGTGGGGGCGGGGGGCGTTGCCACCGCGCATCGGCATCACGCCCCTGGCGCTGTGCATGTGACGTCTTGATTGACGGTCAGTCACGCACGCGTCCGGCATACAAACTTGGTTGACATGCGGTGAGACACACAGGCTTCCAGCCGTGACGTCTCTCCTGCATTGTCGTGCCAGCGTGATGCTGAGGGGGAGTTTGGGGGCTTCCTGGGGCCGCGCTCCATTCCCCATCCATCCACACTCTGCTGTTGAGTCAGCATAGCAGTAGTTACATCCAGACCTCCCTGTTCCTATTGGGCTTTGTACTCTCGTTGGACCTAACCAGGTAAACCCATCTTAATACTATAGCTCTGGGTCACCAGTTACTTTTAGTTTACTCCTTTGACGTTCATTACCATAGATATCCATTAGTATTTATTCCTTATACTATAGAAATTCGATCTACTCATGAGGGATGGTGTGCGTTTCTCCAGATTTCCCGTTGGGTCTCCCTCTCTGCTCCCGGGCTAGACTTGATTGGCCTGTCCTTGACCTGTGCTTCTATATGGACACAACCTCTGGGTCATATGTGAGTACCCTTTGGCATGGCCAGTCACATCCCAATTTTCAACATTTATATACATTTTTGTTATTCATCCCTTATCCGGGCAATCTAATTATATCATCTGGGTATCTACTGTTTCTTTCTTTTTTATAGAAAATGGATGCACTTGGCTCCTGAGGAGTGGACACAAGTCCATGAAACGCGTCGAGCCTTACTCTGATGCATCCAACACACATTGATCATTTTTAGATGGTTTTACCCTCTGTTGATATTTTTAGTTCACTTTCATTACATGAAGGACATGTTATTATTGTATCACCTGATGTGCCATGTTGTTATATATGCTGTTTATCATGTTTGTACTAGAACATTACCCCTGGTGTATGTATGCAACTACGTTTTTCTCATACCATGTCGATCATTGGTCCAATAAACATACATATGTTTGCACCTATGTGAATTTGTCTGGTCCCACCATGTACGCCTCATCTAAAGTCCCAAACTTCCCCCCTCTTATCATATGTTCCAGGGATGGGAACGTGAACTCTCCTCACGTCCCCTTCAAAAGTCCCAAGCTTTGCTCTCCCCAGTGTTGTATGGTATAGATTTTGGGGGGGGCCCCCTAAGCAATTTATTTTTTGGTTCGGGGTTCCCCTTAATATTCATACCAGATCCAAAGGGCCTGGTAATGGACTGGGGGGGGGACCCATGCTGTTTTTTTTTTCCAATGAGTTTTATGTATATTGCCGGGACCCGACCATTCATTACAGCCGCGATCAGTTTTAAATTACTTTTTTCCTTTTAGAAATGTCATTTTGCTGCGGAACTGTCCTAAACACAGGAAAAATGCGCCACTTTACAGGTATACTATAGACACCCCCCAGGAACGAAATTTAAAAGGAATAGTTCATTTTTATTGTTTCACTTTAAGCATTATTAAAATCACTGCTCCCGAAAAAAATGCTATTTTTAAAACTTTTTTTTTTTTTTTCATCGATACATGTCCCCTGGGGCAGGACCCAGGTCCCCAAACACTTTTTATGACAATGACTTGCATATAAGCTTTTAAAATTGGCACTTTTTGTTTTTTCATGTTAATGTCCCATAGACTTTAACGGGTTTCCGCGGCTTTCGAATTTGCCCCGAACTCTGCATATTGTTCGTTGTTCGCCCGAAAAGTTTGGCCCGAACTTGTGCTCGGCCCGAACCGTTTGCCCATCCCTAGTATAGAGTATGCATTTCAGAATTCGTTTTATTTAATAATAAAGTTATTGTATTTTATTTATTTTGCAGTCACTAATTCTACTAGTTCATATGAAGGAATTAATGAAGACGTTCAAGGGTTTTATTTTGACCAATTAATGTAAGTTTCCAAAACCATTCACATGTGAATTTTTGCTACAAAGTTATGTTGAAGAAAAATATTATATTTTGTGCTTTTGTGTTAAACTTAAATTCTACAGTAATGCTGTCTGAGCCACACTGGGTATTTCCACTGTTACATTGTAATTTGTTTACTGACTTTCAAAAAAAGTGTTCGCCCCCCCCCACCTGATTTCAGTTGTAATTTATGTTTTCAGGTGTACAGGTGGCATAAAGAAAGAGTGCACCCAACAGTAGTGGCCCGTCCATATGGGGTGTGGAGGCGCTGCCCCCCCTAATCCATGCGTCCAGGCCCTAATCTACATGCAGGGTGCCGGACGCATGGATTCCAATGGGTGTGTGTGTTTGTTTTTTTTGTCTTTTTTTTACGAAGCATGTGATTAGGGCCAGAGGCTCTAATTGGCTTCAAAAAAAGGGTGGGCTCGGAGCGCAGAGCACTGCGCCCTGTGTCCACCCAGTTGTGTGACAATAGTGAAATTAATATTTCCTCCATTGACGCCAAATATGGAGCACTATTCCTTCCACTGACACCAATGGTGTAATTTACTCCCACTGATCACCAAGCTTATGGCATTATTTTACTCCCACCGATGCTAGGGTATTTTCTACTCCCTCTGGCCACAATCCAGCCCCCCTGAACTGTGGAGGGCAGCAAACTGGCCCTTGGTTTTGAAAGTTTGGAGACCCCTGATATAGGGCATCCAGCAGTGCTCCCTCAAGAGCTTGACACAGACAGCCTGGAACACTGTCTCCTGTTTGGGTCCCTACGTTCCTATGAGTCCTCCTTGGCTTAGTTGGATGTGGTACCCTCCTCCTGATTTTTACCCCACAACAGTTATGCAGGTTTTCATAGGCCAAATTGCAAATTTGATTGCTGACTTTGACTATAGAGGCAATAAGCATACCTCAATTCCTTCCCTTGACCTGCCTGGAGCATTGCCAGCTTCTAAACCTTCTGCCATGGAGGCTCTGCCTTTATAATATCTCAAAATCCTTGCTGAATTATGTTCTCCCTGAGGAGTCACAGGTTTACAGTGACCATTTCAGTTCTTATTCATGCATTGTGTGCCAACCTAAAAATGGTAGGGTTGTCTCCTAGCTTCCACACGTGCAGATGCCTTTGTTATATCTTAGACGTCCTAAGAGACGTCCGCTCAAAATATAGTAGACAGTTCAAAAAAGTTTTGTTTGAATACTGAACATTCAAAGTCTGTAGCTGGAGCTGACTCCTTGCTTGCTATATCTTGGTCTCGGACACAACTCAACCCAGAGTTTTTTCCTTCCCCTGAGTCCAACTGTCAGCTCCTAGACTTGGGTTCAAGAGTTGACCAACTCTATGCTTACAAAGGTAAAAATATCATTAAGGACATAAACTATGGCTTGCAATACCATATAGAGGGATGAGCTGCATTACCAAAGTCATCCATCGCGACCGTACAGAGAGATCGCATGGGGTGGAACTGGAGTAAAGGCCCAAATTTGGGTCATTAATAAATCTCTCTTGATGATGATAAAATATGTAACTTAATGACTAAGAAACATTTGTAGTGCATTCTTTGAGTTTGTGTATAACTTGTACAATTCAATAAACTATTGAAACAAAAAAGAGTTGACCAACTCTTCGCTTCTGCATAAGAATCATGATGGTTTCCTTCTTCGAGGCAGTTTATTTACATCTAAGACATTTTACAACCCAACATCCTAACAACGTGAGACAAATTGGTTCATTTTGTGGACAAACTAATTGTGGAGACACCAGGTCAGACACCAGCTGAGGTGGTGTCTGGATGGTGGCTCAGCAATCCAGTATTGAGGTTGGGCAAATCCTTCCTTCTGATTTTCTTGGAAGATCCTCACTATGTATACCAGTCTGTCAGCCTGGGGAGGAATCCTGCGAGAGAGTTGTGCAGGGGACTTGGAGGCCAGAGCAGTCTTGTCTCCAAATTAGCATTTTTGCAAGGCTAAACATCCCAACTACAAGGTCATCTTGTCAGAATCCAGACAGTTGGGCAACACTACAGCAGTGGCATACATTAACCATCAGGGAGGAACCAGAAGTCTTGCCGTGGCAAGAGAGGTAGAAAGGATTCTGCTTCTGGCAAAACGTCCTGTTGTAGCTTTGTCTTCTGCTTACATTGAGTGAACAATTGATGGGGCCCCCCCCCGCCATCAAAACCTTGATCAGAAGAAGGGGCCCTGCACCTGGAGGTGTTCCAGGACCTGTCATCCAGGTTTTGCACTCTCTAGTTTTAGTAAATTAACATCGGTGTCCCTCGTGGCTCCACCTGACCTTCAATTTGAGTTTAATTTTGTCATTTCGACAGTTTAAAAACTTACTCTTGAATCTTTTTGGAATATTTCCCCTGGTCACAAATATGACAACAAGGTTTCTTTCCATGTTGCCATTTCCTCTGCAAGATACGGTTTCGTGTGGTGGCCTTATCTTGTAAGAAATATTTTTTTCTGGTTTTAAAGCCTGGAGCCTAAAACCTCTCCTCCCTCCCTCCTCCTCCTCCTCCTCCTCCTCCTCCTCCTCCTCCTCCTCCTCCTGGTTTCAGCATTTCACCTCAATTTCCTTTCATTGTCTGGATGTACAGTAATTAATTTATACTGTTCATGTCTGCAACTCATCCACTGCTACCTCAAGGAATAACTGACTCACTTTTTGTCATCAAGGATGGTCTCTGCAAAGGGGAACCAGCTTCTTGCTCCAACTTTTCTTGATAGCTAATGGTCTTAGGGATTGGGTAAAACCCATTTTTATGAAAGTGTGTTCTACTAGATCTGTGAGCGCTTCTTGGGCCTTTTAGTTTCAGGCAGCTGTTTTCTGGATTTGCAAGGCTGCTACCTGGTCCTGTGTTCAAAAGTTTTACCAAGGGAATGTTCAGACCTCATCTGATGCCAGCTTCAGGCATGAGCTCGTTCCCATGTTTTTCTGTTGTTCTAGTGAGCCTGTTTAACGTTTTTGTTTTCTGTGTTGCCCTTTCCTGTGCCCTTCAATAAACTCCAGAAAAAAAAAAAAACATTTAGGGTCGGTACAAATATCCAATTTGAGAAATTGCAGCTGTGATTTGGAACCCATGGGGAACACAATTGAATTTTTTTACTTTCAGCTGTTTCACATTATCTCTGTGGAATTTGGTTTTAAACTTTGGCAAGCCCATTCCTCAAAACATTTATTTTGTTTTAAAAATAAACTTTTTTTTTTTTTATGACCTTTTAAAAAAGAAAAAAAAATGACAAGGCAAACTTACTTACAACACCCTCCCCCTGCCCCCAATCCAGCTGTACTTGGCTTTCTTGATGATTTCCTTCCACTGCCCAGACAAGTTGGTATAGCGGTTGGGGCATTTGAAAAATTAAGTGCACACCAGAGGCTGTGTTGCATCATAATATTTGCAATGGATAGCGGTTATTTGTCAGTGCTGTAACCTCAAACCTTTGGGATATAACTGACCTATTTTAAAAAGGGGCTGGAAAAAAAAAAAAAAATTTTTTTATATATATATATATATATATAAGGGCTGTTACTGATTACAATTTTCGTGTTCGATTAATCTATTTTTTTTTCTTTAATCGACTAATTTCGATTAATTATAACGCACATACAGATCCAACTACTTTTAGTTGATCTCCTTTGCAGGCTGATTCCCAGTGCAGCTCCCAACCACTGGAAAAATGGATAGCAGGATACAAAAAACACACAAAGGCAGCGCTCGATGGGAATAGCATTAAAACTTTTTTATAGTCTTCAAGTAGGTAACAAAATAAATATTGCACTGGAGATGAAATCGATGTAGCTACATAAACTGTAAAAATGGTGCGAGGAATACCAAACAGTAGCAAAAGCCATCATAAAAACATGTAGCTAAGTATGATACTGGTATAAAAATGTGTACAACGATACCACTGCTGAATCCAGATGAGGAGGGGTTAACATAAGTCCGTCGGCATGTAGATGTCCCATAAAGGGAACGATCACAACTCCCAGTGGATGGCTGTAGAATCCCAGGTTGATAGAGGGAAGTGTAACAGCCCTTGCGTGTGGCACATAGTAAGGTCCCGCCGGCATGCAGATATGAAGGCACAGCAAAGGAGCCCTTCAGATGGACACGGCAAACTCCGCCGGTGACTGTGGCGTCACTGGATCTCCTACGAAACTCCCTGAAGACCCGGAATTTTGATCGATCAAAAAACGTAATCTATTAATTGAGGAATTAATAGTTAATTTCCACAGCCCTAATATATATATATATATATATATATATATATATATATATATATATATATATATATATATATATATATAATATATATTATTATTATTATTATTATTATTATTATTATTATTATTTAAAAAAAAGCTTTATTCATTTACACATTTACAAAGTTTGCAGACCATACATAAAAACACAAAACGGAACCACCTTCCACCACCACAAAAAAGACAAAGCTGTCTATTACCAAAAAGTACATCTAAGTGTCTTGCACTAATCCATACAGTCCATTCAAACATGGTGACCATAGTGGGTAATCTTAATAAAGGTCTGTATTTTAATTCTACCAGAAAAGTCTTCTGGGTGATCCTGCAATAGGACTTTTGTGGTTGTCTTTTTTTTATGGTGGCAGAAGGTGGTTTTGTTTTGTGTTTTGTGTTTTTTGTTTTTTTTTGTTTGTTTTTTTTTTATTGATGTTCAGCATTATTATTAATAATAATAATAATAAAATGTATTTATTTTTTTATAGGTCAGTTATACCCCGGAGGTTCGAGGTTATGGTCCTTTTTGTTTGGCAGGTTCTCTTTTTCTGCCATTCCCTTTTGTTCATATGCAGTGCATTGGCCATAGAACACCACTTAATTGAGTGAGTGGGTGATCTGACTGTGGGCTTTTGTAGAGTACCCAATCACTACTTTTATTTCTTCCTTTTGAATTGGTCAGTGCTGGAATGTGACTACACTGACCAATGATATTCTTTCTGAGCCCTGAAGAAATAAAGGATGCCGAAGAGTTCGGTGTTCAAATGCCCAGACCGCTACATCAGATAGCGTGGGCAGCGGGAGATCATCTAGGGAGCCGATTACAGCCATGACTGGGTGGTGGAGAGTGTGGAGATTTAGTTCACCTTTTAATTTTTTTGGAGAAGTTTAACTAATGCTTTAACTTTTTTGATGGACTTTCTATTGTATTGCATGACTGAATTATAAATTGGCTTCTGTTAAAAAAATGTATTTTGCGTGCTATTGCAATTTAATGTGCATTACTTGTATATTGAGTATTCCTCTATCTTATGTTTAATTTACAATTTCTGTTGGACTTTTTTCAAGACAAATGTATCCTGATCTGAAAAATAATTTGGTGGAGTTTCGAAAACATCTGATTGAAAGCACTAATGAGATGCTGCCTTTGAAAGTCTGGGAGTTGCAAGGTACATTTTCTTGTTTTTCTCCAACATTACAGGGCATTTCACCAGCTTCTACATTTTAACCCTACTGTGCTGTTACTTGCCAGATCTTAAGTTGCCTTCCAAAGTTACTTACCAGCTGCTTTCTCTATGCCTTTTTGCTGTGCACTACATCTCTTTTTTTATACAGTGCCATCTTTCACTGTGCAGCAGAGCTGACTGCACTCTGAAACCAGCACTCAATTGTATGTTCCTGCCAGATGTCTCGTATTCACATATTAACTGGTGTCAAAATTCCATCCTCTCCACGAAAAGTTGGATTTGTTAATTCAAGTGATGGATTAAAGTGATTGTAAAATGTATTTTATTTTTTTATATAATATAACCAACATGGTATACTTGCCTCCTCTGTGCAGTAGATTTGCACAGAGCAGCCCAGATCCTCCTCTTCTCAGGTCCCTCTTCGGCTCTCCTGGCTCCTCCCTTCTGTCTGGTGCCCCCACAGCAAGCAGCTTGATGTGGGGGCACCCGAGCCTGAGTCACTGCTCCCTGTGTCCATTCAGATATGCGGCCTGGTTCCGCCCCATCTCTCTCCTAATTTGCTGACTGACTTTGACAGCAACGGGAGCCAATGGCGCCACTGCTGTGTCTCAGCCAATCAGGAGGGAGAGTCTCGGATGGCCAAGACACTCATGGACATCGCTGGAAGGAGATGGGGCTCAGGTAAGTATTAGGGGGTGCTGGGGTGGCGGCTGCATAGAATGCATTAAGATAAAAAAAAAACTTACGACTTTACAACTCCTTTTTAAAGCCTCGTGCACACTGAGTGTAAAAATGCTGCTTTTAGGGATGTCTGTTTGTTTTTTTGTTTTTGTTTTTTTTACCGATGTCCATTCACACATAGGCAAATGACAATGGAACTAAACTAAAATAAAAAAATAGTTCAAAGCACCATATGTAGAGCCTCAGGGATATAGCACAAAACGGCAAAAAACAATCAAGAAATAAAAAATAGCAAAAGTTTATTGGAAAAATGCGATAAAAATAAGCTGATACAGACGCCTTGGACCAAAGTACCATCTAAAAAGACAACATTGTCTATATAAAGTGAAGTGTCTAGACACCATGCAAAAACATGCCACACATACACATCACATGAGCCAAGGCTAATATGTTGAGAAAATGGGAGATAGAGGAGGGCATGTGGTGCACCTCTTAACAGAGATACAAAGACTCAGCAAAATGGGACTAATGGGAAACTTCAATGAGCAGTGAACGAACAATCCACCAGCCGTTGGTCAAAATCACAAAAGTATCATAGGTGCATTCCCTCAAGATGCACCCTATACTGGCCAGGTTAATCAGTGTGATGGAAGCTTGCCATCGAGCAACAGTTGAAAGGAGCCATAGACATCAAGCTGATAGTGACTGACTATGTCAGTCAGAGGATATCCTATGCAGGTATTGGAAAAGTGCAATAGCCTTTTAGATAACAGACCCGTGGATTGCCGGGTATAATGCCAACACCTGCAAGTGGATGCCAGATCCGTGGGGGGGCAATAGATAGTGGAGAGATTTGCAAATGTCCAGCCCACACAATCGTGGAAAATCAGCAAATGGAAACAGAATATATTTATGTGTCTGTGTCCATGTCAAGACCGATGGAATTCATGAAACAGGATATCAGTTAATGGTGTTACCAGTGTCAGCTTCTGACGGCTCCCATCCGCACCTGTCGATTCCCCTTGGAATAATAGTGTGTCTCCCCGCAAGTTTCGAAGATTCCAGTCCAATAGTGGGGTAGAGCAATTGTGCAGGGCTAGGCATCTGGGACCGAGGAGTCAACGCTCCTTCCGGTCATGCGAGTCAGACCTCACCGTGTCACCGTGATGTCTGGGCTGCGATGGGGTGGTTGCTGCACACAGATGCCTTTTTCTCTTAATGCATAGAATGCATTAAGATAAAAAAAACTGACTTTACAACTGCTTTAAAGCCTTGTGCACACTGAGCTTTAAAAATGCTGCTTTTTGGGGGTGGGTGTCTGTTTTTTTTTTTTTTTACCTGTGTCCATGCACACATAGGGGTTTAGAGGCAGGAAAAAAACAAAAAAACACTGCCAGCGTATCCAGGAGCAGCTGCGTTTTTGGCAGAGAAAAAACGCTTGACGCATGTAAATGTGCATTAATGTCAGGCGCTTTAGCATTAATTTATTCTGGCCACTGAAATGAATTATGTGGGCTGGACAAACGCCCTGTGTGCATGGGGCCTAATAATTTATGGACAGAAATTCAAGGTACTTGTTTCTGAATACTACATCTGTAAATAATAATCTTTAATTCTGATGTCACAGATCCTCTTCTTGTTCTTCTTCTTCTTCTTCTTTTTTTTTTTTTTTTTCTTTAACTGCTAACCGATTGTGTTTGAAAAACCGCTGCGCAAATACTGTGTGATCTAAAAAATTGCAACACCCATTATTTTATTCTATAGGGCCTCTGCTCAAATCTATATGAGGTGTGTCTAAAAAGTTTGGTGAATGGTCCGATATCTCAATAGCAACATGAGCCAGGTGTGTGCATTTACATGGCTATCCAGAGATGCGTTGAGAAGCCCCACCCAGTGTGGAGTACACATGATCGTCAGGGTAAACTTGCTGCGAGTAGTCAAATGTAGTCCGTGTGAGATACGGTTACAGTGCACTGAAGCAACGAGCAAGCATTAAGTTCTACTACAGATTGGGGAAACCAGCGATGGAGACGCATGAAATGTTTTTTAAAAAACATCTTACAATCAATAATAAAAAAAAATAATATATATATATATATATATATATATATAATATATATAATATTTTCTCTGGACTTTTTTTGAGTCTTCTAGTGAATGAGAGCCAACCGTGGACATCATGAGCAGATTGGTCCCACGTCAAAGAGTAGAAACCGATTTGTGTGGTCTTCCCACCCACATCCCATTCACAGCTCCAGAGGGCTGGTGAGCTTGTGTGTATCCCTGGAAGATGCAAGGCAAACAGACTATATAGAGTTTCATTTGAGATCCCCCCCCCCCCCTTACAAAAAATTAGGAGTGGTGTGATGAAATCGTAGGAAAGTACTAACTGTAAAAGGATGTCTTAAAGGAAAACCTGGAGGAATCCACAACTGCTACTTGGAGCCAGAGGAGTTATTATACAGAGCCATTTGACTCCCTTAGAAATAAGGGGTTATACATTTCTGGTGAGGTGTGGTTTTGGAGGGCGAACAAGTGGAATCGCCATCAATTTTGGCCATAATTCCAAAAGATATGTTTGGTGCAAAAACAACACTGCACATCACCAAAAGAACACCATACCAACAGTGAAGCATGGTGGTGGCAGCATCATGCTTTGGGGCTGTTTTTCTTCAGCTGGAACAGGGGCCTTAGCCAAGATACCAGTCAATATTGGCACAAAACCTTCAGGCTTCTGCTAGAAAGCTGAACATTGAAAAGGAACTTCATCTTTCAGCATGACAACGACCGAAAGAATACACCCAAATCAACAAAGGAATGGCTTCACCAGAAGAAGATTAAAGTTTTTTTTTAAATGGCCCAGCCAGAGCCCAGATCTGAATTTGATTGAAAATCTGTGGGGGGGGGGGGGGGGATCTGAAGAGGGCTGTGCTCAGGAGATGCCCTCGCAATCTGACAGATTTGGAGTGTTTTTGCAAAGAAGAGTGGGCAAATATTGCCAGGTCAAGATGTGCCATGCTCATAGACTCATACCCAAAAAGATTGAGTGCTGTAATAAAATCTAAAGGTGCTTCAACAAAGTATTAGTTTTAAGGGTGTGCACACTTATGCAACCGTATTTATTTATTTTTATTTTTTACTTCCCTCCACCTAAAAGATTTCAGTTATGAGTTGTACAGTTTATTGGTCACATTAAAGGTGGAAAAGGTTGTGAAATTATTCATCTTTGTCTCATTTTTATTTTATTTTTTAAATCACAGAAACCTGACATTTTAACATTAAATGTATCTATGCTTTTCTTTGCCTGAGGTCACTATTGTGTATATTTGTTAGTATTTTTCTAACAAATATAATTCATTTATATAAACCTAAAAACCATTACTGCACCAGCATAAAGAACTTCGTATACCCACACAATCAATCAAGATTGCTGCCAAACATCTGTCCACACATACCTAATTGGTTATGTGTGGAGGGGGATTAAACAATCAGGGGCGACCAACCTTTGGATGAGCATGAGGCAATCTTAAAAATTCGCCACATGCGGACCCCCAAGAAGTCCCCCTGAATATCCATAGATGTGTGTGCTAAAGGGCTACTGCACCATATATAAACAATAAAAAAGGGGAAATATAAAAACATACAGTACAAGTCAACGCATATTGGTTAATAAACATTGTACCAACATCATATAACTATAAAAATTGACCAGCTTGGTAGTACATACTCCCTAGAGGATTACATCAATTCCCATCAAACTCCCAGGCCCAAACCATACATCGGATGAAAGATCTGATTATATAGTGGTACTGAAGTCCATGGACCTCTACGCATGCACCGACTACGAGTTGTTGATGAATGCGTTGATGTCGGTATCAACATTCAAGCCAAAAGGCACGTAAGTTTTCAACCGGTAGACCCAAGACATCTCCTGTTTGGATATCTCCCTCACTAGTGAGCTGCCCCTCCAATGGGGTCTATATTTGTCTATAGCCACAAATAAGGTCTTAGCTGGGTCTCTCTTATGCACAAGATCATAATGTCTCGATACAGAATGTTTGTCAAACCCCTTTCTGATATTGGCTATATGCTCGTTTAATCCAACCTTCAGTGCCCTCTTGGTCCTCCCCACATACTGGAGGCCGCAAGGGCACTGAATAAGATGGACCACCCCCTCGGAGGAACAGGTTATAAATGGTTCCACCTCATAGGTTCGGCCTGTGCTGGTTGATGTAAACTGACAGATTTTCCTATCTTGACAGATATTCAATGAACAAACCTGGCACATTTTGCATCTATGGTAACCAGTCAAGTTTTGCAAAAAAGTCCTGTTTTCCCTAGGGGGATCTTGTACACTTGGCGCGACACGACTCGACCGTGAAGAAACTCCTCTGAAAACAACTGACGGTCTGTCAGGTAAGATGGGTGCTAATAGTTGGTCACTCGCCAGCACATGCCAGTGTTTACAAATCAACCGTTTAATGCTCTGGTGTTGTGCAGACAAAAGTGGTG
Organism: Rana muscosa; assembly: GCA_029206835.1. NCBI lineage: Eukaryota > Metazoa > Chordata > Amphibia > Anura > Ranidae > Rana > Rana muscosa. Next base: position 748,153,084 of record CM055117.1, read on the forward strand.
ATGAATGGAAGGGAGTGACCTCCTCCATTCTCATCCCTTACCCGATCCTTCAAAAGTGAGGTTCTATCTGTCTCTCTGGTTGATTGCACCAATTTAGACATAACAGTTGGGTCATACCCTTTTTCCAAGAATCTTTTAGAGAGAATGGCGGCCTGGCCATCAAAAGCTTCCACCTCCGTACAATTTCGTCGCAGTCTTGTAAACTGTCCCTGGGGGACTGCTCTAAGCCAAGGGGCATAGTGGCAGCTATCCAGAGGGATATAAGAATTTCTGTCTGTCTGTTTGAAAAATGTGGTAGTGATGAAACTATTCTCTGCAACAGAAATACTCAGGTCCAAAAAATTGATTCTCTCCTGACTAGCCTCAAAGGAGAAAACAATACCCCTGTTATTGACATTAAGGGATTGCATAAACTCATGCAATTCTGACTCGCCTCCATCCCATAGGAGGAGGACGTCGTCGATGTATCTTGCCCAGAGAACCACCTCCGGTCTCCCGCAAGCATCCACGACGTCCTCCTCCCACTTGGCCATAAAGAGGTTAGCAAGGCTGGGGGCATATTTGGCCCCCATTGCTACACCCCTATCCTGGCGGTAGAATTGATTGTCAAACCAGAAGTAGTTATGGCTAGCTGCAAATTTCAGTAGGGTCATGACAAATTCAATCTGGCGGGGATCTAAACCAGAACCTCTATCCAGATATAATCTAACTGCCTCAAAGCCCAAGTCATGAGGAATGATGGTGTAGAGGGAAGTCACGTCTGCCGTGACCAACCAAAGTCCCTTTGTGGGTACCAGACTAGCCAGCATGTTGATGACCTGTCTAGTGTCCTTGATGTAGGAGGGTATCATCCGGACCAAGGGCTGCAAGAAAAAAATCTATATACTTGCCTGCCCGGGACGTGACACAATCAATGCCACTAACTATGGGCCGTCCCGGGGGGCAAGTTTGATCTTTGTGGATCTTCGGGAGATAATAAATCACCGGAGTGCGCGGAGCACACGGCACCAAAAATAATCTCTCCTTTTCATTCAAGATTCCACTCTGAAAACCCTGGTCCACAATGACCTCCAACTCCTTTTTATACCTAAACACTGGATCCCTACTCAGGGTAGTATAGGTTTCTGAATCGTCAACGATTTGGTGCATCTCCTTTAGGTAATCACACCTATCGAGGACCACAATCCCCCCCCCCCTTGTCCGCTGGCCTAATTACTAATGCTTTATTGGAGCAAAGCGACTCCAAACCACTTTCAAGCTCCTTATGCATCTTAACCTTTTTAATTTTTATCCCTTCCAAGTCCCTCAGAACTACATCACGGAACACTCTAATACTGGGTGCAAGAGACCCAGGTGGGTTGAACAGTGAAGCGTTCACCAAGTTGGTATGATGGAACTCTGGCAGGGGACCCGTCTTATCCTTGATTGGGTTGGACAAAAAGTGTCTCTTAATGTTCAGTTTTCTTGCAAATTTATGAACATCCATAAATGTCTGAAACTTGCTCAGATTTCTAGGAGGAGCATACCTCAGACCTTTATCTAAGAGTTTTTTTTCTGGGTCTGTCAACTGGTGTTGGCTTAGATTGAAAATGCCCAACCCTACACCCTCTTTCTTTTTGGCCGACTGGGCCCGCCTGCCCCCTCTTGTGCCTCTCCTTGTCCTGTAGGACCCCATCGACCTGGGTGGCTTCTGGGAAAACCCCAACTGGGGTTGGTCCGATGGTCTGGTGGGCCATAAGGAGGGTAGGACCCAGATCGATCATAAGAGCCCTCATATTGGCTAGGGTAATACATCTGAGTATTCCTCTCTGCGTTAAATTGGCCATATCCCCTATCATTGGGTCCAATCCCTCCGGGCCCCACTGAATCCGACAAGCAGTAGCCCTTTAGCACACACATCTATGGATATTCAGGGGGACTTCTTGGGGGTCCGCATGTGGCAAATTTTTAAGATTGCCTCATGCTCACCCAAAGGTTGGTCGCCCCTGATTGTTTAATTCCCCTCCACACATAACCAATTAGGTATGTGTGGACAGATGTTTGGCAGCAATCTTGATTGATTGTGTGGGTATACGAAGTTCTTTATGCTGGTGCAGTAATGGTTTTTAGGTTTATATAAACCAATAAAGTGTCCGACAGGTGATAATTGTTTGTGTGTGTATGTCATAACATTCACTATACAATGTCTTAGTCCTGTTTGTTTTAAATAAAAAAAATTGTGTTTGTTTTTTTGATTGTGGCTTTTCCATCTACCCTCAAGGGGAAGGTTCGGGTGACACCAACCCTTTGGGAATATAGCCATGATTTTGTTATTTAGAATAACCTTTTTTTATTTATTATGTTTGTTCACTTCTGTTGTACTTCCGGTTGTCTTATTTTCATCTTCGCGGGGTTACCCCGCTGTAGATGAAGGTTGCGGCGGAATGCAGTATGAAGATGTCCTTTCCTCTGGTTCTTGGGGGAATCACGCATGCGCGGAGTGTCGGAGTACTATCTCATTGGCCCAACGGTGCGATGTGGGCTGTCCTCTGATACTCCATTTGAATGGAGGCTTGGTGCCCGACTTCGATGTGCGCGTGCGCCTCCCCTGGGAACGAGGCTTGATTTTGTTATCGTGTTTTCCTATAAGAGGGGGTGGCGCATTACGCCGCCCGTGCCCCGAGATGAAGTGACCTATCACGAAATGCATAGGGCATACCGAGCGCCGTGGTGACATCATCCCCTCACTGCTCGATCTCCTAGGACGGGTTTACTCGTTGACGTCCGGCCGGCGCCGCGAGTTTAAGGCTGTTTCTTTGCAACATTGCTGTAAGTTTTTTTTTTATCCTATTTTACCCAATAAACCCTAAGATTTTACACCAGCAAGGTATTCCTCTCCTCTCTTACATGGTATCACTGTGGTCATGCTGCCCTTTTGCTGTGGAAGTTTTCGTTTGAAGAGGTGGATATAGGAGTCTTTACCATCCAACTAGGATTACTTAGATGCGGTTTGAGGTCCTCCGTTACAGGGGACCAACAAAATCTGGTAAGCTGCTGACCTGTTATGGTGGTGGATGTCACTCTTCAGACAAGAACGGTGGAATTTTGGATTTTGTTTATGCACGGGTGTCTTCATTTCAGTACTCACCTGGACTGATTTGTTTTTTGTACACATAGACTGACGTTTTGAGCGTCAGATTTATAACACATCATATGTATGGTTTTACTAATTTGTATCACATATACATTTATTATAATTGATTGATTTTTGGTATATGTCAATTATGTTTATAGGTTTACTTATCATTTGATACGGTATTAATTAGGGCTTATGCACTACACATGTGTGGTGAACCAGCACGACCAAACAATATTCAGTATATTTTTGGTTTATTCAATCTTGGTTTAGCGCTACTATATATATTTTTATTTTCTTGTTTCACTGAGTATGTTTATCAGGTTAGTGGCAGCTTGAGACCGCAACTGAGGTAATCTGGGTCACCCAGCAATTGCCACCTCTCAATCTTGAGCGCAATTTCTCTCCTTTTTTCTTATCTAAATATAATTCATTACAGTAACACTTTGTAATCACCTGCATGCTAATTAGTTCAAGTAGATAACTTGCCTTAGGCCCCTTTCACACCAGCGGAACGTATGTCCGCTTTTTCATCCGTCCGTTTACGGATGAAAAAGGGACATACATTGGTCCCTATGAGATAGCGGGTGTCGGTGGATGAACATCCGCTGCCACCCGATTTCCTCTGTGTCCGCAATCCTCCGATTCTGCAGACGGAGGAAAATCCTATTTTTCTATCCGCCTGCAGAGCGGATCGGATGAACATGGACAGACGGTCCGTGTTCATCCGATCCCCCTATAGGGGAGAGCGGAGATCTGACAAGGCGGTCCCTGCACAGTGTGCAGGGACCACCCTGTCATCCGCCGGCTCAGCTGGGTTTAACGGAGCGATCTCCGCTGAGCAAGCGGAGGTTCATGGGGCGGATCTTCACGGAGCTGTCAAAGAAGTCAGACCATATTTATTAACAAACTGCTATATAATGTAACATTTGTGTATTTTCTGTTCATTCATCTGCAGATCAAAGGGATAACCTTAGATCTGCAGATGATATCAGGTAAAGCAAACTGACAAGTAAAAAAAAAAATAGTTTCTCTGTTTACCTTTTTTATTAACCCTAACTCACATGGTGTGAAATAACCCTTAGGCCCCTTTCACACTGAGGCGTTTTTACCGCGTTTTCGTGGTAAAAATAGCGTTGTAATAACGCCTGAAATAATCATGCCCCAGCATTCTCAATGTGAAATCTCTGAGGGATTTCACATTGAGGCGTTTTGCTGGCTGGGCGTTGAAAAAAATCCTGCAAACAGCTTTTTTAGAGCAACTTTAGGGCGCATAAAATAGCGCTGTAAAAACACCTATCCCCATTGAAATGAATGGGATTCGCGGTAAAAACGCGGTAAAAACTCATAGGCATAAGCGTTGTTAAAAAATAGCGCTAGCGCCTATGCGTTTTTACCGCGTTCGCGCTAATTTTAGCGCGAACGCGGTAAAATCGCGGTAAAACCGCATAGGCGTTAGCGCTATTTTTACCGCGATTGCGGTAAAATCGCGGTAAAAAATGTCATTATTTTTTGGCGTTTTTTCAACGCCTCAGTGTGAAAGGGGCCTTAGTTTACTCTAATCATCCCTAATTACCTTTCTATTCTTCCCTATCCATTCAATTATTATTTTTCCTGCTAATTTTCCTTTTTTTTTTTTTCACTCTATTATTACCGTTATTTTAACTTTTTGTAAAAAAATAAATATAAACACATTCTTTCATTTGTAAATAATTTTGTAAAGGGGGCGTGGCCTGACAGGGAATGGAGTAGGACGCATGTGAAAAGAGCTCCGAGCATTAATCCTGCTAAACCGCTGATCCTGCTACCCTAAGGCATTCCTACAGACCCCAGCCGCCGGTGGATAGTGCTGGAACACATCCTGCCATGTCTCCGCCGAAAGGGCAAAGCGCAGCCATCGCTAAACTTGATCAATATCGCCGCCAGGACAAAGACACCCTGGGGGAAGATGGCGGCGCCGCGTGCTCTGACCAGGCCGCACCAGGCAGAGATACAGAAAAGCTCCTGGAAGCCATCACCTATTGCCGCACCTCGCTCACCTCTCAAATCGAGGAGGTTAAGGTAGATATTTCCCGTATGAGGCAGGATGTCCAGAAACTGCGGGAGAGGGTTAAGGAGACTGAGACTCGTGTTAGTGAGGTGGAGGACGCCATACCCCCGCTCCGGACGGGCGCCGACCGTATGCAACTCCAGATCTCCCAGCTTGCACAGAAGCAAGATGAGATGGAGAATAGGATTCGGAGGTGTAATCTCCGCTTTATAGGAATACCGGAGGGAACGGAGGGGGGGGACCCTACCTCTTTCCTGGAGCAGCTCCTCATTACCACTTATGGCCGGGACGCCTTCTCTCCAATCCTTACAGTGGAGAGAGCACACCGCATGCCGGCTAAAGCCCCTCCGCAGGGGCCCCCCCCCCGCACGATTATCGCCAAGTTTTTGAACTTTAAAGACCGGGATGCGGTGTTAAGAATGGCTAGAGAGAAGGGCAACATTGAGCTGGGCAACTCCAGGATAGCAATCTTCCCAGACTTCTCCGCGGACGTGCAGCGCCGCCGCCAGGGTTTCATGGAGGCCAAGAAGAGGCTCAGGATCAAACATCTCAAATATTCTATGTTATTCCCGGCGCGTCTCAGGGTGGAAAGGGACGGCCGAGTGGTTTTCTTTGAGGATCCAGCCGATGTTATCGCCTGGCTTGAGCGCCCGGATCGCTCCAGATGCGCGGATGAATAAGTGATCCCTCACCATGTATCCTGATTCCTGCAATCCATCTGCACGGCAACCCTTGTGATGACTCCTCTGCCTGGATTGCTCGGTATGTGCCGTCTCCCCTGTCCCCCCCCCCCTCTCTACGGCCCCCTACACGGATATCTTGCCTAAGACCCCTTTAGACTGCCGGCCCCCTCCCCCCCCCCCCCGTCTTTTTGCTTCCTCCTCTAGAAGCACTTTTCCCATTATCTGGCGAACTGGCCCCATGCATTATCCTGCCTGTTGGTTTACAGTCCTTTTTCCTACTAATGACAGGGACACATACTTGGAGCATCTATGGTCCTACGTTTTGTTTTTGACTATTCTTTGCAGCGATTAGTCGCCCCCACAGCAACGAGGATAAAAACTGTGTCGGTAAGATCCAGGGGGGACTACATTTTTGGACAGCCCTCCCCCGAGTGCGGGGACGGTTGTGGTTAGCCATCTGTTTTTGGCTAGTGACTCCCCTGGAGTTATGGCCCCAGGCTTCTTATACGCCTTCAACATCCTCTTTGATTACTCCGACACTTATCTAGTTGTTCTTCTGAGTTTTGTTATGGGTCATACCCGCACCAGTTGGGGTGGGTGCAGGGTGGGGTGGGGGGTGGGTTTCGGTTGGTTAAATTTTCTATACGGCAATACATGTATATTTTTGAAGTCCTTAGTTTTTTACCGGATGAGACTCCTTCAAATTTTGTATTTACAATGTACCGCAATATATATACAGCTTGACGGGTTGGATATGGTATATATTGGGTGCTTGGGGTGGAGGGGCTGGACTCTCCCTGGTGCAAAGCTAATCCCACATCTCCTCGAATGGCCACACTAAAATTTCTTACCTGGAATGTCCGGGGTCTGGGAGATAAGATAAAGAGATCTGCAGTATTCGCACTTCTCAAGAAACAGAGAGCTGATATAGTAGTGTTGGTGGAGACGCATGTGGATGGGCGGCTTCAGATGGCGCTCCGTCGGCCCTGGGTGGGATGGGCATACCATTCGACCCACTCTACCCAGGCTCGCGGGGTTTCGGTGTTGGTCGCCAAGACGGTCCACTTTGAGTTGGGTGCTGTACTCACGGACCCACAGGGCCGCTACGTATTCCTCTCAGTCAAAATATATGGTGAGCCGCTCCTGATTCTCGCAATATATATACCTCCACCATTTAGTTCTGTCGTTATTTCTGAGGGTCTGTTGTTTATGTCTCGCCATCCTTCGACACAGGCGATCTGGCTGGGGGACTTCAACGCTACCATGAATCCTGGCCTTGACAGGCCTCAGCCAGCACCGTCGTGTGCCAATGCCCAGACGAGCTCCAGGCTTTCCAGACTCATCTCTGCTTTTGGTCTCATTGACACCTGGCGGTATAAGTTCCCCCAAGCCAGAGCTTATTCATGCTTTTCAGCCTCCCATAAAACCATGTCCCGTATTGACTTGATTTTTGTATCCGATGCACTAGCACCCCGCTTATTAGAAGCGGGGTTCTCCCCTAGGCTACTATCGGACCATAGTCCGTACTGGGTCACTTTATCATTGCCACTGGATAAACCTCCGCTTTCTTGGAGGTTGAACCCATTTTGGCTGTCTCTGTTGTCAGAGGATGATGAACTTACCTGTGCTTGGACCGACTTCTTTGAGGATAACGACACGTCTGCCCCTCCGGATATGGTCTGGGAATCCTTTAAATTACATGCCCGTATGGTCCTATCCACCCGCATTAATAGATTTAAGGCTGCTTCGGCGGATGCATTGGACAGAGCCCTGTCTGATCTGTCGGCCACGGAGAGGTCCTTTGTAGATGACCCCTCTCCAGTACATGCCGACCTTCTTAAACTTCAATCCAGGGTGGTAGACCAGATTCAATATGAGGCTGCCAGACGTAAACTATTTTTTGCTAGGCAGAAGTTCTTTGAGCAGGGGGAAAAAGCGGGCAAACTGCTGGCTTACATGGTTCATCGGGAGGATAGGCCCCCAACTGTTATTACACTCACTGATGCAGACGGCAGCATGATTTCTGACCCGCGAATGGTGTCAGACCGATTTCGAGACTTTTTTAGTCAGCTATACACATCCCAGACGGCCGGCACAGACGACCAGCTGATGGAATTACTTGCAGGAATTGAATTCCCAAAACTGACGGATGAGCAGATGACCAATCTAGAGGCCCCCCTTACCTCAGATGAAGTGCTGGCGGCAATTGCTGGCTTCCACAGCTCTAGGGCCCCAGGTTCCGACGGTCTGCCTATTGAATTTTATACACAATATAGTGAAATACTTGTCCCTAGACTCCTCGCCCTATATAACTACCTCTTTGAGACCACTGTTCTCCCCCCCTCTATGAGAGAGGCTATTATAGTTCTCATACCTAAACCAGGCAAAGACCTGGGTTTGCCAGAGTCGTACAGGCCTATATCTCTCCTGCAGGTTGATGTGAAGATCCTCGCAAAAATCCTGGCTTTACGCTTGAACCAGGTAATTCTGAGTCTTATTCATACAGACCAGGCTGGCTTTATGCCGGGTCGCAATACTTCGTTTAACCTGAGGAGACTTTATATCAATCTGCAGGCAATACACTCGGAGGTTGGCTCTCGGGTGGTGGTGGCCTTGGACACGGCCAAGGCCTTTGACTCAGTGGAGTGGAGGTACTTGTGGAGCTGCTTGCGGGGATTCGGTTTTGGCCCGGGTTTCATTAAATGGGTCCAGATCCTATACCAAGCCCCTAGGGGCAAGGTCGTTGCCAATGGCTGGACGTCTACCCCATTTGACCTGACCAGGGGCACTAGACAGGGGTGCCCTCTGTCCCCTTTGCTCTATGCTCTAGCAGCCGAACCTTTGGCAATCTCCATTAGGAATGACCCCAGGATACGTGGTCTTAGCTCAGGATCCCTAATAGAAAAAATTAGTCTATACGCGGATGACACGTTACTCTACCTAGCAGACTCAGACATCTCCCTACATACTGCGCTACAGATCATAGAGCGATTCGGGTCTTTTTCTGGCCTCAAAATAAATTGGGATAAGTCACAAATATTGCCCATTGACAGTTTCCCCCCATCTGTCCAACAAGACCATCTCCGAGTGCAGCGGGTCAGCCAGATTAAGTACTTGGGAATCTCTGTCTCCAGATCTCCAGCCGACTATATCGCCCTAAATATAGAACCCCTGTTTAGTTTACTGAAGTCCAAGATCCAGATATGGGCCAGATTGCCTTTGGGCATCTGGGGCCGGGTGAATATTGTAAAAATGATTCTCTTACCTAAAATGCTTTATATGTTCTGGCACTCACCTATTTTTATACCCCTGAAATACTTTAAACAACTAGAATCCCTCCTCAAGTCATTTGTGTGGGGTGGAAATAGACATAAACTGGCTTGGAGGACACTTAAAAACCCTACGGACCTGGGGGGGTTGGCCCTCCCGGACCTGGACTCATACTACCTGGCGGCCCAGCTGTCGCAGCTATACCATATAGATAAAACTGACAGACTCCGATTTCTTACCCTACTATGTCCGTCGTGGGTTCGGTGCACCTCTGACCCCCTGATGGCAATTGCCGTGGGGCGGAGTGGCAGTGAATCAGACGGCGACCGTAAGTCGCTATTATATCAATACAGACGAATCTGGGACATTGCTTCTAAACAGGTCAAGATCCCACCTATTAACGATTTCACCCCTATCTGGCACAATAAGAGTCTCCCTGAACTGCGCCTGATTCCTGACACGGAGGTATGGAGTAGGAGGGGGATTCTATATTTGCACCACATACTAGTTGACGGGACCCTTAGGAATTTTGACAATCTTCAGGAGCGATATGCACTTCCTAGATCCATGCACTACAGATTCCTACAACTCCGTCATGCTGTGCGAGCTCAGTTCCCCTCCTCCATCCCACAACCCACCCCCAACGCCCTGATGGCAGTGATCAAGGGCTCAGACCCTCGCAGGTTGATCTCTGACTTCTACAATATGCTTCTCACTCCGTCTGCTACTACCTTAGCATACAGTCTCAAACCAAGGTGGGAGAGGGATGTGGGATCGATGGAGGATGAGGAGTGGAGTGAGGCACTTGATGCTTGCAAGGCCGTTTCGCCCAGACTGTCGGATAGATTGTCCCAACTGTACATTTTACATCGTGCCTACCTTACTCCTCTCCGAATGGCTCGTTTCAAGCCCGGGGCGAGTACGGAGTGTACGATGTGTAAGCAAGACACCGGCACGTTCTTTCAGTTGATTTGGGCGTGTCCTCGACTTCAGAACTTGTGGAAACAAATAGTAGATTTCCTTCATGATGATATGGGGTCCCCCCTGACCCTGGACCCAAAATTATGCCTGCTGGGTATTTTCCCCGGTGCTGAACCGGATAAATTCACTAAAATGTTCGTACACGAAACACTTTTTTCAGCTAAGAAGATTATAGCTAGACACTGGATGAGGCCCACACCCCCTAGTTTCTCTGAGTGGAAAGCGGATGTGAATGCCGCTTTGCCTTATAAAAAAATTATATATCTTAATAGAGGATGCCCAGACAAATATAACAAAATCTGGGACAGGTGGCTTTCGGTATCTGAAACTTGTATGGGCTGACCCTGACATATGTAGCCCTCAAGATATTCTACCATAGACAGTCTTCCAGCCCTGTCTCTGTCTGATCTGTGAATGTCGATGTATTGGTACTTGTAGTTAAGCCTTATTACTGTTATTGCCATATACCCTGTTATGACATGCTTCATGTGTACAGTTTAATAAAAAACGTTTAATATAAAAAAAAAAAATTTTGTAAAGACTTGTACCAGAATCGTATTTTAGTGTCATTTTTTTTAAACTGAGCAAATTACAGAATAAACTGTTCGCTTTCTACCTACACTAACACTTGGTTGAAAAAAAAAAAACGCTGGTCAAAAAATGTGTTCTGTTATTTAATTGTCCAAGGATTTTTATCACAGGTCTCAGAACACTCTGAGGGACGATTCAAAAAGCACAGTATGGCTCACGCATGTGCACAGGGAAGCCGCCAAGGCGGCTTCACTGCTGGTTTCCCTTAGTTCAGATTCTGGCGCCTGGACCTAAAGCTGATTGATCAATTGGCTTAGGTGAGGATCGCGCTGGATCCCTGGCCAGGTAAGTGTCCTTATATTAAAAGTCAGCAGCTACCGTATTTCGGAATATCTGATTGCCTTGGGGATCAGGAAGGATATTTTTCCCTTGTTGGAATAATTTGGACCATACCTATAAGGGTTTTTGTATTGTATGCAGTGGGTTCAGAGTTTTGTGTATGGAAGTTTTTCTTTTTTATTTATTCTATTGACTAAACATTATAGACTTTAGTCCTCATTCACACAGGCATACGTCTGTGTGAGGGGTGCGTTTGCCAACAGGGGGGAGCTATTCAATGCATCCACATGCAGGCAGTCCCATTCATATCATTTGGGATGCAGCAGCTGCATGGACGCATCCGCTGCTTCTAATATGTGGGTGTATGTTCCTGAACTTGCACTGTCTGCGTTGGGATATGCATTCACATCGACCAGTTGACATGAATAAGACTGCCTGCACCAGGATATACAGAACACCTGTGTATCCCGTGTGGGCAAACGCTGCCTTCACATGGGTGGTCTCTTAAAGCGGAACAAAAATTTTCAAAAATGGAACTTCCACTTTAAGTGCTGGTGACCCCCTGACATGCCACATTTGTCATGTAATTTTTTTTGGGGGGGAGCGGGTACCCTGTTTTTACAGACACCCATCTCCCACTTCCTCCCCTGGCGCCGCTGTGGCGGAAGGAAGATCACCTCTCCCCCCCCCCTCCCTCCCTGCAATATTCTGGGACATTTCACAGGTCCCAGAAGATTGCCCAGCCATTCACAGCGTGCAGACACTGCCGGGTGCCCACAGTTAGAATGCCGGGGAGAGGAGCGAGGCTTCATGCGCCCGCATCACTGGTCTGTCTGTCAGGTGTGTCTGATTATTAAAAGTCAGCAGCTACACTTTTTGTAGCTGCTGACTTTTAACCAGTTACCTACCGGCCGCTGCAGTTATACTGCAGCAGGATGGTTCCCCTGGACGAGCCGTCGTAGCTGAACGTCGGCCCTTTAAGACGCTGTAGGAGGTGTGCGTGCCCGCAGCGTGTCCCCGGAGGCAATGTGAGTGCCCGGCGGGCGCGATGACCGCCGGACACCTCCGATCGCTCGTGAGAGAGTGAGAACCGGGATCTGTGTGTGTGTGTGTGTGTGTAAACACACAAATCCTGGTTCTCTCAGGGGAGAGGAGACAGATCGTGTGTTCATACTAAGAATGAACACCGATCGGTCTCCTCCCCTAGTCAGTCCCATCCCCCCCACAATTAGAACACACCTAGGATACACAGTTAACCCCTTGATCGCCCCCTAGTGTTAACTCCTTCCCTGCCAGTGACATTTATACAATAATCAGTGAATTTTTATAGCACTGATCGCTGTATAAATGTCAATGGTCCCAAAAATGTTTTCCATTTTTACAACTACAACCTGGATACAGCACCTTGTTTGGTCACTTTTTCATCACATGTTTAAATGGCAAATATTGGATACTTTTTCTCAATGTTTCTAATAGTTGGTCTGAGTTATTTAATACCCTGTTTATTTTGCTTTTCTTCCTCCTTCAAGTGCTGTTTTCTCAATTTTTTTCAGATGTTTGTTCTGGAGGTATGTCATTGAAATATTAAGGGAATTATTCTTTATTAGGCTTTTCGGCAATGTTGTTTGACAATCCCTGTTGACTTTAATGGCACTTACTACTAGAACTGTCACTTCACTCTATATAAAACAGCCCCCTAAGTGTCTGGGAAGATAAAATATATGTCTCCCCAAAGCACACTGCAGACTTGGGTTGCTGTGGCAACCTCATATTCCAGCAATTACAAAACAGTGATTTTTAACGCTAGAGAAGGCAAACATTTTTTTTTCTCTCTTTTAAAAGGAGCACAAAATACTCAAGAGGCAGTTGCAGCATTATGTGAGTTAAACTCCCATTAACTCGTAGGGGGAAAATCTTGTGGATCATATGTCATTGTACATTTTATGTCAACGTCTTACAGGTTAGTGTGCCAGTATTAAATCTGTTTCTTTAGAGAGAAAAAAATTGTATAGTTGGTGGAGCTCATGAGCATACTTCTTTCCTATGATACCGAGTGCTATTTTAGTGTGCATAATGCAGTGTTTTTACCATCCACACATTTATTTTGCAAAGTTATAGTCTGGGAACATTTAGATTTTCCTTCAATTGCTAAGAACGAATTTAAAGGCAGTTTTGATAGACGAACAGTTATGCAATTTTTTTTTTTTTTTTTTTATAAACACACTTTTAATCCTTTTGTTTGCAGAGTTGCTGTCAAAATCAGAAGCTATAATTGTATTGGAATTCTTAAATAGCCCAAAATAACCTATAGGAATGGGGTTCTTTCAATAAACTAAGAAATTTGCTAATTAATGGTATTAAAAACAAAATCGGAGTGCATCTTACTGTATCAGTAGATGCTTGTACATATAGTTTGGTTTTTGAAAGCATCCACTGTGTGCCCTGGAGATCCCCCACATTTAGGAGCATGGCATATGCAGATGAAAAAGTTTAGGTCTAGTTCAGGAATATGGTATATCTTTCCATAGCTCCTCCTAACCAATCAAAAGCTATAATCTGTTTTTTTATTGTAGCATGCTGCTGTTGTGCCAAAGTGCTTGATTTGCTTCCAGATTTTATAGTTTCATATTGTGAGCAAGAGCTTCTTTTACATAAACAAAAACTAGGTGCTGAAACTTTGAGGAGCCTTCTATTAGGCATATGTGTCACTTTGGCTAGCTTTCCATAAAGAAAGGCTCACTTTAATAGGGATTAAAGGTATTTTTTGAAGTCCTCCATTTCTGCAAACCTTCTCTGTTAATGACTCGATATGGGGTTCAAGCACAAGTGTTTGTCACCATCTGGTCAAGATGTAGGCCCTCTCCGGCATAATTAAAGTTACACTTTCAATTGGCACCAATGGGGGAAATGTACTGTAAGGATCCATCTACAGAGAGCATTTTATTTGGCCATCTTGGATAATCATTTACCTAATGTACTATTTACCTAGGATCTACTACAGTGTAGATCTAATGCAGTACCTGTCTATGAATGAAACTAGCTTGGAGCTATAACTTTTACTGAGGCTGACCACACATAATTATAACACTGTTAAAGCGGAAGTAAACCCATAGATTTTTAACAGTTTTAAAAAGCAGTCGATTTTTAATGTGTATTGTAATAACTGCTCATGAACTTTCTGTGCCGAAATTACGAATATTCTCAAGGCTGGATTTAGTTTGTAGCTCTATATGGAGGGAACACAGCTGTTTTAAGGCATTGGGGGAATCGGGGTAAACATCCTATGGGCGAGCTCCTAATTCTTTGCCTACGTTGAATCCTTTCCTTTCTTATACACACATGAAACAAGAAGCTGATCACACCCATGTTAAAAGTGACTATACAGGGCCAAAATGTTTAAAGGGTGCTGTCAGAAACTGACATGGTTCAACAGACTGTTAATCATTGCTCCTGTATTATAGAATATACTGTAAGTATAGTATAAAGTAGTATAATATAACATAGTTACATAGTTGGGTTGAAAAAATACACAAATCCATCAAGTTCAATCAAAAAAACTGTTGATCCAGAGGACGGCAAAAAAAACCTGGCAAAGCATGCTCCAATTTGCTACAGCAGGGGAAAAAATTCCTTCCTGATCCCCCGAGAGGCAATCAGATTTTTTCTGGATAAACTTTACCTATAAATGTTGGTACTCAGTTATATTATGTACATTTAGGAAAGAATCCCAGGCCTTTTCGCAGGGTTCTCGCATTGCACTAGTGTGAACCTCCTCCTCTTCCTCTTTTGTGTGGAAATTTCCTTATTTTTTTTTATTTTATTTTTTTGTGGCCTTTTTTTATAATTTTAATTGTGGACTCTAATGCAAACTCTCTACCCCCAGTGCAGATGTGAAATATAGACTACCCAAAACTTTAATTTCATAGTATTGAAGAATACCTGACCGCCTACTACATTACCACACTTTTGTATGCAGGACCTGGATCTACCTGCAAAAAGTATACACAAAAACCCTGTTGAGGGCCCTTTTAACCACTTAAGGATCGCCGCCTGTATACATATACGTCGGTAGAATGGCACGGACAGGCATATCAACGTACCTGTACGTCCCCTTTAAATGCCTGTCCGTGTGGTCGCGCGCGCCGGTGCGCTCGCGACCCTGCCGCCTTCTCTGTGAGTCGGACCGCAGGTCCCACGGACTCGATCGCCGCAGGGATCCCCGCGATCGTCTCACGGAGGTATAGAGCGGGGAGATGCTTGTGTAAAACTGCTCCCTGCTCTGACTAGTGACAATGACACTGATCTCGGCTCCGTGTACTCGGAGCGGAGATCAGTGTCATGTGACACAGAGCCCATCTCCCCTACAGTAAGAAACACTATGCAGGGAACACTTAACCCCTACAGCGCCACCTAGTGCTTAACCCCTTCACTGCCAGTGTCATTTGCACAGTAATCGGTGCATTTTTATAGCACCGATCGCTGTAAAAATTACACTGGTCCCAAAAATGTGTCAAAAGTGTCCGATGTGTCTGCCATAATGTTGCAGTCACGAAAAAAATCACTGATCGCCGCTATTACTAGTAAAAAAAAAAACTTTTATAAAAATGCCATAAAACTATCCCCTATTTTGTAAACACTATAACTTTTGCACAAACCAATCAATAAACGCTTGCGATTTTTTTTTTTTTTACCAAAAATATGTAGAATACATATAGGCCTAAACTGAGGAAAAAATAATTTTTTTTTATATATATTTTTGGGGGATATTTATTATAGCAAAAATCTAAAAAATATTGCATTTTTTTCAAAGTTGTCTATTTTTGTTTATAGTGCAAAAAATAAAAACCACAGAGGTGATCAAATACCACCAAAAGAAAGCTCTATTTGTGGAAAAAAAAGGATGTACATAGTTACATAGTTACATAGTTAGTCAGGTTGAAAAAAGACAAAAGTCCATCCAGTTCAACCATAAAAAAATAACTAAAATAAAATTTAAAAAAAAATATCGTGCAATCCCATATACCCAATTCTATACCCACAGTTGATCCAGAGGAAGGCAAAAAAAAACAGCAGAGCATGATCCAATTTGCTACAGCAGGGGAAAAAATTCCTTCCTGATCCCCCGAGAGGCAATCGGATTTACCCTGGATCAACTTTACCTAGAACCGTTAGTACTCAGTTATATTATGTACATTTAGGAAAGTATCCAGGCCTTTCTTAAAGCAATCTACTGAGCTGGCCAGAACCACCTCTGCAGGGAGTCTATTCCACATTTTCACAGCTCTTACTGTGAAGAAACCTTTCCGCATTTGGAGATGAAATCTTTTTTCTTCTAGACGTAAAGAGTGCCCCCTTGTTCTCTGTGTTGACCGTAAAGTGAATAACTCATCACCAAGTTCACTATATGGACCCCTTAAATATTTGTACATGTTAATCATATCCCCCCTTATTCTCCTCTTCTCAAGAGTGAATAAATTCAGTTCCTCTAATCTTTCTTCATAGCTGAGCTCCTCCATGCCTCTTATCAGTTTGGTTGCCCTTCTCTGCACTTTCTCCAGTTCCCCGATATGCTTTTTGAGAACTGGTGCCCAAAACTGAACTGCGTATTCCAGATGAGGCCTTACTAATGATTTGTACAGGGGCAAAATGATGTCTCTCTCTCTGGAGTCCATACCTCTCTTAATACAAGAACGGACTTTGCTCGCTTTGGAAACCACAGCTTGGCATTGCATGCCATTATTGAGCTTATGATCTACCAAAACCCCAGATCCTTCTCCACTATGGATCCCCCCAGTTGTATTCCCCCTAGTATGTATGATGCATTCATATTCTTAGCCCCCAAGTGCATAACTTTACATTTATCAACATTAAACCTCATCTGCCACATAGTCGCCCAATTAGACAGGGCATCGAGGTCGGCTTGTAAATTGGAGACATCTTGTAAGGACGTTATTCCACTGCATAGCTTGGTGTCATCTGCAAAGACAGAAATGTTACTTTTGATCTCAGACCCAATATCATTTATAAAGATATTAAAAAGTAAGGGTCCCAGCACTGAACCTTGGGGTACACCACTGATAACCTTAGACCATTCAGAGTAAGAATCATTAACTACTACTCTCTGAATTCTGTCTTTTAGCCAGTTTTCTATCCATTTACAAACTGATATTTCCAATCCTGTAGACTTTACCTTACACATGAGCCGTGTGTGGGGAACTGTATCAAACGCTTTTGCAAAATCCAAGTATACCACGTCCACAGCCACGCCTCTGTCCAAGGTTTTACTTACCTCTTCATAAAAAGAAATCAGGTTTGTCTGACAACTTCTGTCTTTCATGAATCCATGCTGTCTGTTGCTTAAATAGTTTTTTCCCAGCAAGAACTCATCTATGTGGTCTTTTATTAATCTCTCCAGTATCTTCCCAACTATAGAAGTTAAACTAACAGGTCTATAGTTACTTGGTAAAGACTTTGTTCCCTTTTTAAATATAGGCACCACATTGGCCCTGCGCCAATCCAGTGGTACTATTCCTGTCATTAATGAGTCCCTAAAAATTAGATACAATGGCTTTGAAATTACAGAGCTCAATTCTTTTAGGATCCGTGGGTGTATGCCATCTGGTCCAGGTGCTTTATCCACCTTTATGCCGTCTAAATATTTCTGGACCATATCACTTTTGAGCCATTGTGGATTTGGGGCTGTGTCAATACCACCCCCATTATGGACATGAACTCCCCCATGCTCCATTGTATACACAGAGCTGAAGAAAGTATTTAATAAATTAGCCTTCTCTTTGTCCCCAGTCACCCACACTAGATTATTTTGTAAAGGGCCTACATGCTCAGACTTGACCTTTTTACTATTAATATATTTGAAGAATTTTTTGGGGTTTGTCCTACTATCTTTTGCAATCTGTCGTTCGTTTTGAATTTTTGCATCCTTGATTTCCTTTTTACATATCCTGTTATATTCTTTGTAACATTTAAACGACACTAGTGTTCCTTCATTTTTATATTTTTTAAAAGCGCTTTTCTTATTGTTTATAGCTTTTTTAACTTTAACTGTGAGCCACATAGGTTTTATTTTTAGCCTTTTAAACTTATTGCCCATGGGAATATACTTTGCAGTGAGTTCACAAACAGTCTTTTTGAAGAATTCCCATTTCTGTTCTGTGCCCATTGATGCCAATATTCTCTCCCAGTCTAAGTCCTGGAGAGCAGCCCTCATCCTTGGAAAATTTGCTTTATTGAAATTAAGTGTTTTTATCCTTCCTGCATGTATTTCTTGCTTACAGCTAACATCAAATGAAATCATGTTATGGTCACTGCTACCCAGGTGTTCCTTTATCTGAACATTAGTAATATGCTCTGCATGGTTTGAGATTACCAGGTCCAACAGAGCATCATTCCTAGTTGGGGCCTCAATAAACTGGACCATAAAATTGTCCTGCAATAGGCTTATAAATTTGTGCCCTTTAACTGTCCCAGCAGTGCCATTACTCCAGTCAATTTCTGGGTAGTTAAAATCCCCCATTATTACCACCGTCCCAGTCCTTGCAGCCCTTTCCATCTGTGCAAGGAGCTGAGTCTCCACCTCCTCATTAACATTGGGTGGTCTATAACAAACTCCAATGATTAACTTTGAACTACGCACATCTGTATGCAGTTCCACCCATAATGCTTCAGCCTCATCACACTCTCCATCAACCAGGTCCTCTTTCACACTCGCTTTGAGATCACTTCTCACATAGAGACAGACCCCGCCACCTTTCCTTTTTGCCCTGTCTCTCCGAAAGAGTGCATAGCCAGGAATATTAATAATCCAGTCATGTGAGGATTGAAGCCATGTTTCAGCAATACCGATTACGTCATAGCTCTCCTCATGCACCAGAGCTTCCAACTCACCCATTTTGCTTGGCAGACTTCTGGCATTGGTGAACAAACACTTTAATGTATTACATTTTTCTCTGGTATTTTTCATATAATTTTTAGTAGTACAAATGGCACTATAGTTTCCAATGGCTGTTTGCAACATGGGAACTTTCTTGTCACCTGCCATAACCCTCCCCCCATCTATCCCCATTCCACTCTCCATTAATGTCTGACCACTAACTGACCTGTGTGCCCGATGTAATTCTAGTTCACCCTCCCCCCTCAAACCTAGTTTAAATACTCCTCCAGCCTTCCCATAAATGTAAATTTTGTTTGGGAGCCACGTCGCACGACCTCGCAATTGTCAGTTAAAGCGACACCGTGCCGAATCGCAAAAAGCGGCCTGGTCCTTTTAGCTGCAAAATGGTCCGGGGCTTAAATGGTTAATCTTTGGCACCTAGCTGGCTCTAGCATGTATTGAATGGAAGGACTTCATGAATCTGTACCGTGTGTGTGTGTGTGTGTGTGTGGTGTGTTTTTTGTTTTTTACTTTCAATAGTTTTTTATTGAGATATCAGCAAAAGTATTGTAACATAGGTACAGGTCAGATGGTCGCTTTACTTTAGGTGTAGTAATACATAAAATGACACAATGCATATAGAGTCTTGTGTACCCTCAATGGTCTTTCTATGACATTTGGCAGCTCCTGAAGGAGGAGAGGACTCCAGACTCCCAACACCCCTCACAGGATCTAGCTGTGCTGGGAAGCGAAGGTTGGCTCCTCCCTGTTTTTTTTTTTTTGTTTTTTTTTTAACCGTCAATTTGTTGTCATATTCTCATTGTAAAGTATTGGAGCTCATTGTTGGCTTGTTATCACTTCTAAGTAGTAAATGTAATGCTTTGCTTTACTCTCTGAAACACAACTGATTATTACAACAGACTCTATGCTGATAAACTTCAGAATTCATTGTTTTTATTTTGCTTGTGTTTGTGGAGCTCTGCCAAGTTTGGCATATAATCACAATACAACATAGTATTTTCTAGCTTCGAGGTTTAAGTATTGATGACCTTAACAGTTGATGGTTTATCCAAAAATTAATGCCTTGTTCACTTGAACGTTCTTAGTATGATCTTTTATACTTGTATCTTTACTTTACTTTACTTTAGACAGAGAAACACTGTAGTCAGATTTTCTGTTTGAGATGCAATTTCCACAGTATTTCTGTAAGTTTAGTGTGGTTGGCTGGTGCACTTTCAAAATGTAAATCTTCTAAATGTCTTTTAGTTGGGTTAGAGGAATGTGAAGCAACTGTAGTGTATAAATATCACTCGCCTTACCTCATGTTGTTCTCCCCTTGATACCCTGTGTAATTCTGTTGATAACACACTACAGGCAGAAGAAGATGGGGCACAAAAAATTTAAAGGTGTGTACCGCAAAAAATATTAAAAATGAGGATGGTTCAAGAAAGTATGCCATTCAAACCAAACCCATTGCTGCTGAAACCATTTAACTGGATCTATCCATCATATAAGTGATATTGAAGGCTCTGGGTTTTTTTTTTTTTTTTTTGCTAAATTAAAATACATTTTCTACTTTTTATACATTACATTATACATTACACTTGCCTGCTCTGTGCAAAAATATTCTGCATTACGTGCAACAAGGTAAAACCCCCTTTTCCTATCTAACTCTAGTCATGGCTGCCCCAGCATTCCAGTGCAGGCAAAGTCTTTTTTGAGTGTAGTCCAAGGTTGGAGAGTCTCGGATGGAGGTGTCCATTGTTTATGGGGTATCCCTATAAGTTGGTGGCCTGAAGGTGGACCACAGGTCCCAGCAAACTCCTGTGATCCCGCTCTCTCTTGCCCGCTCCACTTTTGGGACCCAGACCTCTCCCCTTTTTATATCTCACAGGGAGGAAGACAAGGCCCCAAAAAGCCAGCAAACATAATCAGGGGAGGGTCACAAAAATATTAACCCCCCCCCCCTAACCTGGGCAGTCAAGTACACTAACTTACAGTAGGCAACCTTGTTATACTGACCAAGGAAAAACGCTGTTAAAATATAGAAAGTAAAAATCCATAAGTTTAATGTAACATTTCAAACAAAGTCATGTAATGCATCATACAAAATAATTCCGCGCTGCCCTCTGGATAAGCTGCTAACACAACAAGTAGACAAATAGTAAAAAGCGTGGAAACAAAAAGTGTAGCGCTAATCAAAAAAATGAACAAGAATGCATGACGCACTCAAATAAGTATATAAAAATGGTGCAATATTAAAAAGACTCTCAAATATTAAGTAAAAACAGTAAGAAGTCCTCATATATATACAAAATGTCTATATGCGAAATACAAGTGAAAACTTGTGCAACTGAGTGTCCTAAAGTAATTCAAAAATGAAGGCAATGGTGAAATTCAAAAGTGGGTGAAGACTTTGAAGGGAAAGGTGACGGTGAGAAGATGAAGAGAACCACCACCAATAGGTAAGGAGCTTACCAGATAGTTTGAACCCAGAGGAACATATGTTCAGTGGGTCAAACGGGCTTGGTGTGGTGGAACCACGATGGAACCTGGACAATCTGTATGCTGCAAATTGCTGTGCTGGAAATGGGCAAACATCAACATGGAGAGAGAAACCGCAGAAGAAAGATGACCTCTTAGCAGATAACCTCATATGCAGTAGTGGTCCGGGAAAATCCCAATCAATATGAGCAGGTAAGTATCATGTAATAGAGAAAAGAAACAGCCACATAGCGTAACTCTGTATGTAAATCAAAATTTAATGTAGTGGAAACACTTACATTTAAGTTGATATAAAAGCGCTTTGCAAAGAATGTGGCAACAATGGAGTCCTCCCGACGCGTTTAGTCTCCTAGGACATCATCTTGGGTGTCCCTCCACTGTTGCCCCCCTTGTATATATAGGAAAAGTGACCCCAATCAAGAGTTCATCCCCGGCCGCATTGTCAGTGGAAATGGCATTACTTCCTGGTTTTCCTAAGATGGCCGCCGGGCTTGTGTTCCAAGCCTCCATCTGGGTGCCTCTGACAAGGCCAAGCCTCGTTTTGGTCTCTGATAACACGTGACTCCCTGACTGAATGCCAGGAAGCTCTCACTGTGGAAGCAATCAAGAGAGTTCATCCCCGGCCGCATTGTCAGTGAAAATGGCATTACTTCCTGGTTTTCCTAAGATGGCCGCCGGGCTTGTGTTCCAAGCCTCCATCTGGGTGCCTCTGACAAGGCCAAGCCTCGTTTTAGTCTCTGATGTCACGCGACTCCCTGACTGAATGCCAGGAAGCTCTCACTGTGTGGATGATGTATCCAAGCCTCGTCCTGGCTGCAGAGACATGTGACATGATAATGAGTTCCAAGCCTCGCTCCGGGAAAGCCTGATGCAGTGTATTAATCCGAAAGACAGAGAACTTAAAGGGGAAGTACCTTAATTGGGTCAAATATGACATATATTTCGCCACTCTTAAAATGGTCAACATAAATGATAAAAAATTGTAATAAATTGTATAATAAAGAAAAAACCTTATATAATAGGAAAAAGGTTATGTAAAAACATTAGCCAATCCTGTTAAAGGTGCTATTAGATATTAAGTAAAAATCGTATATAAAATATATGCATAAATATATATAAAAAATGACACTGTCAGCAAAATACTATAATCGCATCCCTAGGTGAAAACCTCACGGTTGCTGGTATAATCACATGAGAATGCCCGTGAAATGAACTCTCCTGTATGGGTCATAA
The DNA here is from genome assembly GCA_029206835.1 of Rana muscosa. Classification (NCBI taxonomy): domain Eukaryota; kingdom Metazoa; phylum Chordata; class Amphibia; order Anura; family Ranidae; genus Rana; species Rana muscosa. Next base: position 748,175,682 of record CM055117.1, read on the forward strand.
ACATTATGATAGACCTATCTGGCATAGACAGTGACTCAGTTATAGAGCATATTACATGTATAAAAATCTCTTATACATAAAATGTATGATATAAAAATACATATAAAAAGAGGGAATAAAGAATGAAGTAAAAAAATAAAAGAATGGGAAAAAGTTAGAGTACCCCCATTTAGCAATGCCCGATGTTCATTAAGATTTATTGATAAATGAATTGATATCCCACTCAACGTTTAGACCTGATGGTGTATGGGACAGTAGTTCGTATCTCCAAAAAGTCTCTAATTGGGAGACCCCCCTAGTCATAGCTCTGCCCCTCCAGGGTGGAATGAACTGGTCAATAACCAGAAACTGGGTGCCCTTTGGATTACGATCATGGTGTAATTTGTAGTGTCTGGGCACGGTATGCTTAGTGTCCCCACTTTTGATAAGGGCAATATGTTCTCCCACCCTTACTGAAAAGGTACGGATAGTACGGCCCACATATTGTTTGCCACATGGGCATGTGATCAAATACACCACATGCTTGGTGGCGCATGTGCAAAACTTTTTTATGGGATATTTCTTATGGGTGATGGTAGATGTAAACTCCAAAGTTTTGCTCCTCCCTGAAATGTTGTACTGACACACTGTGCATTTTTTGCACGGATAAAAACCCACGAGATGATGAAAAAAAGATGGGCGAACAGGAGGATTAACAATGTTGGGTGCTATCCTACTCTGCAGAGTGGGAGCTCCCCTAAAAATAACCTTAGCCCTATCAGGTATAACTGAATTCAAAACACGGTCGTTTTGAAGAATGCCCCAATGCTTGGCCATGATAGCTTTGATGTGTTTGTGTTGAGTAGAAAAGGACGTTACCATGGCCCACTTGAAACTGTCATCTGCCTCTCTTTTGGGTTTGACTTCTAGAATGCCATCTCAATGCTAACGATAGGGGTATTTCATTAACCTATGAGGCTAGCATGGAGAAGATTCATTTTCTAGATTTGGAAATCAGAATTGTCAACAGACAGTTCGAGTTCCAAACTTTTTTTTAAACCTACTGACCGTAATGGGTTCATCCCCATAGATAGTTGTCATCATCGTTCATGGTTGGGGTCGGTCCCCCGTAGCCAATTTTTGAGGTTACGTAGAAATTGTACAAGTACTGAGACCTTTAAAACACAGGCGAATGTTTTGAAACAAAGATTTCTAGGCAAGGGCTATAACCCTATTGAGATTGACCAAGAATTACACAATACTTTGGACATTAGGAGAGAATCCCTTCTAGAAGTCAAACCCAAAAGAGAGGCAGATGACAGTTTCAAGTGGGCCATTGTAACGTCCTTTTCTACTCAACACAAACACATCAAAGCTATCATGGTCAAGCATTGGGGCATTCTTCAAAATGACCGTGTTTTGAATTCAGTTATACCTGATAGGGCTAAGGTTATTTTTAGGGGAGCTCCCACTCTGCAGAGTAGGATAGCACCCAACATTATTAATCCTCCTGTTCGCCCATCTTTTTTTCATCATCTCGTGGGTTTTTATCCGTGCAAAAAATGCACAGTGTGTCAGTACAACATTTCAGGGAGGAGCAAAACTTTGGAGTTTACATCTACCATCACCCATAAGAAATATCCCATAAAAAAGTTTTGCACATGCGCCACCAAGCATGTGGTGTATTTGATCACATGCCCATGTGGCAAACAATATGTGGGCCGTACTATCCGTACCTTTTCAGTAAGGGTGGGAGAACATATTGCCCTTATCAAAAGTGGGGAGACTAAGCATACCGTGCCCAGACACTACAAATTACACCATGATCGTAATCCAAAGGGCACCCAGTTTCTGGTTATTGACCAGTTCATTCCACCCTGGAGGGGCAGAGCTATGACTAGGGGGGTCTCCCAATTAGAGACTTTTTGGATATACGAACTACAGTCCCATACACCATCAGGTCTAAACGTTGAGTGGGATATCAATTCATTTATCAATAAATCTTAATGAACATCGGGCATTGCTAAATGGGGGTACTCTAACTTTTTCCCATTCTTTTATTTTTTTACTTCATTCTTTATTCCCTCTTTTTATATGTATTTTTATATGTAATTTTATATCATACATTTTATGTATAAGAGATTTTTATACATGTAATATGCTCTATAACTGAGTCACTGTCTATGCCAGATAGGTCTATCATAATGTTTATGACCCATACAGGAGAGTTCATTTCACGGGCATTCTCATGTGATTATACCAGCAACCGTGAGGTTTTCACCTAGGGATGCGATTATAGTATTTTGCTGAGTGTCATTTTTTATATATATTTATGCATATATTTTATATACGATTTTTACTTAATATCTAATAGCACCTTTAACAGGATTGGCTAATGTTTTTACATAACCTTTTTCCTATTATATAAGGTTTTTTCTTTATTATACAATTTATTACAATTTTTTATCATTTATGTTGACCATTTTAAGAGTGGCGATATATATGTCATATTTGACCCAATTAAGGTACTTTCCTCTTTAAGTTCTCTGTCTTTCGGATTAATACACTGCATCAGGCTTTCCCGGAGCGAGGCTTGGAACTCATTATCATGTCACATGTCTCTGCAGCCAGGACGAGGCTTGGATACATCATCCACACAGCGAGAGCTTCCTGGCATTCAGTCAGGGAGTCGCGTGACATCAGAGACTAAAACGAGGCTTGGCCTTGTCAGAGGCACCCAGATGGAGGCTTGGAACACAAGCCCGGCGGCCATCTTAGGAAAACCAGGAAGTAATGCCATTTCCACTGACAATGCGGCCGGGGATAAACTCTCTTGATTGGGGTCACTTTTCCTATATATACAAGGGGGGCAACAGTGGAGGGACACCCCAGATGATGTCCTAGGAGATGAAACGCGTCGGGAGGACTCCATTGTTGCCACATTCTTTGCAAAGCGCTTTTATATCAACTTAAATGTAAGTGTTTCCACTACATTAAATTTTGATTTACATACAGAGTTACGCTATGTGGCTGTTTCTTTTCTCTATTACATGATACTTACCTGCTCATATTGATTGGGATTTTCCCGGACCACTACTGCATATGAGGTTATCTGCTAAGAGGTCATCTTTCTTCTGCGGTTTCTCTCTCCATGTTGATGTTTGCCCATTTCCAGCACAGCAATTTGCAGCATACAGATTGTCCAGGTTCCATCGTGGTTCCACCACACCAAGCCCGTTTGACCCACTGAACATATGTTCCTCTGGGTTCAAACTATCTGGTAAGCTCCTTACCTATTGGTGGTGGTTCTCTTCATCTTCTCACCGTCACCTTTCCCTTCAAAGTCTTCACCCACTTTTGAATTTCACCATTGCCTTCATTTTTGAATTACTTTAGGACACTCAGTTGCACAAGTTTTCACTTGTATTTCGCATATAGAAATTTTGTATATATGAGGACTTCTTACTGTTTTTACTTAATATTTGAGAGTCTTTTTAATATTGCACCATTTTTATATACTTATTTGAGTGCGTCATGCATTCTTGTTCATTTTTTTGATTAGCGCTACACTTTTTGTTTCCATGTAATGCATCAGTTACAGGTTTGGTTAAGTCAACTTGTTCAAGATCCAAAACAACTATGACAACTACCGTATATACTTGAGTATAAGCCGACCCGAATATAAGCAGAGGCCCTAATTTTACCACAAAAAAATGGGAAAACGTATTGACTCGAGTATAAGCCTAGGGTGTCCATCTACATGCCTCACTGTGTCCATGTGTATGCCTCAATGTGCCTCACTTTGCCCATGCCTCACTTTGCCCATGCCTCACTGTGCCCAATCTCCCTATCTGATCGCGGGGCTGTGTCCATCTGCAGCCTTACGATCTCTCGGCGCTTTGACATATTCAGTCTAATTGGCAGCCATGCAGTGTACCAAAGAGCCTCCTCCTCGTCCGTGACGGAACACTGACGCTCTTTCCCAGAAGTGAGTCAATGTTCCTCCTAGCACTAGACTGATGACACAGAGAGCAGATTCGACACAGACTCGAGTATAAGCTGAGGGGGGCATTTTCAGCACAAAAAAATGTGACGAAAAACTCGGCTTATACTCGAGTATATACGCTAATTACAGAGAGTAAATCATGTAAAGTTTTATATATAGCCCTTGTTTTTGACAAATATGTTGTGTCCCTATTGCTTTTCATGAGTGATCCTTATACCTGTGTACTTTTATTCAGGTATATCACATTTAGTAATTTTAAAATCGTACAACAAAAGAATGTATAGCAGACTGTGTTGTTGTTCACAAATGTTAAACTGAGGTCAAATGACAGTATTATGGCTAAACTGTGCGAGATCTAGCTGTTTGTCCAGCTGTTAGTTGGCCATACAACCCCAATTCCAAAAGGGTAGGGATGCTGTGTACAATCTACATGAAAACAGAATGCAATAAATGATCTGCAAATCTTATGAACCCTAATTTTATTCACAATGGCAAACATATCTGAGAATTTTTTTCAATTTTAATAAAAAAATAAAGTAGAACTATGGGCAACATTTTTTTCATTTTGGATAGAGCAAGGGAGGGTTATAACCCCGATCAGATTTGGTTTTCACTAACTGTATCCCATTGCAGAGGTTTCCCTTCCCTTCCTGTCCCATAGCCAAACAGGAAGTGGAAGGAAATCCCTGCAAATTAAGGGAATTCCTTGGGGGGGCTCCTAGATCACCAGAACTAGTGTCCCCATTGGAAGATTTCCGCTCAATTACTTTTCTGAGGACAACCTAAAATTTGGGATTAGTAGAAGATTTATCACCTACTTGTCACCAATGGACTTTTTTTGAGCACTTATATTTTTACTTATTTTATGATAGTTTGTTATTTTGTTTAAATGCAGCACTGTCTCATTCACTTACTATGTATCTTATATCTTGTGGGAACACATAGGTGACAGTAGCAGCAATTTTTGTTAGTTTTATCTAATTGAATAGCAGCGGGCAACTGCCTTCTTATATAATATATATAAAATAATATGCAAAGCTTCAGAATGGCAAAGATGTTTTTTTATTACAATTTATGTGAGCAGACTGCAGTTTCTCTTTTAAGCCTAAAAAAAAGCACCTGGTAGAAGAGAGACCAGAAAAAGAGCAGTTGATAAAACCATCCGACCTGACATCATAAGTATCAAGGATTTAATATACTAGCTTAGTAGATCAAGAGGAATTACTCTTGTAATGCTTGGACTTTACCTTCAAAGCAGTTTTAAAAAGCTGCTTATTCATTCTGTGTGTGATCTTAAAGGAGTTCTAAACCCTCAAGGTTTTTTACCTTAATGTATTCTATGCATTAAAGTGAAAACCCTCCCCTTTTTCTTACCTGAATCCGATCGTTCCAGTGACAAGCACAAGCCCAGCAGCTCCAGCTGCTGTCTCGGGTCCTCCATTGGATAGATTGACAGTAGCAGGAACCATTGGCTCCCACTGCTGTCAATCAAATCCAGTGACATGGGAGCCAGGGGGGCGAGTACTGGTGTTTGGGTCAATGGATACAGCAGCAGGACTCTGGAAAGCGTCCCTCTGTGGGGTACCCGATGAAGGGTAGGAGCCACAAGCGCCACCGAGACATACCAAAAAAGGAGGCCCGGGGCCGCTCTGTGCAAAACCCTTACACAGAGCAGGTAAGTATGTCATGTTTGTTATTTTACTAAAAAACAAACCTTTAGACTACATTCACACAGGGGCAACACGACTTCCAACGCGACTTTGGGAGGCAACTTGGACACGACTTGAGTATGAATCACAGCGCGACATGAGGCAACTTACAAGGCAACTTCAAGTTGCCTCCAGGACAGGAGGCTTTCCAGTGGCCAATCAAACAAGAATCAGCTCTGTGGGAGGGAGTGGGGGGGTTTGCCTGAGAAATGTATGTTCTCTTCCTGGAAAGTTGCTTCTGTTAAGACAGTGCTCTGACTTCTGAGGCGACTTCCATTGAAATCAATGGGTACAAGTTGCCTACAAGTCTCCTAGAAGTCGGATTGAAGTAGTGCAGGAACCTTTTCTGAAGTCTGAGCGACTGCAGTAGTGTGCATTAAGACGGCTCCATTCACTTACATTGATTTTCTCATGCAGCGTGACTTGAGACGACTAGGGGCGACTTGTAGTCGGATCCAAAGTCGTCCCTGTGTGAATGGGCTCGAACGATCACTTTAATAACAAATGGAAAATGCTTATTATGCCAGTTTTCCCAGTACGAGTATCTGAACTTAGTGTTGCAGCAATAATGCAGTATGGTAGATAAAGTATATTATGCAAGTAACAAATTGGGGCTTGTTAACACTGTGTGGTGACCTGCATTTTTCTGCACTGGGTCATTGTTAGGACACGTTGAAAACAATTGTTTTCTATGTGCCCACAATGTGTTTTTGTTATGTGCAGCGTGGATAAAAGCAGCATGTCTGCATTTTTCTGCAACATGCTAGATGGCACTGCATGTCACTGCACAGCGGTTCTGCTGTGCAGTGACATGAGTGACGTGTCACTATGTGACATTTCAAATAAAGTTGAAGGAGAAAAAAATAAATAAAATAAGGTTCGCTGAAACGCACTAACCTGCTGATAAAAATGCTTAGTTTGTCATATTTTATTTCACGCTGGACAATAATCTGAACATTAGCAAACTGTAGTTTGTAGGTATTCAGAGATATTAAAGTCTATAGAAAACTGTATATGGGACTTGTTTATAAATGTGGTGACATCCCAGCAACCACCCCTTGCACTGGACACTTGGTCAGAGGGTCTCTGTCAACACCCCCTTGATGTGAAGAAAAGTAGATTTCAACCACATTGTTACAACTCTCGTATACATCAAGCAAAAGACCTGTCAAGTTATGAGAGCCAATAGATCAGTTTACTTCGGGACTGAAATCTGCTGAAACAGGACTTTTTTTCTATTTTTCACCCCTTTTTATCTTCTGTGCTGGTTGTATTTTATTATTTATTTTTTGTACATATTTTACATATTGTACATATTTTATTTGCACCATTTTTTTATACCTTTTTCATAATTTAAACTATACGTTGTGCGTTTGAAAAGTGTTAAAACGGTCTCTAATGTGCTGACGCAAACTAAACGAATCCGTGCGCTACCATAGTGTAACTTTGTGAATATACCTGTCTGTGGGGAAAGTGTGTACAGACGTTTATTTTTCATAATTGTTATTGCTAAGCTTATGAAATGTTCCCGCTTTTCGTTAAAGCAGGTGGTGGCAGTTTTATAGGGTTTATTGCTTAATTAACCACTTACGGACCGCCCGCCGCAGGAATACGTCGCTACTTTGTAGAGGAATACTGTTGTTATGGTATAGCAGCTAGCTACCATAACCCCGGTACCCTCTTCAAGAGTGGGCAGTGTGCTTTCAGACAAAAGTGGTCTCTGCGGCGGATACGCCGCAAGATCACTTTTATTGGCGGCGGAAGAGGTGCTCCCGCCGCTCTCCGGTGCCCTCCGCCACATACCGGAGCCGTCGGCAGTGGCGGTAGTGATCGGATGTTGTCCCTGCCTGGGTATGGAGACGAGTGAGGGGAAGATGGCCCCCACCCGTCTCCATATCTTTGCAGGGCAGAAGCGATGTCAAAACGTCACTTCTGCCCCATGCTCTTAAAGGGACATTTTTTAATTTTTTTCAAAACAGTGTCAAAATAAATAAAGTAAAATAAATAAGAAAAAAACGTTTTTTTTTTAAAGCGCCCCGTCCCGACTAGCTCGCGCCCAGAAGCGAGCGCATACGTGAGCAGTGTCCGCATATGAAAACGGCGTTCAAACCACACATGTGAGGTATCGTCACGATCGTTGGAGCGAGAGGAACAATTCTAGCCCTAGACCACCTCTGTAACTCAAAACATGCAACATGTAGATTTTTTTAAACGTCGCCGATGGAGATTTTTCAGGGTAAAAGTTTGTCGCCATTCCACGAGCGGGCGCATCTTTGAAGCGTTACATGTTGGGTATCAATTTACTCGGCATAATATTATCACAATGTAAAAAAAATTGGGCTAACTTTACTGTTGTCTTATTTTGTAATTCAAAAAAGTGATTTTTTTCCAAAAAAAGGGTGCTTGTAAGACCGTTGTGCAAATTCGGTATGACGAAAAGTATTGCAACGACCGCCATTTTATTCTCTAGGGTGTTGGAACCCTCAAACGTGTGTGTGTGTGTGTGTACACACACACACACACACACACACACACACACACACACACACACCTATATCTAAGTAATTTTCTAGCAAAAACAAATTAACTTCTAAACACCAAATCTCAGAAAGGGGCTCGGTCCTTAAGTGGTTAACTTTAACCTAATGACAATCACTGTCTGCCACTTTTTGTGTAAGTGACAGCACGGGGGAAGGTTGACCAGTCCTTTGTCATGAATTGGTGAGAAGGGCAGTGATCTGGCCCCATGTTTCGTCACAAATACCACATTTAAAATAGTTTTCAGTTTGCCTAAGTTATATTTGTAATTCTGTAAGATTCTGTTTAGTATCTGATAAAACACTCTTAGGCTGCATTCACACCTGAGCGTTTTGTAGCCTGAAGCTACAAAACGCTAGAGGGGAAAAAATCCATTATTCTCTATGGAGATGGTTCAAATCTCCACTCCAAAATGGCTGAAGTGCAAACAAGTTACGGACCGCGCGAATCGGGCAGATTTGGGCATTTTTAGGAGTCATAGAATCTAATGGAAACGCTCGATTTAAGCGTCTAGTGCGACAACGAGCGTTTCTATGGGCGCAAATTCGCGCGACAAAACGCCGGTAAAAACGCACGAAACGCTCCGCTCAGGTGTGAATGTAGCCTAAATGCGACTGCAGTAGTTGTTTGATGCAAAATTTGACATGTTCCTTTCGACAGAAGTCAATTTACAGTTAACTTATGTGACACAGAGGAGTGCACACTCTAATTGAAGTTTAGCTCGTAGAGACTTTCAATCAGTGTATGGCCAGCTTTATACTAATTCTGTAGTCAGTACAGTGCAGCTTAATAACTAGCATTTTTTTTTTCTCCACCTAATAGAACTATTACATATTCTAACTCTAGCACTCAAGTAGAGCAATCTAAACATCAGCACTTGAATTCATTTCATCTCATTATCAAATAGTATCCTTAAAGGCTCGGCACAAATATGATTGCTTTGCATAATTGCTGTTAAATGGGGTGCATTCTTCCCTGACATTGTGGTGACAGTCTTTGCCAGATATTGAAACTGACACTTTGTAATGGCCACAGCAAGCTAAACATGGCAAGTTCTCTGCCTTAGAGCCTCATCATACACTTAAAGGGGTTAAAAACCTTCTGTAGTGCAGCAGCCCCCCAGAACCCCCTTTTTACTTACCTGAACCTGATCGTTTCAGCAATTGGGGCAAGCACAGCAGCTCCAGCCACTGTCTGGGGTCCTCATTTGATTGATAGCAGCGGGAGCCATTGGCTCACACTGCTGTCAATCAAATCCAGTGACACGGGAGTCGGGGGCGGAGCTGCGTCCTGCTTTCTGTGTCAATGGACACAGCAGTAGCAGCAGTAGGACTAAGGAGTGCACCTGCACAGGTGCCCTGATGTTACGCGGCTCTTTGTGGGGGCACTCGAAGAGGAGGAGCACTGCTGAGGGACCCCAGAAGAGGAGGATCGGGACCGCTCTGTACAAAACCCTTGCACAGAGGAGGCAAGTATGACATGTTTGTTTATAAAAAAAAAAAAAACACTTTACAACCCCTTTTAAGAGCTGTAAAAAAAAAAACAACTGGTGAATATATCAAAGTACCAAACCAGAGTACAAAAAAGGTTTTCACCATTTTGGCTAGAACTGGTCTTTAAAGTGGAGTTCCACCCTGATTTTTTTTCCCCCAAAAAAACATTTTTTATACTCACCAGAAAGGGCGGTTGCTATGCGGAACTAGCTCTTCTGCCTCTTCCTCCACCGCGGTGGTCTTCTTCCTCATCCTCTGTCACGGTGTCTTCTGGTGAATGGGGTGCGCTGCCTTCTGGGAACTGTGTGTATCCCAGGAGGCTGACGCCCATTCACAAAGCGCCGTGCGAGTGGTGCATGCGCAGTAGGAAACGGGCAGTGAAGCCGTAAGACTTCACTGCCTGTTTCCCTTAGTCAGGATGGAGGCACCGGGACCTGCCAGGACCGAGCGATCGCCTTCGAGAGCCCGATATCGCAGGCGCCTAACACAGGCAAGTGTCCTTTATTAAAAGTCCGCAGCTACAGTGTTGGTAGCTGCTGACTTTTAAAAAAAAAATCGCGGGTGGAGCTCCGCTTTGAGCAATTAAGCTGCAGAGTCAAATTAACATTTCAGCTTTTGGGGCATATTTCTGCAATAAATGTACTACTAAGATGAAACATAAACTTAGGGAATTTCCCCTCTAGAACATTTAGTTCTGGAACATTTTGTTCAGTAGACAACTCTAAAATGTTAGTGCTTTCCCCTTTTTTTTTTTTTTTTTTTTTTTTTTTTTTTTTACAATAACAGTGGTCATTGTGTATATATAGAAGGGAGAGTATACACAATTGAGACACCAAGCGCCATAAAAACTTGACAGAATTGAACCCTTCTTCACTCCCAAAAAATATTTTTTTTATGGAGATGCACTAACCAAAATGAATAACCTAATGATTTAATTGTTTTCCTAAATCAAATGTCAAGCCAGCCATTCATAAAAGGGAGAGCATTTACAGTATTATAGAGTTGAATTGCAATTTTGTTAAAATGAACAATGGCAGGGAAAAGTGTGTGTGTGTGTGTGTTTTTTTTTTTTTTTTGCATTAACATTTTTGCTGGCATTTGAATCTTTCTTATGTATTGTAAATCTGGCATTGATTTGTGTCAGCTGAAGTACAGCCCCAGATGTTGGTGTAAAGATATGATTACCTTTTTGATCTCTTGTTACAGCATATTGGCTCCTTGAACTAATCCTATGCTTTCCAGACATTTAGCAATTGTATATGAGGTGTAATGGGCTGTAATGTACCAAAATAAAGACGTTTTGTCTTTGAAAAGATGCCAAACATTTTTTAACCCTTTACACTCTTAAACTCAAAAGCTAAATAACTGATAACGTATAGGTCCCCCAACCAAAATAATTATTGTATTACATTCTTTTTATTTTTTTAACCTGTAGCCAGTGGGTAGGTTCCACGTTCCACGTTTCGCAGTGACATGGTCATTCGTGTCAGCAGTCCAGAGTGTTGTGTGTGTGAATTGGATGAATAGGAAGGGGCATGGGTTTGATTTCTTGACTGCTGCTGTTGGTATGCTTCCACGTTCTAAAAAATTGGTGTGTGTGTGTGTGTGAGCCTAGAGCGAGTATGATTGTTATTATGAACTGTGTGAGGAGCTGGACAGAACTCTACTGTAAAGTATTAAAGACACTCGGACATTTTGAAGGCCACGTATAGACAGCAGACCTCTACTGAGCTTGGCTTCCTGTCTGATTTGGTGTGCTTGTTCCTGGGCCAAATGCAGTTTAGATACACACTGTGCTACTGAGTAATTATGCATTGCTTTAATGCAGAAAGAATGTGTATGTTAATCCAGTAAATTCGTTTTAACTGCTACAGACTTTTGCAGTCAAATATAATGTGGAAACTATGAAAATAAATTCTTAGCAAACAGCTAGATACAATTAAATGCCTTTTTTTTTTTTTTTTTATCATATTGCAGCAATTATACCAGTGATGTTCACTTTGCACTTACGGATATGAATGTTTATCAGGAAATCTCAAACGAGCTTGTTGGCAACCCTAAATTCATAATACATCTGTGGAAAACTGTATGTCTGTAATACTGTATTATTGCTCAGCTCCAAGTTCTCATAATGAACATATATTTATGCTTGCCTAATTTCACAAGCTGTCAGAAAGCTGCAGGTAAAGTCCGTATGAGATCAAACACATTTTCTGCTCCTTAAAACAGACCTCAACTGCTTTTTTTTTTTTTTTAAGAAATAAGCTTCTCCTACTGTGGACAGTATGTTGCCATTTAGAAGATTTAGTAGCAAAGTGTGCTTGTTGTAATTTAATATGTAATACATTGTCTCTAGTTAATTGCAATGATGTGTCAGGAATTATGTGAAATGTGCTCTGCAGTAGCTGCTATAAGCAATCTGTTAATTGATGCAAAGAACACTACCATTTTTGTTCATTTTTCTCAAGTCTGTTTAGTTGCACATTTTTCTTAGTGCCAATGTGTGTTTTTCAGATTTGAGTTTTCAAGCTGCCTCCAAAATTTCCTCCACTCCTCCTTATGAAGCTTTAAAAGTTTTGCGTGATATGTGCCAAAACTTCCCTATCAAAGCAAGGTAAGAAAAAAAAATTATCGTAACTTGCTGCTGTGTTAAAGAACCACATGAGGCAACAGAAATCATTCAATGGCCTGCTAATGTTGTGCAGTAAGTGTTGTAACTGTAATAGTCTGATAGTCTACCTAATTAAACCACCTTGTACCAATAAAGCTGAACCATTCTAATTGTGCTGCATGATGAGACTCCGCTTCTTGTCACATGATTCTGTGCTTCAAATTATCTCTTTAAATTTCTTTATAAAATAATAAATTCCATGTTAGAAAAGCTAAGCCAAGGATCTTTCGAGGCCCTTCGTAATGCACTCTATAGGGGGTCAGGGGGCTCTGCGGTACCCTCGACCCTAGCTATGAAAGCGATCATTAAAGCATGGTTCACGGTAGTGATTAAACCTAATTTGGCGAAGGCCAGGTGGTCCCCTAACACACCACTTTGGTGCAATCCGAGGCTCAGGGAGTTCCACTCTTTGCAGGATCCGGGTCTGTGGGCCGGCAAGGGCATCAAGTATTTGAGGGATATCTGCGATGAGCTGGGGCTATTTACATTCGATAGGTTAAAGAATAAATTCCAGCTTCCGAACTCTTTCTTTTTCAGGTTCCTGCAGCTCCGCCACGCCTTCAGCTCGCAGTTCAAGTCGGTTCAGCTCCGGCTGGAGCTTGATACCTTGGAGATTCTCCTGGACGATGCCGAGCTCTCAAAGCCCCTGTCCCGAATCTATCGAGCACTCCTGCCGTCCATCCAGGAGGGTCTGGATGGTCTGCGTGGTTTGTGGCGGGCGGAGGTGCAGGAGCTGGACAGCGAAGACTGGGAGGATATGTGGGACTACCCATTTCAGCCGCTGGTGGCTACCAGGGACAAACTGATCCAATTCAAGATCCTCCACAGGATCTATTACACACCCCAACGCCTCCACCGCATATACCCGGCCCTGACAGCTAACTGCTGGAGATGCTCTGATACTCCTGCAGATTTCACACACATATTCTGGGATTGCCTACAGATTCGGGAATATTGGCGGGAGGTAACACAATTCATCCATAATCTAACTACCATTTCTATTCCCCTGACAATTAGTGTATGCCTTCTTGGCCTGGTGGAGCCACTGGCACTTGCCAAAGCCCCACGTACCCTAATAGGTATCCTCCTGTTTTACGCAAGGAAAGCCATAGTACTAAAGTGGAAGTCAGCCATCCCCCCAACCCTGACCTCATGGAAGCATCTAGTCAATACAGTGGTCCCCCTCTATAAAGCGACGTATCTGTCTCGTGGATGTCCCAGAAAATATGAAAAAGTCTGGCATCTGTGGACTGATTCGGAGTCCACAGCAGATGACCGACCCCAAGAGGAGTAATTCACCAGATCTCCTCCGCACTCATCAGTCCTGATAGGAGCTAAGGTCCGTACTCTGAATGAATGAATGGAGGTGTAAGCATAGCTCAAATTCAAAGCACCTACCCCTGCATGCTCCTGATAAGCCCAACCCAGACATCTAGGAACGAGTAGTGGTCCTGCAAGGAATAACAACTCCTGTTGTAATCCTACCTTGTGTATCCCGAGAGGTGTCCCTGTTATGTTAGTTAGATATATTTAGCGTTAAGATGAGATAAGTTGTCATCTGTTTTTTGTTTTCTTTTTCTTTATGTCCCCTTGTGTTTTTGGGGGTGTCCCCCCTTTTTTTTTCTCCTCCCCCCGCCCCCCCCCCCCTTTTTTTTTTTTTTTTTTTTTTTGTTGTGTTCTTTCTTCTTTCTTTGATGTGCACGTGGTAATGTGCAAGGTTAGGCCGGGGTATGCCCCAATGGCCATGTTTTGTATCTCAGAAAACTTCAATAAAGCGAATTTAAAAAAAAAGAAAAGCTAAGCCAAAGTACTGGATTTGGTTCCATTAAAATTCTGTGAGGGTAATCTGAAGCGGGACATTCAGACTTCTCTAAAATATCTATTCCTTTTAACAGAGTTTTGTACAGTAATGGCTAAAATATCCTTGTACGCACGGTACAAGATTGAGCAGCAGCTCCAATTAGCATTTGTTCTACCCACATACTGCAGCAACCATATAATTTGTTTTATTATCAATTTTAAGGGTCAAGTTTCTTTTTAAAATGACAGGGTTCTCTGCTATAGCGCAGTTTTAGATTGGCACTCATTTTAGTAGTATGGCAAGTACTGGTGAGTGTTTGATAGAACTGCTAGCCCTCAATTGCATTCAGTACTAAGCCTAGAACCTTAGTTGTTAAGCTCCTGATTTTCTCAGTCCGCTAGTCCTACATTGGAGGATCTGGATGACACTTGTAGTTGGTATAACAATTTAATGTTTTTTTCTGATACAAAACTGTGCAACAGTGTTATTGCAGTAATTTCTTACTGCTTTGACCCAACTTATTTGATTGGACTTTCAAGCAGAACTTCAGTCTTTTTTTTTTTTTTTCAATTTTCCATTTATTAAATGCACTTGTTGTTTTAACTACTGGATAGTAACACTTTTTATTTATTTTTTTCTGCCACTAAATCTCTTATACAGCCCACTTTTTGTTTCTTGTCTGGTAAACGGCCTAGGCTTATGACATCATGCACAGCTCTCTCTCTCTTGTGAGAGTTTTCCAGGAAGGGAGGGAGAGGGGCTGAGTCATAAGAGAGAACTGCAGATCTGGAGGTGTGCCTCTGTGTGTCTGTGTAAATCCATGAAGTGAACAGGCAGCAGCTTCAGCTGCCCACAGTTAAAATTGATACAGCCAGACTCGGTGGAGGGAGATTTCTGCAGCATATTTGGCAAGTACAGAATCACAGTATATATAAAATAATATGCAAAGTGGATGGAGGAAGCTTCAGAATGGCAAATATGTTTTTATTACAATTTTATGTGAGCAGACTGTAGTTCCTCTTTAAAGTGGGGTTCCTACCAAAAAAATTAAAAAAATAAGTCAGCAGCTACAAATACTGCAGCTGCTGACTTTTAATAATCTGACACTTACATGTCTTGGGGTCCAGCGATGCGGGGGAACAAAGCCACGCTCGTCTCCCCCTCCTCTCCACTGCGCCGGCATTGTCACTATAGGCGAGCTGCACTGTGACTGGCCGGGCAATCATCTGGGACCTGTGACGTGTCTCAGATTGCCGAAAGGGAGAGGTGAACTTCCTTCCGGCGCTGCAGTGTCCCGGGAGGAAGTGGGAGCTGGAACTCTCTAAAAATAGGGTTTCCTCTCCCCCCCCCCCCCCCAGAAAATGACATGCCAAATGTGGCATGTCAGGGGGTCACCGTCCCTTAAAGCGGAAGTTCCATTTTTGGGTGGAACTCTGCTTTAAGTGTGTGGCTGCACGCGGGTATACATAGTTACATGTGTACAAACACATATGCTAGAGATTTAGAAAAATAGAGAGGGCAAATCTACCTAGTGGAGATAAAAGCAGCAGTGAAATGTTTTTTGTTTTTTTTCCCCCATAACGTGAAATGTTGATGGGGTTTCTAATCCTTCCCTACGATATCCAAAAAAAAAAAAAACCTCTTCGGCCTTGTCAGCTTCTGGGTACAAATCTTTGGTCATTTTCATTGGCCATGCCAAGATGATGTAATTCCTGTGCATGTATAGAAGGTTATTCATCTTGGCATTGCCGAAATTGCACACTGAATTGCATGTACGCAGCTTCGGTGTACAGGCAGGTGAGAAACTTTAAATGCAGAAGAGACCAAGTATGTCTCCTTCATTAAACATCCTGTCTGTTTGCCGTTTTGTTCCCTAAAGTTCCACTTTAAAGCTAAATGATAGGAATTCACCCCTTTTTAAAAAGTAAGGGCACACTATGAGTTATGTCTAGCAAGGTGCATGACACTTCCTAGGCTTATCTCTATTTACATCTTACAAGTTTATAGCTCTGTCAAGGATGCACCCTGGGCTGTAAGGTTAGAGAGACACACAGACCAGCTATTCCTGCCCCTCCCCTTTGCTGCATACTCACAGAAGCCTTTTTTTATTTTGTGAATGAGTTCCCATAATACAAAGGCTTCTGTGATTGAGCAGTTAAAGGGCAGGGGGAGAGCATAACACCTGCAGCGACTCTACTGTTGAAGATACCGAGAGCAGAAAGTCCATCGTCAGGCTCCTAGAACTACTGTGATAGCTGTCTAAAAGCTACATAAAAACATATCTACAAAGCTACAAAAGAAAGTATCTCAATGTGTGAACGACATGAGTCATATTGTCAGTAATAATACTTGTTCCCAGCAAAAGCTTAGAGGATTCATGAACATAGTCACCCAACGCGTTTCACAGATGTATCTCTGCTTCTTCAGGGAAACTCAGACATGCGTAGCTGTATCAATTAAATTCAAAGAGAACATCATTACAATCACATAAAATCTATAATTGCTTAAATCATTTTTTTTATAGTAAAAGTGTCAAATAACAAAAAAGTTATAACAAATTGTGCTCACCAATAGAAACAATTCAAGATTTATGTGGCCACCAGCAAATCAAGGTGCTGAGCCAATGCTCACTATATAGTCAATAGTGTCAGATCCATCGACCAAGTCTGGCAGACATCGGATTGCACTTTAGGTGGAAAAAGGCAGTTTTCACATGTAAATCTGGAATATCAAAGCATAAATAATCCGTATAACATAGATCATTTATACATATAGTGGTAGTCATCAGTTAATGGATGTGGCCATATGGCCAGAGCCACGCTAAGAAAACTGATGTGGAGGTATATAGTGGGCCACCAACTTATGGTACCATGCATTCAAACCATCAAATTCAACCAAGCATTAATCATGTGGTCCAACATGTTGCACCACAGCCAAACTCCACCTGCACACTGCTCCATGGGGGCATCCACATATAACCCACTCACCCAACACACACACAGCAACCCCCAAAATAAACACACAGCCTAAATTCTAGTGTCCCAAAGCATAATGGCACTTCCCATATATGCCTACCCCCCCTCCCCCCACACACACACACACACACACACCACATACAGTGGGGCAAAAAAGTATTTAGTCAGCCACCAATTGCGCAAGTTCTCCC
Organism: Rana muscosa; assembly: GCA_029206835.1. NCBI lineage: Eukaryota > Metazoa > Chordata > Amphibia > Anura > Ranidae > Rana > Rana muscosa. The sequence continues at coordinate 748,193,045 of CM055117.1, forward strand.
ACTTAAAAAGATGAGAGAGGCCTGTGATTGTCATCATAGGTATACCTCAACTATGAGAGACAAAATGTGGAAACAAATACAATCACATTGTCTGTCTGATTTGGAAATAATTTATTTGCAAATTATGGTGGAAAATAAGTATTTGGTCACCTACAAACAAGCAAGATTTCTGGCTCTCACAGACCTGTATCTTTTTCTTTAAGATGCTCCTCTGTCCTCCACTCATTACCTATTTTAATGGCACCCGTTTGAACTTGTTATCAGTATAAAAGACACCTGTCCACAATCTCAAACAGTCACACTCCAAACTCCACTATGGTGAAGACCAAAGAGCTGTCGAAGGACACCAGAAACAAAATTGTATAGGCAAGCAGCTTGGTGTGAAGATATCAACTGTGGGAGCAATAATTAGAAAATGGAAGACATACAAGACCACTGATAATATCCCTCGATCTGGGGCTCCACGCAAGATCTCACCCTGTGGGGTCAAAATGATCACAAGAACGGTGAGCAAAAATCCCAGAACCACACGCGGGGACCTAGTGAATGACCTGCAGAGAGCTGGGACCAACGTAACAAAGGCTACCCTCAGTAACATACTACGCCGACAGGGACTCAGATCCTGCAGTGCCAGATGTGTCCCCCTGCTTAAGCCAGTACATGTCCGGGCCCGTCTGAGGTTTGCTAGCGAGCATTTGGATTATCCAGGAGAGGATTGGGAGAATGTCATATGGTCAGATGAAACCAAAGTAGAACTGTTTGGTAGAAACACAACACAACTCGTCGAGAGAGAATGCTGAGTTGCAACCAAAGAACACCATACCTACTGTGAAGCATGGGGGTGGCAACATCATGCTTTGGGGCTTTTTCTCTGCAAAGGGAAGAGGACGACTGATCCGTGTACATGAAAGAATGAATGGGGCCATGTATCGTGAGATTTTGAGTGCAAACCTCACATCAGCAAGGGCATTTTAGATGAAATGTGGCTGGGTCTTTCAGCATGACAATAATCCCAAACACACCGCCTGGGCAACGAAGGAGTGGCTTTGTAAGAGGCATTTCAAGGTCCTGGAGTGGCCTAGCCAGTCTCCAGATCTCAACCCCATAGAAAACCTTTGGAGGTAGTTGAAAGTCCGTGTTGCCCAGCGACAGCCCCAAAACATCACTGCTCTAGAGGAGATCTGCATGGAGGAATGGGCCAACATACCAGCAACAGTGTGTGACAACCTTGTGAAGACTTACAGAAAACCTTTGACCTCTGTCATTGTTATATATACTTTATTGGCAAAGTATTGAGATGAACTTTTGATATTGACCAAATACTTATTTTCCACCATAATGTGCAAATAAATTCTTTCCAAATCGGACAATGTGATTTGTCTAGATTTATTTCCAAATTTTGTCTCTAATAGTTGAGGTATACCTATGACGACAATTACAGGCCTCATCTTTTTAAGTGGGAGAACTTGCACAATTGGTGGCTGACTAAATACTTTTTTGCCCCACTGTACATACACCACACATACATGCACCCCTTATTGTTAACCCCACTATCCACACAATCAAATCCTCCGCAATCCAACCCTTCTTATAGGAAACCAGCATATGGTGTAACACCACTAGCCCTATCCATCCATGCATGCCATAGACAGCCATGCATTAGATCATACGCCAATAATTTTACATATATGCAACCATGAATAGTGACATTGGCTCACCTTATCAACAGATGATAGCTGTCTCACCGCTGGTGCAGCCGTCCAGCCAATGCCCACCGCCGCTCCTATAAGCGTGATCCTGCCGGAAATGACTGAGCCGTGCGGCTCATTCACATCATGTCCGGCATGGGTGCCCCCATACGAGCGCATGCCCAATAAAACCAGTCGCCCTCTGAAGCCAACGGCATCCAGAAGGAAGACACATGCACAGCACCCCCTACCTGCCAGAATAGGCGCAGCAGGAAGATGACGAGTACACCAAATCGGTCTCCCCATCCTAAAAGGGGCACCCGAATGTCTGTCCAAAGGACTAAATCAAATACCGGAAGGTTGACCCCATGTAGCTGGAATGAACACATATATCAGTAAGGATTATGTGGATGTGATTCGCTGTCCCTAGAACTGGCTTTATTTCTCTTTTTAGTCAGCTCAGTTGGTGTCATGCACCTCATTGGACTTAACTCATAGTGTACCTTCATCTTTGGCAAAGCGCTGAATTCTTGGAGTTCAGCTTTAAGGTAAGAGAACTCTGAAACTTTGTAGGAAGATGAGAGGAACAATATAGAGTATAATGTCTAGGCTGGAAACTCTGGCAGCCATAGTTTCAAGAGCTTGTTCTTTGAACGAAGGATACTGAACACGGTGTCCATCTGCCTGGGTTGGTAGTAACAGCTGCAGGGAACTAGGGAAATGTTCTATAGGTCCCTGCATTTGTAGGTAAGCTAGTCTGAATCTAGCTTCCAGTGGCTACCATTTGGTAATAGTGGAGGATGTTATGCAATTTATCCAGTGGATTTAGGGTTAACAACACAAATCTTTTTTTTGTGCTATCTTAAGCCAGGTACACACATACTGAAGTCAGCCGGTTTAGCAGGACCCAGCTAACTTTCAATGCATGTGTACTCCTTTCTGTTCAACAGAAGTTGTTCTGACTGGCTTCAGTCAAACAGTAATGCTGGAAAACCTGCATGTAATCAGCACTTCAACAAATTGCTGCAGCGCTGATCTGTGTATTCTGAAAGGGGAGGGGGCGGGGGGGTCCGACTGCTGGTTGAAGAAAAAATAAATAAATAGTATACCCCGCTTTAGTCATCCAGGAACACTTCATGGCAGACTCTGGCAGCCTTTTTGTCTCCCTTGTATGGTCCCCAGACCATCCTACCACCCCATCCCACGGGAGGTTTTCAGCCTTGGGTTAGCATGTGTCACACGCATGCCATGCATGGTTACAAATGTTTAGTACCTTTTTTGTTCCTGATGAAGCTCATTGTATCAAATCGAGTAGGATGTACCCTATATGTGATATAATCAATAATATCTGTATATGCAGTTAGGTCCAAATTTATTTGGACACATGCACAGTTTTCATACTTTGGGCTCTATATGCCATCGGAATAAAATAAAAATGAAACAATCCAAATGAATTTGAAGTGCAGAATTTCAGCTTTAATTCAAGGGGTTGAACATTAAATATCAAGTTCAAATTTTAGGAACTGCAACCATGTTGTACACAGTCCCCTCATTTTCAGGGGCTCAATTGTAATTGGACAAATGAATATAATCGTAAAGAGAATGTTCATTTTTATTTAATTATTTTTGTTGAGAATCCTTTACTGGCAAAGACTGCCTGAAGTCTGGAACCCATAGACATTACCAAAGACTGGGTTTCCTCCTTTCTGATGCTTTGCCAGGCTCTAACTGCAGCTGTCTTCAGTTGTTCTTTGTTTGTGGGTCTTTCTGCCTTTAGTTTCGCCTTCAGCAAGTGAAATTCATGCTCAATTGTGTTGAGATCAGGTGACTGACTCGGCCAGTGCAGAATATTCCACTTCCTTCAAAAGCTCCAGGGTTGCTTTTGAATCATTGTCCAACTGTGTAGCACCCTCCAATCACCTTTGCTGCATTTGGCTGAATCTGGGCTGACTGTATATCTCTAAACACTGCAGAATTCATCCGGCTGCTTCTGTCTTTTGTCACATCAATAAACACCAATGACCCAGTGACACTGGAAGCCATGCATGCTCATGCCATCACACTGCCACCATTATGTTTTACAGATGACGTTGTGTGCTTTGGATCATGAGCTGTTCCAAGCCTTCTCCACACTTTTTTTTTTTTTTTTTTTCTTTCTGGTACAGATTAATCTTAATTTCATCCGTCCAAAGAATGCTTTGCCAAAAAACAGCTAAAAAAAGCCAGACCAGTACTGGAATTGTCTGCACTTTGCACCTTGTGGTGGACCCTCTGTATTTGCTCTCGTGAAGTCTTCTCTTGATTGTAGACTTTGACAATGATGCGCCCACCTCCTGGAGAGTGTCCTTCACTTGTCTGGATGTTGCAAATGCATTTTTCTTTACCATAGAGAGGATCCTGCGATCATCATGTTGTCTTCCATGGCCGTTTTATGTTGCTGAGCTCACCAGTGCATTCTTCTTTCCTCCAGAATGTGCCAGACTGTTGATTTGGCCACTCCTAATGTTGCTGCTAACTCTCTGATGGATTTGCTTAGTTTTTAAAGGCTTGCAATGGCCTGTTTCCCTTGCATGGACAGCTCCTTTGAACGCATGATGTAGGTTCACATCAATAGATTCCAAATAAAATACCACGCTTAGAATAAACTCCAGACCTTTCACATGCCTAATTGATGAAGAAATAACAGAGTAGCCCACACCTGGCCATGAAACCGCTTTTGATTCAAATGTCCAATTTCTTTTGGCCCCTTGAAAAAGGGGGGAATGGCCATTCTTAAAAGCTGTATTTCCTAAACCCTTCCTCTGACTTGGATGTACATACCCTCAAATTAAACCTGAGAGTGTGCACTTTCAGCCCATACCCATTTATATAACTATAGTTTTGGTAAATATCTGAAAGTTGTGCCGGTGTCCAAATATATATGGACCTAACTGTACGTAGATCAAGCAGAGAGTTTTGGGGGTTGGCTATCGGGGACATTGATATATGTATAGTTGAAACTATGTGGCATCCAATATTATGGTCTTTTTCGTGTGTTTTATATTGTTTGCACAATAAATGTAAGACATTTTTATATTTACTCTTGTTAGCAGTTTATGGTACCTCCTAAGCTATATTTTACAATATTAAGACTCTATTTTAAATCAAATTTTAGGAGTCATTTGTGCAGAAATACTGAAGATACATAAGAGCCTACAAACAAATTTATACAGCTTAATATTATCCTACTTTCTAGAGAACCTATAGTTCAAATTTTTTTTGAAGGTTGCAGTTATAAATTACTTAAATCAGTATCTATACATGAGGTACATTGCATGTGTGATACGTTTCTTCAGAATGCATTGGTTTGTTTGCTGTAGATTCTTTATAGAGCCAGTAAAATGACCCTGGCATTTCATTCATATAAAATTGAGAATTTTATGACCTGTGTCCTCGCTGCTTTTGCAAACAATCATTTCTTGTATAATCTGTCTCCTCCTATCCTCACCACCCCACCTCCTGCTTAAATATTTTTGTAGGCCAATAAATGTAAATGCACTCTGTAAAACCTTTTGCCATTATAGGTTGGTTCTTTCAATTTACTGCATTTGACCTCAACTTTGTTCCTTCTGTCTTCTGTTCGACAGATATTTCAGATAAGTGCTTTTGTAGTATTTAGTGCTGTCCTCTTTTCTATCGTGTACAGATGTATTTATTGGCCTGCAGTGTAGATTCATGGTTCATTGACATTACTGCACTGCAAACTGAAAACTTGCTTATACTGTACCATTATCGCTGTGTTGCGAGCATAGTGGATTGGCAGATAACATTTTTTCTTGTCTTTATACCAATGATTGCACTATGCTTTAGAAAAAAATGCAATCTTGTTCACAGCTCTTTTTACAAAACCGTTTACAAATGCTGGATTTAGACATGCCATCATTTTTGTTAGTACTAGAATTTTTTCATATTTCGTTGTAAATTGTAAAATGGATATTTATTTTTCCACTATGTAAAAATAGATTGCAAAGAACCAATATAAAAAAAAGTTTTATAGTATAAGTGATTTGACTTATTCATACTTTGCATTTCTACATGTGAAAACAGAGGATGGTCTTCAACTTCCATTCTACTTTTATGAACTACAATATCACTCTCATCCCTCTTTTATACCATTGTGTCAGTTTCAGATGCATCTTTAAATTTATAATAGTCGCTTTGGTTTTCTTATATAAATTTGTGTGAATGAATAAACAGCATTGCATTTTACCTGTAGTGGCAAATGAACGCAGAGGGAATCTTTGCATTTCATAGGTGTGCCTAGCAGCTGAAGGGGGAGGGGGCAGCTGGTGCAGTTGCCCGGAGCATAACCTTTAGAGCGGCAAAGAAATTGGTCCCCTGCCGTTCCAAGCATTGGTGGGCTGACCATTCGGGCAGCAGGGAGCCCGCAGCCAATATCAATGCTTATTGGAGTTTGAAAGAGGACATGCTCCTCCTCCTCCCGTCCAACCTCAGCCAGTCAGCAAGCACTGTAACCCTCTAGCCTGCCACATTTAACTGTAATCAGATGCTGGAGGCTAGAATGAGGCTGAGTTGGGGTGCCAGGAGTGAGGAACACACAGTACCATGAAGCCCAGGAGCTGCAAGATGGTATGATCATAACTACAGCAAAACAAATCATGCAGCACACAAAATAGCTGAATAGAAATAACTGTCACACTGCCACATGTAACCGGCTGCAATGTCCTCAGGAAGCCTATGTTTTCAGGCAGTGTGCAGGTTTAGACAATATACATACGATCAGTATACGCCTCAGTAAATGTCTCACTTATTTTTTTTATTTTTTTTAATTTTTTTTAGAGCTGCACACTGCCTGAACACAATGATTTCATGGAGACGCTGCAGTCTACCACATGCCATGTGACCAGTGACAGTGTGACACATTGCTGCTGACCACCTTCAGTTTTTTCTATTTAGCCAGAGTTCTGTGTGCTGCAGGATTTGTTTGAGATTGCCTTTGGAGGATTTACTGCTGGTTCAGGCTAGCAGCTTCACAAACTTACTAACTGTATACTGTCCTTCACTAATCTTCAGCAGATGACTGTTTGTAAGACCATTTTTATTTTGAAAATTAGAACTACTGCTGCCTTCTGTCACTTGAGTGTACTTTCAAAGGATGCTTGCTGACTTGATCTTGCAGAGCTGGTTTAGGTAGATAGGAGCAGCCCTGGAATATTCTACACATTTACACTTGGTTCAGGCATAAATACAGTCCCTGACCATCTCTTGTATCAAGTGTGCAGTCTCTCACCATCTCCTGTAGTATGTCTGCAGTATTTGCCCATCTCCTGTAGTATGTCTGCAGTCTTTGCCCATCTCCTGTAGTATGTCTGCAGTCTTTGCCCATCTCCTGTAGTATGTCTGCAGTCTTTGCCCATCTCCTTTAGTATGTCTGCAGTATTTGCCCATCTCCTGTAGTATGTCTGCAGTCTTTGCCCATCTCCTGTAGTATGTCTGCAGTCTTTGCCCATCTCCTGTAGTATGTCTGCGGTCTTTGCCCATCTCCTGTAGTATGTCTGCGGTCTTTGCCCAGCTCCTGTAGTATGTCTGCGGTCTTTGCCCAGCTCCTGTAGTATGTCTGCGGTCTTTGTCCAGCTCCTGTAGTATGTCTGCGGTCTTTGCCCAGCTCCTGTAGTATGTCTGCGGTCTCTGTCTTGCATTGTTTTTCTGTTGGTAAACATGTGACAGATCCTTTGGCTCCAATGCTGATTGGAGAGGACGAATTAGAGATTAGGTAGTATGCACTTCAGATCCCAAGTCACCTTCTCAATGGAGGGGCACCCCTACTGCTTCCAGTAGAATGAAATATGCAGACCGTTGTGGCCACCTGGTGCCAGGAGCTCTGATGCCGTGTACACACGACCATTTTTAATGTCATTGAAAAAACAGCATTTTTCTCGACGTGAGTCTTCTCAAGCCTGCCTTGCCTACACACTATCGTGGAAAAAAATGCCCGAGTAAAGCGCAGTGACGTACAACACGTACAACAGCACTATAAAGGGGAAGTTCCATTCGGATGGCGCCACCCTTCATGTTAGTAAAGTTTGAGCGACGATTCACGCTTTTCAGCCTCGTGCTTTTCAGTCCGTTGCAGCGTGACGAATGTGCCATCTCCATTATGAACGCTAGTTTTACCAGAACGAGCGCTCCCGTCTCATACTTGATTCTGAGCATGCGCATTTTTTTTCACATCGTTAAAGCCCACACACGCCCATTTTTCATGACGAGAAAAATGGCGTGAAAAATTAGAGCGTGTTCCAATTTTTTCATGCCCGTTTTTCACGTTGTGAAAATGCTCTGAAGCCTACACACGATCATTTTTAATGACCATTTTAAAAAAATTCATTTTTCTCGTCATTAAAAACGGTCGTGTGTACACGGCATCACACCTGGTTTCAGGAAGGCATGTCTTCTGGCAACAAGCTGGATTTTCAGACCTGCCCTCTGAACCAGTTTTTGAACTCCAATTTGTCATTTGCTCTGCATAAAAGCGGAGTCCAAGCGGATCTCACTGGGAGTGGTGACTGTAACGGGTGGGCCCATGGAACCCAGAAGTTCTTAGAAAGTATGAGCCAGAAAATAATGGACATTGAGAATGTCTTGGATTGCTTTAAAATGGGTCTGTAATATTAATCCACAATATTCCCCAGGATATCTGTAAAGAACTATTTACTGGTTGTTGATTCTGAACACAACAGGTTAATTGAAAGATGTTAATGTCATCACCTCCAACCACCTGGCTGCCTGTGTAATGTAAATGAGTCCAGGCTAACTTCTAAAGATCTTTTCATTGTGGATTGTGATAATTAACTCTAATTGTATAAAGGGATTAGTTAATGAACTCACCTGTTGTCTGCTAAGGGATGTCAGAATAATGTGTATTGGGGGCTCGTTATGTAACCATTTGTGTGATGTTGTGGGTGGAGTTGGGTCATTGTCCATTTGGACTTCAGTATTCTTTTAGTGTATATAAGAGCCTACCTTCTCAATAAAGATTGTCAGACCTGCTGTAAACCTAACAGAGCTGTGTCTCGTTATTAGGGGGGAATTACCATTATGGGTCTCGTTCGCCTGACTGTGGAGTGTCAGTAGCTGCCTTGGTGTTCAGGAATGGCATATCATAAACGGCTTTAACCCCTTTCATACTTGGGGTGTCGTTACAATTGGTGGCAAGCAGCGGGTTGATTCCCACAGCCTATAAGGAGAGCTACAAGAGGACACAGGACAATGGAAGCACAGTAGGGACGGCTAAAGCTCTCTTCCCTCGAGTCGAAATGGATGGAGCTGAAAGGCCCAGCGTAACAAACGGGACACCCGAAGAGGCAAGTTTTGATCGGGCTGTTAACATAAGACTGGCACATTATGGTCCTAACCCTACATCGGAGATCATAGACCGAGTTATAGCGGCTGTGGACGCAAATTGGCTACAGCAAAGAGGTGCTGCAGCAGCAGAAGTCAGAGCAGCACCAACTGAAAGGAGAAAGATACATTTTGCTGCTTTTTATTGAAACTGAAGGGGAGATTGATTTTGAACGGCAATATGCCCTACACCAGGTGCCCACAGAGGAATGGGTTACCATTTTGTCTGGGAAATTGTCCGGCCGGGCCAGTGAAGCATTCAGGGCCATCCCAGACGAGGATATTATAAACTATGGACTGGTAAAAGAAGCACTGTTGGCCAGGTATGCCGTCACACCAGAGGCGGTTCCGAGAGACGAGCAAGCAGACTGGAGACTCGTATACCGAGTGGGCATGCCGCCTACACCACACGGCATCCCACTGGGTCACTGAATGCCAAGCAGAATCCGGGGAAGAGGTGCTGCAGGTGTTCCTGCTGGAGCACTTCTTTGACAAACTGTCCTTGGAAGTCAGAGAGTGGGTCTGGGACCGAAAACCTTTCACCTTGCCTGAAGCAGCTCACCTGGCGGACGAATACACAGACGCCCGCAAACTGGATAACCCTGTGAACAAGACAACAGCTCGGGTGGATTATCGATCAGCGGCACCCCCGCCGGCTATCGCCTACCAACCCCAGTCGTGCCACCCTACAGCACCACCTCCTGCGGCCACTTCTTCTCAGCAGCCCAGGTTCAACTTCCAGGGCTACTCACAACCCATCAGGTGTTTCGGGTGTAAACAGCTAGGGCACAAAAAGCCAGACTGTCCGTTTGAATCCAACCAGACAGTCCCATTCATGGAGACAGCCAGCAAGGGGGAACCCCCACACATCCATGCCTGCGGCCCACTGCGTTAAGGAGGAAGAACATTGGGGCGTCCTGCACGAGGCTGATCCAATACAAGCAGCTAACCGGGACAACCGGCAGCAACACAGGCAGACTGTCTGGGTCAATGGAAAGGTAGCCAATGGCCTACATGATACTGGCGCCACCATGATCCTACTACAGAAGAACCTCATCCCAGAGAGCCAACATACCGGAGACACTGTAGCTGTAAGAGTAGCGGGAGGCACTGTCTTCCGGCTACCCGTTGCCCGTGTTCACCTGGATTGGGGGGTTGGTTCGGGACACGTGAATGTGGGGGTGATGGATTTGCCAGCGGATGTATTACTGGGGAATGATTTGGCCCCCCTCGTTTCTGCTTGCGCCCCGCTGAAGCCAACCCAGTGACTACCTGTGCCCAGACCCGTGCTGCTGGAACTGACCCGCTTGCTGCCGAGACCCGGGTAAGACTATCTTCCCCGACATGTACCTTTAGATCAGGCACAATATCACAGTCTAAAATTGGAATGTGACAAGTTGGCCAGTGAGAAATCGAAGATGCAACGACACTACGTCATGTATTATGAGATGTCCCATGGCTTGAACATTGAAATGCACATACAGGCTGAAATTGTCAAAAGGTTAAATTGGATTTGCACCCAGGTTTTGCCTTGCCTCTCCCAAGAGCATCAGCAACAAGTTTTGGGAGCCATTGAGCGAGCAAAGCAAGTGACTGTTCCAGAACTGAATTCCATTATTCGCCCTGCAACCTTACAACTACACCATTAGCTACCAACCCGGTAAGCAAAATGGCAATGCTGATGGGTTGTCCAGGCATTAGAGGAATGGAACTATGGACTAACTTCGGAGTCAACCCGTCTGGGGTCTCCTCCTGTTTTAGTCTCCTGCCAAAAGGGGAGAGATTTAACGGGTGGGCCCGTGGAACCCAGAAGTTCTTAGAAAGTATGAGCCAGAAAATAATGGACATTGAGAATGTCTGTCTTGGATTGCTTTAACAACTATTAGTCATGCACTCCACAAATCTGGCCTTTATGGAAGTGGCAAGAAGAAAGCCATTGTTGAAAGAAAGGCATAAAAGTCCCATTTGCAGTTTGCAAGAAGCCATGTGGGGGACACAGCAAATATACGGCAGAAGGTGCAGAGGAGACCAAAATTGAACTTTTTGGCCTAAAAGCAAAACGCTATATGTGGCGGAAAACTACCACTGCACATCACTCTGAATACACCATCCCCACCGTGAAACATGGCAGTGGCAGCATCATGGTTTGGGGCTGCTTTTCTTCAGCAGGGACAGGGTAGCTGGTCAGAGTTGATGGGAAGATGGATGGAGCCATTTATTTATTATTATTATTATCATTCAGGATTTATATAGCGCCAACATTTTACCCAGCGCTTTACTATATAAAAGGGAGACAATACAGTTATAATACAATAAAATACAAGAGGGTTAAGAGGGCCCTGCTCAGAAGAGCTTACGATCTAATAGGGTGGGATATACAAGGCAATCTTAGAAGAAAAAAAGGGGGGAACTCCCGCGCTGCCCTAACGTGAAATAAATATGTGACTAGAAAAGGGAGGGGGGGGGGGGAAGGGGCACTGCTGCTGAACACCTGTGAATCCAATTCAGGGAAATTAAAAGCAATATAAAACGGTGATGGTGTTAAGCGCTGTGTTTAACCACTTCCCTACCCAGCCATAGACAAATGACGTCCACAGATGGGATCTCCCATCCTGGGTGGACGTCATATGATGTCCTCGGCTTTGTAGGGGGATATCTGAATGATGCCTGCAGCTAGAGGCATCATTCAGATATCCTTTTGAAGTGCCGGCGATTCTGTGCACCATAAGAATGATCATAGCAGCGGTTCCGCCGCTTGATCGTTCTTATAGGCGGTGGGAGGGGACACCCCCCCCTCCCGCCACCATCCGGTGCTTCTCCGGGCTCCCCCGTGCGATCGGGGACCCGGAGCGAATCTTCCGGCATCGTTGGTGGAGTCATGTAATGAGCATAGAGATGACTGGTGAGCAGATGGTCACCAGTCATCTCTATGATCGTCGGAGGCCCGGGCGCGATGTGATGACGTCACGCCCGGGTCTCAAATGTAAACAAAGCCGCCATTGCGGCTGTAAGTATGAAATAAGTGAAAAAAAATTCACTGATCTCATGCTTTCCAGCCTGGAGGAGAGATGCGGGGTCTTATTGACCCCGCATCTCTCAATAAAGAGAACCTGTCACACACATTCCTATTACAAGGGATGTTTACATTCCTTGTAATAGGAATAAAAGTGATCAAAAAAAAAAAAAAAAAAAGTAAAATCATTGTAAAAAAATAAATAAATAAGTAAAATAAATAAATAAATAATAATAAAAAAAAATTATAACGCCCCTGTCCCCGGTAGCTCGCGATCAGAAGCGAATGCACACGTAAGTCGCCCACATATGTAAACGCCGTTCAAACCACGCATGTGAGGTATCGCCGCATGCGTTAGAGCGCGTGCAACAATTCTACAACTAGACCTCCTCTGTAATTCTAACCTGGTAACCTGTAAAAAAAATTAAAGCGTCGCCTATGGAGATTTTTAAGTACCGAAGTTTGGCGCCATTCCATGAGTGTGCGCAATTTTAAAGCGTGACATGTTAGGTATCTATTTACTCGGCGTAACATTATCTTTTCATATTTTCCCAAAAAATTGGGCTAACTTTACTGTTTTTTGTTATTTTTTAATTCATGAAACCATTTTTTTTTTAAAAAAAAAGGCGTTTGAAAAATTATTGCGCAAATATTGTGCAAGAAAAAAATGTTGCAATGACCGTCATTTTATTCCCTAGGGTGTCTGCTAAAAAAACATGTATAATGTTTGGGGGTTCTGAGTAATTTTCTAGCAAAAGAATGATGATTTGTACATGTAGGAGAGAAGTGCCAAAATAGGCCCGGTATTGAATAGGTACAAAAAGCCCTGTATTGAAGTGGTTAAACAAAGAAAGGAAAGAAAAGTAAGAGTGGTGTGACTGATAACACACTCAATCAAAAAACATATATATATATATATATATATATATATATATATATATATATAGTATGACCTTAATACAAATAAATTCGCTGACACACCAGGATTAGAGCAGGCAGGCGAGTGAGGCACTCGTAGGATACTCTGCCTCCTTTCTCCACATACTATGTGAGTGTTGTATATTATGTTTTGTTAATAAATTAACTCTTTTTACGGGATTATGCGATGTCTGCCATATCTTTTTAATTGCATTGATTGCTACGATCTACCGAGATCCCCTGCTGTTCGGAGAGCCACACAGAGCCACTGACACTTTGAGGGACGACGAGTTCTGAGCTCGTGGAGAGGGTCCCATATTGTCTCTCCTTCAAGTGAGTGCATATCTGGCGTCTGTCTGTAACTTGAGACAGTAGCGGAACTACACTATATCGGTTTTTCTTTTTCCTGCATCTATGTATGACGCCTGAGAGGATTATAACCATAGGAAGAAGATTAGCACTGCCATAACCTCTGCCTTTCAACGCCCTATGACCTGTCCATGCTAAGCTTTATTTGCAACAAGGTAAGCTGCTTGCAGGCACAGAGGTGGAGCACTGATCAGAGATCAGTATTTGGAACACCACACTGATGTGTATGCCACTTTTTTAGTTTATGTACTGGTTCACTTTGGTGATGGGAATCACTGTATATTTACTTTGAAACTGTATGGTGTCAACTGGACTTTTTTGGATTTTTACACACATATTTCCTTTGATATCTTTTTAACAATTGCATTGTGGATTTTTTTGTGGACTATTCTATGTATTAGTACACTTTTTTGAAGTACACCCTTTTGGACGATTCACTATTTACAATATATATATTTTTATATTTCAATTGGCTAGGATGTATGGATGTGGATAGTAGAAGATTGGGGTTCTTTTACCTACCTAGCCAATTTATTTGTATTAAGGTCATACTATATATATATATGTATGTATGTATGTATGTATGTATGTATATGTATGTTTTTTGATTGAGTGTGTTATCAGTCACACCACTCTTACTTTTCTTTCCTTTCTTTGTTTAAACACAGCGCTTAACACCATCACCGTTTTATATAAATCTTAGAAGAAAACCTGTTAGAGTAAGCGAAAGACTTGAGACTGGGGTCAAGGACCCCAAATATACAGCCAGAGCTACAATGGAATGGTTTAGATCAAAGCATATTCATGTGTTAGAATGGGCTAATCAAAGTCCAGACCAAAATCCAATTGAGAATCTGCAGCAAGACCTAAAAATTGCTGTTCAGACGCTCTCCATCCAATCTGACAGAGCTTGAGCTATTTTGCAAGGAACAATGGACAAAACTTTCCCTCTCTAAATGTGCAAAGCTGGTAGAGACATCCCCAAAAAGACTTGCAGCTGTAATTGCAGCAAAAGGTGTTTCTACAAAGTATTGACTCAGGGGCTGAATACAAATGCACACCACACTTTTCATATATTTGTACAAAATTTTGAAAAGCATTTATAATTTTCCTTTCACTTCACAATTATGTGCCACTTTGTGTAAAATTTAAAGGGGTATGAATACTTTTTCAAAGCATGTGAAATCTTGCTTTGCGGTTTCTGCCTTAAACAGCATGGCTGTTGAGGCTCAGGCTTTAAAGTAGTAGGGGTCTCAGAATCTGATTTCCATTCTTTTTAGCCCTGGTTCACACTGGTGCGTTTTGACATGTAAAATCGCATGTCAAATCGCCAGCAATGGCACTGTCCTAATCGGTGCGACACCGCATCTGCGGCGCTGCACCGATTTCAAAAATACATATTTGTATTACTTTTTGCGATTTCGGCCATCGATTTACATTGACATCTGTGCAGAAACTGTCTCTGTAATCGCGGCCGAAATTGGGACTAACAGGCAGGAGTGAAATCGTGTGAGTTCAGCTAAACTCGCACAGCTTCATTCCCAGAAAAGCAACTTTCTGCAGTTTAACATACTTGGCATGCATATTTAATTGACTTAAGCAGAGGGATTTCTATCCATCTTTGCATTTACTCATTTGTTCATTTGCTTGGCTTCCTGCAGTTGGGGCTGAGCCATAAATTGGCATTGAGTACTCTGAGTGCGGGTTTCAACCTTGGCCAGTTTGTTTCAGAGACCACTAGCCCCTTCTCTCTTGTGATAGCTTTTGTGCAAAGGGTTGCTCACATTGTGTCATCTGGAAGAACACAGGTGATACCATGGTACCTTCCCCTGATGCTTTTGTTCCTTTTAGAAACTGACTTCAACTTGTCTGGGAGAGTCCTTTATCCAGTTTTACACCTAAAGTAGCAATTACCTTTGCAAGAAGGGTGTCGGCGTCGGCTGCTTTCTCATGTGAAGGGACCTTTTTTGTGTTGCACATTGAAATATGGTTCAGTAAAGGCAAACGGCAGCTCTAGCCTTGATCACCGCACATTTAAGACAGAAAAACTATCCTATCTATCTATCTATCTATCTAATTGGTCAGAGATCCCATTACTCAATTGACATCATTCTATTAAAGTAAATTGGAAACACAGCTGTGAATGTGCAGATTCTGTACATATCACAATCATTTAAAATCGATGATCTGGACAATTGATCTAGATAAGGGACTACATGGGAAGATAAGTACAGTGTAAAAGAAAAAAGAAATAACTTTTTTTGTATAAAAGAACAACAAACACCTACATGTCCCTTTTTTTTATATATAATATCTGGTTATTTTAACAAAGATTAAGAACTAATATACTGTATATGGGATATACAAATAAAGAAGGATTTATATATTCAATAGATAATGAGTACGGTAAATATATGTAATTTAATGTTCTTCAACCTCCCCGAGGTCTCTCTTGGAGGGGCTTTCTACCTTGCCATCCACCATTGCCAGGTGAATGCGCCAGGTCCTTTTTTCTTTTTTTTTTCCTTTTTTTTGCCTATAGCTTGTCCCGGGCTTTTGTTGTACAGCTTTCTGGCTCTCTGTTCACTCCTTTTACTAAGTTTGGCAACTCGGGCTGCCTATCTGTGCGGTTCCTGAGATGCGATCACTTGATTAGGGAAACGCATGTAAAGTTTGCTTTCTTGTTACCGTGTTTAAGTAACAAACTTTCCCTCTTCTTGCAGCACTGGGTTTTTTTCCTCTATTATTGAGAGAAATATATTATATGCTTATCGGCTAGAAAGTGTTATGAGCACTTTTTTTTATTTTTTTAATGCTACCACTTCCTGAAAATCATGCACAGTATCAGCACCAACATTGACCTTCTTCCCAATTCTGTCACTGGGTAAATGCAGTGAGTGCAAGTGTTCATAGTGAACAATGACTATGGCTTCAGATTATTGAAAGTGCTCATTATTCCAAGACTTTACCGCTAGATTACCACATGTAATACTTAAACTGCTGACATCCGTTACTTTTACCATAATGTTTATGGCCAGCCGTAGACTTGTGAATATGGCCTAGAGCGTTTGAAGAATCTGAATGCATTTCTATGCTTTTGTGTAGTTTTGATTCACATTTAAGTTGTTTAAAGGGGTTGTAAAGGTTTATATTTTATTTTCTAAATAGGTTCCTTTAAGCTAGTGCATTGGTGGTTCACTTTTCCTTTTGATTTCCCTTCTAAATGTTGTTTTTTTTGTTGTTTTTTTGTCTGAATTTCTCACTTCCTGTTCCTCCTCGGTAAGCTTGCCCCCATCATCTGAGCCGTGAACAGTATCTCCCCGCAGGGATGTAGTCCCAAGGGAGGGGGCGAGCACGCTGACTAACCCCCAGCCAGAACGGCTCGGATGATGGGGGCAAGCTTACTGAGGAGGAACAGGAATTGAGCAATTCAGACAAAGAAAAAAACATTTAGAAGAGAAATCGAAGGAAAAGGTAAGTGAACCAACAATGCACTAGCTTTCTATTGTTAAAAAAACAATGCACTAGCTTAAAGACACCCATTTAGAAAATAAATAATGAACCTTTACAACCCCTGAACTGAATGAGAAAAGAAAGCAATTCAGAAACCGTCAAATGCCTGTGTAGGTTGGCTAAAGGCATGAAGAGACCTTGCTGAGAAGCAGTCTGTAACGCTTTACCCTGTCCTTTTAACCTATCCTCCTATTTGTTGCGGTTGTTAACAGCATATGCAGCATGGTTATACTCTATTCCTTGCACATGCACAGAGGTTTTCTATCTGGTTGACAATTCTCTGTGTACTACAAAGGCTTTCAACAGTCAGATGTCCTTGTTTTTTTTTTGTTTTTTTCCTTTTTCCTTTTGAAAGAAATGGAGGATTTCTAATAGCACAATATATACTTTTATTTAGTATGATGAGCTGTGTACTAATATCAATGGATCCATTTTCTGAGGAGAGACAGCTGCAGCCTCCTGTCACCCATAGTAATTGTTGGTTGTGACGCAGGTATACGCTGTGCACTGGCATAAATTTCTGGATGCCCAAAAACTGTGTTCAGGGATTTACGCCTCTGTGCAATTTTACAAAAGCAAGTTATTTACCTAAATGATAAACCAAGATGCTTGAATTGCCCTACCTAAAAAAAAAAAAAAAAGCCCCTCTTCGCGCTTCAGGAAACTAATGAGGTAAAAGAGCCAGGATCATCAATCTAAAACCTTGTGCAATATTAATTCATAAAATAATGATGATAAATAGCAGCTGCCTGAAAATTAAAACATATGAATAAAACAATATAAAAAAACCTCAAAATTGCATAGAGTCCTCAGTAATACTGTAGCAGCGCTTTCGTCAAATACTGAATGTTGATGAGACTTCCATATATTCATACAGGGAATAAAGTGGCAAATAAATTGTGCAGTATCAATCGGTCCTAAACCGTGCACCATCCACCAAATCTTCACCACGTGAGGGGGGGGGGTTTCCCCTCTAGGGGATGCACTCACCACAACTCTGAAATGGGATGCACCTTGATCTCACTGATCCTCCACCACTGTACTTTTCACTTCACCAAAAATATCACTTTGTAAGGGTGCAGCAACCATATGTGGAAAAGAATGAGACAATCCACATAGTGTAATATTGCCTTATGAAAGTTTATTAAAAACCCCAAACCCCTTTACAAATTAAGCGTACCAAAAGATAAAATGTTCACGCAAAAGTATATGATGATAAGCTGAGCGCGAACGCTCGGTTACCGCGATCCGGAGGGAATTGCGTCCTGTGTACAGCAGCCGTAGAGTCCACTTCCTGATTCTCCTGCGGTCCGTGGAGTGCATGCGTCACTTCCGGCCAACGTAATCGCGTCACTGACACGTTTCGTCACTTCCTGACTTCGTCTGAGGGCGTGAACATGTATGGCCGTCAGCAGTATATGTACCGAGTGATGGGCGCCACCCCCTTAGTTGTTGACCTCGGTCACCATGTCAACCATGCTGCGCCGCCGCTGAAAACACCAGCAGTGACTCTAACTAGCCTGGATTACATAGCTACCGGGCCGCGCTCCCATACACTGATACGTAACTATATCATAGCACTCAGAATCATTAATATATAACAATACAATACAATATAAATGGTGTATGTATGTATAAAAGGTGTATGTGTATATAAAAGAGCATGTGTATATATAAAGAGTATGTAAAACGACCACTCCACATATACATCTCATAATTGCAACCAGCCTATTCTAAACAACTCCTTCCTTATCAATGTAATAGTACCTGAGTAAGTGAATACTTATATATTACATTAGTCAAAGGATTCAATGATATGTTAAAAGTTGTATCAGTATATACTGATCCAACATCCCACACTCTTCATTAGCGACACCTAGGTGGATTAATAATTGTAACATTTTACATTTTAATATTTTATTTTTAATCCTCTTCCCAGTCTACCTACTTTCAATCAATCCCAGTCTACCTACTTTTAAACTTGTTTTTTCCTTTTTAAATCATACCAAAGTCTTTTGTAATTTTTGATCTTAACAGCACCCATACATTATGTGCACTTCTAATTATGAGTAACACTTTTTGCCCCTGAGATGAGTGTTTGATTAGTCCGAAGCGGATATGAGAAGTTTAGCCATAGACTCATCTAATCGCACAGCTATTAGGAGAGAGTGGGATGTTGGATCAGTATATACTGATGCAACTTATCAACATATCATTGAATCCTTTGACTAATGTAATATATAAGTATTCACTTACTCAGGTACTATTACATTGATAAGGAAGGAGTTGTTTAGAATAGGCTGGTTGCAATTATGAGATGTATATGTGGAGTGGTCGTTTTACATACTCTTTTTATATACACATACTCCTTTTATACATACATATACCATTTGTATTGGATTGTTTTGTTATATATTAATGATTCTGAGTGCTATGATATAGTTACGTATCAGTGTGTGGGAGCGCGGCCCGGTAGCTATGTAATCCAGGCAAGTTCGAGTCACTGCTGGTGTTTTCAGCGGCGGCTCAGCATAGTCGACATGGTGACCGAGGTCAACAACTAAGGGGGTGGCTCCCATCACTCGGTACATATACTGCTGACGGCCATACGTGATCACGCCCTCAGACGAAGTCAGGAAGTGGCGAAACGCATCAGACACATGATTACGTTGGCCGGAAGTGACGTGTTCGCTCCACGGACCGCAGGAGAATCAGGAAGTGGACTCCACGGCTGCTGTACACAGGACGCAATTCCCTCTGGATCGCGGTAACCGAGCGTTCGCGCTCAGCTTATCATATACTTTTGCTTGAACATTTTATCTTTTGGTACGCTTAATTTGTAAAGGGGTTTGGGGTTTTTAATAAACTTTTTCATAAGGCATTATTACACTATGTGGATTGTCTCATTCTTTTCCACATATGGTTGCTGCACCCTTACAAAGTGATATTTTTGGTGAAGTGAAAAGTACAGTGGTGGAGGATCAGTGAGATCAAGGCACATCCTATTTCAGAGTTGTGGTGAGTGCATCCCCTAGAGGGGACCCCCCCCCCCCCCCACGTTGTGAAGATTTGGTGGATGGTGCACGGATTAGGACTGATTGCTACTGCACAATATTTTTGCCACTTTATTCCCTGTATGAACAATATATGGAAGTCTCGTCAACATTCAGTATTTGACTAAAGCGCTGCTACAGTATTACTGAGGACTATATGCAATTTTGAGGTTTTTTTTTATATTGTTTTTTTCATAAGTTTTATATACCTGCATTCAGTTAAGCCTGGCATAAGTTTTCCAGCATGATCGTCCAACAGAAGGCTGGCTGTTGTCGTACTGGCTGACTTACACATGAGCCAAGTGTCAGCCAGATTTTATTAAACCGCCCGATATTCAGCCCACATGGGCCAAATGGCGGGTCATCTGGTTTTTATTGAACTGGCCAATTCGACCCGGCTTTCGGTCTGTGCAAATAGCTATTCATTGCTACTAGGTGGTTGTCCTCTGTTTTCCGCCAATCGTAATACACCTTCAATTTATGCTGAATGCAGAAAACTATGGGATAGGAACAGTAGGTAATGTGCAAATCAGGTGTTTTTAATAGAAATAAAAATGCTCTGACTATTGGGGTATTTACAAATAAAACCCCAAACTGACACTTGAAATGCGTGTTTTTTTTTGTTTTGTTTTGTTTTTTATTGTAATATTTTGGCATTGCATGGCCATTGTAAGGCCCCTTTCACACGGAGGTCCGTTCAGGTCCGCCTGTCAGTTTTTTAGGCGGACCTGAAACGGATCCTCCATGTACCCCTATGGAGGCACGGATGTCAGCGGAGACATGTCCGCTGACATCCGCTCCGCTCCGCCAAAGTGTGACGGAGGAAAACCCTATTTTTCCTTCCGTCGGCGGAGCGGATCGGATGACAACGGACTCTACGGTCCGTCATCATCCGATTCCCCATAGGGGAGAGCGGCGCTCTGACAGGGCGGTCCCTGCACAGTGTGCGGGGACCGCCCAGTCATCCGTCGGCTCAGCGGGGATCAACGGAGCGATCCCCGCTGAGCAAGCGGAGCTTCACGGGGCGGATCTTCACGGATCCACCCCGTGTGAAAGAGCCCTTAGTATAATCTGACTGTAATACAACCTTTTAATGTCCACCTAGACATCTGTCTGTATTTTATTAATTTCTCCCAATGATACCAATGATGGGGCACAATTTCTCCCAATGATGCCAACAATGGGCCCAATAAGACCAATGATGTGACACAAATCCAATGACCCCAACGAAGGTGCGCAATTCCTCCCTTCTAACAACAAAGATGGGGCACAATTCCTCCCACTAACATCAATGATGGGGCACAATTTCTCCCACTGATGCCAAAGATGGGACATTGTATTTTCTGACTGATGTTGGGACCTTTTCTACTTTCAGTGCCCACAGTCTGGCCTTCGTAAAGTCTGAAAGACAGTAAACTGCCGCTTTGTTTAGAAAGTTTGAAGACCCCTGTCCTAAATGTATCTGTTTTTGCCATATATTAGCAGCATAGATATAAAAACAAGGTTTTTATTTTAGTTTTGTGTAATACTGTTTTGGTTCACTTCTATGCTCATAGCGATGAGTAAAAGCCATAAAAAAAAGGTGTTACAATATTTAGGCATGCAGAGTGGCTGAGAGTTGTTTTAAGAAAATTCCTTTACTCGGTCATTGCATAGTACTGATTTATTTTGTTAGCATTCCCTCTCCCCTAATAATCTGCCTATTGGAGCCTTTAGAATCACCCAGTACTTCTTGGTATGCAGTAGCATGCAACCTTATCTCCGTATTTCCAGAATGAAGTGCATACACCTCAGCGGCCCTTTTACCATGTGATCAGCAGAAGTGCAGATAACCGGCAAGGCTGTCGGCACTGTTTACACTGTTAATTGCCCTGATTATCAGTGCAGCTTTATCAGCACACATAACTGAAGAAGTAAAATTACTTATTTGAAAAATGTTATAAATGAAACTAAGAGAAACCTTTTTTTTATATATTTTTACATGTTCGGTTTTAAAAATTTTTGGTTTATAAAAAAAAAACCCCCAGTAATAAATGCCACCAAAAGAAGCTCTATACATCTCAAAAAAAAATGTAATTTTCATATGGGTACAGTGTTGCATGATCGTGCAATTGTCATTTAACCATTTGCCGACCACCGCACGCACTTGTACGTCGACAGAATGGCACTCCTGGGCAGAAGGACGTATATGTACGTCCCCTTTAAGGAAGTAGCATTGTAGACGCGCGCCCGCTGTAAGGCCGACCATGGGTCCCGCGGACTCGATAGCTAAGGGATACCCGCAATCGTCTCATGGTGAATTAGAACGGGGAGATGCTGATGTAAACCAGCATCTCCCCGCTCTGCCTAGTGACAATGACAGTGATCACCGCTTCCTGTAATCGGAAGCGGTGATCACTTTCTTGTCACACACAGCCCATCCCCATCGCTGTATAAATGGCAATGGTCCCAAAAATGTGTCAAAAGTGTCCGATGTGTCTGCCATAATGTCGCAGTCACGATAAAAATCGCTGATCACCGCCATTACTAGTAAAAAAAAAAATATTAATAAAAATGCCATAAAACTATCCCCTATTTTTTGTAGACGCTATAACTTTTGAACAAAGCGATCAATAAACGCTTATTGCGATTTTTTTATTTTATTTTTATTTTTATTTTATTTATTTATTTATTTTTTATTCTTTACCAAAAATATGTAGAATACGTATCGGCCTAAACTGAGGAACAAAATGTTTTTATATATTTTTTGGGGATATTTTATTATAGCAAAAAGTAAAAAATATTGTTTTTGTTTTCAAAATTGTCACTCTATTTTTGTTTATAGCGCAAAAAATTAAAATCGCAGAGGTGATCAAATTGCACCTAAAGAAAGCTCTATTTGTGGGGGGAAAAAAAGAACGTCAATTTTGTTTGGGAGCCACGTCGCACGACCGCGCAATTGTCAGTTAAAGCGACGCAGTGCCAAATTGCAAAAAGTGGCCCAGTCTTTGACCAGCAAAATGGTCCGGGGCTTAAGTGGTTAAAGTGTTCTAAAAGCTTAAAATTGGCCTGGGTAGGAAGGGGTGAATGTGCCCAGTATTAAAGTGCTTTAAATCTGCTAGTACATGCAACACTCCCCTCCCCCTATACTGGCAAAGCTGCTGTTCAGTGCTGCTGTTGCCCCTGTGCTCCTTTATCCAGAGTGGAGGCACTCTAATACAGGAGGTGTGTTATTGGTCAGATAACCAGGTGAAAACGGGGAAAAAGCTTAAGAAAAGAAAACTTTTGCAGCAACCACATTCAATGATTGGTAAGCTACAATATATTACATTTTTGGTTTTGGGTTTAATTCCGCATCAAATCGAAGTACTTGTAGAGCTGGTTGCTGCACAATGCAACACAAGCACGTAATGGAACAATCAATATAAACACTGCCTGGTATAGTGGAAAGTTGGGCAGTGGGCATCAGATATGCACTTCATCTGTGGTCTTTGTGGGGTCATACTGAGTAAGAAGTGGATGGGCAACCCATACAGTATAGTGTTTTTGTTAGTAAAGTGAACTTCTTCCGTTTTACTGGTAAGGCTGGACACCAAATTTACGCTCCCCATCTGATGTAAAAGATATTGCATTTTTTGGTGACTATCAAGATTTTTGACTGTTTGTGGGAGCCATGTCTCCTATAGAGAAAGGGTGGTGGGAGTGTGGGAAGGGTAGAGGTGGAGGGATGCCACAACTTTAGGTAACCTGTCACATGCCATAACTGCAGAATTTAGACCTGTTACCAGGGGTTCAATTACTCCTGGCCATGAATGGGTTAACGCAGCTGTTTCACTTTAAGTGTACCGGTTTATTATTTCCTTGTGTCATCATGTTTGTAAAATAGTATTTTTGCTCTGCCTCTCACTTATAATTTTATTCTCGTCTTTGTAACAAGTTTTGCCAAAATAACCACTTGCTTACTGGGCACTTCTCCCCCCTTCCTGCCCAGGCCAATTTCCAGCTTTCAGCGCTTTCACACTTTTAATGACAATTGCGTGTTCATGCAACACTGTTACCCATATGACACTTTTTTTTCTCTCACAAATAAAGCTTTCTTTTGGTTTGTATTTAATCACCACTAGGTTTTAAATTTTTTTGCTAAATGAACATTTTTTTTTTTTTCATATTTTGTTATAACATCTAGCAAACAGGTAATTTTTCTCCTTTTACTGAAGTGCACTGATGAGGTGACACTGATGATGCGGCACTGATGTGCGCTGATGAGGCTGCACTGATGGGTACAAATGGACACTGGTAGAGCAGCAGTGATTGGCACTGATAGGCTGCACTGATGGACACTGTACATAACATAGCAATTTTGCTGATTTAGTTCTAAATATGATCCAGATTATATTAGGAAACAATTATAATCGTAAATTGTTGGATTTGAAATTTATATTTCTTGTTCATACATCACGGGACACAGAGCAGCATAGTCATTACTATGTGGTTATATAGAATTGCCTTCAGGTGCTGGCACTGGCAACTTCCAAAACAGGAAGTACCCTCCCCTATATAAGCCCCTCCCATCCGGGAGTACCTCAGTTTTTTGCCAGTGTCTAAGGTGTTGGCCAAGGTTAACATGTATTCATCTGGGCTTGTGTACAGGTTCTCTGGGCCTTAGCAAGCTATTCCGGATCCGACCAAAAAAGCTTCATAGCTAAACGGTCGGTACCCGGGCCTTGCAGAGAAGAGCAAGGTTTTGCCTGTAATGCCTCTCTTAGGAGGGCTGGACCCTGGGATCCAGAGCTCTGGTCATACCCAAAACCAAGGGAGTGGAATCCTTGGGAACCCGGTCCCTGAAGGTCTAGTACAATGCCTGCCGTGAAAGGTGAAGTTTGGGCTTCTGTGGACCAAACAAAGTCCTGCGGCGGGGAAAAGGTAAGTGGGGGCCCCTCAGGAACTTGGTTCTATTGAGGGGACCCCCAAGCCTAATATGTCTTTCTGCCTGTTACCTAAAAGGTATTCCCGCTAATAGCTGTATATGCCTAAGAATTCCTAGAAATGTTTTTTCATAAAGGAAGTTTTAAAAACTGTAAACCTGGAAATGTTTTTCATAAAGGAGGTTTTAAAAAAAAAAAAAAAAAAAAAAAAGACAAAAGTGCGGTACCTGTGTTTGTCCACTAGAGGCCGCTGTGGAACGTCTTTTTTTCTTGGGACTATTCCTTCCATGGTGAAAGTCCAGGCAGATGAGTGAGCTCTCTATCAGGGAAGCTGCATTCCTCTGTCATGCTGCCAAGTAGTTTCCTTCCATCCCCGAGTCCTGGTGAAACAGGGACCCTGGCTCCTCTCCCTACAGGGCGCCAAGAGCGCACACGTGCACGCGAGCGCGCGCGCGCCCACACACGCTTTCTTTTTATAGATTTAGCTTCAAAAAGTGGGCGGAGCCTGGCGGATGACGCGCTCCGTGCGCCCAGCGCTTCTGCGCATGTGCGGGCGTCCCAGCAAGATAAAAGGACTCAGTCCACACTGCTTGCTATGGACACAGAGCATGAAAAGGAGCTGGTAGCATGGTATAGGGGCTTACAGCGGGCGGTTGATACAGGCATCTCCAGAAAGACGCATTAGTAGACACCCACTGATGTACATAGCAGCAGATTGCATTAGACTATTTCAGTAAGGGGTGTATTGCGGCTGGAATACCTCAGCTTTGAACTAAGGAATATGCCGCCTAAAAAACTCCGAGATATACCTCTCAGGAAGTGTAGGGGGTCTCCATCGGGCTCTGAGGATCTGGAGCAGTCATCTGCACCCTCCTCCCCTGAGAAATCAGAGGTTAATACCCATAAGGAACCCCCGGGAGTGCCAGGTACTGCGGCTGTCCTCAGTCCACCTGCTCCTGCATATATAACAGAGGAGGTTTTTTCCTCAACTCTGGAGGGATTGGAGCAGAGATTGGCAGCATTGATCGCTTCTTCTCTACAGGAAAGAAAGCGCGCCAGATCTCCATCACCTCCATTAGAGTGCCTGTTGGCAGAGCAACAGTCCCAGGAAGGGACCGACCTACCTGAAGGGGATCAGGAGGAGGTTAACTCTGTTTTTGAGGAATCGACAGTAGATGAACCATTTTCAGCATCACAGACTGAAAGATTGTGGGCCAAGACCCTAACTGACATGGTTCGATCTGCATTTAAAATGCCTCTTGTTGAACCATCAACTACTGCTGTCTCCTCATTGGGGTCGCTAAAAGCTCCCCAGGTTAATTGCTCCTTTCCAATACATCCATTATTGGAAGGACTTATATACCAGGACTGGGAACATCCTGATAAACTATTTGTTCCGCCTAAGAAATTTCCGGTGATCTATCCCATGGAGGAAAAGTTCACCCAGAGATGGAATGTTCCTACGGTGGATGCAGCCATCTCTTCTGTGAACAAATCACTGACATGTCCAGTAGATAATGTTCAAATGTTCAAAGATCCAGTAGATAAAAAATTGGAATCTTTATTAAAATCTGCTTTTTCCACAGCAGGGGCTGTTACACAGCCAGCAGTGGCAGCTATTGGGGTCTGCCAAGCTTTAAAGGATCAAATGAAAATGGTCCTGAGGGATTTGCCAGACCAGCAGGCCCAGGCTCTGGCTGATCTGCCTAGAGCATTATGCTTTGCGGTTGACGCCATCAAGGATTCTATCCATCAGGCCTCCCGCCTCACGCTGTCTTTGGTACATATGCGTAGGCTTCTGTGGCTCAAAAACTGGTCTGCTGAAGCTCCCTGTAAGAAGCTCTTAGTTAGCTTCCCATTTCATGGGGAACGCCTTTTTGGCGAAGACCTGGATAAGTATATCCAGAAGATTTCCAGTGGTAAAAGTACTCTCTTACCGAGTAAGAAGAGGTCTAGGGGTCCATCTTTTAAGAGGACTACCTCTCCTATCCCTGCGACGTCTGCTACTAAGCAGTTCCGACGGCCTCCTCGGTCAAACTCAGGGGGTAAAAATCAGGGACAGTCACAGGGTAATAAGAAACCCTGGATCCGAAGGGGTACTAAACCAGCCTCCAAGTCAAGCCTATGAAGGGCTGCCCCCACTCAAACGGGTGGGGGGAAGACTTCAGTTGTTCGCAGAGACCTGGCGGGAGACGATCAAAGACAGATGGGTGCTCTCCGCAGTAACTCTGGGATACAAGTTGGAGTTAAAAGAGTCTCCTCCTTCCCATTTTATGTGGTCAGGCATGCCAAGAGACCCTCTGAAAAGAGGGTCTCTCCTATTGGCGTTAGAACAACTATTGCTCCAAGGAGTAATTATGGAGGTTCCTATGGAAGAGTGGGGGTTGGGTTTCTACTCAAACCTTTTCACAGTCCCGAAGCCAAACGGGGACATAAGACCCATATTGGACCTAAAGAGTCTAAACAAATTTTCTAAACGTCCGGTCTTTCCGGATGGAGTCGATCCGATCGGTCACCGCTGCCCTACAAGGGGAGGAATGGTTAGCCTCGATCGACATCAAAGATGCTTACTTGCATGTTCCCATCTTTCCAGGTCATCAAAAATTTCTACGCTTTGCAGTAGAAGGGCGCCATTTTCAGTTCAGAGCCTTACCATTCGGTCTGGCCACAGCACCACGAGTGTTCACAAAAATTCTGGCCCCACTGTTGGCCGATCTAAGAACACGAGGTGTAACGATAATGGCATACCTAGACGACCTGTTGTTGATGGACCACTCAGTTGCCAAGCTAGAAGTGGTAATTGTCGATACAATCAAGTATCTAGAATCTCACGGTTGGGTCATCAACCTGGACAAGTCAGCCCTACAGCCAGTGAAAAACCTGGTATATCTAGGGCTACGGCTGGATTCAGACCAGAGGAAGATTTTCTTACCTCTAGACAAGGTATCCTCTTTGAGGGGCTTGGTCCGTCTGCTTTGTGCAAAAAGACAGCCGTCCATACGCCTGTGCATGAGGCTGCTAGGAAAGATGGTAGCATCATTCGAAGCTGTGCCATACGCCCAATTCCACCCAAGGAATTTACAGAGGGCCATATTGTCAGTCTGGAACGGAAAAATTCAGGCTCTAGACTTCCCGATGGCTTTGTCCCCTTCCGTTCGGAAGAGTCTCTGCTGGTGGTTGATCCCCCAGAATCTCCAGAAGGGAAAACCCTTCAGTCCGATATCTTGGAAGGTGGTCACTACAGATGCCAGCCTTATAGGCTGGGGGGCAGTACTGGAGCAATGGTCTCTCCAGGGCAGATGGTCAAATGTAGTAAAAACCCTGCCCATCAATCTCTTAGAGATACGAGCAGCCCGGTATGCCCTAGTAGCCTGGACATCCAGACTCCAAGGGTCCCCTGTCAGAATTCAATCAGACAATGCCACAGCAGTGGCATATATCAATCATCAGGGAGGCACCAGGAGTCGTGCAGCCCAGAGGGAAGTAAGTCACATCCTGGAATGGGCAGAAAAGCATGTCCCATGTATATTAGCTGTCTTCATTCCAGGGGTGGAGAATTGGAAGGCGGACTTTCTGAGTCGCCAACAGTTATGCCCAGGGGAATGGTCCCTTCATCCCGAGGTCTTCCGAGCAAATATGTCAGCGGTGGGGAACACCGGATGTAGATCTGCTAGCATCCAGATTCAACGCAAAGGTGGACAGATTTGTCTCCCGGACAAGGGATCCCCTCGCTTGCGGCTCGGATGCTCTGGTGTTCCCTTGGGATCAGTTCAGACTGATATATGCATTCCCTCCGCTACAATTGTTGCCTCGACTCCTTCGCAGAGTCAGGTTGGAGAAGAAGCCGGTGATCCTGGTGGCTCCAGCGTGGCCCAGAAGGGCCTGGTATGCGGAGATCATCAAAATGTCTGTGGGGAGTCCTTGGACCCTTCCACGTCGTCCGGACCTGCTTTCGCAAGGACCGTTATACCACCCTTCCTTACTAACTCTAAGTTTAACGGCCTGGCTATTGAATCCCACATCCTAAAGAAGAGAGGTCTCTCTAACTCTGTGGTATCAACTATAATCAATGCCAGGAAGCCTGTATCCAGGCAGATCTACTATAGAGTTTGGAAGGCGTACATCACTTGGTGCGAGGCCAGAAAATGGCATCCACGTAAGTACGTTATAGGCAGAATTCTGGACTTCCTGCAGTGGGCTGTAGACAGGAAGTTTGCCTTAAGTACTATCAAGGGCCAGGTTTCGGCCTTATCAATACTATTTCAAAGGCCCCTGGCTATGCATTCACTTGTCAAATCCTTTATGCAAGGGGTGACTCGTATTATTCCACCGATTAAAGCTCCCATATGCCCATGGGATCTAAATTTGGTTCTGTCGGTTCTGCAGAAGCAGCCGTTTGAACCTTTGCGGCACATTTCCTTGGTTCTACTCACCAGAAAATTGATATTTTTAGTAGCCATATGCTCGGCTAGAAGAGTGTCGGAATTAGCCGCCATGTCCTGTAAAGAGCCATATCTGGTTATCCATAAGGACAGAGTAGTATTACGCCCTCACCCAGCCTTTCTTCCTAAGGTGGTATCGAGGTTTCACTTGAACCAGGATGTGGTTCTTCCTTCTTTTTTCCCCAAACCAAGCTCGGTAGAGGAAAAGTTATTGCATTCTTTGGATGTAGTAAGAGCAGTTAAAGCTTATCTAAAAGCCACTGCTCAGATTCGTAAAACGGATTCTTTGTTTGTTCTGCCGGAAGGCCCCAGAAAGGGTCAGGCAGCATCAAAATCTACTTTAGCCAAGTGGATTCGACAGGTCATAATACAAGCCTATGGCTTGAGAAGTAGACCGCCTCCGTTCAAAGTTAGGGCGCACTCCACGAGAGCAGTTGGAACTTCATGGGCAGTGCATCACCAGGCCTCCCTGGCTCAAGTTTGTAAGGCCGCAACATGGTCTTCAGTACACACGTTTACTAGGTTCTACCAGGTGGACGTTAGAAGTCAGGAGGATGTCGCCTTTGGGCGCAGTGTGTTGCAGGCCGCAAAAGATCCTCATGCCTGATGGCGCCCAGCTTATGTATGGTGTATCCCCCCCCTCATTTGGCATTGCTTTGGGACGTCCCACATAGTAATGACTATGCTGCTCTGTGTCCCGTGATGTATGAACAAGAAAGTAGGATTTTTAAAACAGCTTACCTGTAAAATCCTTTTCTTGGAGTACATCACGGGACACAGAGCTCCCACCCCTCTTTTGGGGACACGTATTGCTTTGCTACAAAACTGAGGTACTCCCGGATGGGAGGGGCTTATATAGGGGAGGGTACTTCCTGTTTTGGAAGTTGCCAGTGCCAGCACCTGAAGGTAATTCTATATAACCACATAGTAATGACTATGCTGCTCTGTGTCCCGTGATGTACTCCAAGAAAAGGATTTTACAGGTAAGCTGTTTTAAAAATCCTACTATTTTGTATCCAAAAAAGGGTTTTCATTTTTACTTTTGAGATTTGCAGTGTAGGTTTTGTTGACTTAGTGGGATTCTAAGATGATTTTTGGCATCCTTTTACTGAATTCCTAACTATGTATGAGCCCATGTTTGCATCGGCGCGATTTGACAGGTCAATTTGGAGCCTATTACTGGCAATAGGAGCGTCCCAATTGGTGCGACGCCGGCTTTGCACTGGTTTCTATACTTCATTATAGTCAGCAGCTGTTGTTAGTGTGACAGAGTGACTTTAACTTGGCTTTGATCTTCTAAGCAGCACTGGGGGGAGCCTGGAGCAGCATCTTTTCCAGGAAAGAAACAAATTTAGCCTTTCCATTTGCTTTATTTACCTATCCCAGCAAGACTGATAAAATAGTTTTATGTTTGCATTTGGGTACAGGTTTGCCTGAAATATAGCACAATTTCTAATGAATGCAATAAGCACTTTGTAAAGCTATTTAGGCATCAGAAAAGGTGACACTAGGAAGCTTAAAAGCATTTCAGAAAATGTAATAAGAAATATTAATTTTCCTGTTGTGAGCTGTGCATGTGTGTTTTTTTATTTTTTTTTATTTTTTTATTATGGCTAAAAGGTGTAGTACTTTAAATACTAGAATTACATAGATGTTGCTGTAGTAAAATATTTGTTGTATTATTATGTTTACCACAGGTCTCTGACCAGAATTGCAATAAACCAGGAGATGAGAAAAGAAATTGAAGAAAATCAGAAGGTTTGTTGTTATAATTTTGACCTCATGTATTCGTGTTTATAATACAGTATAGCTTGATGTTTTCTCTACATCACAATCAGTTGGCACATACCTTTTTGTCTGTATGTGGCTAGATGCTATCAGAGGTGATAAACAATTATGGAGCCCAAGTGTAAGTTCTGATTTTATGTGGCTGTCAGGGTAGAATATCTATTTATTTAAAGGAGAAGTACAGCCAAAGCTCATTTGGCTGTACTTCTCCTATGGATCACAGGAGTGCAATTAGATTTGCACTCCTGTGACCTGTTTTCAGCTGAGAGTGGGCTGAAGTCCGCTCTCTGCTGACGTTTGAGTCGGTCCAGGCTCCACGTTATCACAACCGTGGAGTCGTGATCCGCCTAGATCGCTGGACTGACACCCGGCTCAGCCTCTCAGGAGCAGAGCAGAGAGCTGTGACTGACCGTCACCAGTTTTCTGCCCAGGGAGCTGTGGGAACCGAGCGATCGGCAGTGTTCGTTCGCTCGGTTCCCAGTGTTAGAGGCGCAGAGGGACCAATGCTGCAACCACCTAGGTAAGTATGTAAAGTGCAGACTTTCAGCTTTAATTCAAGGGGTTGAACATAAATATCAAGTACAAATTTTAGGAAAACTGCAACAATTTTTATACACCCCCATTTTCAAAAACGTAATTGGACATATAAATATAATCATAAATAAAATATTTATTAATTTTTAATATTTTGTTGAGAATCCTTTTCTGGCAATGACCATCTGAAGTCTGGAATCCATGGACATTACCAAAGACTGGGTTTCCTTCTTTCTGATGCTTTGCCAGGCTCTAACTGCAGCTGTCTTCAGTTCTTTGTTTGTGGGTCTTTCTGCCTTTTTAGTTTTGCCTTCAGCAAGTGAAATGCATTCTCAATTGTGTTGAGATCAGGTGATTGACTCGGCCATTGCAGAATATTCCACTTCTTTTTTTTTTTTTCAAAAGCTCCTGTGTTGCTTTTGCAGTGTGTTTTTAGATTATTGTCCATCTGAACTGTGAACCGCCGTTCAATCTACTTTGCTGCATTTGGCTGATTCTGGGCTAACAGTATATCTCTAAACACTGCAGAATTCATCCGGCTGCTTCTGTCTTCTGTCACATCATCAATAAACACCAATGACCCAGTGCCACTGGAAGCCATGCATGCCCATGCCATCACACTGCCTCCGCCATGTTTTACAGATGTTGTGTGCTTTGGATCATGAGCTGTTCCAAGCCTTCTCAACACTCCTTTTTTTTTTTTTTCTTCCTGTCATTCTGATAAAGATTATTCTTGGCTTCATCTGTCCAAAGAATGCTTTTCCAGAACTGGTCTGGCTTTTTTAGATGTTTTTTGGCCTTTTATAATCTGGCTTTTCTATTCTTCAGGCACCATGTGGTAAACCCTCTGTCTTTGCTCTCATGAAGTCCTCTCTTAATTGTAGACTTTGGCAATAATGCACCCACCTCCTGGAGAGTGTCCTTCACTTGTCTGGATGTTGTAAATGGGTTTTTATTTACAATAGAGAGGATCCTGCGATCATCCACCACTGTTGTCTTCCGTGGCCGTCCAGGCTTTTTCATGTTTGAGTTCACCAGTGCGTTCCTCTTTCCTCAGAATGTCCCAAACTGTTGATTTGGCCACTCCTAATGTTGCTGCTATCTCTGATGGTTTTTTTTTTTTAGCCTTACAATGGCTTGTTTCACTTGCATGAACAGCTCCTTTGAATGCATAGTGTAGGTTCACAGCAATAGATTCCAAATGCAAATACCACACTTGGAATCAACTCCAGACCTTTCACCTGCATAATTGATGAAGAAATAATAAAGGAGTAGCCCACACCTGGCCATGAAACTGCTTTTGATTTAAATTGTCCAGTTACTTTTGGTCTCTTGAAAAAAGGGGATTGGCTATTCTTAAGAGCTATAATTCCTAAACCCTTCCTCCTATTTGGATGTACGTACCCTCAAATGAAACCTGAGAATGTGCACTTTCAGCCCATATCCATTATATAATTAGAGCTTGAATATGTTTTGGTAAATACCTGGAAAAAAAACGAAAATTATGCTTGTGTCCAAATATATATGAATCCAGTCCAATTGCAGCACTGAAGGTAAGAGACAGATGAGGAGACCGTAGATATAGGTGAATGTAGAAATGAAGAACCTTTCACCAGCTTGAGTGTAAAATCAACACACCACCGTGCTGTCAAATATATCTTCTTACCAGAAACGAATGAATAATAAGCATATGGTATATGACTCATCCAAACACTTTAGGCAGGTAATATCATTAAATCGGTCATCCTGTTCCAAACTGGGAGCTCACAGGTACAGTAGGTGCCGCCGACATTGTATATTCATCGCGATCCTATCACAGAGATTCTCGGCGACAGGGGTGCCGACATCTCGGCGACAGGGTGGCGACACATCTCGCTGCAATAGCGAGGAGACACGGCACTGTATTGAACGGGGATCCGACGTGGATTCCCGCCAATACCAGGCACTGTTTGGTATGAATCCTGAGCGGGAACTCCACTCCCCTAAGCCGAAAAATCTGTGTGGGGGTCCCCCTCAAAGTCCAAACCAGACCCTTATCCGAGCACACAACCTGGCAGGCCGCAGGGGAAGAGGGGGGGGATGAGAGAGCGGCCCCCCCTCCCTCCTGAACCGTACCAGGCCGCAGAAGGAAGAAAGAACCGGAGAGCGCGGCGACGACACCGGAGACCCCCGAAGTCGGAAGAAGACCCCCGGAGCTGTGAAATAAATTACTTTAAAAAGCTGTGTGTGTGTTTTTTTTATTGCCATTTTTTTCCACCAGGTGAATGGGTAGGGGTACGATGTACCCCATACTCATTCACATAGGGTGGTGGGCCGGCATCTGGGGGCCCCCTTATTAAAGGGGGCTCCCGGATTCCGATCAGCCCCCGCCCACAGACCCCAACAACCAACGGCCAGGGTTGTCGAGAAGAGGCCCTGTCCTCATCAACATGGGGACAGGGTGCTCTGGGGTGGGGGGGCCGCAGGTCACCCCAGAGCACCAAACCCCCCATGTTGAGGGCATGCGGCCTGGTACGGTTCAGGAGGGAGGGGGGTCGCTCTCTCGTACCCCCCTCTTCCCCTGTGGCCTGCCAGGTTGTGTGCTCGGATAAGGGTCTGGTTTGGACTTTGAGGGGGACCCCCACGCCGATTTTTCGGCTTAGGGGAGTCCCCTTCAAATCCATACCAGACCCAAGGGCCTGGTATGCTCCTGGAGGGGGAACCCATGCCGGTTTTTTATTTAAAAATTGGCGTGGAGTTCCCGCTCAGGATTCATACCAAACAGTGCCTGGTATTGGTGGGAATCCACGTCGGATCCCCGTCTACCGGCAATGCGTATCGCTCATTGTGAAAGGAAAAACATTTTTCCTTTCCCGATGACGAGACAGCTCGGCGCTGGCTCTCGCGACGGAGCTCGTAGGGTGTCAATCTCACCGCTAAAAGAGGCGAGATTGACACAATATTGGCGGCGCCTACTGTATAAGGAGCCTCTGCAGTTTCCAAAATCACCAATACGCAGCCTCAGCTCCAGTGGCCAGAGTGATAGTTATCATACATAGGAAAAATGAGGAGGCACATAGTGAAGCCCTTCAGAAAAAAACTCTTATTTATTGATATAAAAGGGGTACTTACAAACAACAAGTGTAACCAAGCATGTAAAAATCCAAAGAAACTTGTTGTTTTGTGAGTACCCCTTGTTTGCGAGTACCTTTTTGTTGTTTGCGAGTACCCCTTGTTGCTTGTGAGTTTCTTCTTCTTCTTTTTCTTCTTTTTCTTTTTCAATGTGTGCTTATCCTGTCATTTTAGTATTATGTACAGAGCTGCATGTTCGATAATAGTTCAGAGAGAACAGTATAAGGAATACATTAGAGCTACAGGAAGAGGGAAACTATAGTAAGATGAAGGAATAGTTTTAATATACTGTTTATTTTATTACGATATTAGAATATCCAAATATTACAAGTGATATATTTACTGTATATATTTTTTTGTATGTTTGTCTAAGAATTTAAAATCCAGAAAAGGGAAATTGTAAACGAAAAAAAAACAGTGGTGATTAAATACAGACAAAAGAAAGCTCTATCTGCTTGGTAAAAAAATAAAATAAAAATGTAATTTGGACTCTATGTTGCATAACTGAGTAATTATCATTAAAAGTGTGAGAGTGCTGAAAAATGGCCTGGGCAGGAAGGGAGGGAAAATGTCTGGTATCGATTTGGCTACATTGATAATAAATGTAGCCATTTTTTATTTCCAATTTTGAGATAAAGACTTCCAATGGTGGTTTCTCCTTTTTAATATATTAAAGTTGGCATTTCTATCCCCACTCAGATGGTATTCTTTGTGCTGGCCGTGCTTTACTGTTACAGGGTGACTCCTTTACCTCCGTATGAAACCACCCTTTGTCCATTCTCCTGGGATCTGACTACACTGTGACGTGATGATACAACATGCACAGGCAGCCCAAGAGGAGAACACACAGAAGGCAGTCCTCTGTTTTTCTTCCAAGGGAAGTGATTGATGGCATCTTCCGAGGATCTGCCTTGGAAGTCGCTGCAAAATATCACTTTCCCTGGGTAAGGAGCAAATAGCGTGCCTTGTGTTTGTAGCCTGAGTAGCCTGTTTCGTGCTGTGACTGGAAACGTTCTCACATCCTGGGAAATTCTATAAATGTAGGGCAATGCATGCACACCAGCGCAAAGAATGATGGAACATGTAGTTCAGAGAATAACTGGTGAAATTAGGAGTGCACTCTTCCCCACCCAGCGGTTTGGGAAAATGGTGCACAGACACCTAGAGAATGTGGCTAAAAACACAGTAAGCTGAAAAAAGTGGTTATGAGCTACATGTGAAGGAACAGTGTTTTTCTCCTGAGTTAAAATAGTCTATACTGTACAGATGTTTGTTGTCAAGGTCATAGGTGTGCGCACAGGGTGTGCCCAGGCACACCCTAATCATCCCATGTGCATTAATATTATCACTCTGTGTAGCAGCAGGAACATGGGAAAGATCTCCCTCTTACCGGCTCTGCCATAAGGGAAGTGTTTTTATGCTCTTCTCTCTCACTGTGCCGGCAGGGAAATCAATGTACCGGGGTCATATATATATATAGATACATACACATGCATGTGTGTTTGAGCTTTAGGGTGCACACCCTAATGCAATAGGCTGCGCACACCTATGGTCAAGGTTGTGGCTTTAGTACCACTTTAATAAAAATATGTGTGATCTTATCAACTTTCATTGTTCAATTGTCAGATGTGGTAGAATCTCACAAGCTGCTAACCTCAAGAAAAATCTTCAAGCTCTACAGCTTGTAGTTTTGACTGAGAATGATGCAAAAAAAAGTGAGCATTAGTTTTGTGGACATGTAAACCCAGAGCAGAATGGATACACTTATTCAAGCCAACAAAGTAGTTCCTAGCTGCTCAAATAACCACTTTTAACAATGATGGTGTGCAAAGGGGCATCTATGGACACACAAGTCAAGGATTTAGGGAAGTGGGCTGCAGTAAGTAAGCTGATTTTGGGTTCCACTTGTGTCAGCATAGAACGGGAAATGGGACTTGCGTCAGCAAATGATCACTAAAACTTGACAACTGAAAGCTGGTGTTATAAATATCTGTCTTCTACAATATGCCCATGGATCCATTTCGTATTGTCAGCGAGTCACACTGGTGGTAGTGTAATGCTGGGGGAATATTTGACATGGCACACATTATGACTATTATTTCCAGTTAAGCAGCATATATATTTATCATTGTAAAAATATGCAAGAAAAATAAGGATACAATCCCAGCATTAACCACTTCCATACCGGGCATTTTCACCCCCTTCCTGCCCAGGCCAATTTTCAGCTTTCAGCGCTGTCACATTTTGAATGAGAATTGTGCGGTCATGCGACATTGTACCCAAATGAATTTTGATCATTTTTTTCCCCACAAATAGAGCTTTCTTTTGGTGGTATTTGATCACCTCTGCGGTTTTTATTTTTTGCGCTATAAACAAAAAAAGAGCGACAATTTTGAAAAAAAACACTATATTACTTTTGCTATAATAAATATCCCAATATTTTTTTTTTGAAAACAATTTTTTTCCTCAGTTTAGGCCGATATGTATTCTTTTACATATTTTTGGTAATAAAAATCG
The DNA here is from genome assembly GCA_029206835.1 of Rana muscosa. Classification (NCBI taxonomy): domain Eukaryota; kingdom Metazoa; phylum Chordata; class Amphibia; order Anura; family Ranidae; genus Rana; species Rana muscosa. The sequence continues at coordinate 748,230,293 of CM055117.1, forward strand.
CAATAAGCGTATATTGATTGGATTGCGCAAAAGTTATAGCGTCTACAAGATAAGGGATAGAATTATGGCATTTTTTTTTATTTTTTTTTGCTAGTAATAATGAAGATCTGCGATTTTTATCGTCACTGTGACATTGCGGTGGACATTTAGGACACTTTTGACACTATTTTGGGACCATTCACATTTATACAGCAATCTGCTATAAAAATGCATTGATTATGCTGTAAATGTGACTGGCAGACAAGGGGTTAACACTAGGGGCGATCAAGGGGTTAATTGTGTGTCCTAGGGAGTGATTCTAACTGTAGGGGGAGGGGACTCACAAGGGGAGGAGACCGATCGGTGTTCCTCTGTAATGGGAAAACACGGATCGGTCTCCTCTCACCTGACAGGACGTGGTCTGTGACGAGCAATCGTGGGTGCCCGGCGGACATCGCGGCCGCCGGGCACACGCATCGGGTCCCCTGTGATGCGGCGAGTGCGCAATGCGCGCTCTCCACACTGCATGGAATCTCAAGACGTCATATGACGGCTGTCCGGAGGGACGAAGGGTTCCTGTGGCTGTCATATAACTATACAGCGGTGGGGAAGTGGTTAACAGCGCTTTAAAAATACCCAAACGTCTTCAGTGCAGTAATTGGCATTCAATGAACGATAAATTATACACAAACATTAGTCAATAAGTAAAAAAGTAAAATCCATAGAATAGTCCATGAAGTATGTGGGTTGATCCATATCCCAACAGAACCATAGGAAAAATCACTAAGTTCCTGAATGCCGTCACCGATACACCACGTGCACAAATATCCCCTTTGGTAACGCACTCACCACAAAAATGAGTCAATCAGCCTGATATCTCCACACAATATTTGATAGGCACCTGTCCGTGGGTCATGAAGGTTCCTCATAAAGTGGCTCAGAAGTGCATCATGCAAAACAAAGGAACACTCCACACTTCAGCGCAATACTGAAATGTTATTAAATAATATCCCCCACAAACAATATATGCTTACAGGAAGAACTATAAAATAGCGTGTATCCATTTAGCCTGTGCAACACAGCGTATATGTCCTCTCACCGCTTCCTGGGTGAACTTCTGAGCCACCTTATGAGGAACCTTCACGACCCACGGACAGGTGCCTATCAAATATTGTGTGGAGATATCAGACTGACTCATTCTTGTGGTGAGTGCGTTACCAAAGGGGATATTTGTGCACGTGGTGTATCGGTGACGGTATTCAGGAACTTAGTGATTTTTCCTATGGTTCTGTTGGGATATGGATCAACCCACATACTTCATGGACTATTCTATGGATTTTACTTTTTTACTTCTTGACTAATGTTTGTGTATAATTTATTGTTCATTGAATGCAAATTACTGCACTCAATACGTTTGGGTGTTTTTAAAGCGCTGTTAATGCTGGGATTGTATCCTTTTCCTTGCATATTTTCACAATTTTCTTTTTATATAATAGCAGCTATTGTGCAAAAGTTTTTTGTCGAGCGCTGGGATCAGTCACACTTGGTGCGATTAATATTTCTTGTATATGTTTATCGTTTTCTGACCTTGTGTACCTTCCAGTTGCTACTAGAGAGCCAATATAGACTGCATGTTTTCAGAGAAGAATTCCTGTCTTTGCTCTCCAAAGTCACTTTCTAAAATATATCCAGGTACCTTATTTATTAATTTTGAAATATGATCATTTTGTTTGTTTTTGCAAATTTAAGATCACTTGAGATATGTGTTTTAATTTGTGTATAACTGGTAGTTAAAACCCCAGATGGCAGTTTGACAATATTTGCACATTCCATCTCTCTTAGCAGCACAAAGATTCAATATTACATGCATTTAACTTGCTGGAAGCCTGAAAATGTGAAAATAAGTGCAATGAGTAGATAATTAAAAGGATACAAGCTGGACAGAAGCCCTTATGAGTTGTGTTGTCATTTTTTTATATTCAGCTCCCCCAAGTGAATAGCACTTAAAGTTTCTAAGCCTGAGTATATGCAGGCATTAAATTGGCATTGGCGAAGTAGTGCCTATAGAACATCCATCTAGCAGCAGGGAATGGTGGCTCCAGCTGTGCAGAACGGAATCATTCCCATTTGAGATAATGAAAGTCGAGCACCAAAGCGTAATGAAGGGAGAGCGATGACAAAGGTGTTAAAAGCAGAAAATATTATGATGATTGGGTTTAGTCAAAATAGCATCCCAGCTGCTAGGTAGCCTATGAAATCAGGGCATTGCAAGAAAGGTCATCTGAAAAAAATAGTTTGTTAAATTTTCATTACATTGTATGTCACATTAGACTGTTTGCAAATGAAAGTTAACGAAAGCTTTTTCTCTGGGTCTTAATGTGTTTTTTGTTTTGCATTATTACCTTTTTTTTTTTTTTTTTTTTTTTTTTTTATCTTTGGAAATTCTCTTTTGGGGTTTTATTTTTACAATTATTAATGACAATCTGTTTTTGTGTGTAAAATGTCCTTTTATTACTGAATGTGCTAAAAGGTGTTTTTTTTTGTTTTTTTTTGTTTAAACATCTGGATGTAGTTGTGGTTTTCCACTTTTGTATTGCTGGCATCCTGTTGTAAGCATTGGTCTTATAAGTGCTGTAAGTTTGTGGCTATATTGGCTTGTCTTGCTTTTGTGTCACCCTTTTACATGTGTTTTAGTGCTATGTACTAAATAATATTGATACACTGGCGTGAACTGGAGCTGACTGAATCTGCACAGAAAACAGCTGTGCTTGGTAACCATTTTTGGCTTACATCTTCAGCTTGTTCAAGTAAAGCAAAACTAAACCTAATTTATGAAAGACTGCGAGCAGGCAGCTCTTTATTGCAGAAGAGACATGCTGTTTCTTCTGCTGTAACGCACACTTACCTGCCTGCTCGCAGTCTTCTGTTGAATGTACACTGAGCTGCACATGCACAGCTGAGCCTGCATTCCTCACACCCTCTGGCTATGGCAGAAGGGCTGACTCTTGTGCTGATCTGCGGGATGATGGTACACCATCTCCCACTGGTAGCCTGGAAAAAGATGACAGCGGCCGGCGAAAGATGTAAGTGCTACAATCAGAGGTAGGTTGAGACAAGTATTTTCAGGAGTTTAGTTCCACTTTAAGCATTGAAAATGAAAGGTAGAAGCTGATTGGTTGCTATGCACAGCTGCTCAATTATTTGCATATTTCCGTTACTGTGTTTTTAAGGTTTTTATTATTTTTCTTCTGACAGCATCTAGCTGACACATATGGGATGCAGCCTGGGGATGCGAGTCTCTATATAAATGGCCTTCACATTGACCTAGACGTTCATAACACATTCAGGTAAATATTATTTTCTTTTCTTTTAATTGGTTTTAGACCAGTAAGAATTTAGTTTAATTTTTGCTGCACAGGAAATGTCCCGGTGTGCAAACTAGAAAAACTGATTGTGAATGGACGGTAATTTTATGTCGATCATTTAGGAGCTCTTGTTATAAATATGCACAGCACTTAGATTTATAAAAAATTTATGTAAAATACTATTTGGCTAGTATACAGGCAATCGCGTGCTACTCTTTTTAAAATGGACTACGGAATATAAAGTAAGAAATAATATGTGGAACTCTCGTATGTAATCTCAATATACTTCAATATTACCACAGTATCAACCTCTGTGAGGAAGTCAGGTGACTGGTGAGGAAACTCGTCGGTGCGGAGTCTGTAACGTCATCACGATAAGTAGGAAGCGATCCCCTGTAATCTGGAATACAGTGTTTCGAATATCTTGGATTCCTAAGGGGACAATGTGATTGTACCCTGGCAAGCTGTAAATCTATGTGCACAGATTTCAGTGCATGGTAAAATGTGAGTGCTTGTGAGTGACAAAATAAAAACAGAATTTTAGAAATGTCTGTGACATTATTAAACTAGAAAACCTAAAACATCACATTGCCATAAGTATTTGGACCCTTTGCAACAACACTTGAAATTTAGATCAGGTGCCTCCCATTTCTCTTGATTATTGCTGAGATGTTTTTTACGCCTTGATCGGAGTCCACCTGTGGTGAATTAAATTGATTGGACATGACTTGGAAAGGCACACACCTCTCTATAAAAGGGCTCACAGCTCACAATGCATACTGTATCAGAGCAAAAGCCATGAGGTCAAAGGAAACTGCCTGCAGAGCTCAGAGACAGGATTATAGCAAGACTCCAATCTCGGGAAGGCTACAAAAACATTTCTGCTGCACTGAAGGTTCCAAAGAGCACAGTGGACTCCGTAATTCTCAAATGAAAGAAGTTTGACACAACCAGGACTCTTCCAAGAACTGGTCGCCTGGCCAAACTGAGCAATCGGGGGAGAAGGACCTTAGTAAGAGAGGTGACCAAGAACCCGATGGTCACTCTGATTGAGCTTCAAAGATCCTGTGTGGAGATGGGACAAATTTTTAGAAGGACCACCATTGCTGCAGTCCTCCACTGATCTAGGAACTATAGCAGAGTAGCTAGACGGAAGCCTCTCCTTGGTGCAGAACGCATGAAAACCCACTGGGAGTTTGCAAAAAAGCACCTGAAGGACTCTGACTGTGAGGAACAGGGTTCTCAGGTCTGGTGAAACCAAGATTGAACTGTTTGGAGGAAACCAGGCGTTACTCATCACCTGCCCAATGCATTCCAATAGTGAAGCATGGTGGTGGCAACATCATGCTGTGGGGGTGTTTTTCAGCAGCAGGGACTGGGTGACTGGTCAGGGTTGAGTGAAAGCTGAATAGAGCAAAGTACAGAGAAATCCTCAATGAAAACCTGTTCCACGGTGCTCAGGACCTCAAACTGGGACGAAGGTTCACCTTCCAACATGACAATTCTCCTAAGCACAAGACAACACAAGAATGGCTTAGGGACAACTCTGTGAATGTCTTGGAGTGGCCCAGCATTAGCCCTGACTTGAACCCTATTTAACATCTCTAGAGAGACATTGAAAATGGCTTTTCACCGATGGTCCCCATCCAACCTGACTGAGCTTGAGAAGATTTGCCAAGAAGAATGGCAGAAAATACCGGTGTGCAAAGCTTGTCCCGTCATACCCAAAAAACTTGAGGCTGTAATTTATGCCAAAGGTGCTTTAACAAAGTACTGAGTAAAGGGTCTGAATACTTAAAGGGTAACTCCACTTCCGTGGGAAAAAAAAAATTGGCAAATAAAAGAAAAACTTAAATAGCTAATACATTTGTGACAAGTCTTATTGTAATTCATTTGATTAAAAATTACCTTTCCTTTTTCAATCTGCAGCACTGTTATTTTATGCAAAATGCAAAGCAATTTGGCTACCTGGAGGAGTTCTGTACACATTATATTCATTTCCTGCTTGTGTAATTGCCTTGCTGACTTTCCCAGAAGTCTGCAGTAATATACACACCAGATTTTGAGCATCCCTGCAACAAAAATTACATTTTTGATGAGATATGCTCATAAGGAAATCGCGTCTAAAGGGATGCAGACCCTGCAGCTTGCTTTATTAGGGCACTTACAGGTGCAGCTGACTGGTAATTATAAAACCACTCCCATAAAGATTCACTAAGCGCATGGACACAGACAAACAAACTGCTATTCCTTCAGAATGACTAAAGGTAGGAATCTGCAACAAAGTTTGTTAAAATCCTTGCATTGTTCATGGATCACCCAGAAGGGAATGCTTTTTATCTCAACAAAAGTGGAGGACACTCTTTTTAAGTACATGTGATATTCCATTTTTTTTTTCTTTTTAATAAATTCAGACATTTCTAATATTCAGTTTTTTACTTTGGGGTACAGAATGTAGATTAATGAGAAAAATGAATTTAAACAACTGTAGTATCAGGTGGCAGCATAACAAAATTTAAAAAGTTAAGGGGGTCTGATTACTTTATGAATGCACTGTATATATTACTGTGCAAAAGTTTTAGGCGGGTGTTAACAAATGAAATAAATGTTACCGACGCCAAGATACTTTTTGCTAAGAATAGTTTGCTGCAATTAAATAAACATACAACCAATATAGGTTAAATGAAAATGTATAAAGAATAAAGTGAATTGTCCAATCCTATATCCCTATGTTTGTCAAAACAATTGGGTGTGTCAATCATGTGAACTTAATACTCTAATGAGGTATCCACAATTACTTGTGTGATGCCAATATCAAATTATACTTGCCATCAACAACACTGTATCGTGTTGCGATTACAGCATGATACAGTGTTGTTGATGGCAAGTAGAATTTGATATTAGCATCACACAAGTAATTGTGGATACCTCATTAGAGTATTAAGTTCACATGATTGACACACCCAATTGTTTTGACAAACATAGGGGTGTTAACAAATGCTGTTAATTTAGAATGCTTTCAAAAATTGTAATTTTTTTTTAAAATCAAATAACAAAATAGAAAGTGTAACACAAGAGAAATCCAAATCAAATCAATATTTGGTGTCGCCACCCTTTGCCTTCAAAACAATTGATTCTTCTACGCACATTTGTGCACATAATTTGAAGGAATTTGGCAGGTAGGTTGGTCCAATCAACATCTTGGAGAACTAACCACAGATCTTCTGTGTATATGGGCTGCCTCAAATCCTTCTGTCTCCATGTATTCTCAGAAAGGGAATATGATGTTGAGATCAGGACTCTGCAGGGGCCAAACCATCACTTCCAGGACTACTCATTCTTTATGTTGAAGATAGTTCTTAATGACATTGCTGTATGTTTGGGGTTGTTGTCCTCCTGCAGAATAAATTTGGGGCCAATTACACGCCTCCCTGATGGTTTGGCATGATAAAGAAGTATCTGCCTGTATTTTGCAGCATTGAGAACACCATTGATCCTAACCAAATCTCCAACTCCATTTGCAGAAATGCAGCCCTTAACTTGCAAGGAACCTACATAGTTACATAGTAGGTGAGGTTGAAAAAAGACACAAGTCCATCAAGTCCAACCTATGTGTGTAATTATATGCAAGTATTACCTTTTATATCCCTGTATGTTGTGGTCGTTCAGGTGCTTATCTAATAGTTTCTTAAAACCATCGATGCCCCTCACTGAGACCACCGCCTGTGGAATGGAATTCCACATCCTTGCCGCTCTTACAGTAAAGAACCCTCTACGTAGTTTAAGGTTAAACCTCTTCTAATTTTAATGAGTGGCCGCGTGTCTTGTTAAACTCCCTTCCGTGAAAAAGTTTTATCCCTGTTGTGGGGTAACGAGTATGGTATTTGTAAATTTAAATCATATCCCCTCTCAAGCCTCTATTCTCCAGAGAGAATAAGTTCAGTGCTTACAACCTTTCTTCATAACTGATATCCTCCTGACCCTTTTATTAGCTTTGTTGCCCTTCTTTGTACTCGCTCCATTTCCAGTACATCTTTCCTGAGGACTGGTGCCCAGAACTGGACCGCATACTCTAGTTGCGGCCGGACCAGAGTTGTAGAGCGGCAGAATTATCGTTTTATCTCTGGAGTTGATCCCCTTTTTAGTGCATGCCAACATTCTGTTTGCTTTGTTAGCAGCAGCTTGGCATTGCATGCCATTGCTGAGCCTATCATCTACTAGGACCCCCACCATGCTTTGCTGTTGCCCCTTTGGCGAACAAACTGCCTCCTGCTACATCCAAATATTTCAAATTTTGACTCATCAGTCCAGAGCACATTCTGCCATTTGTTTTTCTTTTGTACCCCAGTTCCTATGTTTTTTCATGCATAGTTGAGTCACCTTCGCCTGGTTTCCATGTCAGAGGTATGGCTTTTTGGCTGCAATTCTTCCATGAATACAAATTCTGGCCAGACTTCTCCGGCCAGTACTGATGGCACTGCTGGACATCTTTTGATTGTTGACGGGAAGTAAGCATAATGCACCTTTCATGTGCCTGCATTAAGTTTCCATGGCTGACCACTGTGTCTACTGTTTTCACCATGCCAGTTTCTTTGTGCTTCTTCAAAAGAGCTTGAACAGCAGGTCTTGAATCCCTAGTCTGCTTTGAAATCTTTGCCGGTGTGAGACCTTGCTGAAACAGTATAATGACCCTGTGCTCAGTCTTGTCATGTTGTATGGTGACATCAAACGATCTTCCACAACCTCACCTTAGTAGCAGAGTTTTGTTCCTCAAGTTTTAAGCCTGTTTTGAGCTGCTTCTGTTTCAGTTAATGACTGTATTTCAACCTACATATGAAATTAATCATTACCACCTGCTTGGTATAATTGGTTAATCATACAGCTGACTCGAATCCTACAAAATCCTTGACTTTGTGCAAGTGTACAAAGTGTGCAAGTGTAAGAATTGATGCTGGTTTGAAGCCAAAGGGTAGTCACACCAATTATTGACTCAATTCAGATTTCTCTTCTGTTTTCTCACTTTCACGCATTTTCTAAATTGATAAAAATAAACAATTAAAATATATATTTTTAAAAACATTTTTACTTTTACAGCATTTTTTCACACCTGCCCAAAACTTTTGCATAGTACTGTGGGTAGGTAATTTTTAGTTTTTAGTATTCAATTAGCAGGGTTTTAGAAATTGCTATTACAGATTGAATTTATAAATCCATGTATGAAAATAAAATAATATATGGATCTATAAGTATGTAAAAAAAAAAAAAATTAAAAATGTATTTAATTTTATATAGAGCTGCACTTCTCTGAAATCCTATCCTTCATGGCTGCAGGTTTCCACAAAAAAAACAAAAATTAGTTGCTCGTTGCTTGGAACAATCTGAAACGCCACCCTGCATCTCCCTTTGAACAATTGAGCTTCCTCTTATCCCAAAAACTATCCAGATAAAAATGACCAGCCTAGCAGTTGAACTTAGCTTGATTTGGCAACACTAGAGTGTTGAGTAGTGTTGGAAGGGGAAAATTGTGATATCTCCACAAAAACAAGCTTCGATCAACAGCAAAGGTGGTCATTTTTATCCTGTAAGTGGAGAGGGTGTTGTGACTGGAGGAAGCTAAAATGTTCAGGGGAACACAGCTTGATATTGTAGTGTCTCTAAAAAACAAACAAAAACAAAACACAAAAAATGAAAAATAAATTTCAAAAAAATAAATAAATCAGTGTGTTCTCGTGGAAATTACACTAGAAGGCCCCATTACACATAGCTTTTTTAAATGTGTGTTTTTTTTATTTTTTTGCACTTTTTTCATACAAAACGCATGTATGGTAAATAGACCAAATACACCCCCAGCAAAAAAGGATGCACTCGGACTACCCAGCGCAAACCGGAGTAAATCTGGTATAACTTTTCAGAGGAAATGGGTCTAAATTGTAAACGCCAATTTAAAGATCATCAGCAAAAGTCCAATTGGATTTCAAAGGCCCATAAAAATATGTAGAAGTCCATACAGTCACACGTCTGCAGTCTCTCTCCTTCAGATGGGCTCTGAGATACATCTCACCAATCACCATGTAAAATAAAGGAGAAATGGAAGGGAGAGGGAGTGCCACTGTTGAGTGTATCATGCAAAACAACACATGAATAAAAAGTAAAGTATTGCACAGACATGAGATCAGGCAAACACGGCATATAACTTTTTTTTCTGCAGGCAATCTGGAGGGTTCACTCTCCCAGGTTTCACCAATGAACTTGGATAGAAAAAAAAGTACAAAAAAAGAGCATACCACTCTATGTAGCATTTAATTAAACTATTATATAAAATAAGTGGTAATGCACTCACATACAGTATAATCAAATTGAAAACTGTAGTCCTGCAAAGGTACCAGCAGGTGGCCGGAGTTTTTGGTCCCAATAGGTGGCAACACTAGTGTGCAATGGTAAAGGGTTGTAAAGGTTGATTTTTTTTTTTTTTTTTACCTTATTGCATTATATTATATTTCCACAAACCATTTCAAACTGATGTCTGGAAACTCGTATGTACATGCTGCTAGCTGTGGCCACCCTCTAAGCAAAAAGAGTATTCCTAAAAGCTAGTTCCATAGGCTGCATAGAAACTACACGAGGAAAGAAGACTTCATTATGCAACGTGATGCTATGAAATTAAAGTTTTGAGAAAAAGGTTACTCCAAAAGTGAGATTGAATGCGCTTATCAGTTGTGCATTGAAGACCTAAAGATAGTGAAGTCCCAAGTGCAAATTAGATTTGTTTAATTACCCAATTTCATACCAAAGACAATCCCATCAAAAGGATCTTCATTAAACGCTGGTCTATTTTTAAGCAGGACCCACTATTTTTCTTAATTTTGTAAAACACTGTGCAAACGTTTGGCGCTATGTAAATCATGTATAATAATAATTAAATGTGGACAACAATAGTTGGTAAGCTGTCAAAGGTGAACACTGACATTCTGTAAAGTTGTAAAATTTATCGGGGTAGGTTCTGATTTCCTCAAACATCAGCACGGTTAGATGCTTGGATTTTAGGGGATGTACCCATCTTCACTTGTCTGTCTGCCTCAGGGCCAGTTCACACGAGACCGCACTGCCCTTGCGATCTGCATGCAAATAACATTTGTTAATGGCACCTGCATGCAGATCACGATGCAGTGCATTTGCAGGCACCAAATCGCACATTTCCGCAATACCATGTAGATTGGTGTGGTGCGTTTTTAAAAGTAGTGCCGTGCATATGAACTGGCCCTCAATCTTCTCCTCTTAAACAGGCACACAATGGTTAGCACCTTCTTTGCTTTGCACTCCATTTCAATTACACAGCTCCAGCTCCTTGCTCAAAAAAACCACCAACAAAGTGGAAGAGGAGGTGCATGGGGTATAACATCCCTAGAGAATTGGGTGTTGAGACAAAAAAGCCTTAAAACGCTGACACACCTTAACACAGCTATCTGCAGCTAAACATAGCTAAACTCCTATGTACACACGTTGAGGCATGTCTACACTTGTCAATAGTGATTCATCCAGGTTACGTACATCTGTGTGCCTTTTTTTTTTCTTTATTATTTTTATACGATTGCTATACAGTTTCTTCTATATAATTTAATGCCATCTTCCATTTTAATCCATATACAGTATGTGTGTATTGATTTTTTTTTTCTTTCTCACTTTTTATATATAGTTATTTATTTAATTTCAGTACTACCATCTTCTTGGCAAGGCTTTAGATATCCTTTTGTATCCCATATATGTTTTATGTATTCATATTTTAATATATCTGCTTTATATGGCATTTTGAAATTGTTTTATCATTTCCATTTTTGTCAACTTCTACTAATATAGACATTCATGAGGTCATATACATACATTTTTTTTTTTTTTTTTAACATTCTGGCATTAATTTATCATTGTCTTTAGATTTTCCTTTTCTTACATGTAGCCAAAAATGTATATTTGGTCTGCTGTTTTTGTGCTGTGGTTTTCATGCTGTTGTATGCTGGCTGCCGGCTGCTGTCTCTATACTGGCCGTGCCTTGATGTCCCACTAGTGCCTAGTGACGATACCCAGAAAACAGACCGAGGAGCTCTACATTGTATCTGATCGTATTATGCGCCTGTCTTGTTTGACCGAATGTGAGTTATTTTGTATACTTCAGTCATAGAAGTTAGCAACAGCTTGCTGCGCTGTGTTTTATTTTCTCTGGTTCCTATGAGAGTTGTATTACACGAGGCAATCCCAGAATAGGATCTCATGTTAAAGCACCTGAAGCTTGTACCTATTGGTCTGTGAACAGGATTCTAACAAAATCACCAGGGACCTTTTGCAGTGATTGCACAGTTTCAGGCAAGCTCATCCACACCAATTGGTGGATGTTTTCTATATATTTTCTTTGATTATTCCCTCACTATTTGCTTATTTAATAGGATATCAATGTTCATATCTTATGTTATTTATTTGCATTTCTTCACTCCACCATATGAGTATTTGCGATTTTATAATTAGTAGGTTGATTTTAGCGCAACTTCACTTTTTATTCTACTTATCACAGTGTCAGAGCACAATTTTTAGTTGCGGCTTTTATCATTTGTTTATCTTCTGTTTATTGGTTGAATTTACTAATTCACATCAGCGCTTGAGTCACTTTATATTACCACTTGCATATTCGCTTCCTCCCCCTTTCGAGCTTTCGAGCGTTGTTGGCTTAGGAAATGGGACTCCACCCTGAAAAGCTTTGCCATGCCCCCTTTTTTGTGTGATGTCGCCACAGATAGCCGTGGGTTGCTTCCTTGCAGTCCACAGCAGCTCTTTTTGGTTTCTGCCTCCTAGTGTTGTGTCCTGTGTTATCTGTCCACCAGAGGAGACCTTATCAACATTGTACACTGGTGCTGCCGTCTATTAGGACAGAAGAGTTTGCCACCTGCTGCCTTCATTACTGCAGTTTTCCCCCTTTATTTTCCCCCTTATTTGACATGCATAGGGCAGCACATTGATTTCAATGGGGCATAGTGACAAACTCGACAAAGTAGCTTAACCACTTCAGCCCCAGACCATTATGCAGCTTAAAGACCAGAGGTGTTTTTACAATTTGGCACTGCGCTGCTTTAACTGGTTATTGTCATGCAATGTTGTACCCAAACGAAATTTGCGCCCTTTTTTTCCCACAAATAGAGCCTTCTTTTGATGGTATTTGATTTGCCTTTGCGATTTTTTTTTTTTTTTTTTTTTTTTTTTTTTTTTTTGCGATATAGATAGAAAAAGACCGAAAATTATAACAAAAATGTAGATTTTTTTTTTAAGAATAGTCTAATAAACTAAATTTTAGTCATACATTTAGGCCAAAATGTATTCAGCCACATGTCTTTAGTAAAAAAAATATCTAAGCGTATATTTATTGGTTTGCGCAAAAGTTATAGCGTCTACAAACTAGGGTACATTTTCTGGAATTTACACAGCTTTTAATTTATGACTGCCTATCTCATTTCTTGAGGTGCTAAAATGGCAGGGCAATTCAAAACCCCCCAAATGACCCCATTTTGGAAAGTAGACACCCCAAGGAAATTGCTAAGAGGCATGTTGAGCCCATTGAATATTTTTATTTTATTTTTCTTTTGTCTCAAGTGATTGAATAATGACAAAAAATAAAAAACTTTTGCACAAAGTTGTCACTAAATGATATATTGCTCACACATGCCATGGGTATATGTGAAATTACACCCCAAAATGCATTCTGCTACTTCTGAGTACGGGGATACCACATGTGTGGGACTTTTTGGGAGCCTAGCTGTGTACGGGACCCTGAAAATCAAGCACCGCCTTCAAGATTTTTAAGGGCATACATTTTTGATTTCACTCCTCACTACCTATCACAGTTTTGAAGGCCATAAAATGCCAAGATGGCACAAAACGCCCCCCAAATGACTCCATTTTGGAAAGTAGACACCCCAAGCTATTTGCTGAGAGGCATGTTGAGCCCATTGAATAATAGGATTTTTATAACAGCTTACCTGTAAAATCCTTTTCTTGGAGTACACCACGGGACACAGAGCTAGTCATTACATAATGGGTTAAGGGTCACCAGCGGTGATTGGACACTGGCACAACCAATGGAAGACAGTTCCCCTCCATATAACCCCTCCCATCAGGGAAGTACCTCAGTTTTGTAGCAAAGCAGTAAGGTTCCCATAAGAAGGGGGGGACCTCTGTGTCCCGTGGTGTACTCCAAGAAAAGGATTTTACAGGTAAGCTGTTATAAAAATCCTATTTTCTTTATCGTACACCACGGGACACAGAGCTAGTCATTACATAATGGGACGTCCCAGAGCAATGCTCATATGAAGGGGGGGAGACACAGATCAAAACAGGCCGCTTGCGGACCAGAAGCCCTATACTGCTGCCTGCAGCACACTTCGCCCAAAGGCGGAATCCTCATGTCCTTTCACATCTATTTGATAGAATTTGGAAAATGTATGGACTGAAGACCAAGTTGCAGCTTTACAGATCTGAGCCATCGAAGCCTGGTGGTGCACTGCCCATGAAGCACCTATCGCCCTGGTAGAGTGCGCCTTAACAGGAAAAGG